>CM076978.1:8925859-9533359 GCA_039105355.1 Benthosema pterotum
AAATACAACTTTGGTCACAACATAACATTTGATTATGTGAAGAAAAAACATACATTATTGACTTGTACAATATAATACATTGAATAAATAAATACCTTGTGTGGTATTCAAAAATTAAACATTTCACAGAATCAAAAGCTTGCTTGACATCATGACTGGCTTGATTCTAGACTTGAGTCCATTTTAACTGGAACCACAAAATGGCCACGAATGCTATGCCCACTTTATCACATATGCCGACAGTAGGGAAGCCAGGGTTCGTGTGGTTAAGCATACAGTACATCTGGCCAGTCTAAAACTAAAGGAGTTTTGTGCAGCTGTGCTGAGGTATGGTGCACCTGCACAGTGTAAAGAGGCCAACCTGTCCTTTAACCAAAGTGTCTGTTTGGAAAGGTGAAGCTCAACATCTGGTCAGGGTTGGAAATGCAAACATTCAGCAGCCACAGTGGCAATGTGTAGTATACACACTGTAGTCTGCCAACAGACATTGGGTGCAATTCCAGATCGCTTGGTGTAGCCAGGTATGGTGTAAGTCCTCTCATTGGCTGCATGGCAGCAAATCAGGTTTGGGGCCGTGCTCATTGGTTGCATGGCAGCAAATCAGGTCTGGGCCCTTGAGGTAGGCCCGAAAGCCTATACCACCAGGCCTGGGCCTGGGCCTACCAAATAGTTATCCAGAATAATTAAAACCAGTCATCAAGAGCTTCAAATCATGATGAACAAAGCAGGGGAGTGCAGTAACATTTTTAATTGGGGGGGTCAGGTGATTTCTGAACCTTTTGACTTGCAGGTTTTAATTATTCTGGGTAATTATTTGGTAAGCTCAGGCCAGGGCTGGTGGTATAGGCTTTCGGCCTACCCAAGGCCCCAGACCTGATTTGCTGCCATGCAACCAATGAGCACGGCCCCAAACCTGATTTGCTGCCATGCAGCCAATGAGAGGACTTACACCATACCTGGCTACACCAAGCGATCTGGAATTGCACCCATTGGCTGGTATTCTAGTAGGCCAAAAGCCTGTACCACCAGACCTGGCCTGGGCCTACCAAATAATTACCCAGTATAATTAAAACCTGCAATTCGAAAAGTCCAGAAATCACCCCCCAATTTAAAAAGTTACTGTGCTTTGTTCATCATGAGTTGAAGCTCTTGATGGCTGGTTTTAATTGTTATGAGTTATTATTTGGTAAGCCCAGACCCAGGTCTGGTGGCACAGGCTTTTGGCCTACACACAAGGCCCCAGACCTGATTTGTTGCCATGGAGCCAATCAGGGGTGGACTGGGAGCTCAAAACGTACCGGGCAATTTTGTCTCAGAGCGGCCCTCAGAGCGGCCCTCTGAATCTTTGTGGGGGCTCCGGGGCCTGAGCCCCCATGAGAATTTAAGACATAAGGGGCTCTGGGGCTCGGGCTAACTAAAATTAGTTAGTTAGTTTTAGTTAACTATAAAAACCCTGCAATAGGCAGTCTCATTTGAAGAGGACAGAGGGCCGCCAGCACTGATTCGTGGGCCGGTTTTGTGCAGATTTTTTTTTTTTTAATTAAAACACGACATTAACGGCCCCCGGGGGGTCGGCCCACCGGGAAAATGCCCTGTATGCCAGACTGTCAGTCCACCCCTGCAGCCAATGACCCCATACCTGGCTACACCATAGCATTCGAGAATACCAGCCATTCACTGACCCTTTACCTTTTAAAGCTGTTAAAAATGTGTTTTCTGACTGACTTGGATGTCAGAAAGCAGCTCTGCATTGTGCACTAAAATAAAATCAATCAATCACATTCCACAGAATAGTTAAATCAACAACGAGATTGAATGGTAGAGTACAGGGACCATAACTCCTATGTTTTCGGTTATGTTTAGTGTTAGACTTAGAGGTAGGGTTTGTAACTTCGGAACGGTGAACCGTCGGACTAATGACACAGCAGTGTTTTCTATGGAGAAATATGGTCATGATAATATGGTTATCACGCTGTACTACAGGTTGGTGTAGGACTAATACTGGTTGACAAGTGGTGCTGGTACTGCATGAAGCTCAAAATAATAACTGTATACGGACTGGGGGACGGATACACACAGTACCAGTAGCAGAAAAGTTGGCACTCGCGCACTTCTTGCCGCGGTTTCAAACTCCTGCGTAGGATGTATTTATGGAACGGGAACGTACACACACACACGCACGCACGCACGCACGCACGCACGCACGCACGCACGCACGCACGCACGCACGCACGCACGCACGCACGCACGCACGCACACACACACACACACACACACACACACACACACACACACACACACACACACACACACACACACACACACACACACACACACACACACACACACACACACACACACACACACACACACGCACACACACACACACAATATGACAAATATAACGAGCAAACAAAGATGTGAGAGAGCTCCATGAAGCTTTCGGAGGTCTGTGTGGGACTATATGCAGCCTATGGAGCCAGCCACCATCTGAAGAGGACGACCCCGGCTGTGTCCTGCCCAGGAGCGGCTGCTGACCCCCCGAGTCAACCTAATCCATTTCCCCCCCGTGGACAAACACCGCTGGAGCTCAGCAAGCAGAGCCTGCGGAGCTGCCTGGGCTGGGGCTACTATAAATATATCATTAAGGAGGCTGTGTGTGGTGCAGTCTGGAGCGTGCCGTGCGGCCCGGCGCTCCACATGCACCACATGGAGGGAGTCAAGCAAAACACAATTAATAAGTCTCACTGACCTCACATCGGGTCAAGTATGTGACTTTTGTAGCGCTGTGAAAGGAGCCACCCGCCGCTATAGTGCTGCCTTTACTATTTAGACCAGTGGTTCGTGTTTCTTTAAACATTTCCGTGCCAATTAAAGACCCCTAAATTTGGCCTCGGAACTCCCATCTGAAAATGGCAAATCGTTGACACAATTTTTGGCTGCAGTATGCATATATTTAATTGAAAAAGACTTGTGTAATTTATCCCTCTGTTATGTATTTTGTGTGGCTGTAGAAACAGTGACACATTTCTCTTGTAGACAATAAAGTTTACCTTGATCTTGATCTTTTTTTTTTGTGTGCAATTGTTGATATGGAAGATGGAAGATGCTTCTTGGTTAATTTATTCGGCTACACGTTGATTAAAGTGGAATTCAAAATTTTCCTGAGTGTACGATGTGAATTAAATTTGTTTCCATTTGTACCCTCTCACGAAAAAAGGTCCTAAAAGAAAAATCATTAACATGGTGAAACACAATTTGATGATGTCATCAAGTTGTGTTTCACCATATTTTTTTAGACCTCCATTTCTACGAAAAACACTGAATGGGGGGACCTTTTTATATGTCCATACAACATCTCTAAGGTGTAATAATGACATAGTAAAATGTTGAAAACAGGTGGAATTCTCCTTTAAAACATATTGGGCCTCCATATCTTTCTGAATATACTGTAACTGCTAAATTTGCCAGTCTGTTCTGAAACCCCATTCCACAGTTCCAGCACACCTCTATGCCAAGTTATATGTCACAGTTAGTTAATACAAGTGCTATTTCTTTTGTAATGTAATTATGTGGCTAAGTATTATAATGCATCTACCCCAATAAACCCAACAGCTGCCGATAGCGCAGAGCCCAGGAGGAAGCACCATGCTGGTTCCATTGAATAGCTCTCAGTCATTATACAGTATAAAGCCCTGCACACCTGTTGTGGGGATTTACTTCACACCTTGTGAGCCATTTCTATTTCCCAGGTGTCACTCTGGTGCCAACGCAGATGACATCGCACAAGGACACGTGCACAGTGGTATAGATGTATGTGCTCTTCATAGGTAGTCAAGAGCATCCATAGAACTGCTGCACTTCCCTATACTTTTCAACCTGTCTTCGTAATTGGTCATGATACCACATTGTTTTCAACTCAGTTTGTGTCTCATATTGTGTCATTTGACACCAGCAACTCCCTGTCGTAATTTCAACTAGGGGAGTGCTGAAATATTGTCATCACGATAATGACGTATACTTCCTCCCGCAATATATATTGTCCTGCAATATATACTGCCCAGGCAGCAAATATCGGGAGGAAAAATATGTTGCAGAACATCCACAACAGGGATAATTCTGGAAGGACAGAACTAAAATGTTTAATGGCTTCTATAGCTGCTTCATTGACAAAAAAAACAACACAAGATAAAAACAAAAAGCCGCAGTATGAGAATCAGTTGACACAAATGAAAGCTAAGATTAATAACTGAGGATATACATTAGTAAGTTCTAATTTTTGCCTTTTAGTTTTTCATTCATTCATTTATTGTTTTTCAGCTGCAGTTACAGTACCATCATATATTGTATATTGTTGATGAATTTCATGCATTATATTGATATATCACAGATATCGCAATACTGTATATCAAATATCGTGCTATATTCATTATTGAAGGCCTAATATGACCACCTATATCATATTGTGAGGTACCAATATCGTCCCAGGCCTAATTCCAACCCCCTCCCTATGGGACAGTGTTATGTTATGATGTTGATAAATCACACCTTAGAAAGCATGACACGTGTCAAACAAGTGCTTTTTTGACTGTGTGTGTGTGTGTGTGTGTGTGTGTGTGTGTGTGTGTGTGTGTGTGTGTGTGTGTGTGTGTGTGTGTGTGTGTGTGTGTGTGTGTGTGTGTGTGTGTGTGTGTGTGTGTTTGGGGGGGGGGGGTGGAGGGGGGTGTTAGGGAGGAAATTATGACATCAAAATATTTAGTAATAAGCCATAATAATTTAGTAATAAGATTTTGATGTTCATTCATATAGAGCCCTAGAAAGCAAAAGCGCCATAATTTCACCGCAATAACTGCCTGTCATAATTATTGGACATTATAAAGACGTTCATATTCATTCTGTCTTCATATTTAGGTTCAATAATACTTGACATTAAGTCAGTATAATAAGCTCATGATCATTTATAAGTACTTATGTATAGTTACAGTGTGCATGCTTTATGAGAAGATTGTTTATTATGCACTATAAAAGCATTTATAATGCATTATGAGAGCACATAAAACCCCTGCGGGAGGTGCAAGTCTAGTTAGCAGGCATACTGTAGATTACAAGAAGAGAAATAAACCTTCCATGGAGGGGACTGCACACTCCAGGGAATAGAGATGGACAATGACTTATTTATTAACTTATACTGTATATTTCGTTTTGCAAATAGCAATATGGTTCGTTTGCTTTTGACACATTAAACAGTCTACATCAGTGGTTCTCAAAGTCTTTTTGTTCCCTGATTTCTGTATCCGGGAAGCACTTTTTACAGACTCCAGCATTTTCCTTCAGATAACTGCAAGAGAAACCCCTATAGCTATGGCATTATGAATGAATGATAACCCTCCTCTTTAAGAACATAACACTTAGATATGCAATAAAATTGTTTGAAAATTACTGCCTCCTGGGCAAATTTATTTAGGAGAATTCCAAATTATTCAGCAGAACTTTTTTTTTGCACTATAAAGATCATCGAGTTCACACACAAAGTTTGTTGTTATGTTTCATTGTTGAACATAACAGTCGAATGATGTTTTCCCCACAGTTTTTGCAATTTCTCTCGTGTGCCCCCTGAAGTAGGCTACAGCCACATGCCCCTGGGGGTACGTGTATCCCATTTGAGAATAACTGCCCTAAATGATACTAAATATTTCTGTTCGTTCACAGACACATTAAAGAGATGCTTATCACCACGGGTGATGAAAAAGTAATCCTCACGGTTGAAAAGAATCGGAGCTTGTATGACTCAAAGTCAAAGAAAGCCCAGGCAGTTATCAGGAAATGGCAGTAGCCTACATTTTAAATGGCTGAATGTAGCAGGCAGGGACTGCTGTGGAACTGCGGGCAGAGGCACTATTAGGCGAACTGACTTTCTTTTTTCAGCTGAAGACTCAAAATAATTTTCTGTTTCCCCCAAGGACACAAACTTACAAAAGTACATTAATGGGACATTACATTTTCAAGTATGTCTGGGGTCATTTTAACATCGACTCAGAGTTTTTGTGAGCAGCTCAGACAGTTTTTTTAATCAGTATTTAGTATAGTTATTTTTATATTCATTTTACAGAGGCTCCGGAACAGAATCAGTTGTTTTAGATGGATCTATCGGGGTCCATGTAAAGCAACTGACTAGTTATTTAGTCTGCAGCCAATTACTGTGTTTATTTGGGGGTCCTTGACATGGTAAATGGTGCATGTACTGTATGTCTTTTCACCTTTTAACCAAGACGATTTACATGTGGTACAGTGCATTACATTCACTCATTCACACGCACATTCATATACATTACAGCGGAAACCATGCACGGCACAACCAGCACATTGGGAGCAAGTTAGGGTTCAGTGTCTTGCATGTAGACAGGAGGAGCCGGGATTCAAACTCCTGACCCACGGATCATTAAACCTGTGCTATCTCCTGAGCCCCACCCTCCCCTTCCCCCGGGAATATATTGACAGGAAGCCAACCATCGCGAGAGACAGCGATATCCAATAGTGACCAACGAGCAGGTTACAACCTGGTCGCGACCTAGTTTCTTACTAGTCGCGACTAGGTTTTTACTAGTCGTGACTATCCTGGTCATGACTAATTGCTTTTGGTCGCGATTAGTAAGCAACTAGTGGCAACCTGGTCGTGGCTAGTTTCTTATGGTTGCAGCTATTAAGTAACTAGTTGCAACCTGGTTGCTACCAATAGTTGCAATATACCCTAACTCTATACCTAAACCCTTAACACAACCCCCTCACGAAACCCCTGCCCTAACCCATACTTCATCGCTAATTCCTCTTGCTACTTCATCTTGCCCTTCCTGACTACCAGCGTTTGTGTATTTACAATTTAACTTCTCTGTCTATTTTGTGTGACAATATCCAATTAAGTTACAAATATCAATATTATGTCACTGTGGAAAACAGGTTTTATTTGCATTCAGTGTCCATTTAAGACTGACAGCAGCTTTTTACAAGGCATGGAAGCTGTGGTTTGTCAATAGCTAGATCAATAGAAGCAGCATGCCAGTATCAGTCTGTTCCATCCTCATTAAGGGGCTTCATGTGCTACATTTATACAAACAAAGTTTAGTTTCAAGCTGCAATCGAGACATCCGCAGAGTCCGTTTGGCTGGTACATTTCTGTCCTTAATTTCACATGAACCAGCAGTGTCTTTCTATATAGGAAAAAACACTGCATCGAAAATTATTTCTATTTTAAGAACAACGACATTAACATTCATCTGATATCACATTATGGCATAGATACGGTGGCAAGGAGGAGGGGGGGTGATTTAATTGAAATATCATCTGACTAATCCGGATGGTGATCAATCTGATGATATTATATGCCATTAATACCCCCGACTTTAGCATGTCAAAATGACATTGCTTTTTTATTAAAAAGTAGAATATATATTAATATGATTATAAATTATCATCTCATATAATGAGTTTGTAATTATGGTATAATTCGGGTTTATCACGTCAATGTATAATATAGTCAATGTTGGGTAATATTACATTAAGAGAGTAAAAATATTACATTACTTATTACTGTGCCTCAAGAGTATACGTAACATATTATTACTTTTATATTACTTTTGCACCACCCCACCCACATAAAAGGTACAACAACATAATCTTTTTAGTCATATGAATGAAGTGGATTCGGATTATATATCATGGATTCGGATTATGGCTTCTAAATGCATTATAATGTTAATAAGTGTATGTGTCTTATTAAGATATAACTATTTGTTTGCTGTTATTGACTTTAGTCTTGGTCTACTCTAAGTTTATAAAGTGGTGTATCTTAATTAAATGTAGGCTACTTTAAAGAAAAGTGCATACAGTACATGGGCCATTCTACTGAATTGGTTCAAACTGTTGTCCCAACTTGAATAAAATAAAAACATTTATGTAGTCAGACATATGTGAATAAATTACTTCTACATGCATTTGTATAGCAAAAAAACATGTCATTTCATTAAATTATGTTTTTAAATGAATAAAATTGACTTAGAGGGAAGATGAAATATGTAGATTGAGTTCATGGATTTGCTTTAAATTTAAAAACATTATATATAAAAAAGCAGTCCCATGTTTTCACTTCACTACCTTCTTCTTACTTACTACCGAAACACAGTGTTTTATTCCATCGATGCAGCCTAGTTTTAGCCATGTTCATATACTTTCCACCAAATTAGCATAAAAATTCACTCATGTTTAACCTCTGAATGTGAACCCATTCAGTAGAAGGGCGCATGCAGTCCTCTCTCCTATTCTCTTCCTACGGCCAGTTAAAAAACTGAAAAAGCCAACATACAGTACTGTACACAGGAACATACAAAAATATATAATGTAAGGAGCCACTCCACAACATGAGTGACACTCGCGTCACTCCCCTTGTGACATTGTGTGTAGTGTTTGTACGCTGTCTTCTCTGCACTCACAACAATGATTGACTTAAGAGTTATTTTTTGCCCGGGTTGACAACGTGTGACATCAGCTTTGGGAGTGTGTGTACAGCATGTACTGTGTATTCTGAATTTGCAACAGTTTGTATGCCGTGTCTCAGAATGTCTCTTCGTAAACATGGAATAAAATAACTAATCAACATGCAGAAAATAACAAAACACTGATTTACATACAGTACTGTGTAAACAACATTCCACCTACTGTAACACATGCAAGAAACACATCTCTGTAGAAAGAGAAGTCACCAGATACAAAGTCGGCACGTTCTTGGAACTTAGCATTATTACTCAGCTAAGAACCACGCTTCTTGAGTGTGTGTGTGTGTGTGTGTGTGTGTGTGTGTGTGTGTGTGTGTGTGTGTGTGTGTGTGTGTGTGTGTGTGTGTGTGTGTGTGTGTGTGTGTGTGCGTGCGTGCGTGTTTGTGCGTGTCACAGAAATGTTAACAGCTAGTTCAATCATTAGTTTCTGCTTTCAGCTGAGATGGAAATATTTGTTTGTAGTTGCAATTTGATGCCTAACGTCTCCAGGGGACTCATAAAAAAACAATTATGTATTAACAACTAATGGCAAAAAAAGAGCTGATTTACACAATTGCATTTGTGTATTATATTTCTGGGTGATGTTTTATTTTACTTTTTAGTCTAGAGTATTGGGAGAATGATGGGTGACTTTTTAGTGAAAAAAGTCCTGACGGAAAATCTTGTGCTTTTTTGCTGGTGAGTTGGGGCGAAATTGGTTGACAGTTGACGGAGATAAAACCCTCGTTTTTCACCATTTTCCTCCTATGATAGAGTCCTCTTTCCTTCCTAGAAAGGACCATTGGTAACCAAATGAACCCTTATACAGTAGATCTGTAACTCTTGAGAGCGTAAAAGGAAACCAAAGGGACCTGTAAGGCTCCATTTGGTTTCATTTTACAGATGTTTGGTTTTACGGATGTTTAAATTATATTTAATCATCTGAATTACCTAATTTTCAAGCATCTACACAGTTAGAAACTGTACAAGAATTGCTATTTTGGCAGTTATTTCTCCTAAATTAGTCAGAGAAACTAAACTCAACATCAAATGGTGGTGTCCGTGGCTAAAATGCAGAAGAAATAGTGTGCCACTAGTGCATTTTGGATTTTGGCAGTTGGCAGCACTGGTCGGAGTCTACAGCATAATGTGAAGTGGGACATTCATGAGTTGTAGGTCTACTCTGAATGCACCAAAGTAATGCTTGGTGTTGAAAGGCATGAGGCGCTGCTACCCAGCAGGGCGCCTGCTCCCCAACAAAGACTCCACCCTCATGCATTTTTTAAAAAAGAGAACAAAAGTCATGAATTCATTGGCTGGCTTCTGTGATCTCGTTGGGAAAATTAAACCGACGAAAATCAGCAACTTTTGGTCACGACTGAATCAAAAGAAAAGCTATATGACATCCGGGGAGGAACGCATGCAAAAAGGGGAGAAAAAGCAATTATGGCAACACGTCAAATTAGAAGGACGCATTGAAATGACACAATGATCAAAGTAAGAGCAGGAGGAGTGAACATCAAAGGTGCCAGAGATAAAGCTGCGGGGAGGTTGTTGCCTCAGCCTCTGCACCGCACAGCAAATTGGCCCCTGCATCTTCTTGTACCCAGCGCTTGGAGCCAAAAAGCAAGGCACCGTGTGTGCGTTATTTATTTATTTACGTCTGTCTTTCTTTCTTTTCTTTCTTCCTTATCCCTTTGTGTAGCGAACGCGTTCAAAGTATTATGTTACACTTAAGCTATTTGAAAAATATCAGAGCTACAAGCTCACAGTGAGCTTGTAGCTCTGATATTTTTGAAAAATGGTAAAAATGTGATGCAAATCTTTGAATATGTATTCTTTCGGAAGCAAATATTTTGAACTAAAATCGTTGCTTCTGGGGGATCCCTACAACTTGTTTTCAGATGGGGGTCCGCAGCCAAATATAGATCATTCTGGGGGTCCTTGGCATGAGATCTGTTAAACATCACTGACACAGGAACATGGATTTTTCAGAGAAACTAGAATCTAGTGTCAGAAACTACAATAATCAAGTGTCAAATTTGCGCATCATTTTTCATAATTAAAAAAAATATCAGATCTACGAGCTCATATCGCGTCACTCGGTGGCGCGATATGAGCTCGTAGATCCTATATTTTTCAATGGCTAAAGTGTAACCTAATGCGCTGAACACCAAAACGCTTTCACGACAAAAAGGGTTATACTCCCAGCGCTGCCATGGTTGAAACCTTTCCTTTGGTCCTCGGTCGCCAGTCAATCTCTGGACTCAGACCCCCGGAGCGCAGGTGAAATAGAAGGGGCTTTGGAGGGGCCTAGAAAGCACATGCACCACGTGTTGCATCATGTGTTTCTGTTCCGTCTGCTGTGCTGAGGAGGCTGGCGCTGCCTCGCGCTGACATACAGCGGTGCGAGATGTATAGAACAAACTGATTATTAAAATAAAATGAGTGGAAATTGGTTTAATTAAACATAATCGATTTGGTGATATTGTCTCCATTAAACAGGAGAAAAAATAAGGTCGAATTTTTAAAGGGATAGTTCAGATTTTTTTGAAGTTAAGTTGTATGAAATATTTGCAGAGTCCCATGGTGGGAGTTCTGCTCTGGTTTTTGGTGAAATATGAAGTAGTTCCACTCATTTTGTGGGGGTCACTGGGGCCATGCAGTAAAAAAAATAATTTAAAAAACTAATGACCCATTTCTAATATATTAGCACATCCTTTGTTCATTTTTGACCCCTCTATCACAGGGAGCTATGTCTTTTGTGTCGATGTCACTACACCCCAAAAGTAGGCTAGGTCCATGTGATAGAGGGGTCAAAAATGAACAAAGGATGTCGTAACATTTTAGAAATAATTCAATAATACAAATGACGTTCGTTTTGTGGATTAATGTATGTTCACTGCGTGGCCCCAGGGACCCCCACAAAATGACCAGAACTATACTTAATATTGACCAAAACCAGAGGAGAACCCCAGCACAGGTCACTGTATATGTCACTATATGGCAAGTATTTCATACAACTTAAGTTCCAAAAAGCTGAACTATCCCTTTAAGGTGATGATTCAGGCTGGGGCCAGGCAAGGACACATGAGCTTAGATTAGATATTTCACACACTGAAAATGTTTATTTCAGTTGCTAAACAATAGCAGCCCCTGCCAAACAGAGATGAGAAAGATAAAGAAAACACATATAGAAAGTTTACTTTTTTTAGTTAGATTGTTCCATGATTTTGGTACTTTAGAATGAAAGATGCCCTTGTTTGAATGTTGTATTCAAGGGTGAATATTGCTAATTTTCTTCTTTCTTGTGTTTGATGTTCACTCAAAAGGAAATGGCCCATCACTGCAGCACTTACAGATACAACCCCAGGTGACTCATTCTTTTTCTCTTCGCGTTTTCGAGTCATCCTCTCTTCCCCTCGCTCACAGTTACATAGGCTATTTCACACTCGCACCAGTATGTGAGTATGAATGATTTCACAGTGTTCACGGCATGTAAGCCTACAGAGGAAATCGTTCTATACATAATGTAGATGGACTGAAACGGAGGTTTCAACCTTTTTTTGTCACCAGGTTTTTTTTCCCCAGAAAGGTTAATATTTTGGACATACAGTGGGCTGGTTTCTGGGTGACAGCAGACACATGTTTCTTCTGCTGTTGAAGGGTGGGTAGTAGGCTGTTTGTTAACCGCTGCAGAGAGACAGCCCCTGGGCACGTGGGTCTCCTCTTAGAACTACGATGAATACACAGCGCGCACCGCGAGGTGGACAGAGACAAAGTGCCGTAGATCCACCGTCTTTGGCAGATCCCAGCGCAGAGTCGTCCCCATGCATCATCCTTATCCTGAGGAGTCCTGCCACAGCGTATCAGTGACAGCAGTGTAACCAATCATATCGCATCTCAAGTGACACGAGAACATTGCAACGCTGAAAGGCATGAGGGGCCGGGGCAATACGACTTAAAATCTATGACACCATGATTTCAAACTTTTGACATGATTAAGATTCATGACAACAACGTATAATGCTGGCTTAGAAATAATTCCTTACATAAAACACAACAAACACGACAAATGCTCCTTGTCTATTCGGGGAGCCTTCATGAGCAAGAGTAATGTTGTTAATGTCAATGGTTCTTGAGCCTTCCTTACTAGTTTGATTGGGCATATTTGCTCTACAAGGCCACTATTTTGACAATTTTAATTGATCAATTTAATCAAATAAAAGTCATACATATATATAATAAAGAATAAAATGTATCACGTGGAAATCTATCCATCAACAGTCTACAGAATTGTGTGGCAGATGGTGGCAGTAATGGACTGAGGACGTCCAGTTCATTGAGTCATCAGCTGTCAGCGAAACACTGTGTTGTTTCCATCAACATGGAGTACTAGATCGGTGCGATAGTGCATATTAACATAAATACGTCAAATCAAGTCATCATGCCGCGCCGATTGTTGGATTCTGATCAGCGATGGGCCACGTGCGTGCACATCGACATTAACCAATCATGCTAAAAAAACACTAATCATTAATGTCACAATGATTAATTAGGGATTAAATAATTACGCCAAATACATCACCAGGAGGTTTGCATTTTCACTTTTATTGTGTCGATTACGCCTTTGGGAGATAAAGGGTTAATATTAGTTTCATTATGTTTTCGGTCAATAGACCTTTAGCTAAGCCCCGCCCTCTTGTCCACGCTGGGACACTTTCCGTCTCATTCCAATGTAAATATCATGGACTTTACACAATAAATACTGGTTCATTTTTGGAACCAGATCTTCAAAATCTCTTACAAATCCATCAACAAGGCATGCCCTATGTAGTTGCAAAATGTGTGTGTGACATTTATTTTTAAAACAATGTTTTTGTCATATAGGATATATAGGATATCATATAGGATCATATTGTTGGAGAGGTTTGTCCATCACATGTTATGCTTAACTGTGATTGGACCATAGCAGTTTGGTGAGGGGCTTACCTAAAGGTCTATTGTGCGGCCCTACTGGAAGTTAACTCTCAAAGACGAGGTTTGGACGTGAGCCTTTGGTGCCGGCGTGCAGCTGAAAAGTCGAAGTAGTGCGGAAAAAAGTTGTGAAAATGTAGATTAAAGTGGACCACAGCTGTCTGTCGGATTTACAGTCAAGAACGAAGCGCAATTAAACGGAGGGCAACGGTCACCTGCCTCCGATGACATTGCTTTATTCCCTAATTGTAAAGCCGTGTAATAGCACGGGAGAATTGAAAATATTGCTTAAATCAAGGCTGCCATGGTGTGTCATCTCGCAAAATTGCTTTTTCTTCTCATTTGCTCGGGTCATATATCCCATTTATCACGCCAGTACCTCTTGGCACTTACCTCTATTAGTAACCGAGGCTAAAAGTGGAACAGGGGTAGAATGGGTTTTATTTCATGGTTCAACCTTGTTCATTTGCAAAGTGATCAGTGTTGGTCTAATTTGATTGAATAGGGACAGTGGCTTCTGCACAATCTTTTCTCTGCGCCTTGCATTATTTATGTCCACTTGCAGAGCACTGAATTTGGATCGCCGTTGTAATGAGAAAAAATAAAAATAAAGGATCAGTAGCACATGCTGGTGAAATTGCTTTAACAACCATAACAATCCCCTGATAGGAATCACAGGGAATGTGAATGGAATCGAAATCTAATTTAATATGACCAAGTGTCAGAGGTTTGCCTCAGTATATCACTAAATACATACTATACATATACAAGGATGCAGAACATTGGAATCAACTTCGTTTCAACACTTGTAACTCTGTAACAAAGGCAGCCTTTTAACAAAGACATGAACCGAATGACACTCTTCCATGACACAGCAGGTAACATGATCAGAGCCTGGGTAAATAGCTGATCTACAAGCTTGCGATGTGTCGTGGCACATTGCGACCTTATACTGCAGTAGTGTTGTAGTCGAGACCACCTAAATCAAGACCAAGACTAGACCAAGACAACCACGGACTTGATCGAGACGAGACTAGCACCTAGAGGGGTCGAGACAAGGCCAAAACCAAGACCTAGAGGGGTCAAGACCGAGGCCAAGACTGTCAGAGAATAACAACTATCTGACAATATATACTGTATACATTAATAATGTAAATTCAGTTTTGGTTTGTTTGGGTTTTGTTTTATAACACTATAGGCCTACTGTAGATCTGCTGCTTTTGCTGTGAAACACCAACGTGAAGTATGAGCCACAGACAATGTAGTGTTTGCCAATGGCGGAGTGTCTCCATGGGTGCCTAAAAAACAATACATGAACCTGTGGACTTGCACACACTACCGATATACTGTAGATGTCAGACTTCATTTCAGTGCTTTATTTTTTTTTTAAACTAACAACTAACTAACTATCATACCTCCGAACCAACATAATTTCATCATTCAGACCACTCTCCACTCACCTATAGCCAACCAGCATAAGAATAGTTTACAGTGCATGTATTGTGTGAAATGATTAACATATTGTGCCGCATCCTTGAAGCATGGCAGGACAGGTGTTGCAGTTGCCATACAGGTCTGTACACTGTAGAATCCATAGTAACCATGGGGGACCTGTCATTGCATAGATTAAATGACAAGTCCCCCCATGGTTGCCTGTCAGCATTTACTCCACCATGCATGTTCGGCTCCACCCCCCCCCCCCCACACACACACACACCCCTGGCATTTCCCACCACCACTGCATCCATCCGGTTGCACAGGTAGACACATAGCGTTGGGCTTGCAGCAGGCTGCAGCAGTGTGTGAGTGAGCGGCGCCGACGGTAGAATTTATTCAGGGTGGCTGGTGAGCGTTATCCATCTTCCCACAGACTCGCACGCCAGCTGTTGCCTCGGGACGAGGCGAGGTGTGACCGAGCATTGGTTAGGATTTTACTGGGGGGGAATGGAGGGGGGGGGGGGGGGTGTCGACACTAGAATGAGAGACAGGACTGTGACAAGAGTGATTTATCAAAAAAAAGAAAGAAAAGAAAAAACACTGGCGACCTTTGGCGGTGACCTTAGAAAGCCACGGCTGTTGAATTGGCCCTGACTCGTGGCAGCGGATCTGACTGGTGATAAAGACGCAATCATTCACACCCAAGGACTACACCTACCGTACAGATAAAATACAGCATGTATGTGGGCTAGTACCTGTGTTGGGCAATACTACTTAGGAGAGTAATATATTACTTATGATCCCTTTCGGAAAGTAATAATATTACAGCATTCATTACTTGGGCTCAAGAGTAATAGAGTAATATATTACTTATGACCCCTTTCGGAAAGTAATAATATTACAGCATTTCTTACTTGGGCTCAAGAGTAATTACTTTATTTTTTTACTTTTGTGCCCCTATCCGCAAAAAAAAAAAAACCCTACATGAACATCTCTCTAGCACTCAGTTACTGACCCCTCAATGTCGCCACTAGATGGCTTTGTACGTCTGACTGTAATAACAATAGGTTGCAGCCTTTTTGTCACACTTCTCTAAGCAAATACTGTTGAATGCTGCAGCAAGACGGAAGTAATATTAGTAGAAGTAACTAATAGAAGTAATATTAGTAGAAGTAACTAATAGAAGTAATATTAGTAGAAGTAACTATATGAATGTTTGGTAGGATGTAATCTTGTTATATTACTTCTACAGAGGAAAGTAATATTACTGTAATATTATTTTAGATTACTCATTATACCCATCTCTGGATGTTACACAGATTTCCTATGTATGCACAATGCATACTTTTGATACTCAAATCCTGGAAAGGCGATACAGTGTGGTATTTGTTTGATAATAATTCCTGTTAACTCTGTGGACTGAAACAATCCTAACTGTAGCAGAGGGGGTAACAAAATAAAAGTAAAAGTGTGTGCTTAGCCTTAGAGCAAATCTCTCCCTTGTTAATCTTCGGGTGTGGTGGATATTTTTTTTTTGTCTTCTCTTTGAAGGTCAAAGCTTTACCCTGTTTGAATTGTTGTGGGGAAGTGAATGGTCAGTGTTTCATTCTCGCCCCAATAGCGGTTTGACACCTGCTTCCCTTAAAGTTCAATCACTGTGCTTTGCTTCCCCCCTCCTTCTCTCCCTCCATTGTCAGGCTCAGGGATTCTGTAACCTGCCTCTCCGCTCAGATTGGTGCGACATGATGAATGTGAACAATCACCGCCTGGCCGTCAATGGGAGCCACACGGCACTATAGCAGCACAAAGAAGCAGAGATTGCCAAGGGAGCTAGTTGAAAGATTGCCTCGTTTATGATGTGTTTCTCTATATTTATTTATATATTCGCTATTCAAACCGACCTCCCACATTAGGCTGGTGTTGAAGGGTGAATGCCACCTTAATTCACTTTGAGAAGTTATTATGAAATGCCGAGTGAAACCATTGCTCAAAGTTTGGCTTCTGGGTCGATCAGGAAAGGCTTTAAAAACCACATGGCTTCGGCGACTGCTTGTTGGATATAAACCTTGCATAATCCAACTATATATTTTGTTTTGGTAACGTGAACATTGATGTCCTCCTACTTGCTGTACAATGTCATTTCAAAAACATAGATGTAACTCATGACTCGAGAGCGTAAACACGAAACCAAATGGACCCTTGGTTTCATGTTTACGCTCTCAAGAGAGTCATCATTTGATAACATCATTAAAAGTCGACTTTTTAAGAAACCTTTTGAGGACTGAACAGAAAGGGAATATCATTATACTAACATAGTCCTACAATCATAGTCCCAGGCAGTCACATTGAGGTTTTGCAATTTTCAATTTAGTGGATGCTCTTGATCCAGAGCGATTTACAGTGAGCAAGAAGAACAACACACATCTAACACATAGAACCAGTCATCAAGGATCATAAGTAAGCTAAGAACTTAACATCTGTCAACAGTCGGACGTCTCTATAATCCTACTGGTATGTTTGCGTATCTAAATTGCATAAGTTTAGCCTTTGTACTGTATATGGCAAGAGAAGTGCTTAGTGAACCGGGGCAGCACTCGAGCACTATGTGCATTTTAAATGGCAGTCATCTGATGTTAATCCTATTTGGCCATTTAAGCCAATTATGTTCTTCTTAAAGCTTATTTAAAAATATATATTGCCACAGTGTTGGGCAGTAACTAATTTTAGATTACATATTACTGTAATATTATTACTTTTGCTCCAAAAAGTAAAGTAACGAGATTACTCTGCAAAAATGGGTAATAAGTAACGCTTTACTTTGCAAGTAACGCCAAGTTACTTTTTAAAATGAGCTTGTTGTTGCATGCAAAAATAGAACAGATTTACAAGCTATCGACAGGTACTGTAACAACAGAGATGTGCACTAGATTGTAGATCCAGTCCACACGCAGCATCCTGCGCACAGTTATGTACACTACAAATCGCTTGCTGCTATATTTTGTATTTATTTTTAAATACAAGACCTCAACTGTCTTTGAAAACAATTGTGAAATAGTTTAAAAAGTCAAAGAGGCAAAGAGACTATTATTATTCCAATCAATTGGATTCAGTTCTAGAAAGCTCGCTAAACAGATTATGTTGTACATCTCTATTTTTTCAAATGTAGGAGTTGAGAACTTGGGAAAGTAATAACGTAATATGTAATATATTACTCTTTGATTCCAGTAATAAGTAAAGTAATGATATTACTTTGTCTAAGGAGTAACGAGTAAAGTAAAGAAGTTACTTTCCTAAGTAATATGGACCAACACTGATTGATACGCTGCTGGGCTGAGTTTTATTGCATTGCCTAGTATACATTTGTGATTATGGCAAAACTATACTGAATATTAATGCCACCGTGAAATACTGATCGTGTTTCATTGATGAAAAAATAGGCATTACCTCGACCGGGCATGTGCAAACTCACTTATTTTGGAAAGTCCAGTGTTGGGAAATAACTAATTACAATTACTAAAACTATACTAATGGTAATTAGTAAGTAAGCTTTGCACTTTTACCCAAGTAAATTTTGACTAGACTTTTTCTTGTATCTAGAGTATTGATATTTTTTACTTAAAGGTGACGTGAAATGGTTAATTTGGGCATTTTATTTTGATGTTTAAACCTCAAACGGAAGAATCTTTGTTTCAGAACCAATCAGAGAAGCACGTTCCTCCAGGCTATGGGACCTATGGGATGGGATATCTCCGTCACTGTTGCACAAAGTGACACAGATACAGGGAACACTGCCAGGAGATTATTTTTAACCTATACACAACATATACACACATTATAGCGTGATGATTACACCGAGTAACACACTGTCTGGGTGTCATGCAGGCAGATTAAAAAACCTCACTCTAATTAAAACCAGCTGTGTTTAAGGACAACGCAGATATGGGCTCAAACAGTGAGCTTAACTTCTATTTCAGGAAGTAATTAAAATTAGATTTTTTTTATGGACTTTTTTGGGCATGCATTATTGTAGTGGGTTTTCAACCAGTGGTCCGGGAGAGAGTTCCAGGTGGTCCCCAGGCTAAATTATGTTGGTTGGTTAACCAGATGTAACCCCTTGAGAGCGTAAAAAATAAACCAAATGGACCCTTGTGGGTCCATTTGGTTTCATGTTTACACTCTCAAGAGTTAAAATATTCATCCTCTGAATTAGCCCAAGTCTACACAACTAGAGAATGTAGAAGATATTAATGTTCTACGGTCTGTAGTTTGACTGTTCTGTTTCCCAAATCCAGCCTGGAATTGTGGACAAAAGCAAAATGCATCTTTAGTTTTGGGTCTGTGGGCCTAAAATGTTATCAAATGGTGCTCCGTGGCTCAAATTCTGAATAAACAGAGGGCCCTGGTATCAAAAAGGCTGAAAACCACTGCATTATGAGTATGGCCAACAAGTGAAAGCAAACGCAGCAGATTAAATATGCAAGAATCATTCGTTGTAACTTCTCCGTCCATTTGCATTGTGTCTACCGAAGTATTAGGTGAGAATGCGGCCTAAGCATAACAACAAAGGTTGGACCCCCACCCCCCAAACCCACTGCCCAGGGTGTGCATCTCAAAATTCACACAAGGTGTTGCAATCAAACACAGCTCCAAAAAAAACGATCATTTCAGCGAGAATTATTTTTCACGCTTCTTACGAAGGCAATGGGGGGAATTAGGCACGGTGTGTGCCCAAAAAAATATAATACTGCATTGTTGTTTAAAATAATCTCCCCTACTGCAGAGGGGAACAAAATCCACGAGTATTGGATTTCACCATGGCCTTTTTACTGGTATGAGATTTATTCTGCAGTGATTGGAATGAGCTAACCTCTTGGCTGGAGGTTGGGCACGGTCTGGGAATGAGAGGGTGGAGAGGAATATGCCGGATATCTCGGCTTTATGATGATGAAATACAGGCCCCTGTCACGCTTATTTTCTTTGGGTTTTTGTTTTTGTTTTGGACAATCGCGTCACATTCCATTTTTTTATTTTATTTTTCCATTCCTTTGAATTAAATCTGCCAGCCATCGCAATAATAACCCAGAAGAAGCAACACACATGCCCAGGAGATTGGAGCGGTGACCGAATGACCCCCCCCAGGGGAAAAAACAGAATAAGAAGTTCAATTCAATTCCATCAAATTAGATTCAGTTCAACGTTATTGTTAACGTACCTTATCCCGTTTCGACCTGACATCGTGGATTCTACAAAACATTCGCTCTGAAAGAACATACAGTATTGAATGATTTGTGCTGCATTCTCATAATTTCCCTCCCAAAATAGCAGGTGTTCACGGCTCATGGCGGCTCCTGAGCCGTGAACACCTGCTATTTTTCGATGGAAGTTAAAACACCACAGGCTCCATTTTCGTTAAACCCCTTATTCCAAACCCCTCATCCTTTTTTTTTTTTTTTTTTTTTTTTTTTTTACTATTTTGATATTTTTTTTTGAATAGTTCAACATGCCAATCTATTGACACATTTTGAGCTTGTAGACTGGCCATTTTAACTATTGAAAATTTTTAAAATAGTTTAAAAAGAAGGGATAAGAAGAGATAAGGGGTTCAGTGGTGACGAAAATCTAGGCACACAAGTACAATACAGAATGGTTTATAGGAGTGAAGAGAGAAGCAAAAATACTTTACTGTAGACAAATTACTTTACACTGATAGCAGTAAATCGGTAAATGATATATCTACTATATACTGTATAGATATAGAGTTGAGCGCCGAGTCTCTGTAAGTGATATATGAGCTCATTAGTGCTGTTGTTCATTTTGTGGCCAAAGCGTTGCAGATAATTGACAACTAAAGCATTAGTTGTGCATCGTCGGGTGTCTCGCCTCTAAAATCAGCCCCCCTTTTTTGTCCTGTGGACACCGTCACAAGAGTAAAGTATAAATCCGCCTTTTCAACGTTATATAGGCACAGCGTTTTTTCAGAAAAATGTAACCTGAGAAAGAGTTCCCGGCAAAGTTAGTGAGCCTCACAATCCACCAGCTTTGCAACTTTTTAATAGTGTTTCAAACCTCAGCAAGATGTACAGTATTGGGTTTATGTCCCGCCAGCTTTTAGTATAAGGGAATGATTAAAAGGCGAGTGCCAAGAGCTGATAGCATTAGCACGTCACTGATATGATGAATGACCTTCAGCGTCCCTTCATTGTAAAGGAATCAATGGCAATATTTAGTGATAATGTGATTAGTGAGGCACAAAGGAAGAGAATTATTATGGGATAAAAAGAGAGGAGAGGTGAGGTGTCTCGGGGTGTTTGCTGTTCGTTGTTAACAGAAAGACCATGGAGGAGAGGATGGAGGCAGAGACACTCCGTCATCATGGCTGTCAGGGAACAAACCATGGCAATAAGACAAGGTTATCACCATGGCTGAGCGCCTGGGTGGACCCTATCGAAGAACCTGCCTGGATCTAGAGGCTTACGCCATACTGTCTGGTGCAGATCCACAAGCTCCTAAGGTCTTTTTTTCTAAATCACCCCTTTTTTCTTATTTGTTGCTTTTGTTTTCAGAGCCATTAAAAGTCAACAAAGGTTCCTCCCAGTGCCGGCTGCTTCAGGGTTCACATGAAAATTAATTGTCAATCAATACCGGCCCTTCTGAACAACACCTCTGACCGCACTGCACCCCATACTGTATAACAGATATCGATTTGGAGATCTGATGAAGTAGTCATGGAGTCCAGTGCTGTGTTTGGGTGACAGTGCAGTTTATTTCGGAGTATATGCACCGCAGTCACCCGCTATTTAATGGTGATAATGCAACTAAAGAATAAATAAATCCATGCCTCAACACATAACCCCCCCAAAAAATGTAATTCCATCCATTTCTAGTGTTGTAGTCAAGACCACCTAAATCGAGCCAAGACAAGACCAAGACCTTGAGGGGTCGAGACTAAAACGAGACCGAGACAATCACAGACTTGACGGAGACGAGATCGAGACAAGACTAGCACCTAGAGGGGGCGAGAACAAGACAGCACCTTGAGGGGTTCAGACCGCGACAGAGGGAAATGGAGGTCGAAGCCAAGTCAAAACCAAGGATTGTTTTTGTGACTGATGCTGGTGCTTTCAACTTTTTTTTTTCCAAGGTTCAAATTTTAATTTTAATAGAGAAAGTAACAAGTAGGTGTTAATTGTTGTACGTTCCTTGCTTTCTTTAGTTTTAGGGATTGTAGCTATTAATGTTCTGTATCCACACAATGGATATAGAACATTTCTTTTGCATTATTGTCTCGAGTGGTCTTGGTGGCAAACGAGACCCGAGACATTTTCTCCGAGAACGCAGACAAATTGCGAGACAAATTGAGACCTAGAACAAGACGAGACCACGAGATAAATGAAGTGGACAGCCGCGAGATTGAGACAAGAGCAAAACAATTTGAGGGTGAGGCAAAAACAAGACCGAGACAATGGAAATTTGTCTTGAGACTTCTCGAGACGAGACAAGAGACAACGTCTCGAGAACTACTACAACTACAACTACAACTACAACTACAACACTATCCGTTTCTTTCAGGTTTTTGTTTTCCTTTGATCAAAACACCGGCGTTAAAACACAATTCATCAATAAATAGGTGTAATAGGAGTTAACCTGTATTTGACCCATTCCATCGGGGCTGAAACGGTTTGGGGTTCAACCCCGTTGGAATAGGGGCCCTAATGCAGCCTGTTCAGAGCTGTGCTGGGCAGACTGAAGGAATTGTGAGTTTGTAGATCAACTATTTTCACCATTTAAAGGTATAGTAAGTGATTTGGGTCACTTACTATACCTTTAAATGAGGTGCATGTGAACATCATGCCCCCCCCATGACGTGCACATGCACACGCTCTACAGTGAGGGGAAGTATAACATGCCAACAACACATACACCAAGGCTCAGCTGCACTTGATTCTGATTGAAGGAAGGCCTTTCTCATCCCGATTGGACGAAACGCTTTCATCCCAAAGCCCAGGGTTTATTGAGGACAGGGAGGAACTCCTTATATGGTCACCACACTCTATACTAGGGAGGATTAGCTGAAAAAGAAAATAAAAAATATATACAGTACAGTATTTGAATGACCTGAAATCACTTACTATACCTAACATTTCAATCGCTTAAAAGGATCCATTTTGTTTTGTGTATGCACAGACCCTCCTTTTCCCTCTTTCACACTACAGTACAGATTTACACAGATAATGATGTCTGCAGTATACAAACGAGACAGTCTCATTACAGTTGTTCAAGAGCAGAACATTATGTGCGAACTGAGTCTTTCACATAATGTTCTGCTCTTGAAATCTCCTTTAACACCACATCAACCTGTAAGCCCTGGCTGCTCGGCAGCGGTGCTAACGGTGTTAAATACCACGCTGATTCAGAGACGGATTCATTGTTCGTTTAATGAGCAAACAAAGTGGCTTATATAACCCTCATTCATAACGCCACCCTGGCTTCATATTGATAATGGGTTATTCATCAGTGCCAATTTGCCATGCTAATCTTCACACCGAGCTTATAGAGAAAATTAGACCCGAGAAATTAATCTCCTATACTGAGCCCAGGTAGTAATACTCAAATTACAATAAATATCGGAAAAAACGGCTTGAAAAGGGATTCCTCGCCCGTGTTCCTGCCACCATGTTGACTCTCACAGCAACATACATGAGTGCCTTATTGTGGCCTTTCAGGGTTGAGCCGTGGAGAGGGACAGCATACTCATGATCAGTGCTTGAGTCAAAGAATAGATACTTACAGAACATTATTCAACTACAGGTGAAAGTAGCAGCTGGTGTCAAACTTGAGTGAATGCTTTAGAGCTTTGCAACAAATGAAATGCAAAAAAGAATAATACAAAAGGTACACTTAAAAAAATCTAAATTGTGAAAATGCAGTGAAAATGTTTGAATGTTATATGTTCTTTCAGAGTGAACGTTTAGTAGAATCTATAGTGACAGGTCAAAATGGCACAAATACATATTATTATTAATACTAATATGGGTGATAATAATGCACATATAGAGCGCTGTTCATTTATGACGACTGTGGGAGGGCTCAACCGTCAGATGCCACTAAGTACTCCTCAACAACCTTAAAGGTAATAGAGTCAACTTTTTAGCCAAAAATCCATATAGATACAGTATATAGCTGTATGTTTTGCCTTTTCCCCCTCTATGTCACTTTTACCTGCAGCTGTTTCCCTACAAACAGACACTTGTTTGTCCTGCAGAGGGTCAACACTTTGTTGTTGTCAACAAATCGTGAAAACAAAACGTTTGTCGGGCTCAGGATAGGGCGTGGCTGATGTGTGAGGGGGAGGGGGGTTGTGTGGGGTGAGGCAGTGTTTTAGCCAATCACAGCACAGCAGCCTCCAGCAGATTCATAATGGGCCAATCGAGTAGAGGTGAGGTGGAGTTAGATTCTGTTTTTAAACAAATCTGTTTACAAACACAGTGTTTGTACACATTAAAGTTGCCTCTATTGCCTTTAATTAATCATCTGAACGTACCTCTCACCAGCGTTCAATCCAGTGAGACCAGTGCCTAAACAATATGTCTAAACAAAGTATGCCTCCCATAAACATCACAGGAAGTCTCTCGCCATAGATGTAAGAGATCTGTGTGTGTGTGTGTGTGTGTGTGTGTGTGTGTGTGTGTGTGTGTGTGTGTGTGTGTGTGTGTGTGTGTGTGTGTGTGTGTGTGTGTGTGTGTGTGTGTTCCAGGTAAACAGCAAAAACGAGATTTGCTCTTGAGAGTAAGGGAGAGAAAAAAGACCCACACTGAAGCTTGAAAAGTTTGGTGTGAATCTGCGGAGACCCAGAAAACAATGCTTCTCCCAGGACCCCCTACTCCCCCCTCAACCCAATCCAACCCAACCCCCGAGATCCCGAAGCACTACAGTACCTCGCTCCGGCTGCCCTCGCACTCCAGTTCCCTCTCATAAACAGTGCTGCTTCGCAGTAATGGCATCCTGGGGGAGGGATAGGCAACAGACTATAGCGCTATAGCGATAGTCCATTCCTCGCAAGCCTCGTCTTGTTGTAAATTCACGCAGTGTTCTCGGCGGGCCGATAAAAAAGATGCATAACACACAGCCCACAGGATGGCAACAATGGGCAATTGAGTTACTGCGGCGGTTCAAATTTGTACCGCCGGAAGTTTTTGTTTTTGCCGGGGGATATAGCTACGGCACTTTAGGATGACACTTTGTCATTTCTAAGACGCTGCGGAGGGGGTCGACTAAATAAACTTGTTTAGCAGTAGCAAACTACTGTAGTATTGCAATAAAAACATGTACTTTAATTTTATTACAAGTGAGGACTGCCTGACAACACATAACAAAGTGCTGTCGTGTTTTGTCAGTTTTTGTTGTTGTTTTGATATTTTTTACACATAAAACAGAACATATAACAAGAATTTCACCTTGTATTTCACTGGCTGCCTCACATTTGACCTTACCCTATACATTGCTTGGAATACAGCTTGTATAACATACCTCTAGGTCTAAACATGCTTTCTTAAGTTAAGGAGAGTTGAATGCACCATAGATGGTTGAGATGAATGTTGAACATTCTATTTGCTGCTACATTCCACACTCTGCACTCATTCACTAGGGCTGATATTGTGTGAAGAGAAAGCCTGTCGGTCACAACAGCTGAGATGGGTCACCAGCACATATTAACCCCCGCAACCACCATCAAGCACAACTGGACGGCTTAATGGAGTCTCATGCTTGTTACTCAAACCCAGATGCAGTCTCTCTAGACTACTGTAATTATAAAAGGGGCTTACATCAGCAAGAGAATGAATGAATGAATGAATGAATGAATGAATGAATGAATGAATGAATGAATGAATGAATGAATGAATGAATGAATGACAGAGAGAGAGAGAGAGAGAGAGACAGAGAGAGAGTATTACATTAAAAGCTAATGGAATACATCCATGTCATTATCACAAACTACATTTCAAAGAAGACCGACTAATAACACATAAAACTACTACAGACAGGGTGACAACGGCCAGGAAATATGGACAAGAGAGATGTCACAAGAGCCCACAATGGGTTGCAACGTGACGCATTTGTTGAGAGGGAGAATTTTGCTTTTAATAACCAAAATAAACTACTGCTACTACTTTGGTTGGCATGGTTGTAGTAGCTCCTACCCTATTGCAGGGGCGGATCTAGGCATAGGCATGGGGGGGGCAATGCCCCCCTAAATGCCCAGACTGCCCCACCAAACATGATGGCTGCAAAACAACCCAAGATATTTCAAATTAAAGTGCTTATATTTAAAATAGACTTGAACCACTACTACTGCTACCAACTAACTACAGCTGTGTCACCACTAAACCAACAGCATTTCATCATCGAAAACAGAAAACTCTCTGAGTCAGACCTTTAGGTTTATGCATGCTGCGTGTCTGTTGCAACTCCAACAACAAGTGATGTTATTATTGATGCGTAATTGCTTAATAAAAGCAAAAATGGTATGGTTGCGGCTTGATGAAGCCGCCCCCTTACAATTTTCTCCTGCCAGGCTGGTGAGGTTACTTATATGGCATCAAAGAGGATCTCTGACAAGTGAAACAAGCTACTTATGCCAGTTTGGAATTAGAATGTAATTTTGCCCGTGCCCTGCTTTTCTCTGACAATATCCTGATCATTCTGATGTAAGCTAAGAACATGGAATAATGGAGTCCAGCATGACTCACTCAGACAACCGTCTGCAGCAACGGGCTGAATAAAAAAGAAAGGACTTGACTGACAATGTCCTTGCTAGCATTGTCATGGCATAATTCATATTGTCTCTTCACATCTTCGGCAATAATGGCACATAATAATGGCAAATTTCCCCCCATTAATGGCTGAAACGCTAAGTGACGTTCGTTCAGAGGTGTACTTTGGAAATTCATGAAGAAGACCCTCGTCTTCTCAAAGCGTTAGAGTAAAGCACGTGCTCTTGGAAGAACTGATTTGTGTGTATTTTTAATCTTATTCACATGGACTAACCCATTGAACTCATTGAACGGCACAGAATTAGTGTTTTTCATGGAATTTCATGTTCCCAAGCATGCTTGTTTTTCAATATGCGACCCCAATATGTGATTACATTTTTAGCAATGAGCCCAGTGTCTCTGATGGCATTGATATTACTTCCTGGACTACAATTCCCATAATGGTTTGGTGCACTGTATGTTCTTGTGGATAGGGGGGGTGTTTTACTGAGAGAATGTTGTCCAGTAATTATTGTTGATGCAATGAGAGACATTAGGCTTGCTGCTACAATCTAAGATCACATTATTACACACCACCAAGGAAAGTGAGCTAAAATTTATAAATGTCATTAACATTGATTTTTACAAAAACATTCTGTATTCTACATTTCTATTACTAGTTTCACCAATTCAAATACTACATGCTGTAGTAATGCCAAGAATTAGAATTAGAATTAGAAGAGAAAGTCATGTGGAAATCGTGGGAACGTAGAACTGTATTCCATGCTTCCCTCAGGTGTGTGTGTAGCCTAGTGATTATGACTGGCACTCTAAAAGTGAAACTGAGAAAACGTAAACTAAAGTTTGTTGGAGGGTTCCTATACGGTAAGGTGTTCACAGTCTCCTTCCGTTCCTTCAACATCTGGAGTGTCCCCTGGATGTCTGAGGACTCTGAGCTGCTCCAGATGTTTTGGTTAAACTGATCCAGGTGATTTCCCAGCGACTCCAGAGGGAGAGAAACACCCTGTTTTTCCCAGATCACCCCTGAGGGAAGAAGCTGTTCCACATAAACGATGCTAGCCAATAAGTAATTAACCCTTAGTGTACTGAACGTGTTTTGGTGTTCTAAGCATTATGTTAGTTAGTAGCAGTAGTAGTGTTTCAAATCAGTTTAAATATAAGCACTTTATATAAGCATGCCCATGCCTACATCCGCCCCTGCCTCAGGCCACTCCGATTGGCCGATTTAGGTGATGACGTGACGGCGATGTAAGTAAGAGACCTTTACAACCTTATACAAGTCTTAGCCTTAGGCCAAGGCCTACTTGTGCGCAACACGCACGTTTGATCTAATTTATTATTTCTTCGTTAAGCAGCTTGTGAGCAAGGCATTGTGTAGGGTTTTTTTGCATGGTGAAGGAGGGATTTAGCAATAATTGGCTCCCTGTGAGTTGTTGGGAAGATGGAGGCTGAACATGTGCTCTGCCTGCTTGGTTCCATTAGCTTAATGGTCCATTTGTTCCTGTGTTGTGCTGAGGTGAGCACATACAAGGTCTAGGTAACACAACTAGATTTCGCTCGCAGGCACAATGGCCACACCAATTTAGGGCAATCCCTCCTTCCCAAGGCTGTCATCATCAGGCCCTCATACTGTACTTGTTTCCACAAATGGTGAAATAGTACCAAGTTAAATAAAATAAGTAGGTCTAAGTGATTAAAAAACTTGGGGACGAAACGGGACCGCGGGGAGGCAAGATGCTGCACCATCACTGGAATATGTTAATTAACAACTTCTACTTTCAAGCTCTTCTAATAGCTGATATACCAACTCAGTCTTGTACATTATTTTAAAGGAGAATTCCACCCCAGAAGGCGTTCTTACCTCTATTTGCGGTTCATTTA
This sequence comes from Benthosema pterotum, assembly GCA_039105355.1. Classification (NCBI taxonomy): domain Eukaryota; kingdom Metazoa; phylum Chordata; class Actinopteri; order Myctophiformes; family Myctophidae; genus Benthosema; species Benthosema pterotum. Next base: position 8,954,451 of record CM076978.1, read on the forward strand.
TTTCCCAAAAAGTGGTCCAGTTGTTATTTTGTGTGGAAAAAACTCATTTTGGGAAACAAATCAACTGCACATGAAGTGATATGATTGAAGGTAAGAAATCCTTCTAGGATGGAATTCTTCTTTAACCATTTTGAAAATAATGAAATGCCCTAAATAGGAATGTTAGGGTTATTATAGTGGGACAGTGTGGGCAGTATGTGACACTTCTTGTTTTAGTGGGAATTGAAAAGATAAATAAATATAGGATCAGATAGATTGATTGGCCGGTAATGATTAACAAAACCAGGCAATCCAGTTGCCTGAGTGGTAAAAGTAAGGGGTCTTAGTGTTTTAAACATAATATGGGCCTTGTGTCCCAAGACATACACTATTGTCTGTTTTACCATTCATTCTTCATTATAGAACTATCATACTATGATTGAGATACTGACATTATAGTGACCATTATACTGATATGATAGTGGACATGATACTGACCATGGTACTGACATGATAATGACCAACATATTGACATGATACTGACAATTATACTGAAATGATACTGTCATGATACTGACCATTATACTGAAATGATACTGTCATGGTACTGACCATTATACTGAAATGATACTGTCATGATACTGACCATTATACTGAAATGATACTGTCATGATCTAGTGGTTAAAGTAGCACATTTCACATTTACTACAATATGCAGAATATATGCTTTGAAAATATACCCAAAGGAAGAAAAAGTATTTTCAAGTGGACATATAGCATGCCTGCATGCAAAAAAAGATAAGATGATAAGATGAAGATGAGAGTCTTTTTTATCTAAAATGTCTTTGCTATCTAAAATTGTATCTCCTAGATGGCTTCCTCTAGCCGCACAAAAGCAATTCCAAAGATCTCTCTGAGAATAACACATTTTGGCGAGGTTATGAGGCTACGCCATCACAGACAAGCATCGGGATAAATGTTTGGAGGTTTTGAACTGGTCGCGGTAGTAAAATATGCCTAGCATAGTCTATGATAATGGTTTTATAGCGTCATTCACCCCTTGTATGCACACAGGCCACAGATAGTCACTGGAGAGTTATGTGCGCAATCAAATCAAACACCAAAAACAAACCCTTGTAATCTGTGAGTGCAGCTTCGTTTTAAGACGTTGAATGATAATGTTTGTGGCAAAGCCTTTGCCATGTCTACAAATCGCCACGCCACGTAGATAAAAAGACACATTAAGGAACGTCACAGTGTTCCGTTATTAAAAAGCGAGGCTTGGAGTGCTATTAAGGAAGATAGATGGATCTTCATTCTCAAATTCACATTACTACTTCTACTTTTATTACTAGATTAAACCTTTTCATCATTAACCACTTAAACCTGTAGGTGTAATTGACCATGGGTCCCACAGGGGTATGTAGACAGTCAGGGGCCGCGCTCGTTTTCCCTGTCTTGATTATAATAGCCAATCTAGGTTTTAACCGAATGTCTGCCATGTACTGTCATAGTCCTAGAGACCTCTCAGTGTCTGGATGAGAGATGCTGGTGGTTTGGCCAATCACTGGAGAGTGTGGTGGTTGAGGGTCAAAACACTGTAAGATCCCATTTACATTGGCAGCTAAATCCAGCGTAAATCAGAGCTGAGCCACATTTAGATTGGTATCTAACGTGTTTAAATGAGTCATGTTGAGCTTTTAGACCAGTGGTTTCCATCTTTTTCATACGAGGGCCCATTATTTATTCAGAATTTGAGCCACAAAAAAAACATTTGATGACATTTTAGCCCCACAGATCCCAAAACTAAAGATTTCTTTTGCTTTTGTCCACAATTCCAGGCTCAAAGAGTTACATCTGGTTAACCAACTTTCCATCATTTAGCCTGGGGATCACCTGGAATCCTTTCAAGGACCACTGGTGGTCCCCAGACCACTGGTTGAAAACCTCTGTGTTAGACTCATCGGATTTCAGATTTTTGATGTAGATCAAATCTGATTCAGGCTAGATTCGACTGCCAGTGTAAATGGAGCCTTAAGATGTCAGAGACCAAACTTTCAGACCAAGGCTTCATCCATTAGAAACAGAACATAATCGCATCTTTGATGCATTTCAGACAATACATGTAGTAAAGGGATACTAGCGATGAGAAATACATCTCCAATGTTAGATTAGATTAGATCTTAGATGTTTCTCTGTAAGACAGTCGGGTGGGGAAGGGGGGTCACATTTCTTTATAGATCCATGCTTTGTTTTGTGTTGCCTTGTGTTTACAATGCATGAAATGTGCGATACAAGTGAGAAAGATTTACTTGACTATTAAAATAGAATAACCTTGTCGCAACTCTGACTGCTTTGAGCCTAAAGGTTTAAATGACCAATTTCACACCGCAGCATATGCCTAATTTAGTCCACAGCAAATGTGGCCTCGGTTTCGCTGGCAAAAATAAAAAAATAAGAATAAAACAGAAGAAGAGGAAACATAGGGAAGCTGTTTTGCTGTTATCATCCTTTTGGTCATTTGCTACAGAGGACTGAAAGGGGAAAGAAAACAGCCAATTTCCCCCCTCAAATCTTGTCATCCAAAAGCCCGTGAACAATTCATGAGTTGACAGCAAGCAGCAACCCCCTCGCAAAACCTCTTACAGAAATATAATAATAATAACAACATTTTCCACCCAGTCAGTCACTGGCCTCCAATTACAGTACGTGGCAAGTTCTCCTCCAAGGAAGGGAAGCTACAGCCTCGGCCAGTTGGACTTCTAATCACATTCATTATCTAACACTGATTATATTCTGCAGGGTCTCTCTCTCTCTCTCTCTCTCTCTCTCTCTCTCTCTCTCTCTCCCTATTGGAACAGTGTCAGGTCGTGCCGGTTGCGCCCTCCCAACCCCCCAGGGGTTGCCGGGGGCGGCGGAGCGTCCCCGCTGATCCCGGGGAACGACGGGTTTGAGCCAGAGGGATCTGACAGGACTGACCCCTCCCTGGCAGCTATGATAGATACACAGGGACTGGGGAGGCTGACCTCCTCGCTGGCTGACGTGCACAGTGCGCACACACACACACACACACACACACACACACACACACACACACACACACACACACACACACACACACACACACACACACACACACACACACACACACACACACACACACACACACACACACACTCACACATCATCTGTGACTACTACTTTCTATACTGTACGAGCTATACTGCTTGAGGTCTGAAGAGGCAGCTACGTTGTAGGAACAACATGTTTTCAGATGGGGGGTCTGCAGCCAAATATAGATAATTCTGGGGGTCCTTGGCATGAAATATGTTGACCATGACTGACACAGGAACATTTTTTTTTCCTGAAATACTAGTATCTAGTGTCAGAAGCTAGAATCTAGCCTCAGAAACTAGAATGTATCTTCATAAATTAGAATGTACTGTATATTCAGGATGGAACTAGAATCTAGTGTCAGAAACTAGAATCTTGCCTCAGAAACTAGAATGTTGACATAGAAACTACTCTCAAACTAGAATCTAGCATCAGAAACTAGAATCTAATGTTAGAAACTAGAATCTAGTGTAAAAAACTAGAATGCAGCTTCAGAAACTAGAATCTGGTGCCGGAAAGTAGAATCTAGCACTCTAGGTAGTGTCAGCTAGGTGTGAGGAGAGATCTCTACATATACTATTGGACTGGCGTGACTCTTTCAGCATGGTATGTCTCTCCAGTCTCTCTCTCTCTCTGTCCCCAGCCAATGCTGGTTGTTTGCGGTGTGGAGGATTCTCAAACAGAGTGACTGAGGCTGGATGAACTCCACGCGGCACAGCACAGAGCCTCTTGGGGGCTGAGTAGTAGATGACTGCATTATAAGAAGTTCCACGTTCTGCCCGCGCATGGGCCGTCCCCGCGGTGACTAATAGGTCTTCTCGGTCATTTGCACGCCGTCAACTTAAAGTGTTTCCGTTTTAAATCAGCTCATTTGCTGTCTTGCATTAATGATTGCTATAGTTAAAATAGTTAAATAGCATCACTGCTGCATAATGTAGCTAAGTCACCTTCCCTTATCCTACATCTTGTCTTGCTGTAGGACAGTGCACAGGCGCACACAGTGGCACACACAAAATGCTTTTCTTCTGGAATATGTATGCCTTAGAGGCATTGAAATAACAACAACAACTCGATATAATAATAATTCTGTCGAGATACCAAGTTGCACCTTGACCATTGGACCTTTGAATTGAAAAATGCTTGTGTGGAAAAAATGGTATTTTAGACCACATACCTGACAATGCATGCCCAAAAAAATGTGTATTTTTAGTTTTACATTAAAAAAATGTTTTTATCAGTTCTGAATCGTCCTCCACAAACACAGGTGCCTTGATTACAGTCAGAAATAATCCCGTTCTGGCGCCCAGACAGTGTATTACTCTGTTTAAACGCATCGATCACATTAGAATATACTGTAGCTATACTGTAGCTGCTACTGTAAAGCCACATACAGTAGCAGTGGCAGAGCTGAGTGACTATTGTAAACAGTAGTACAGTGTAGAGCCGTCTCTCTCCCATCGCCTGAAGGGATGCATGCTCTGATTGGTTCAGAAACCCTCTGTGCCAGATAATCGGGTGGGATTTACAATAAAAGAAATACACTCTTTCCGGTCCATTCCACCTTTAAAGCACTCGGCTGTCTCTCTGGGTGCGACTGCTGCACTGAGTCCTGCATAATAGCCAAATATTCAGCAAAAAGAAACACATGTTCACAATGTGTCGGATGGTAGATCAGCTATTTTTGGCAGTGAACATGACTAAGAAGACGTGCAGAAGACAATCATTTCCTGGAAATTTCAGTGAGAAGCTGTTGCAGAAGCTGAGAAAGTGCTAGAAATTCACATATTATGCTGTTGTTGGGTGAGCAGGGTTCACCCAACAACAGCATGATGTACTAAAATAGAGGTAGGCCTAGCTCAGATACTCAATATAAGTATTAAGTATCAATACTTGAATGCAGAAATACTCTGTAGTTCAAAATTGTCACAAAAGTATTAGTATCAAAATGTAAAAGTACAGTAAAGAGTAGAATAGGCGTAATCATTTTCTGACCTCGACCTAAGTCGCGACCAGGAAACAGGATGTTTATATCATTATATGTAGCACATTTATGATGTTTTACACTGTAGGAGGACAGCAGTCTGGGTTAAAAGTCATGACCATTTTCTAAAACCATTGTGACCGTTGCTAACACAACTGCAACGTTCTTCACTGGTCGCAACCCTGACCTTTTTATAAGGGTCACAAGCGGTTCTGGTATTGTACTAACTGTTGTAATGCATATCTAATATCATTGTTCAACTGATAGATTAAATTGAGGAAAAGGTAGGCCACAATATTTGCCTTTTGCATTATTTGTATACATACTTGAAATCAGAAATAGTACAGTAGGCTACTTGAGTAAATGTATCTAGTTACTTTATACCACGGTACACAGTAAATTGTAGAATTTGACAGCGAGTGCTGAAATTGACTGCATCACTGAGCTGGCATGTATATTGCATTAGCAATTAAAATAAATGTATTAGCTACAATTACCACAGCGTCAGTCCATGTTCATCAATACGAGGCAAATTAAAAGGATTAAACTGTTTGAACTGAATGTCAATGGGATCAATAATGTTCTGAGCGGACGGAAATTGTATTAAATTTATCCGAGCAATAATATACACTAAATTGAACCCATTACCACATCTAACAACAGTGATGCTACTATTAACAAGACTTGGGGGAGGGCCACCGGTGGCATGGATGGACAATTCCTTAATGGACTGTAGAAGGACCAGATTAGTTCATTGACTGGTTGTATTTGCTTGCTTAAATTAAATTATCCCCCACTTGTCTAGAGACATGGAACGGAATAGCGGAAGAATAGAGGATCAGATGCCTTGCATAGCTTACTGTACCAATAACTGCATATCCAACAAACCACATTGGAACTAGATAACTCTTGAAATCACATAGATGGCAAACTTCTAAAAAATGACCATAGACTCTGTGCATAGCAGTCATAATGCACTTTTTAGGGCTTGAGCACTGCAAAACAAAATGCGAAACCCTATTGAAATCACAATGTTTATTCTTTATTAGGGCCTGAGCACTGAAAAGCAAACGTAAAGCTCTATTGAAATTGCACTTATTATTTCTTTGTTGTTATTCTTTAATCAGCATAAATGTTTGAGACGCATAACTAATAGTTGCCCCTAGAAAACTTCGTGCCTCAAGCCCCACTAAACGGTTTCACGTACATGCACAAAAATCATGTCCCACCTTAAATACTACAGTATTTTGTACAACAGATGGGGGGCGTGGGGGGGTATTATTTTGAGGGGACTCGAAAAGACCTACTGATCTAGAAGGAACATTAGAACAGAATTTGTAGGTTCCAATTTGTGTTGGACTTGTCATGTGGGGCTGAATAATGGCCGGCGACACGACGGAACCTCTGCTCCACTGTTTACATAAAAGGTTAGAAATGGCCTGCGCCAAAGAGGCCTATTTGCTTAGGAGGGGCTGTCTGGCGTGATGTCATGCATACTTAATTGTATGTGATATGGGCCCTTTATTATGGAGCTGACATTTTGCACTTCGCCATTTTCTATCGTAGAGGTAATAAAGATTGACATTTTGAGCAAAGCCTCGGTGCGTGGCGGCGGTGGTGACAGGGTGCCGCCATTTTGCCTGTGGCTATGAACACAGTACTGTACACTGGCACTCCGCTGGTACACCCATGGCATACAACCTGTCTGACGCACTGTGCTTGTGGGGATCTTTGCTGTGGATATTTGTGCCTACGACAATGTGCCCAAAATAGGTATAGGCAGGCCCATTTGCAAGTGGTCGAACTGTCAGGCATGTGCACTATAGGCCAGGGGTTTTCAACCTTTTTGATACCAGGGCCCAGCATTTATTCAGTATTTGAGCAACGGACCACCATTTGAGGACATTTTAGCCCCACAGACCCCAAAACTAAAGATTTATTTTGCTTTTGTCCACAATAACAGGCTGGATTTGGGAAACAAAACAGGCAAAACATACAGACCAAAATGACCATTAATCATCTAGTTGTGTAGACTTTGGGCTAATTCAGATGATGAATATTTTAACTATTGAGCCTAATGCGCCCGCAAGAGTCCATTTGGTTTCATTTTTACGTTCTCAAGAGTTACATCTGGTTAACCAACTTAGCTGAGGACCACCTGGAACCCTCTCAGGGACCACTGGTGGTCCCCGGACCACCTGTTGAAAACCACTGCACTAGGCACTAGACCAGTGGTTTTCAACCAGTGGTCCCGGGACCACAAGTGGTCCGTGCGAGTGCTCCAGGTGGTCCCAGCTAAATGGTGGAACGTTGGTTAACCATATGTAACTCTTTGAGAGCGTAACAATTCAACCAAATGGATGCAATTTGGTTTCATCTTTACACTCTCAAGAGTTAAAATATTCATTATGTGAATTAGCCCAAGTCTACACAACTAAGAATGCAAAAGATTAATGGTCATTTTGATCTGTATGTTTGACTGTATTGTTTCCCAAATCCAGCCTGGAATTGCGGACAAAAGTAAACGAAATCTTTAGTTTTGGGATCTGTGGGGCTGAAATGCCATGAAATGGTGGTCCGTGGCTTAAAATGCTGGACAAATAGTGGGTCCTGGTATGAAAACGGTTGAAAACCCCTGCACTAGACTGTCTGTTACAATGTACAATTTACGCAGGCAGTTGAATCTAGCCTGAATCAGTTCTGTATCACTTCAAGAGAGAAATCTGATTTGCTGAAGTGAGTCGTGTCATCTTGAAATGACACAGATCTGATCCAGGCTAGAATCGTCTGCTTGTGTAAATCAGGCCAGTGTTTAATTGTTCCCCATACTCTTCTAATGAGCTAGTGTTACAGTAGATAACTGAGGCAGTTAAAGCATGCATAATATATCATATTATCGCCAGACTCTTTCAGGTTGTTCGGCCAGCTATTGATTTACATTAACGCCAATTTCTTGGAGACTTCCAGTAAAACTTCTCCACCTCCAACTCTCGGCTTTCAATTTCAAAGGCATGGCAGAAGGCTCCTTGACCTTATTACTAAATATTCTTGCTATAAAGGCAGAATTTCCCAATGAATAATAAAAAAGGCTCACCTCTCTAAACTGGTGGCACACTGGGTTCTGTTAAGTAGGTCTCATTGGCTCTCTCAAGTAGCCTTTTTCCGTCCTTTCTCAGGGCAGCTGGCAGAGAAGGTTGACATAAAGACTGTGGGAGTGGGAGAAAACCTTGGTTTAGAAGGAGAGCCACGTGCCAAGGCTGTCTGCTCTGCACCGATGGCTGCCTAGGCCTGCCCGGATGTCAGTGAACCAGTGAGACGGATCTTGTTTACTCAAGAGATTCATGACACTGCAGAAACCCCCGCAAGCTTTCCCTGTCTTCTGGTCTTTTTTTTTTTTTTCTTTTTCTTTCTTCCCCATTTTTGCATAGGATACACACGGATATTGGCAGTGACAGTAGTGACGATGTCACTGGTTGGAGAGCATATTCAGGTATGCAAGTATGTTACCTCTAACACAAGCTCTTGACGCTTTTTTATTGTGCACACTGCCATTATTTTTTAGACACTTGCCACCTCTGCTTCCCTATTTTTGTAATGATACATTTTTATCACAAAATGATCAATGTTTTTCGAATAGCAAGAATAGCAAATAGCCAACACACACACACACACACACACACACACACACACACACACACACACACACACCACACACACACACACACACACACACACACACACACACACACACACACACACACACACACACACACACACACACACACACACACACACACACACACACATTTTCCTTGTGGGATGATACAAATAAAAAAGTAGCATTACCTCTTATATGTACTTATATTTTACCTTTGAAATCATGAGTGACATCATGGACCGGTCACATGGCGTTCCAAATCCACATGGAATCAGACCATTCACCCCTGGATACCTGGATATATAAAGAAGATATAAAGAAGACATTATAGAAACATGGCAGCAGATGTGAGATTTTCTCAGCTGGCGGCCAAATGAAAAATCAATTCCCTTAATAAAACATCCCCCCTCTGCTAGCTACCTGCAAAAAATTAAAAGATGAACGCTATAGAGGGGTCCAATCCATATAGTTGCCTTACCTTACCCTGAGCTAACCTGAAAGCATTTAGCAGTGGCGTTTCTAAGCAATTTGGAGCCCTAGGCAAGACTTTCCCTGGAGCCCCCCCTTACCAAATGGACCCGTAAGGTTCCATTTGGTAAGGGTCGCCCTCATCGTCACCCCCCTCCCCTCATGGCGTCCTAGGCAACTGCCTAGTCTGCCTAATGGCAAAAACGCCCCTGGCATTTTGGCTCAGGTACGGCGGCTGACCTGATTGGACCTCACCAGTCAGTCAAGTCCAGTCGGACCCTCCTCTTCTAAGCCACCGTGGCCGACGATTTAGTCCAGGCTTTCACTTATTTACGCAGCTCGGATGGAGCCTGCGTATTGAGACTAGCCTTGACTTACTTTGAATTGACAGATGTGCATTTTACACATGAGACTAATCAATAGACAGCGGAATCAATTTGCGACCGCGACCATGGTCATGGCCGTTAAAAATGAGTCGTGACCAGTGTTGGTCAATATTACTTAGGAAAGTAACTTCTTTACTTTACTCGTTACCCCTTAGACAAAGTAATATCATTACTTTACTTATTACTGGAATCGAAGAGTAATATATTATTAGTAATATATTATATTACATATTACATTATTACTTTCCCAAGTTCTCAACTCCAACCTTTGAAAAAATAGAGATGTACAACATAATCTGTTTAGCGAGCTCTTTTTAGAACTGAATCCAATTTATTGGAATAATAATAGTCTCCAATCCCACAAACTGCACCTGAAAACAAAGCCAACAAAATCCGACATTGTAAATGTCTTTCTTAGATAAAACATAAAAATAAAAGGAGCAGAGAGAAGCAATGGGAACATTTTAACCTTGAATCACAAAACAGACCTGCAACTAACAAAACCAGATTTTGAAATTTGTCTCTTTGACTTTTTAAACTTTTTCACAATTGTTTTCAAAGACAGTTGAGGTCTTGTATTTAAAAATAAAATACAAAATAAAGCAGCAAGCGATTTGTAGTGTACATAACTGTGCGCAGGATGCAGTGTGTGGACTGGATCTACAATCTAGTGCACATCTCTGTTGTTACAGTACCTGTCGATAGCTTGTGAATCTGTTCTATTTTTGCATGCAGCAACAAGCTCATTTTAAACAAGTAACTTTTGCAGAGTAATCTCGTTACTTTACTTTTTGGAGCGAAAGTAATGATATTACAGTAATATGTAATTTAAAATTTGTTACTTCGTAACACTGGTTGTGACTGTTGGTGCTAAACATCGCAATATATGGCGCTGGCACAAGAACATTTCACAGAAGTTGAAAAATAACAGTCACAACCGTTATGCCAACGATTTCGCCCCTCCTATACAGACTAATCTGTACTCTTCTTGTTTACCAAGCAGAGGTTATGGTCATAAAAGAGCGTGTCATACACTCCCTGCCGTTGTTAATATACTGTACGATAGACAAAAGACCGAGGCATCATTTATTATGCCCCCCCTCCCTCCAAATAATTAACATAATTGTCATGACAATTTAGCAACATCTGTTTCCCGTTCCGTTAGGATATATCCCTACCCACACTTTGTGTGCCATCTGTAGACCTGTCAAACCTGGAGTCATTCCATGTTTTGTAAGGAAAATAGTAGCAATTAAAAAGCTACTCAGTTTGTGACTCAGCCTCCATAATTCACGACACGACCGAGACCATATGGCCCCCGTAAGGAAAGAGGAGAGTGTCGGCTGGGAAACCAATCTGAAGAAATAAATCTGACCACTTTTTTTTTTTTTTGGTGCAATCACCGCACTGCTGACAAAGAGACCAGTTCACGCTTAACAAACTGTCAAGGTACAATACTCCCCCGTCAGAATCATAAACTATAAAACGGTGTTACAGTGAAGTTTACAGAGATTGGTCAGTTTTATTCTTTCTGCCCAAGGCCTTATAAAACCGGAGAGGCGTTCAATAATGTATAAGGCTCATTTAGGTGTTCCGCCTGTGAACCAAAGCGGTCTCACGCTGGCCTCTATACCAACGTTCATGATTCAGTCTGAGAGAAGCCAAAGCTGCAGCGCAGAGGCCTGGCGCCGCCGCCGCGGCCAGGGGGAAAATCATGTGTATTTATCAATTTGAAGTTCAGGCAATGTGTGCTGTTCATCATTCCACTTGGTAATTTGATTTAAAATAGAAATGCTTTATGTAAAGGTCTGTGCAGGAGGCAACTAGGAATTACATTTGTGTGGGAGGTAAACAAAAAGGGGACTCATAATTCAAAGTAATGTCTGCCAACAAGTATGCGTGTACTGCTTTTCTTGTAGAGTAAATGTATACTGTGTGTGTGCTAGTTTGCTGTGCAGTGGCTGTGCCGTTTCATACTGTATAGCACCCTGACATTTCCACTGGGCCGTAATTATATGCTGGCTGTAGACTAGGGGGGTTGAGTGTTTTTCTTATGCATTATTTATACTTTATGAAGTCCATACGATGCTCGATTTGTGGGTCTAATACCGATTTTTCATCCGCCGATGTCATGTCTTCGGTGCTTAGGCTTATTTTGAAGGACAAAAACTGTGTGGACTGGACATGAAGAACCCATGTAGTGTTACGCAATCTGATTTTAATTCACTCAAAACGTACATTTTTCAACCATGATCAGAGACGCTTCAGTTATGGGGCCGTGAATAAAACATGTTTTGATTAAAAAAACAGAATTGGGGAAAAGAATCTCAGATAAATCCAGTTGAAAGACTGTTTTTTTCCCCACCTCCGGGTCGTTTTCTGTTTACTGTAGTTGCCTAGCAACCCATGCCAACGTATTCACATGGTTGAGAGTGAGAGTGTGTGTGGTTTTGCAAGGCTGTGCGTTTGTCATTGGCAATGTGGACCAGTGTTTTTCTGATGTAGGCTATTGTCAGTGGCACAAAATGAGTTTGAAAGTGGTTCTCCAATTTTCAAGGGGTTCATTATGTGGTCATCATGACCTAATGCCGATGGCTAATATTTCTTTCGTATTTTTTACGATGGGGATGCAAGCCGATTCCTGGAAAGGAAATAAAAGCCAGTGAAAATAGAGCACTCGACACTGGTAAACCAAGTATAATAAGCCGCAATATGCTCAGTCTTGACTTTACAATTTTGAAGATCATATATTAGCTGCATTATATTGGGCCTTTTGTGGTTAATGATCGTGCATTTTCGTCAAATAACACGATGCAGATTCGGAGAAGCCAGTGGCCAGATTTAGAGTACAGGCCAAGCAGGAGTATTGAGTATACTTCTGCCACCACTGCAACTTAAGTGACAGTTCAGTGATTACTTACTCACACCTCGAGTTATTTATGAATACAGTGACAGATACAGAATGTGACATTTCACAGGGAAAAGGCGGCAAAAAAGGCAAGCAGAAACAGTGGTAAAGGTGTGACTGGTGGAAGGTGTACAGTACAGTACAGTACAGTACAGTACAGTACAGTACAGTACAGTACAGTACAGTACAGTACAGTACAGTACAGTATTCCTCTGGATGTGGTTCTAATTCTGCAAGGGAAGCACTTTTAAAATAAATTGCTTGATATTGAAGCCGCCTCCTAAAGAACACACGCCTTCACATGGAGAAAAGAAGAAGAAAAAAGTTCTGTGTGTGTGTGTGTGTGTGTGTGTGTGTGTGTGTGTGTGTGTGTGTGTGTGTGTGTGTGTGTGTGTGTGTGTGTGTGTGTGTGTGTCATTAAACCAACTGTACAGGATGTGCTCGAATCACATTGTGGCTTATATAAAACCTTTTCTTACACACACTGGATTCACCCTCTCTTTCTTGCACATGCACACACACTCTCTCTCACACACACACACACACACACACACACACACACACACACACACACACACACACACACACACACACACACACACACACAGGGTCTGGTAACGACCGTTAGCCTTCACTGATCCGTTCCTCCCCTCTGTTTAGTCTCACATGGCCAGAGTGCTGCCTCCCATGATTTTCAAATGCTGTCCTGGATAGCATTATGGAGATTGTGGAATAATTAAATGGCTACACGTTGTCTGACGTATCCACAGAAAAATGTTACACCATCAACGAATTCTAGAGTCTGGAACTACTGTACATGTATCTCCCGAAATTTGTTCTGTGTAATCTGCTCTGTGTTGTACTGTTCACAAATATATATATAGTGTATATTTTAAATATCGTTAGAGCTTTATTTTTTCATTTCATTAATGCTAAGCTGTAACTATTATATTGAGTGATGCACTGACGTATCGGTCCACATATACATATTACATTGGCAAATACACCAATCTGTAGATTTTGATTTGTTGTTTGTTGTGTGTATGGGTGCTCCCATATGCGCTTTCTATCCCCACAAATTTGAACCATCTGGCTTTCATATCATAAAGGCACTTTATTTCATTTCTGTCCTCATGATGTCATCAATGCACCCAACTTTGTATAATTCCTCCAATTATTCTGTCTTCACTTCTGAATTTGCATTTCCACGTTGCTCACAATGTCCACCATTGCTTGAAACAAGCCTGGTTTTATGTAGCTTCAGTATTATAATGATTCAAATCTTAAACACTCTCAGTCAGCGCACCCACCACCTCAGGACATTGTGGTGCTGCAGCTAAACTGCTTTCAAAGTCCAGGAACAAATGAAAAGTACTGGTCATATCAGAGCGTTGATTGTGACTCAAACCATTAGAAAAAAGCTTGAGTGACATATACAATATGACGTTAAATATTAAAAATGTATGTTATTAGCTACATAATATGTCAGTATGTAGCTCTCAGAGTTGTGGTGACCTTGAAATGTAAGAGTTTTTGAGGGCCTCTGTTCTAACTACTCGCCTAACTGTTTTTGGGCGTGATGCGGAATCGTCTGAGCTATCGCTCACTTCTCTATCCTGTGCTTTCTGCGTCGTGCCAGTGGGGCTTTTGAAAACCCCCTAAACGTAATAGATGGTGAATGCTGGTGTTATTAGTTTGAGTTTCCCTGCCGCCATTGTGCCGTTTCCCACCATACAATAGATTTAGGCTCATTCTGTGATATGGATCGATGATCTGAGCAGGCCGGCTAATTGAAAAAACTAAGCAGCAGGGAAAGCAATTTACTGTTCGAATGACTACTTATCATAACAATACCCTTATCAATTTACTTTGAGCGGAGTAAAGCGAGTCTATTTGATCTGAATAAAAGACAGAAGGGACACGAAAAGAAAAATATGATGCCGTTTCTCAGTCAACCTCACTGATGTTGCAAAAGGTAGCCTAGACTTTGGAGGGGGAAAAAACCTTCAAATCTATCTGATATTATGATTCTGGTTTTGATTGGTATCATAGTCAGAAGAATGATTCCTTGGTGGGGGAAAAAACAGAGATTCGTCTCGGAGCTTATCTTTTTGATTGCAGAGTTTTCAAATGTCATCTGAAGTTAGATTTGCAACTTAGTAACACAAGAAAAAGAAAACCTCCACAATCTTTGCAATAATTCATTAATGACTATGAAACATTAATTGACTTTGCATACTGTGACATGACGATGCACAGTGGGTAAAAAAAGTTGCTAAATAATTAATACGTAGCACATGGTATGCTACATACTGTAGCTGCTCAACCGTTAAGACCTTCGCCATCTGAAGATCTGTTCTGGTAGGTGTCAGTGTTATTTTTTTACATTTGTAATGCTGACCACATGGGCCTGCTGGTAACATTAGTACAATCACAGAGTTGGATCACAGTCTCAGACTCACATTAACATGATTCTACTGTGCGGATTGAGCTGGTGCAAGAGGTTCAAACGGTTGCAGAAATCAGCAGTACATGGTTACTGAATATATTTAGTTTAAGACCACTTTTTTTTTTTTTTTTTTTTTTTTTTTAGAATTTTGGATTGTATAGTTACTTTGAAATGGTGACACTCCAAATGTGGACAAGAAATAAAAATATAAATCCTCAAGTGAATGATAATTTAAAGGATATCTTCACCACTTTGCAAGTTATCTTCATACAATAGGGTGTCACTAATGAGCATGATAAAATACCACTATTTTTTTTTCTACTCAGTCTGTGTCTCACAAAAAAATCTGTGGGTGGTTCAGAAACCTGTCCTCCAATGACGTCATCAATGGGAAACCATCTAGTAGAAACTGCAGGCTTGCTATTGCAATGCATGAAAATTGCATTGCAATGAAAATTGCAATGCAAAAATGATGCAGCCATCATTCTCCCGATAATAAAAATATAAATATTTTTCAAAAGCATATTGCTTAAAGGGGAAATCCACTCATTTTCAAGCAAAGCATCTAAAGAAATGGTGAAAATACATCTTGATGATGTCATCAAGATGTTTCACCATGTTAGTGACTTTCTTCAGACCTCCGTTTCTTGGGAACACAGAATGGGGGAAATTTTTTATCATGTCCACCCAACACCTCTAAGGTATACTAATGATATATTAGAATGTTGAAAATGGGTGGAGTTCACCTTTAAAAATCTTTTTATCAATGTTTGTGGACCAGACCCATTACAACATGTTGTACTCAACAACATCAACCCTAATCTTACTTATTATTTACAGAACGTTACCACTTCGGTTCAATCTACTGTATATTGTGGCCACAAATAGTCCCATTTTGTAGCTTGGCATGGCGCCCTAGGTTCAAATGGAGGCACGATATTTAAAAGGCGAGGATTGATGGCTTTAGTGTAGGCCTGGTTACGGGTGGTTTGGCAGGGATAGCTGATGACTCACCGTGTTTAGCCCTCTCATTGAGAACAGCTACTACTGCCGGTGGCTTCACTATCTCTGATGACATTGTGTTTTCAGCTTCGTGACTTTTGTGACCTTTGTTTGACAAAGCCAACCGAATCCCCGGCAACAACGCCATCGAGGACATAAGCGGCAGAGAAAGCGATCGTACCATTTCACAGTCGCTTTGTCCTCCGATCATGCGTTGTGAAGACATGTTAGCCTACACATGTCACACCACTGAAGCACTAGGATGGGCTGGAAGAACGGCAGGGATGGCAACGCCGGAATCATTATATTCAGGGCCAGATCTAGGCATAGGCATGAAGGGCCCTGACTGCCAAAGATATTTCAAATTAAAGTGCTTAGAGTATATTTAAAATGATTTGAAACACTACTCTATTAACTAACTACAGTCGTCCAACACCATTTCACCATTCAAAACGGAAAACTCTCTGAGTCAGAACATTACATTTTTGCATGCTGCGTGTCTGTTGTAACTTGTAACAACTGATATTATTGATGCTTACTTGCCTAATAAAAGTCAACAGAAAATGGTATGGGTGCGGCTTCCTCGCCCGTGGTGTGAAGCGTCACGGGGCGACAAAGCCGCCCCCATACCATTTTCTACTGCCCCCCCAATTGGGAAGTGTTACATCCGGGCCTGATTATATTCCTTATATACTGCATATATTTTTCTGCAAGAATTATGTGAAGGTGCCGTTAATTTTAAATCTGAGAGTGCACAAATTTAACCACATGGAACCCAGTGTTACAGACCCATAAGGGTCTAGCTGGGGATCCTTTGGAATTAACCTTCAAGGACCCCTGGGGGTCCCTGGACAACACTTTGGGAATCACTGT
This sequence comes from Benthosema pterotum, assembly GCA_039105355.1. Lineage (NCBI taxonomy): Eukaryota > Metazoa > Chordata > Actinopteri > Myctophiformes > Myctophidae > Benthosema > Benthosema pterotum. The sequence goes on from CM076978.1 coordinate 8,971,269, forward strand.
CATAAAGGAGGTCAAACCTGTACCTACGACTGAAGATGATGTTAGGGGCAGAGAGATATTGTATGTTTTGTATTTTTGGGGAACAATGTTGACGAGCTTTTAAATATGACAGTGTTGTATCAGCTGCAGCTGCTGCACAGTTAAGACAAAACAGCTTATTACTCACATTGTGTGATGATTGAATAATCATTGTACCGTTTCCTCAGAGCTCTCACTTCAAGGGAAACACAGACACGCCAGTATTTTCATATTGGGGGAATGAAACCAAAAGGACCCTTGCCGGTCGGTTCGGTTTCATTTTTAGACCCTCAAGATTTACATCTAGTTATCCAACTTAGCCTGGGACCACCTGGAAACCTCTCAAGTACCACTGGTGGTGCCCAGACCACTGGTTGAAAACCACTGCACTATGCAAAGCGTCTTGGATGAAAGGCATGTTATTCTACAGACAGGTGATTCAATGACGTGCACTTCAATGGCGTACAGGCCTACTGTACCACTCAAAAGCCACATGCGCGCGCACACCCACACACACACACACACACACACACACGCACGCACGCACGCACGCACGCACAGACGCACGCGCACGCGCGCGCGCACACGCACCCGCACACAAACACACACACAGCTCCATTACAGCTGTTGCCGATACAGCTGTATTCCGGGTGCCAGTGCGGTGAGATATGAAGTGCCGGTCGGGGGATTTCACCGTGAGATTTGTGAGCCAGTAATTGAGAGCCGAGGTCAGGGTGTCACCTGCAAGTTAAACAGCTCCCAGGGCCCCATACCTCTGCTAATGAAAGGTTTCACTCTCTCTCTCTCCCTCTCTCTCTCTCTCTCTCCCTCTCTCCTCGTCTCTCTCTCTCCTCGTCTCTCCCTCTCTCCCTCTCTCTCTCTCTCTCTCTCTCTCTCCCTCTCTCTCTCTCTCTCTCTCTCTCTCTCTCTCTCTCTCTCTCGTCTCTCTCTCTCTCTCTCTCTCCCCCCTCTCTCTCCCTCTCTCTCTCCCTCTCTCTCTCCCCCCTCTCTCTCCCTCTCTCTCTCTCCCTCTCTCCTCCTCTCTCTACCTCTCTCCCTCTCTCCCTCTCTCTCTCCCTCTCTCTCTCTCTCTCTCTCTCTCTCTCTCTCTCTCTCCCTCTCTCATGCACGCCATCGTCACCTCTGTCCTCCGTCAGGAAAGCTCTCTCTCCGTTCGTCCTCCTTCTTTTCGTCAAGCGAGCAGAACGAGGTATTAAATGGCTGTTGTGATCGCTCTACTATGTAAAACAATCTCAAAGCCATGCAGGGGGGCTTCGAGGCACTGTGTGTGTCGCGCATGGCTTCAGAATGTTTCTATAAAGACTCGTGTATTTGTTCCAAGTGGATAATTGCGCTGCCTGACGCGCTCCTTGTGAAGATCACGCTGAGTTTTGATTTCTCTCTCTCTCCCTCTCTCTCTCTCTCTCTCTCTCTCTCTCTCTCTCCCTCTCTCTCCCTCTCTCTCTCTCGTCCTTCACATTAGCGTATAGTTAGATGGGTTCCCATAGTCCACTGAGTTCAGACTAGTCTCTGCTGACTGAGGGAACAGGAGAAAAGAGTCATTTCCATTTAAATGATATCAGGAGAGTTTAGCGGCACTTCCTGCACACACACACACACACACACACACACACACACACACACACACACACACACACACACACACACACACACACACACACACACACACACACACAGATGTGTGTGCGTGGTGCCTATAACCTCCCGCAAGGTCAACTAAAAATAAATAAATTAAATAAAAAGAAATCACTGTGTGAAATGTAAGCGTGGTAATTGATTTCCCCTTGCGCGTGGAGGACCTTTTCCGAGATGTATTTATTGTGGTCTGTTTGTGCTGTGATGACAGAGGCCTCTTCAGTGTCTTCTTCCGTCCATGAAATGCAATTGCTTTCATCCACCAAGGGATGTTAACATCCGCCGGCTGCCGGCGCACAACACACTGGCATGATGCAGCCGCTGGATTATACAGCTATTAGCCCTACCCAGATACACCCACTCACACTCACTCTCTCTGTGAAAACAGCAGGGGCGGATCTAGGCATGGGCATGGAGGGGCAAAGCCCCCCCTAAATGCCCAGTCTACCCCCCCCCCCCCTCCTCCCCCCCAAACACGATGCCATGCAAAACAACCCAAGATATTTCAAATTAAAGTGCTTATATTTAAAATGATTTGAAAGACTACTACTACTACTACTAAATAGCTACAGCTATGGCAAACTCTCTGACTCAGACCTTTAGCTTTGTGCATGCTGCGTGTCTGTTGCAACTTCAACAACAACTGATGTTATTATTGATGCTTGTACTTGCCTAATAAAAGTCCTGTAACCGAAAATGGTATGGGTGCGGCATTTTCTCTTGCCCCTCCAACATGTCCCCCCCCCCCAAATGGGACATGTTACATCCGCCCCTGGATGTAACAGGCAAAATAAACACCCGATATAGAAGCTCACAAGATGATCCTCAGCTATTTTCTGATTTGCAACACTGCTCACAGCTGCATGAATCATGTAGTAACTCTAAACACAACCCCCCAGAAGCTCTATGTTTTATATATTGGCTCCAACCATCCTAATATGCAACATGCAAGCAAGCACATATACCGCTACACAAATTGAGCTTATTATGGTGCTTTGCAGACTAAGGTCCACTGTGGTTTCCCTGGTGGGTCCCCATAGGATTCCTGCGACAGCAAAATGCGGAGATGCATGGGGCCAAACTGAATGATTCCATTTTAACTGCTTTCAACCCATTAAACACCAGGAAAACATGCTAGATTTTAGCATTGGCTAATCAAAATGAGCAAATGCACATGCTTACTACTATGTCACCTCGTGTCATGCTGTGAACAGTGTTGGGAAATATTACCTAGGAGAGTAAGATATCACGTATTACTTATTACCCCTTTTGGAAAGTTATTATTATATTACTCCAGTTATTATGTGGGATCAACATATTACTTTTTTGTATACTTGTGGACCCCCATCCAGGAAAAAGCTGCACAAATAGCTCTTACCCCCCAGGTTCTAACCCCTCAATGTCACAGCGTTGACACTAAAGGTTTTGTATGTCTGATAATAATAATTCTCTCTCCGTTCACCAACACAATACTGTTGAAAGCAGCAGCATGATGAAAATAACTAAAAATATTAGCAGATGTAACTGTAACAATTATAACTGTTTCATAGTAAGTAATATTGTTACATCATAAGTAATAATCTTACTGTAATATTACTTCATATTACTACTTACACCCATCTCTGGCTGTGAGCTTGTACATCTGTTATCTGAACATTTTTTAACAATCCCGGAATTCAAACATTAATTTTACAGGGGTGGCGCTGCAATATCTCATAATGTCATACTGCAATATGAGGTACCGGTATAGAGCTTATAGATTAGCTATTTTTGCTGTGCGACGCAACCAAGTTTAAATCAGGCTTTTAAGTGAGCTGTAAAGTAGGATAGTTACGCCGGGATAGTTATGCCGTTGAGTCGGACATGCGGCCGTAACTCTTCATTCTCCGCGTAAACACAAAGGCATATAAATGCAGGGAGGGGTGACAATTTTTATCGTCCCCATAAAGTAGACTGTATTGATAACAGGGTGTGCACTTTGGCAATATATTGCTGCTGTAATTTATTGCGTGAGGGAGGAGAACAAAGCATTAGTGTTAGTGCAGCATAAAACCAGCGCCAATGTGTGAGTGTGTAAAAGAGCTGTGTAAACAAGATACCTTAATACCTTTAAACAAGTGCTTAGGCTATAAGGAAGGGCCTGGTTGCACATTTAGGGAGACGGTATAGGTCCTGAACACATATGTCCCTGGTGTTGTGCTTGTACAGGGTACACACTGACATTGGATTTTTTATTTATTTTTTAATCAGCTTCAGAAGGAAAAAAAAAACAACTCTTTACTGTAGATATGAGCAGGGGTGAAAGTGAGCCGGGTCCCACCAGGTCTGAGACCCGGTAAAAGATTTCACGCCGGGTCCCGCCGGGTCTAATAAAATATTACGTTAAATAACCTGTCACCGCACGGAGAGAAGTCTCCTCTTGTCGGTTAGCAGCACAGCCAGAGCCACAGAGACAGAGTATAGACAGAGTTACGCAAACTCCGTCTATAGCCTACAGCAGGGGCGGTTTTAGGCATGGTCATTATGGGCAGCCGCCCAGGGCATCGCGAGGGGGGCGGCATAGCGAAGCAAAAAAAAAGAGAAAAGAAATCGGCTATTCCGTCACTTATTGTCATTGCAGCATGGATCTACAATACAGGTACTGCGCCCACTTGCGCACAAAAAATGGTAATGTCGTGCAATTCAGCGTGTGTGATATGTGTCCTGGTCTGGGGGGTCCAGTTGTGGTGTTACCGCTGGACCGCTTGACTTCAATGTTAAATGCGCTCTCCAATGCGCTCTCCAATGCGCTCTCCAATGCGCTCTCCGTATGAATCTTTTGAGATTTGAAAAAGCAAGTGTTCACTGGCGAATGGTGGCAACAGTATTTATGATACAGTAAATAAAATCTTACCTCACATGGTTTCTTGGGAAGTCCTGATTTTATTTTTTAAAGGTTGAGAAAAGTCAACAGGGCCTTTTCAAATCTCAGAAATTTAATATGGAACTCTATGGAAATATGGAGCGCATTCTTTCTGTCAATGTCTTCGTGCAGCAGGTGCACTAATTAGTTGGGACTTTCCACAGTGGTTAAAGGAGAATTCCACACCAAAACATATTAGGAGCAATCTACCTTGATTCCTGTGACATGCATAATAATGCTCTTGATTATTGTCATAGATGCCCCCTTTTCTACATTTCACCCTGAGGTCCCCCTTCCTCCAATGCAGTTTGCATTATAGCTACTTATTCATTGAATTAACTGAAACTATAGTAGGCTATAAAGCATAAACTCAAATGCAATCAAGACTAATAATAATAAGGGTAATAATAATAATAATAATAATAATAATCAGTAATATGCGGTAAACCCACACGTTTGTCACAGGGAGGGAATGCACTGCTTAAAAGGTCAAAACAAGTAAACAACTAAAACAAAATGGCTTTGCAACAAAGTGTAACAAAGTTTTTCAAGATGAAGGGGGAAAGAGCTGAAAATGTCACTGAACCAAAGCTCAAAAAAACGATTGTGATATTAGACAGTGACACAGAGAGTGAAGGTGGGGAGGAGAACCCACTTACAGAGGAACCAGCAGCAAGCACAGGTAATCAGTGTTAGTAGCCTAGTGCTTTCACTGGGGGGGACGCCTCTTAAAGGGGAATTCCACCCATTTTATTTTTCTGAGAGTGTACAAATATTATATATATTATATATACACTCTAAAAAAAAAAAAGTTGTTCCCATTTTATTTTTCTGAGAGTGTACAAATATTATATATATTATATATATATTATTCTCCCTTTTCTAATTGTGTGTGGTTGAAATAATGCTGTTTTGCAGTAGTTTGTAACAAAATAAAATCTTAAATGAAACCTATTTCTTGTGTAGCGTAATGCCTCAAATACAAAACAGTTTAATCATGCTGAAATGGAGTATAGGTAACCTAATGCAGGTGTAAGGCAGACCTGCTGTGTTTTATATTATGTTCCAGGTTAGGTTAGGTTACTGTGCCACAAAAAGGCATTTTCCTATGCATTTTAGGGACACTGTGGAGTTTGAACCTCCAAAAAAATTTTCGGCCGCGCCGCCAGAACGCGTCACACGATGCTGTTTCCTATAGACCCGGCATAAACTTCAAACCACTCTTTACTGTAGATATGAGTGAATCATTTCAAAGAGAATTTGTCCAGTGGAACCATGGACCTACAGTATATAGCAGAAATTCCGCTCTTTCCAGGGCCGGATCTATGATGCACCCAAACGTGCATCCTGCCCACCCTATCAAAATGTCTTTCTTTTTTCTCTCCAACATAGAAACACTGGCCAGCATTTTTAGACCACGTGTCTGTGTTTCACTTGAAATGAAAGCTCTGAGGAAACCGTACAATGATTATTCAATGATCATCACACAATGTGAGTACTAAGCTGCTTTACCTGAACTGGGCAGCAGCTGCAGCTGATACAGCACTGTCATTTTTAAAAGCTTCTCAACATTATTCACGGAAAGTACAAAACAATACAATATCTCTCTTCCACTAACATCATGTGTTCATTTATTTTGAGTCGTATTGGTATTCTGGTATTCTCTAATGTTATGGTGTAGCAGGTATGGTGTAAGTCTTGTCATTGGCTGAATGTCTTTTTAGTTTTGGGGTCTGTGGGTCTAAAAAGCTATCAAATATTGGTCCGTGGCTCAAAAATAGTGGGCCCTGCCCTGGTATCAAAAAGGTTGAAAATGCCTGGCATAGTGCATTACATTTACCTATTCATTCATACACCGATGGGCATAAGAAAGCATGCAAGGCACTTAACCAGAACGTAATTGGGAGCAATTTTGGGTTAGGTGTTTTGCCAACGACCTGGCCCTTCTCTACCATACACACCACCAGATGCAAGAGAAAACCAACATAAGTCTCAGCCAAGTCACAAGGTCCTCAAGTAAATACAGACAGTGTTACTCCTGACGGACTAGAAGATGAAGCAATTGAGGAGGTGCAGACCTTCACCTATCTAGGCAGTATTGTCGACAGGAAGGGCGGAACAGGTGCCGACGTACAAGTAAAACTGGCAAGGCAAGGGTAACTTTCCACCAGAGGAAGACTGTCTCACTGCCATACTGTGCCATAGGGAGACGGTAAACTCCATGTCTGGAATCCAGACCTTCATTAATACCTGTCTCATAATCCTCTGAATTCGCTAGCGAAACAGGATCAGTAACCTAGTAAACTCTGGCAGCGAACACAAAGACGCTTCGCAAGCCTACAACTAGCTAACACAACTGTTCTGGAACCCACAAGGGAAAAGACCACGAAAACCGCTGGATGCAGATGTGAAGAAATCTGGCCACGCATGGGGACAGCTGCAGAGAATGACCCAGCACCGGATCTGCACACTAACCACAACACACATGTATACATACACACACACAAACACGCATATGCGCGCGCGCGCGCACACACACACACACACACACACACACACACACACACACACACACACACACACACACACACACACACACACACACACACACACACACACACACACACACACACACACACACACACTGCACAATGCAGTAGCTTGAAGCGTTTTTCTATCACATTCATTTAAATAGTGTAGTAAAAGCCTTTCATACATTCTCAGGGAATAGCAAGGTAATCCATTGTCTTGCTAATAGGTGATACACAGAAATTATACTCAACATAAGCATGCATCAAAACACAGAATTAAATCTTAACCAAATCCTCATAATAAGAACAATTGTGCCTATATGGTAGTACCTGCAACTCTTCTACCAAGCTACTACAATAAACCATCTGATGAGAAAACCCTATGAAATACACCTACATAGCGCATATTCTGCATCTGCCCATTGCTTCCAACTCTTGCAGAATGTCCTTCACGTCAATTCCACACAAATGTGCATCAGTAGCTAGATGTGTAACTCTTAGTTTGTAGTTTGCATATTCATGTGTCTGGGTGATGGGGAATAAAGGGCTACACATTGATTTTAATTGTTTTAATCTTTAAACGTTTAAACAATGCGTGCAGTCAAATAGTCTAGCCGTCCCTCAACACTGGCAGCCATAATTTTACATTAAATGTGAATTTAAAAAAATAACTTAATAATGTATATGTATAATGTAATGCTACTCTATGCCTGCAGTGACCAGGAGCCAATGGAGGGAGCACATGTGAGAACTTTGGCTGGTTAAAGTGGGCTGCAGTGTTGTGGATCAATTGGAAGGGCTTAAGTGCACATGCTGGGATACTAATAAGCAGCATAAAACAGCCTCCACCTCACCGCAAATCATAATATATGCCTGTGGAAATGTATATATAAAAATAACTTGACACTGTCAGTAACAGTAATACTGTTCATGCTGCTACCTCCATCACAGGTATTAGCAAGGCTGCTAATTAACAGTTGTGTTCCATTGGGGTCAAACAGAGTCATGGTGCTGCTGCAGTGCCTGTTGACTTGGCTGACTGGAAATGCCCTGCTTAACAGTAAATGGAACGGATCCTTAATTAGCATCAGCAACAGTGGTGGGGAATATATATATATATATATATATATATATATATATATATATATATATATATATATATATATATATATATATATATATATATATATATATATATATATATATATATATATATAGGGTTATTTTGTTTTAACCCACATTCGGCAGGTACATCTTTTGGTGTTCTAAGTGTTAATAGTATTGCTTAGCATTAGCAGCATTACTTAGCAGCATTATTTAGAATTATTAGCCTTATTTAGCATTATTAACAATACTTGGCATTAGCGTTACATACCATCACTAACATTACTTAAAGGGGAACTCCACCTATTTTCAACATTTTAATATGTCATTAATATACCTTAGAGATGTTGTGTGGACATGATCAAGAAGTTCCCCCATTCTGTGTTCCAAAGAAATGGAGGTCTGAAGAAAACCACTAACATGATGACATCATCAAGATGTATTTTCACCATGTTAATGGATTTGTTTAGATGCTTCTTTTTTTCTCTCTCAGAATAAATGTTGAAAATTGGTGGAATTCCCCTTTAATAACTGTGTGGCACGCTATGAACTTGTAAGGTCTGATATTTTTGAAAATGGTGAAAATGCAGCGCAAAATCTTATTAATTATTTTTCCGGCTCAGAATGGGTTAAACATTTCTCTTCTCCCAATTAAGAGATTACGCCAATTAATTCCTCCCAACTGCTTCTTGCCACTGTACTGTTGCATCCCACCGGCTCACCTGACAGCAAGGAGCCCCCACTGGGCCTAAGCAGGGCATATACATCATAACTCCTTTCATGACAGGTTGCTGCCCACGCCCGTAGGTACAGTAGGTATGTAGGGGAAGGTGCCACCCTCCCCACCCGACTCCCCTCTGCAACACACATCCGATTGTGTTCATGAAGACAGCTTGGCAAGCCGGGTGCATTGCTCACTGCTCTGTATTGACTGTGTCTTATTGTTCTGCACTAGGCAAGAGGATGGTAGAGTACACTGTACTACTTGTATACTTGTATTATACGTGTTTTGGTTCTAGAGTAGAATCACTGCATCCAAGTTTTGCACTAAAATGTGACTATCATGCAGGCTTCATACATTACCAAACATAAAAGTAGGCTGGTATATGTTCATTTCACAATCATATTATTGTTACCTTAATTAATCATGCATGTGTTAATTACTTTAACGCTGCATTTGGTTTAGTTGGATCGGGGCTGGTGTTAATTACTTAATTACTTCATATGCTGCAGGGTATAATGCTATTATATGGAACCATTTATCATCTCAGTATGTTTTGTATTCATTATGAATTAAGAATACCCCGAAGGCTGTCACGAATGTAACATCTGGACTTGAGTCACCGATTGCGCGATTTCTACCAAATTTGGTATCGACATTGCCACAGTGACCGTGTGCACCATTACTCTAACCCTGGTATAAACAATGTTCAGCATTCAATGACAATGAGAATGGCGAGACTAGGGGGCATCGCAGTGTGGCTGCCAGCAGCTACTGTTACTTCAGAACCATGGACAGCAGCTACTGTTACTCCAGAACCATAGACAGCAGCTACAGTTATTCCAGAACCATAGACAGCAGCTACAGTTACTTCAGAACCATAGACAGCAGCTACAGTTACTTCAGAACCATGGACAGCAGCTACTACAGTTACTTCAGAACCATGGACAGCAGCTACAGTTACTTCAGAACAATAGACAGCAGCAACTGTTACTTCAGAACCATGGACAGCTGCTACAGTTACTTCAGAACCATAGACAGCTGCTACAGTTACTTCAAAACCAGGGACAGCAACTACTGGTACTTCTTTTGTTTGTTTTTTGTTGTTGTCCACAATTCCAGGCTGGATTTCGTAAACAACACAGGCAAACATCAAAATAACAATTAGTCCTCTACATTCTCTAATTGTGTACATTTCTTAATTAAGTGGGTTGCTTGAGATGATGATATTTTAACTCTTGATAGTGTTGCTAACCAACATTCCATCATTTAGCCTGGAATCCTCTCAGGGACCACTGGTGGTCGCCAGACCACTGGTTGAAAACCACTGCCCTAACGAGTCATCAGAGTTAATACAGGGTGTAGTCTTTGTGTAGTATTTTTGGTGTTACAAGGGAAAATAGGGTGATAGAGGGAGATGTTTGACAACAAGACTTTGCGGCAGAGAACAAATTAAAAAACTCACAACTTCCAAAGTCCAAATATGTTGATAACGGCGGTGGCTGCAGAGTTCCAGCATCACAGAGAGAAGGCTTGTGGAGCTACGCTGCTGGATATTTGTGCTCATTAATAGTAATGTCCACACTTGAGAGAGGGCTTATTAGGGTAGCAAAAAGAATGGAGGTGTATTTTACATCAGGCGCTTGGCCCGCCGGCATAGCCTGCTCAAATCAGTAAGTAACGCGCCTGCTTTAAACAAACACACTGGGGCAATGGCGAAATGCAGAGGCAAAGCTTAACCCAATTTGTCCAGACTAAATTCTAATTTCTGACACTATATTCTAGTTCAAGGCGTTAGATTCTAGTTCCCCATGCTAGATTCTAGTTTTCGACACTATATCCTAGTTCTCTGGATGCTAGATTCTAGCTGCCAACGCTTGATTCTAGTTTTCAGCGCTAGATTTTAGTTCTGGACGCTGGATTCTAGTTTTTGACGCTAGATTGTAGTTTTTGACGCTAGATTCTATTTTTTCTGAAAAAAGCGTATATTCCTGTGTCAGTGATGCTCAACATACTTCATGCCAAGGACCACCAGAATTACCTATAGTTGGCTGCACACGCACATTTAAAAACATGTCCTTGGGTATCCCCCAGAAGCAAATATCTGAGTTAAAAATTGTTTGCTTCTAAAATAATATATTCAAATATTTGCACCTCATTTTCACGCTTTTTCAAAAATATCAGACCTACAAGCTCATGAGCTTGTAGATCTGATATTTTTCAATAGCTAAAGTATAATACTTAGAACACCAAAACGTGTTTAAGTTCAGAAACGGTTAAAGATGAAAGGAAGCTGAGCCTAAAACAGAGCAACTTTGTTTTTTTTTCCCGCCTTGATTAATGAGGGAAGAAAACGGTGTGCCTTTATCGCCAGTAATCTGTGAAATAACTTGTTCTGGGCATTAATAAAACATTTGAATTAGTCAGATCAAAAGAAAAAAGTCCCATTAAAGATGATCGTATATTCTGCAAAATCACCAAGCCCATATGGTTAATGGCTGATTAGGTTTTATTGTCTATTATACCTGGAGATGCTTCGTGGAGGCGGAGCAGTGTCTGGCGATACCAGATCTCACAATGACAACGTGCAAATGAGGAAAAGACTGTATAATATCATCACTTTAAGTTGTCTGATTAACACATGGGAGTCGCTCATTGTTTCCTACGAGAGCTAATTTAAGCTTTGACAAGTCAAGGTGCTCTCTGTGGCGATGCCCCAGTTTCTCACCCGCAGTGCCCTCTAGATTTGACAGTACCCTTGCTAAATGAAAGAAATAGCAAGCAAATGGGGGAAAATAACAAAAAAAACATGTTGTTTACTCTCCTGACTATTAAAAATAAACGATCTAATCGTAGAAATGCGGTTCTTTCAAAGATGCGCTAAACATGGGGAATTATATGGTAGCACATTTCAATTTTATTTAAAAATTGTTATCTGCCGCAAACACATCCAATCCGAGCATGAAATTTACCAATTTGGGGGATGAGTGAGAGAAACTTTAATTACCTACTGAAACTAGAGTGCAATATTAGGAAAGAGAGAGGGAAGGGGGGGGGGGGGTATAATGCAATTGCAGAGCAGCGAATGTAGCTCATTAGCTCGGCTGTTTATATTCAAATGTGCTCCCGATTTATTCACTGCAAGCTTCAAACATTCACCCATTTTCCTTCCTAACAAACCCCGACGAGTCGATTCCCCGGCGCCACGTCCCTAACCCGCAAAGGCCCTGTCACTCTTCTATTTTAGTGACAAACAGGGACATCTACCGACATGCCATCTGCGCTGTATTAGACCGCTGTAGAGGGGGGTGGGGGGCGGGGGGGGGTGTGTGGGGGGGAAGGGGGGGTCGGTGTCATGCTTGATAAAGCGGGTAGCGACGACACCCATTTCAAACTCCTGTCTGGCTGTGGGTCGGAAGAGATTAAAAGAGTGATGGACTGTCATTCCTGCTCTCAGCGTATGACTGGAGGCCAGCCTCCGAGGGGAAGAAACAAACTACACTCCGGTGTGGATGAGGGTGACAATATGCCACATGCTTGATAATAGCTCCTCACCTTGGGGAATAAACAGAAGGATGTTTATAATGACTTTCCGCTGCAGGGTCTCAGTCACTGAGAAAGCTGATGTTCCGTGTGCTCCGAGAGACTCCGAGAATATATCGTTTAGTTTCCATGCATAGCCTCCCTGCATGGCCGTATGGGGCCTTATGCAGCGTTTTTTGGAAGCTCTTTACCGCTGGGAGATGACGGAGGGGGTAAGGAAGGCCCGGATGTAACATTTCCCAATTGTGGGGTCAGGCGAAAATAGTATGGGGGCGGCTTCACGCCACGGGCGATGAAGTCGTACCCATACTATTTGGAATGGGTGTGGGACGGTGATGATGGTGGTGGGCTAAACAATAAAGCAGTAACATTGTACTGTATGTGCAAAGGGATGAGGTATGCAGTGTACTCTGTGTCACACCGCAAACAGTTCCACCATGTATTACGCTTAAAATATTCTAGGATGTGTGAGGTGGCTCTAGGTAGAACTCAATTCCAATGCAGTATGTACTGCACATAGGAGAATTCCACCCCGGAAGGCTTTCTTACTTTTATTTGAAGTTGATGTATTTCCAAAAAAAAGTGGTCCAGTTGTTATTTGGTGAAAAGAAAAAAGAAAGGGGGGGAAAAAACACTGCTTTATGACCGTTTCCCGACCGTTTCCCCTAGCCCACCATATGCTTAGCATGGGGCTGTGGGATGTTGCTCAAATTCACTTTTGCTATACATTTTCTCTCCAACTTGTCAGTAGTGTGTTGAAAACCACACTTTCACTTTTGGTTCAGCAGTGGTTCAGCTGTCTCAGAAAGTGCGGGCATGCTGCACGGCTTACGGCTCAACTGATGCTGAATCAAAAGGGAAAGTGCGAGTTCCAACACACTACATGTGAATGAAAAAAAAAATACATTTTGGATTTTGGAGTGATAGAAAGAACATTTGGATCCCAGAGCCCCATTCTAACCCTATGACGAGGAGGGTTTTTTTCCCCACAAAATAACAACTGGAACACTTTTTTTGGAAATAAATTAACTGGAAATAAAAGTATGAAAGCCTTCTGCCTTAACCATGTTAACCATGTTAACCATGTTATGCTGTGCTTGGAATAATATGAACAATGCTTTCCGCCCCAAAAATAGCCAATCTACAAGCTGGCAATGTGTCCAGTCGCGGTGTGACCTATTATTCTATTAGGCGGTTGAAACTATAGGTCTATTTAAAAGCCATTTTAGACAGGCTGTTGACTCTTCAGCAGGCATGGGAGGAAAAAAAAGCAGTTGGGTCGATTTGTGGCTAAAACAGGGAGCTTTTATAGAAATAAGTTGTCAGATCTCCCTTGCATTTTTCATGGCAGTTTCTATAATGTTGCCCATAGCCCCATTAGTGCTGTAGGTGTAATCCACAGATCCACTCCGAGGCTCACTGCCAAAGCCACTGCAAACGCCCTCCAGTATTAGACTAGGCGGCTTTACAAAGTCCATCTATTCAGTCTGTTCTCCTGGTGCAGACCTTTGATGTTTGTCCAAGGACTTCCAACCAACTGATATTACCCAGCTATAATCCGCAGGACTTTACCATTGTTAGTTAATCTGCCGTCGAAACGACTTGAAGGTTGGGGGGAGCCTTTTGTCTTGGAAACCTTTGTGCCGATGTTGCACACGCAGTGTGCAATGGTGTAAGAGCATGCATGTGGGCAACTAGCGGCCCATGGGCCAAATGCGGTCCACCATTGCTAACGCGGTCCACGTATCAGAATACTGATATACATTATTCAGTTCATAAAATTCACACGGCTCAACACGGCTCATAGCACTCACGGCTCATGAGCCGTGAACACCCGCTATTTTTTAGGAAATCGTGAAAACAAATCTTTGAATATTATGTGCTCTTTCAGAGCGAATGTTTTGTAGAATCTATATTGTCAGGTCTTTCCAGGATTCAAACTTTCAAGGAAAAACTATTCAGGACCCCACTTTAGATATAGTTATTAAAGGGATAGGTTGGATTTTTGAAACTGTATGAAATACTTGTTATTAATATTGTGCTGTCAACTGTATTAATTGATTGCCAGACTCCCATGGTGGGAGTTCTGCTCTGCTTTTGGTCAACATTAAGTAGTTCTGGTTATTTTGAGCGGGTCCCTGCGGCCACACAGTAAAAGTAAATGAGTCCACAAAACTAATATCATTTGTCTTGTTGAATTATCTCTAAAATATTAGGACCTCCTTCATTCATTTTTGACTCCCCTATCACATGGAACTACTACTTAGGCATAGTGATATGGACACAAAGTACATAGTTCCCTGCGATAGAGGGGTCAAAAATGAACAAAGGACCTTCTAATATTTTAGAAATACTGCAATACAAATGACGTTCGTTTTTTGGATCCATTTACTTTTACTCCATGGCCCCAGTGACCCCCCGAGAATGACCGGAACTACTTAGTATTTCACCAAAACCAGAGCAGAACTCCCACCACAGGACTCTGGACATCAATTAATAGCGTTGACACCACTATATTAATGGCAAATATTTCATACAACTTAAATTCAAAAAATCCAAACTGTCCTTTTAACATCTTGATGATGTCACATAATAAAAAAGCACTGCAGCGCAACACGTTTTGAGGTGACAGCGCCACTCACTTCACATGGGTGTGATTTTTTTCCTCTCTTGCTCTTTTCATCTGTAGATTAGCACTAAGCCTGATTTCTATTCAGGGTCTACTCGCCATTTAACTCAGTTAAAAGAAGCAGCCTTTAGAGCTATACAGACTGTCCAATCCCTGTCATCTTAGACATAATGATGGAACGTTGCAGGCATGTTAGCGCCCCCCCCTGTGACCTTGCCATTGGCTGTGGCTCCGGGAACAGAAGCCCCATCCGGAGTGGTGTATTTTTAACCATTTACCAACGTCATATCAAAAGGTGGGCAGAGCAAGGTTCAAACGGAGGTGTTCCCAGTGGTCTGCTATACCGATCGGAGAATGTGCTATGGAATACTCTCTCCCTAGTGATCTGTGGACATCTTCAAAAGACTGCTGTTAAAAGCATCCCTGGCTGTAATAAGTCCTTATATACCGTTCGTAACATAAAGGACAACTTTGTCTTTTTTTCAACGCAAGATTCATGTTTTAGGTTGTTATTAGAGAAAGCAAACGATGGGTGTTGTTTTTCATTTGTTGCTTTCTTTAGTTAGTTAGGGATTTAAATTGTTTTTGGGAGGGGGCCGGGGGCATTCGAACATAAATGCGTATTTGTTTACAACATTTTAAAGCATTTTTTTATTATTATCTACTACGGTCCTAATAAACCCCAGGAAATTATAATAGGCCAAGGAAGTTCACAGAATATACTGAATGTGAAGGAGGCAGCACACCACATTGCACTTTGCACTGAATAATAGGCTCAAGATGGCAGTTTGTCACATTCAGTAGATCCTGTAATCTTTGGTGGCCAGATGTGAATTTCCTGGGGTTTATTGGGAATGTAGTAGATAATGAAAAAGATTGCTGTAATTGCTTAAAGTTTGTCAACAAATGTGTGTTTAGGGCAATGTTGGGTGCCCCACTGTCAAAAACAATTAATACTCATCTTTAAATTTCTCTAATAACAACGTAAAGCATGAACCTTGGTTGAAAAAAGAAATTAATTAAAAAATCAAATTCGGACTAAATAACTCAAGCTTAAGAAGCTTAACGTCTCGCTCAATCACAATAACTTTGAGACCCACTGATCCACATAATTTACCTTATCTTCTTTTTCATTTTGATTTCACATCGGGGTAATTCTTCTATATGGACTTTTGTTTTGTTAACAAGCATAACAGAGCAATAGTCAGAGAAACCCTTTCTGGGTCCCTGGGGTCATTGTATCTGCCTGCAAAATGTCAATTGAAAAAATAACCGGCTACGCCCCTCGATACATTAATACACTATGTGGTGTAGGACCACTTTGCAGTGTTTCCTTTCACACGAAGCGACGCGCTGCATTTTGCACAAATACATTCTATTGATTTAGAATCTCATTTAAAATTCTACTTATCTTGGAAGTGGGCTGGCCGTTATTAAAGTTATTGCTCGGACGGGCGAGGTAAAAAAATAAATAAAGCTATTTTCTTTGAACAAAAACGGCACCATGGGGCCGCGCAGAGATGGATTATTCAATGGCACATTGGGATTGATTGATGAGCGTGTCTGTCAGCGCAGGGCTATCTGATGGAGTCTGAAATTGAACGGGAGCTCGCAGAAGTAGCACTGAATTAGATATCACTGCAACTAAACAACAGCCTGGAGGATCTGATGACACCGCGCTGGAAAGATGAAACACAGCGACAAACTGACACTAGTATGTTAGCTTAATAGCAGTCAATAAACATGGGATGCACAGTTCAAAGAATCTCTTGGGCCTCAGATCCTGCACAACGGCAAATGGGGGCAAATGATGATACTGGAGCACCGGATTCACAATACTATATCTCAAACATGCACTGTAGGTGAACAAGAAGTAACCAACATACATCTTTAAAGTGTAACTATAGCATCTACTGAACAAGACATATACTAGCCTACGAAATCTAAACCAGCCTGATTTTTCGAGTCACTTCGCAAATCAGGCCCAGAGTTATAATACTAAAAAACAATAACTAAATTTCAAAAGACTAAAAAACAAAAAATGAATGCAAAAAACAATAACTAAACTAAAACTGTAATGTGGGTTCAGAAAACTAACTAATACTAACTGAAATTATACCCCAAATACCCTTAGTTTTAGTTTTTATAAAGCTTTTAAATCCAAAATGTTTTGGTAACCAGCATGAGGAGGAGATGCTTCTAGTTCTTCTATCCACCACTGAGTTCCAACACTGGGGGTAAAAATGTTCTTGTGGGAGATTGAATGCAATCATCCAATCTACTAAAGAAACTCAAAGCAAGGGATGAATACCAACTGTTTACTACTTTGGCACATTTTTAATCCTATCCCGAACTAAAACTAAATATTTCAACCCAAATAAAAGCTAAATAAAAACTAGCAAACCCGCTCTAAAAACTAACTCAAAATAAATACATTAGTAAATAAAATGTCAAAACTAACTACAATACCCTGATCTGGCCAGGAGCCTATCCCCACAGGTAGGCGGGGCATATGAAGGTTGAAATGAAGCCGAAGATGCTGATTGGTCTGTGGTTTGTTTGAAGAAAAAACACTAGTTTGCGTTCATTTGAACAGCAGCCAATCGGAAACAACGTGGCTACGTAACAGATGACGTCAGGGAAATGCAAGTCAAGCAGACTCTGTCCAGACTGATTTGTGAAGTGACATTTCAGATGTGCATAATGCAGCGAATCAGGATGGAAACCAGGCGAGACAAATACTACATGGAATGAGGAGTACTACAGGATGGTAAGGTAAAGTCAGAAGAGCTGTTTTCAGACTGTGGCATAAAATAATGTAAATTGCAGACCTGACTGAGAGGGGGTGCCGTATAGAATCTATATAGCAGAAGGTGTGGGATTCGCGGAAGTACGGCCTAAGGAAAGGACAAATTTGATTACGCGAATGAAACATATGCTGTGATTGTTCAGGGAAAATGTATCCGGGGGAAATGCAGCTGATGTACCGACGGACACTTCCAACTCTCTTCCTTAAGTCCTGTTCATACTCCCTCCAACTTCCGAACTTTTCGGAAAGTTGCATCGGAAAGTTGACGTCATCCGAAAAGTGACGGCATCCAAATGTCTGAAACGCATCTTTCCAAAATTTTGTTCTGAAAGCTGCAGCGTCGGATGTTGTGACTCTCCGAACTCCACACAAGTTGGAGAATGTGATTGGTCGGTTGCCCTCCCAAATCCAGCCTGGTATTGTGCACAAAAGCGAAAGAAATCTTTAGTTTTGGGTCTGTGGAGCCAAAATGTCCTCAAATGATGACCCATGGCTCAAATGCTGAATAAATAGTGGGCCCTGGGATCAAAAAGGTTGAAAACCATTGTTTTAGGATATTTCCATTGGAAAAGAAACAATTTCATATTCAGGCCATTAGGGTAACCGTTTCAAACCCAACAGAGACGCAATAGCCTACAATCTGAAAGTTAAGTAAAGTTTAAAGTGAAAAAAAAAAGTGAGCATTAATTCTGAAACATTATAAAAACCCATTTGCAACAAGAGAAGTCGTTGACCTCGGTGGATGTGCTTATTAGCCCCATCTGTGACCTCACCCATCGCTGTAGCTCTGGAAATGATTATAATTACCATGCAGATGGTATGGAGGGGTGGGGGGGGCAGAGGGACATGTGTTCTGTTTGGTGTGGGAATGGGTGGATGCATGGAACATTATTCTCTAGTTCAGGTTCAGTGCAATGGCAGGTTGATTTTAAAAACACATACACACCCTAGCTTTTCACCTTGAGAGTGAAATGATTTTTTCCCACGATTGTGAATCCTCATTTGCTCACCCAGTATCAATCCTCTAATGCAGTGGTTTTCAACCTTTTTGATACCATAAATTGAGCCACGGACCACCATTTGATGACATTTTAGTCCCACAGACCCCAAAACTAAAGCTTTCTTTTGCTTTTGTCCACAATACCAGGCTGGATTTCAGAAACAAAACTGTCAAACATACAGACCAAAATGACCATTAATCTTCTGCATTCTCTAGTTGTGTAGACTTGGGCTAATTCAGATGGTGAATATTGTAACTCTTGAGAGTGTGATCTGGCCTGGCGCTACACTCCCTCTGTCAAGGGGAGAGGACTGGACTGACCTCATGTTCCTTTACTGTGGGGCCTGACCGATATGGAATTTTGGTACTGATACAGTATCCGATACTTTATACAACCACCAATAACACATTTGCAACCAATATGATTAAATGGAAAGGTACAGTCAAAGTGACAGCAGTAGCAGGAGGCTGTCTTAGCTGCTGCTGTCATGATTGTGAAATACGATTGTGATAAATATGATATCAATGCAATTTTCTGTCACCGGAACATGAAAACACACGTTCATTAGCGGAGTCATCTTCATCAATACAATAGATCCAATAGATCCACTGCAATCAGAACCACAGACTCACTACCTATCTTCCACCGCAGTCTGAAAACACACCTCTCCAGACTCCATCTCAGCCCATATCAGTCGTATTACATACCAACCCATAGTGTATTACCATTTTTAGTGCTTGCATTGTATATTGTAATGTGTATTGTAAATTCTGCTTAAATTGTAAACTTTATTCTGTATAATGCATTGTAATGTCACTTGATGTACTGTAAGTCGCTCTGGATTAAGAGCAAAATGCCTAAATTGTAATCCTTAAGGGCTTTTCACACGGGAGGAATAATAAATCGTGCCTCAAGTTCATTTTCAATGGGACCAGCGGCTTGTGCTTGGAAAACATCATACGAATACGATAAACCAAGCCTGTGATGCTGGGCGTTATCGCACGCCGTCCAGTGTCATTTGTTGTGCACGTGTCGTGTACACACCCACTTCTGATTTTAGACCTCAGGGGTTGACACTAAGGTCTCCGAGGCACTTGCCCATCGGGCAAGTGCAAGTCAGGTTCTACTTGCCCTCAGGTCATGGTCACTTGCCCCCCAGGTTCCAGGTGGTCCCCAGTTAAGTTGGTTAACCAGATGTAACTCTTGAGACCGTAAAAATGAAACCAAATGGACCCTTGCGGGTCCATTTTTACACTCTCAAGAGTTAAAATTCATCATCTTAATTAGCCCAGGTCTACTAAGATTAATGGTCATTTTGATGTGTTCATTTGCCTGTTTTGTTTCCCCAAATCCAGCCTGGAATTGTGGATATCTAGAAAGCAGGGAAAGACACAGAGGCAGAGTGCAATGACTGCCTCAAGACAAATTTATCTTGTGTTGTGTTATAGTGCACTAAGTTGCACACTTGCCCGATCGGGCAACCGGGTAGCAGTCTTCACTTGCCCCACCATTTTTTTTACTTGCCCCGGGCAAGCGGGCAAGTGTTAAGTGTCAAGCCCTGCACCCACTTCTGATTTTAGACCTCTTTTTTATACTAAGCGATTATCAGGTGAGGGGCACAGTGGAATTCCACATTACACTCCCCTTCTGTAATGCCCTTTACATGGTCATATCAGGGGCCCATATGGTAGCCGATATACTATATCGGTCAGGCTCTACCTCACTGCATGAGAAGTCCAAGCTGCTTCTTTTCACCTGGGGTGTAGCTTCCCCGGTGTGACGTAGCATGCAGAAGGAGCACGTTGTTCCAACTAGCTATTTTCCCCTCCATCAGGCTGAGAACGCAGTTTACAGACCAGGATTACTGCATATACCTATACCCAGGGGCGTTGGAACGTATTGAGAGCAGGGTGGCTGTATAAAGGGGGATGAATATGCGCGGCCACACTTTGGGTATAAGTGGGGTCTAACTCGGGTATAATTGGTCTAATAATTGCGCGCACACGTGCGCACACAAACACACACACACACTCTCCAAGGGGCTCACAGCGCTCAATCAAACCCTTTTAACTAAGACGACAACGCTACTCACTGCACCACTGTGTCCCCAGTGAACTGTTATTTATTTACGTCAGTGGTTTTTAACCAGTGGTCCCTGAGAGGGTTCCAGGTGGTCCCCAGCTAAATGATGAACAGCAATAAAATGGAACCTTATACATCTGTAACTTTTGAGATCTGTAACTCGTCTGAATTACTTAATTCAGATTAAATCACATAATTTTCAAGAATCTACACATTTAGACGATGTAGAAGAGTTGTTATTTGGACCAACATTTTTCCGTTTTTTCTCCTAAATTGTGGACACAAACTTGAAAATCCTTAGTTCCGAGTCCGAGGGACTAAATTCAACATCAAATGGTGGTCCGTGGCTAAAATGCAGACTAAATAGTGGGCACTGGTTTGAAAAAGGTTGAATATATTGTATATGTGAAAAAATAAAACAAAAACAAACAATTTCATGGGAGTCTGACAAACTATTTTTCAGATGGGGGTCCGGTCTACAGCCGACTATACTCAATTTGGTCCAAATGGCAACGTGTTCCCGGCAATGTGTTTTTTTTTTTTTACTTCTTTTTTATGCTTTTTTCTGAGGCACAACACCGCAATCACTTTGCCCGGGAAATGAATAATGGCAAAACATGTAATTACATCAGCAACATCGCCTTGGGATCCACCCCGTACTCGTGTTTGAATTAATACCTGAGATACCCTCTGCTTGACATTTCTGCGCGGAGGCTGGAACCCCCCGTCGAGTTCGCAAGGTTGAGGAAACCCCTGCGGGGAGGGTAGACGCAGCGACACACACACACACACACACACACACACACACACACACACACACACACACACACACACACACACACACACACACCGCGCCGCTACTACATGTCCGACACCACCCGCCTCCCAGCATTCTTTATCCCCGTTCGTTCCCCACCGAGCAGAGCCCACACACACACACCTGCGTCGTCTCCCTCATGCACCGCTCGTATAACCCTTTCTGCACTGTTTTAGCTGTTGAAAAATAGCAGATCTACAAACTCATATCGCGCCACCGAGTGGCGCGATATGAGCTTGTAGTTCTGATATTTTTTAAAAAATGTGAAAATGTGGTGCTGAATACATTATTTCAGAAGCAAACATGTTTAAGTCAAATCTTTGTTTCTGGGGAATCACCTAGAACAACATGTTTTAGATGAGGTTCTGCAGCTAAATAATAGATATTTCTGGGGGTCCTTCCTATGAAATATGTTAAGCATCACTGACACAGAAAGAGATTTTTCCAGAAAAACTAGAATATCGCGCCAGGGACTAGAATTTAGTGTCAAAAACTAGAATTTAGTGTCATGGACTAGAATCTAGTTTCGGGAACTAGAATCTAATGTCAGAAACTAGAATCTAATGTCAGAAACTAGAATCTAGTGTCGGGAACTAGAATCTAGTGTCAGAAACTTGTATCTAACTTCAGAAACTACAGTCTACTGAGAGGAACTAGAATCTACCGTGGGGGACTAGAATCTGGCATGAGGAACTAGAATCTAGCATTGGAAACTGGAATCTAGCGCTGTGAACTAGAATCTAGCATCAGAAACTAGAATCTGATCAGGACATAATAGGATAACAGCCAAAACCCCCAAGGTGTCCTTTCTCCCTGTTTATTGGTGGACCGGGGGCCTGGGACGATTAATCATGCTTTGAGAGACACTGGTTCAACCAGCTAAAACAACAGCGCACCGCCGCTCCTTCACCTGCTCCCAAGGTTAATTAGCATCAGTGTCTCCCCTCCCTACCTCAAATAATTAGATTACCACTTTCTTAGCGGCAGATAAGATTAATCATAAAGATCTGTGTGCGAGCACGTGCATGTGTATCTGTGTGTGTGTGTGTGTGTGTGCTTGAACTGATGCCTCTTTCTATTAATTCATCAATGAGGATAGATTCGAGAACAGACTTAATTATCAAGTTGACGATTACGGATGCAATGTGTCACCAACTGAGCTGTAATTCCTGGAGGTGCTGGCGGCGGCAGCGGCGGCTCTCGGGCCCATTATCAGCACTCGGATCAGGAGAAGTACAGTTCCATTTACATGACGGATCATTTTGAATGACTTCAGATGGCAATGCTGCGTGCTTTGTGAAATTACTAAGTCCCTCCCCAATCCGTCCTTGTCCAATAGGCACATAGCAGCGAGGGTTTTTTGTTTAAGACGAAAAAAGCTTGACCTGCACAGCAACAGTTTCTAAAGTACTTGGATTGGCATTGGACGGTGATGTTTCGTGGGTGGGGTTTAGTGAAGGGCTAACTGAAGATAGGGACAATACTGTTTCTATTCATACATAAAAAGACTTACTCACTTAGTTCCTCCTGTTCCTATTGGAGCATTGGGCGACGAGTCTCCTCCATTTGCTCCGGTCTCTGGCGACACTTCTTGCTCCATGCAGGCTGACACCCATCTCTGTCCTCATCTACATGAAAGATAACCATAATATGTTTTATTATGTTTTGAACATTTTAATGCCATGCCTGAAATGCCAGGTTAAAAGACATCACCATTGATCTGCCGTTGCCTGGCTATAATACCCTAGTACTAGTCGTAGAACTTTATTGTTGTCAACAAATAATTGACGTCAAGCTCATGGCAAGGTGGCGCTAGTGTGTGTGGGGGGTGGGGTGAGGGGGTGGGGGGTAGCCAATCACAGCGCAACCGTCTCCAGCCAATAGAATGGAGGTGAGGTGAAGTTAGATTCAAATGTGTTTACAAACACAAGGTTGCCTATAATGCCTTTAACACAGGAGATAAGTGCATTCTGCATGACAGCACTGACATAACATACAGCAAAAAATCCTAAAAATCTTTGCAGTGCTGTCTGTTGGCTTGCGTTTGAAACGTTTCCACCCCCACGCTGGTGCCATGTGCAGCAACCTGAACCCTTATGTTGTGTTAATTAAAATCCAATAACATGACGGCTAGATGATAAAAGGTTGGACCAAAGCACCACCGCGGTGGTGGTGGATTCTCTTAACACATTCCCTCCTGTTAGACTAGACCTGAGCATTCTGGAGCCTACAGTGCCAGTCAAAATGTGTAAAAATACCACAGCAGCCCAACCCCACCACACTGTATTCAGTCTAGGCAGTAGTTGGTTTTGTCTGCTTTATTTGTTTGTCTGTTTATTTATTTATTGGTTTATTATATTAGGGCTGTTGGATGATGAAATAAATCAAATTAATCACAGCTTCAGAAGTAATTTAAGCAAGATTAAAGTGGAACTCAAAGTGGACACCCATTTTCAACATTCTAATATGTCATTAATGTGTCATTAACGTGGGCATGATAAAAAAAAAAAAAAACGTTCCCCCATTCTGTGTTCCCAAGGTCTGAAGAAAACCACTAACATGGTGAAAATACATCTTCCTGAAATATTCTAGATCAGGGGTCTCAAACTCAATTTGCCTTGGGGCCACTAGAAGCAGAGCCTGGTTGAGGCCGGGCCGCAGCCACAGCGCGTCACGTGGACAAACGTTTTTTGCCATTTCAAGCCTATTTTTTCGCCATTTTCGCCTTCATTTCACTTAAATTTAAGTATATTCAGACTCACCAATGTGGGATAAAGAGTGTGTGCATATGTGGTGTTGTGTCGCACAAAAAAAAACATTTCTATAATAATATTTCTATTCCTTTCTATTTCTATTCCTTCCTTCCTTTTGATACCACTGTGCTATCTGTTTCATTCAGTAGCACATAATAGGATTATGATGATAATAACTATAATTGAACAATATTAAATGAACTATTTACTGGACACAATAACTGGACCAGCCAACCCATCAACAAAGTGGCTCTGATTTGATTGTGATGGCATGAATTACAACCAATAAGGAAGCAGTAACAAAAATGTTTACTTTAGCTATCAATTTATATTCCTCCTAACAAAGCCAACTACAGCAATTCTGAACTTATACAGCCACTACAAAGCAGCGTCATAAAATAAATAAAATCAAAAATATAGTTTGTCAGTGTCACTGAGAAACTAGTCTTGCAAACATGACGCTAGAGTACAGTAGACCATCAGAATCGCCACTTAGGCCCAACTAGCAGCATTGGTTTCCCAATAGTTGTCATGTTTTACACGTGCCTAAATAGGCTTTTATTTATTTGCGCTAGCCTCTTTGAAAACTATAATACCAGTTGCGCGACGTCTCATCTTTGCTGGC
Organism: Benthosema pterotum; assembly: GCA_039105355.1. Classification (NCBI taxonomy): domain Eukaryota; kingdom Metazoa; phylum Chordata; class Actinopteri; order Myctophiformes; family Myctophidae; genus Benthosema; species Benthosema pterotum. Next base: position 8,996,460 of record CM076978.1, read on the forward strand.
AATGCTGTCTGCAGTGGTCGCGCAATGGGGCTTTGAAAATACTATTCAGCACGTTCGGTTTCTGACCCCACAATGTCGCAACTTTTCTACTAGATTCTATCCAGCGCAGATGTAAGCCTGCCCTGGAGCAACGACAACACCGTTCACTACGGGCAAGGGGGACACAACAGCTCGTTTTAGGTTACTTACCTTAGCTCAGCGTGCTGCTTTATAAGCCATGCATCCGCCCGTATCGGGCTATAGAAAACGGCTCCGCTGTCATTATTTATCAAACCGAACGCAGTCCTTGGTAAAAAGGCAAAGTTTTCTTTTCCCTACATGTGTTTGTAAACAAGGAGCGGTGGATAGAGAGACGCCATGACAGGATCTCGCCCGTACTGCAGCCAATGGCGTCATTGCATTTCATCAGATTGACAGTTCAGCGACAAATCAGAATGAACTAAACTGCACGGGAGGATATCCGGTTCCTCTTTGCTATTCTGTGTAAATGGCAAAGCCAGTAGGCGGGCTTTAAACAGAATCTCAGCAATCAACAGTCAATAGTAACAGACTGTTCTCCCGCAAATGCTTTTGGTTGCATTTGACGGGGGGACTCGCGGCCGTCGCGGGCCACATTAATATTAAGCGTTCATATTAAGGTGGGGGCCACAAAATATCATCTCGGGGGCCGGAAATGGCCCGCGGCCGGCAGTTTGAGACCACTGATCTAGATGTTTCACCATGTTAATGGATTTCTTTAGATGCTTCTTTTTTCTGAGAGCGTTCAAATGGAACGAAATGAACCCTAGCGGGTTCATTTGGTTGCATTTGTACACTCTCAGGAAAATGTTGAAAATGGGTGGAGTTCCCCTTTAATCACCATTCAAACTATGTTTGAATGGTGATAGTTTTCCTATACTATAAATATTTATCAAAATAGATGATCTACAAGCCCTCAATGCTTGTAGATCTCTCACACTATACTCTTATGGCTCTAGGTTACAGGGAGACACACAGCTATATGTCTGCGTAAAACCGTGTTGTACTGTTTTGTTTTGTTTTCATGAGAAAATGCTCAGTGGGTTGAGTCAGGGTGCAGTGAGCACATGCATGAGTTAATTGCATTAAAGTTTTTAATCAGATTAATCCACAAAATGAATTGAACTAATTAACTTGTAATTTTCAACGGCCTTAGTTTACAATTTTGTTTGTTTATTTTAGATTTTTTGTAGAGAGAAACATGAGATTCCACATTCTTGGCCACACAGTAGTACAATACACTATACAGCAAGACTTCAACATTTGAGGTCAACATTTGAGGTCTTGCCATGTGCAGGAACCTGCTTTAACCCTTGTTAATTAAAATCCACTGATAATAAAAGCTCAGATCATGAAGGGGCCAATCAGTGGTTTTTCTAAAACGTTAATTAGGCTGTTCTCATGCTGCTGACAAGAGTCAGAGGAATTAAAATCAAAACAAAACATCTGTTTGTGAAATGGATACTGATCTCAATACAGACCGCAGCAGAAAACGGTTGCACTGAATGCTGAGACTGTGTGTGTGTGTGTGTGTGTGTGTGTGTGTGTGTGTGTGTGTGTGTGCGTGCGTGCGTGCGTGCGTGCGTGCGTGCGTGCGTGCGTGCGCGTGTGCGTGTGCGTGTGTGTGTGTGCGCGCGCGCGTGCATGCATTTGTGTCTTGAAGTGCAACGATTGTTAGGTGATGTTAGGTGATGACGTGACGGTGATGTAATTGAGAGTAGCCTATCTCTCAAGAGAACTCTATGAGTTAAGAGATTTCTAAATGGAGAAAAACAGCCTTGAAAATCACTCATCAACTTTAGATAATATACTGTATGTCGCGGAACCCAGTGGCGTTTCTAAGCAATTTGGAGCCCTAGGCAAGATTTTCCCTGGAGCCCCCCCTTACCAAATGGACCCTTAAGGGTCCATTTGGTAAGGGGGGGCTCCAGGGAAAATCTCCGGTAAAATGGTGCCCCCAAGGGATAAAATTATGAATAACATATTATGAATTTTTAAATGTTCAATTCTAGTTATAGAGTATACTGTATTTATCCATATGATGCTCATTAGCCTGGGATCCTTTTAAAGCATGTGTGGTGGTCGCCTCCTCCCCTCGCCCCCCTTCCCTCATGGTCGCCCCCCCTCCCCTCATGGCGCCCTAGGCAACTGCCTTGTCTGCCTAATGGCAAAAACGCCCCTGCCTGAACCTTCCCTGTAAGCCTATATCAGCAGCTTAGCATATACCGTGATGCAGTGCTGAGACTGGTCTGATCAATACAGTTGATATTTATAATTTGATTCGATTTCATGTACCAACGGCTAGTGTGTTGTCATGCTTGTTTAAGCATGGCTCAAGCCCATTTCCATCAACAATCACAATGCTTGGAAGTCAGCTGGGTGGAAACCTCATATGTCCAAAACTGTTACTTTTTAATGGCTAATGGTGCATTTATATAGCACCTGTAATTTAGCCAAAGTGCATCCGTTCAATTACCTATTCACACACTCATTCATATTGTACCGACCAGCAGGAGCAATTAGGGGTTTAGTGTCTTGCCCAATGACACTTCTGACATGTAGACTGGGGTTGCCAGGATTCAAACCGCCAACCCACGGATCACCTGCTCTACCAACTGACCTTTCAATACTATTAAAATGAGCCGTTTTAGAAGCTCAAAAGCTTCCTTATATTGATGATAGGCATTGCAAGGATTGAAGGATTTGCAAGGCTCTGGATCTTTAAATGAAGGCTTTTTATATGCAAGCAAGACATATCATCATCTTGATCTCCTAATTCCATGTGAATTACTTTTTTACCTTGACTGCAGCCATTCTCTGCGCCTTAGATGGTCTTCTAAGGCACAGCAGCTCATCTCATGCTATTAACATCATTATTTGTCAAACGGTGATGTTATCAAACATAAATATCAAATTATGTCCGAGTGATTCTACATTTCCCGAAAAGAAAACACACAGTATCCGGGATACAATGTAATAGATATTAGATTGGCTAAGTTGGCTATAAAAGCAATTGTGGTGGGCAGGCGCCCCCATACCCTTTTCACCCCAAACTCCCACATTGAATAGATAACAATTTATTTTGGCATGGTTATTATGGTTATTATGCAGTATCTATCTTAACACAAAATCTGTCTTTTTTTTTTTTTTTTTTTTTTTTTTTACATATTTTCTTTAGTTCTGTGACCCACAAGATTTATATATTGTACAACACTTCTATTAGGAAAATAAGCACCAACAATAACATCAGTTGTTGAAGTTGCAACAGACCGGCAGGCATGAATCAGTCTGACTTAGAAGGTTTTCTTTTTTTAATGATGAAATGGTGTTGGTTTAGTGGTGCGACAATTGTAGTTAGTTAGTAGCGTAGTGTTCCGAATCATTTTAAATAAAGTGCAAGCACTTTAATGTGAAATACATGTATCTTATTGACATTTGGGTTGTGTGCATGCTATCATGTTTGGTGGGTTAGTCATCTACACCTCCCCCATGCCCATGCCTAGATCCAGCCCTGGTTATATACTGCATCACAGACCTCTCTTTGAGAACCACTGGACTAGTTCATCTCTTTAGCTGACTGTTCAGAGAAAAATCCCCCCCTGAACCCCCATGATTTTCCCAACTCTCTTTCAGTGCAGAAGTCAGAGATTTGGAGACGTCCTTGAAATCCTCACACAATTTGCAAAAAAAAAAAAAAAAAAAAAAAAAAAAAAAATAACTAAATAAATAACATCAAAAATCTAAAAAATGCCTCACACAATTTAACCCTTTGTGTAGTGAACACTTTTTGGTGTTCAACGCAATTTAGCTATTGAAAAATATCAGATCTACAAGCTCATATCATGCGATATGAGCTTGTATATCTGATTGAGCTTGTATATCTGTATATCTGATTTTTTTTTTAAATTGTGAAAATTATGCACAAATCTAATATATTCTATTTGACACATGATTATAGTTTCTAGTTTCTGTTTCTGATACTAGTTTCTGACTAGTTTCTAGTTTCTGTTTCTAATGCTAGTTTCTGACAGATTCTATTTTTTTTTAATCTAAGTTCCTGTCTCTGTGATGCTCAACATATTTCATGCCAAGGACCCCCAGAATTATCTATATTTGGCGGCAGACCCCCATCTGAAAACATGTTGTCCTAGGGATCCCCCAGAAGCAACGATTTTAGTTCAAAATATTTTCTTCCGAATGAATATATTTAAAGATTTGCATCACATTTTCACATTTTTCCAAAAATATCAGAGCTACAAGCTCACAGCACGCCACTCGGTGACGCACTGTGAGCTTGTAGCTCTGATATTTTTCAATAGCTTAAGTGTAACGTAATGCTTTGAACACCAAAATGGGTTCAGTACACAAAGAGTTAAGAAAAAAAAATAACTAAACAACTGAATAAATAAATAAAATCCAAAATCTAAAAATGCCCTTCAGCCTCCACAAGGATTTCAACCCATTGAAACGGCTTCATTCTTATCGGAAAGGACCCAGAGCCAGAAACAGACTTTCTGCCACCTACTTGTAGTTTGGGAATCTTAGTTAAATGTGACTCCTGGCAGCTGCCTCCTCCTGGTCTAAAAATATGCCCTGCTTGTTCCCGGACTGTGAATATGAGATTGCCATATCGCTGCCCCTTTCCCATAACAATTAATCAAGTGGAGCTGAGCTATGCTCAAATGAAGTTTCTCTTTCCTCAGGTATCGAAATGGCTGAACCAATTGTTGGGAAAATTGCCCTGTTGAGAAATGGGCACATATCCCCGGCAGCATTTGGATATGCCGTGGTGCGGGAATGGAGCGAATTGTTCTTGTCTCGGAACAAAATAGCATAATAACTTTAAACTTGGACGGCACCTGGCGGCTTTTCCGTTTTTGTTCAACAGGGAGAAGAGAGTGTTATTTACAGGCTGTGAGGGACCCATGTGTGCTGGCAGTCGGACTCCCACAGAAGCTGCGGAAACACTAGCGGTAATCACATTAATGAAAAGTCAAGCATGGATCACTAGACAGTAATAGTTTGAACAGTGAATGGTCCCTGAATACTAGGCACAGTATGCGGAGGCGTAGGCACACAATACACTATGCTTCTAGACGACCACGCACTCAGAATAAAAGAGACAAATACACACAAACACTGAAGTACACAGCTCAGCCATGTTTGTATGCATGTATGCCACTATGCATGCATTCATGCATGTATGTAGGGTAGACATGTAAGTATTGCCTAGGGCTAATGACAACTAATGATTATTTTCATAATCTATTCATCGGCCGATTATTTATTTGATTCACTCATTCATTTGTGGGAATGTGAATGTTATTTAGCTATACCTCGCCTTAAATATGGATATATCTAGGCTTATTCTGACTTAACTTAAAGACCCCGTAAAGCAAAAAAATATATGATACAAAATGTATTCCCAGTTTGTCACACCACAGAGTAATGTATTATAGCCCCACAGACCAAATATTTATGATTAAAAAAGTTTCAGAAATGATGTTTAAACATGTGTGAAATACAATGGAAAAAAATCTGGCCTGATTCTCCAGGACTGTAGGGGCGTGGCCAGTACTGTAAGCTCATTAGCATATTCATGAGCCGTATGCTAATTAGCATATCTCGCCGTCCAAACCATACAGCCTAACTGTTTGTCAACAACAAGCCAGTACTACAGCGCGCTAACTTTACTAGCGTCGTGTGTGTGCGTGTGCGTGTGTGTGTGTGTGTGTGTGTGTACGACATTCGGATCTGAGAAAAGAGACTGACTGACTACAGCGGTCCCATCATCATGGTCCCATAGCCTGGACGGCCACGGTCGGTCCCTACAGGCTATGGGACAGCCAGGAGTTACGACAACTCCGTCCACTTCATGGGGTTAGTCGTTAGTCCAATGGCGGCTCTTTTATTTTCTGCCCTCATTGAAAACAATGCATTTCCATCTCCACTTTGTCCCTATTCGGGCTGCATGAACAGCGCTGGAGCGCTCAGTTTGTGACCCCTCGATGTCGCAACTCATCTACTAGATAGCTCTGATGGTACGCAGCAGGGCTGGCAGGCAGTGTTGCCAACTTTGCGCATTTGTCACTATATTTAGATTTTTTTTCAAGACCCCCCTACCGCCGAAATTAATGGAAAAACTCCTGGCGGAAAATCCAAGTGCTTTTTAGGTATGAAAATAGTTGAAAACCCAATGCTCTAGCGCATTCGAGTGCATTTTGGAAGTGCCACTAGTGCACTTTGGATTTTGGCAGTTGGCAATACTGCTGGCAGGCAGCAGCAGCCGTTAGATAGTCCTTGAATGTGAAAACGTCGCCAACCTCTCCATCATCGACAGTTACTAAAAACAGAGTAGTTTTCAGCTGTCATCCACAAAATCACGCATCGAGAGCAAACAAATGTCAGTGCTTGTCAGCCTACAGGCAAAACACACTGTAGTAACTACACTTTCTTATATATGTCTATGGTAGCTAGTAGCTACTAGCTAGCTAGCTATCAACCAACACCACCACCAGCAGCTCCGCTCCGCTGTGAAGAAGAGGGGGCGGGGCTTCGGCTTCTAACTGACTATATGGAATATGATTTATATACAGTAGTACTGTAGGCTCATTAGCATATAATTCGGCTTGACTACGTCATCAAGCCGAATTATGCTAATGAGACAAAACCTACCCATGAGATTAACCAAAACACATAAAGTGGTCTTATTCTACAATGCTGTAAAATAAAGTTTTAGTATTTTGTCCAGGGGTATAAAAATGACTTTGTACATGATTTTCATGTCTACAAGAAAAAGGCTGATTTTGGTTTACGGGGTCTTTAAGGCCCAGTACACTTGGAAATGACCCAAAGATGACTATGGTTAAGTGGGAAAACAGGCAAAAACTCCAGGGATTAATTGACAAGGCAATACATAAACTACAAAAATAGTTGAATAATCAATTCAATTATGATTAATGAATCGTTGCAGCCCTTGTATTGTGTATCCGTGCATGCATGTGATATATTTTAGAAGACCAAGACAACTTTCTGAATTCCTCTTGTTGAGCTAAATACTTAGTCAATGTCAAGAATCCCAGAAAACCATTATGATGTCACCTCAATTAAGTTAAGCGGATCGATAGTGCATTAGTTGGTTTGTAATGGACATCTCTAGATCCACTAGATCCCCCCCCTGCCTTTTACTTGTGAGTAGCAGACGTTCCCAATGTGAACTGACACACAAGGTGACATGTGGCGCAATTGAGTGACAGAAAACCGATCGCGCGAATGTCATCCTTCAGAACACCCCCCCCTCTTTTCTGGATACAATTGTGCTACCGACCCCTTGTGATGCCGCCATACTTGATCAACCTACTGTGTTACACGAAGCATCAAACGTAGCAGATCCACAAGCTCGAAATGTGGGGAGAAATTACGCACTTGACCGCTTGTAGATCTGCTATTGTTTTTACATGTGACATGCAAGGTTTTTCACCTACTTAGTCGTTAGGTTTGCACCGATACCATTTTTTTTAAAAATACCGATCTAAACCGATATTTTTAATTTTTAATTTCCCGATATACTCCCGATATCCGATATCACCAAAAATATATACAATTTATTTTTTTTATTATTTTTTTATTATTATTATTATTATTATTTTTTTTTTTACTGGGGACCCCCCAAAATAATTTCGGGACCACTGAGGGGTCACAACGAACAGGTTGAGAACACCTGCCTTAAACACTGCTTTAAAAAAAAAGAACTATGTTGGTCGATGTAAGGTGTAAGATGATCACTTTACACAGGTGTGATTTTTTAGTTAATTAGCAATAAAATAAAAATAGCTTTCACCTTGCTACATTACAGTATCAGCCTTTTCATTATTTTCAAAGGGAAAAAACACCTTATATATTTGTGCCAACAATACTCCAGGTAATAACAAATACCCTATGCTGTGGGCTATGGCTGTGGGAGAGGAGAGCTGTGTTTGGAGGGGAGGAGGGAGGCCCCCCTCTAGCAGCTGCTTAACAAGCTTAATTGTGTTGCCAACTGCCAAAATCCAAAATGCACTAAAATAGGTAGGCACTTAAAATAGCAGTAGCTAGAGCAGTGGTTTTCAACCAGCTAAAAAGCACTAGATTTTCCACCAGGAGTTTCTCAATAATTTTGGCGCTAGGGGAGACTGGAAAAAAGCAAAATAGTTACAAATGCGCCAAGTTGGCAACACTGCTGCTGGCCATGCCGTTGTGATTATAGATGTACGTTTTACTTAGCTCCTGGCTGGCTATATCGTGCAACCTTTCTGCTGGGATTATGCATTGGATTTAGAAGCAGAATTGAAGGATTATACTTTTTTGATCATTTGAGAAAGGGTAAGTCATAAAGCCACCTCTCTCTCTTTCCCTGTCTGCTGCTCTGCTGCTAGTGTATAGCAATATATTCTATCGAAAGAAGGAGGAAGTCTCTCTCTCTCTCTCTCTCTCTCTCTCTCTGTGTGTCTGTCTAGCTCTCTCTCCCTCTCTCCCTCTCCCTCTCCCTCTCCCTCTCTCTCTCTCTCTCTCTCTCTCTCTCTCTCTCTCTCTCTCTCTCTCTCTCTCTCTCTCTCTCTCTCTCTCCCTCTCTCTGTCTGTCTGTCTCTCTGCTTGGTCGTGCGTGCTGCGCTCTAGCAATATATTCTATTGTAATGTGGTGCAGGACCGCTCGAACACAGTAAACATTAATAAATAGCCTATGTAATGTATCGGAGGAGTATCGGAGACGTGAACGCCGATCTCAGATACTTTATTTCTTTCAAATCGGGACCCGATACCGATAAAATATCGGATCGGGCGCACCCCTATTAGTCGTACAGTGTTATTCATGTAAAATAGCAAATTCACATCCTGCAACACATTACCATACAAAATCATAGGGATTTGAATGATATCAGCCCAAATTCATGTCATATACAGTACATCATTGACAACTAACATAGCAGGCTGTACGCTTCATACCCATAGAGCATCGATAATAATGTACAACTGTACTTAAATAAATGATACTAATAATAACAGTTAGTACTACTACTAATGTAAATAAATAAACAACAACAACAACAACAGTTACATACAGTGCACTCCTCAAATTCACAAGGGGGCCAGGAGTATAACAAAAGAAAAAAAACTAAAACAAAGTTACTTTTTATCTTTTTGACTATTTAACTAAAGCTTCCTTCCATGTTGTCCCGTACTTTTCTGTCACAATCAAACAGGAAAAATAAAAAATAAATCAATGTGGCAACATTTTGGTTACAGGGCTTTGAGTTGTTACACCATCTCAAGACATTATCTAACAATATGAGACAATAAAAGCTCTGTCTTGCATTTCATAGGATATACAGTATATCTCCAAACTATATAGGTCACAAAAACATCCATGTTATAATGGAAATCAACAGGGCTGTGACTGACTGAGCTAAATAAACCACATTTGAAGTCAGACGTCATCACGTGATGTCAAGAAATCCACATTGGAGCCACGCTATCCCCATGGGGATCCCAATAACCACATGACTTAATCATGTTCAAGGTACACTACAGATCCGCTGTTTCTAAATAAAAATATGTGTTTTACCGGCCTTGCTCATAGAGCAGTCATCCGTATGTTTGCCAGAGATTCCATTCCAACTCCATGAAGCACTCTAACAGTGCAGTATGTTATGTCCATACGATGAAACCTCTGAAAAAGGTTGGGACTGCATTTAAAAGAAAGCAGAGAGGCGGAAATTTGAGAACTGGCAAGTGGACAATCTTCATCCCGTATTCTGTGTCTCCCACCGGTTGAATAATAAAAACTACTGGGAATAAAATGCAACATATGAATGATTTAAGGTGATGCCATTTTCGAAAATGACAGAAGGAAGAAAAAAAAAACATTTCTTTTCCTTTCAGAATTCCGCCTGGAGGTAGGCAGTCTGAAAGGCCTCGCATTCGCATTGCTCACATACAAAATAGATGTGCAAATGGAAAAAAACGAGAAATGCTCAGAAATAAATACAATATTGTGAACCTTGTTCTATTCGGAGCATAGTGTGAGCATCAATAAAAACATATCAAAGTGCCCTTTCTGTGAAATGCCAGTGATTCAAGCCTTTTAACCGCCTCTCAAGGCTTTCTGGCGCCCCGTAGCACGTAACCACACTCTAAGAGAGGTGAAACATCCTTCCTCCATTCGCTCCAGTCATACATTTCTGAGATTAGCCGGTGCCATTCCTACAGGGTCAGACGTTTTTATATAATGCACAATGCCTGCATTTGTTTGCATGCTTTCCAGGAGGATGAACACAGGTCATCAGGGGTCAGAATGCGTGTCAATTATATACACTTTTCTTTCCCCGCAGACGTCGTTGCTATTCTTGCATACCGGTATGATGAATGGTATTTCGATAAGTACCTTTTATTCAAGCCACTTTACAATCAAGGACAACACTTGGAGACAAAGACAGAGAAGAAGAGCATGGCTGGGGGGATCAAACCGTCGGGGTTCCCAGATGGCTGCTCTTACCGGTATACGGATTGATTTGTTTCTTGTGTTGCTCTGTGTCGCCCACTGCACAACAGTGCGCCAGTTGGCAGCTTGAAGAAGGCGCTCACTAATACGCATGCAGTGAAATTAATCAAGTGAAGTAAAAAAGTATACAAGATTCTGGGGAGTGCAGTATCCCAGATCCATTAATTAATAAAGCACTGCACGTCGCAAAGCATGCAGCATGCTTTCCCCGGTGTGATTACAACTCAAGCCCTTAAACTAAGGTCGTAGCAAGCAAACTTAGCTTGGCTTAGTGTTGACACGATGAACCGACATGAGGCCGTGAGAGCACGAGGCAGTGAGGCACGTAAAATGTGAGCACGATGTGACGCAGCAGTGTTTTGGGTTGGGGATGTCTTCTGGTGTTTTATAAGCATTATGTTCAACTCATTCTGCTATTGTGTTACTGCTATTGTGTTATTTTTGAAAATAGTGAAATTGTGGAAAAGTGAAATTGTGGAGCAAATTCTGTCCCAAGCGTTTTTTTTTGTTTTTTTTTACTGTAACTCTATACTCGATATTTCGCTTCTGGGGGTCCCTGGAACTATCTATTTATAGATAGATTTTTTTATCGTGTCCTCACAACATCTCTAAGGGATATTAATGACAGTACAATGTTGAAAATGGGTGGAATTCCCTTTTAAGTGGAACAGACTTTGTTACCACCCACTTCGACCGTCGTCAAGCCATAAATCCCAGTAGGTCGCTTATCTAGCCAATCTTGACCTACTGCATGTAGTCTAGGAACAAACCGGGGTAGGATTGCATTTATAAGAGATTTACGAGCCCTGTGTCAGCATGACGACTTGCTCGTGGTTATGTTTAGGGTTAGGGTTAAAGGAGGCTAGTGGTTTTAGTATATATTGACCAAAATGACTGGATTATAGTTGCCGAAAGTGTATTAAAAGGGATTGCAGCCCTGGTCGGTGCTTATCAACTCAGTTGGCTGGAGGCATGTAACAAGACATGATAAGATCTGCATGATAATCAGCCTACTGGGAATTGTCGCTTGATTTTCAGTATAACCCTTGTCACCAGGAGGAAGCACCTGTTATTTTAAGAGCCAAAAGAATAAAAAAAAACATCACATTTAAAGATTGCAATGTCTCCGAGTCCACGGCGTGTATAGTGAGCTTGTTGACTGGGTTATAGGGTTACGATGACTTATATAACCCCTGCAGCCCTGACAGCCGAGTATAATAGCATGCTGTAGATTCACTGCTCTCATCAATGAGCTGTTTTTTATACTGAAAGAGAACAATCGGCCACTCATTGCCACAGCTCCACTCCGTACAGCTTCATCACTCGCTGCAGGAGAACTTCAAAGAGAGAGAGAGAGAGAGAGAGAGAGAGAGAGAGAGCTCTAACAAGCCACTGCACCAATAAGCACCAAACATTGTATGGATGCTGCAGGTATGGCTATACAGTATAGAGAAGTACTAGGGATGTCACAACGCAACTTTTTTTTCATTTCCGATCCAGATACCACAGTTTCTGTGTTAGCCGATAACAATACCAAATACCGATACCAGAGAAGAATATAATAATATCCAACATAAAAGAAAAAAAAGGTATGAACTCCACCAACTCGAAATAGCAGACTCCTTACTGAAATGTGCACTTGGGCAACTCTAAAGCAAACTCCACATGGCCTAACATTTCATTTAACTACCAAGTGCCAACCCCTTATCCCTGTGTCAGACCTGCAGTTGGACTGGCATATTTGCCAATACCAATGACCCGATAATGACAAATAAGCGCTGATACAGATACTTTTCCGATACCCATACAGTATTTGCCGATACCGATATGACCAAAAAAAAGGACCGATCACACACTTATTTCGATACCGATGAAGTATCAGGACATCCTTCACAAACTGTTAAAAACTTTTTGTTTAACCCACATTTTGGCCGGTACACCTTTTGGTGTTCTAAGCATTATTAGGATAATTAGCATTACTTAACATAATTGGCATTGCTTAGCATTATTAGCATGACTATTATTAACAATATTTAGCCTTAGCCTTACTTAGCATTATTAACAATACTTTGCATTAGCATTACTTAGCCCCACTGTCTGATATCATTCATAAATGTCTCAGGTTGGCCACATAAAGTCCCGGATCCACAAGACACATTACATCCTGACATTTGAAGTTTGTCTACGACAGCAGCTGCGATTAAGTGGTCCAGTGGGTGGGCCTGGGCTACGTACGTTTCAATAATTATCAAGTGGTGCCCTGGTGCAGAAAGGGGCTGAGAACAACCGTGCAGGGACTGCAGTACACAACGCAGCAGTGTGACAACTGACCGCACCATGTGAAAACAGTGAACTCCACGTACCGAGAGCTGCACCCCCGGGACCCACAAAGCTGTTGCTGTGGATTTATGGTGCTGAAAAGAGCCAGGATTGATTTTCAACGGCACTCTGTTGGCTTGAACTAAAACAAGCCACAGCAACATACTAACTTATTGCTAATACGGCCTGGCAACCGCCTTTTATATTGAGGATATTGAGAAAAAGGACAATAAGACAAAGAATAGAGTATTGTTTTCTAAAAAATGTACTGTAATTTTAGTATGCAAGTGTCCATGGATCTGACTTATTTTTTGTTATTCATGAAACTTATTCTGGACTAACTTATTCAGCTTTTGCCTTTCGTGTTTTCCTTTTTAGTTGTTTCCGGCCTTGTCTTAAACGCAATCCAGACTTGGCTTGTGTACTGACCGTGTTTTTGGTTGAGCTGTGACACATGCTTGTTTTGAATGGGCGCCAATGGGCACTTTCTGCTGTGGCCAGCTTGCAGGAAAAGCCTGCCATCGCCGAAAATACGAGCCGGAACAAGCTGGAAGTGTGCATGGACACCCACAGGGGAAAAGCAAGATGTGGCGTCGCAGCTTGGTTGAAAACACAGGCAGCACACAAGCCAAGTCTGGATTGCGTGTCACCTTCCACCTTCCCTGGCTGTCACCTTGTTTCACCTGTGCCTTATTTTCCCCAGGCAATTCTGTTCTAATCTTGAACCTATTTAGGTCCTGTGTTTGGTTGTGTTTTTTGTTGGACAACTATTGTAGTGTTGCGCTCCGCCAAAACTTTTGTTAAATAAAGTCTTCCATTTAATACACCAACTTCCTTTGATTTAGACCCTATTTGAAAACCACCCTTGGCACAAAGTAGTACTTTTGCATACAAAAAAAGGAAAGCACTCCTGTACTTTAATTCTTGTTGATCGAGGAGCTGTCATTGCAGTTGAGTGACATTTGACTGAAGTACTGCTGTTCCAGTAGCCTGGTTCGCTGTCCATCCATCAATCCATCGGCCAATTACTTATGAATGCCTGACAATCCCCCTGACAACAGCAAAAAACTCATCGCAATGAAATTTGATTAGACATTATGAACTATATTATTTATCTATTGATTATTAAAAATGACATTGATGATGCATGTCAATGCTATCATCATTATCACTACCAGTAGCTTCAATGCAGGAAAAACATATCATATATGATAATGTGAGGTTTAAACCATTCTGTACTTTATGTTTGGTTTTGGCGGCACGCCGTGAACGCCTGCATTGTTTTAGGTGAAATCATATAAACAGAGCACAAATCTTTCAGTATGTTTTGCAGAATCTACAATGTCAGGACGAAATGGGTCCAATACAATATGCTATCAAGTCGCTTCACTGTGATATCCAGTATGAAGTTATGAACCAATCACCAAAGAGTCCCCCTGTGGCCACACCCCTTATCTCAGACAGCAGCCGTTTCTGAGAGGACTTTCACACAGGATAATGGGGTGAGACTAAACGCTGGCTGAGTGTCAGGCTAGTGAGTTCAGTGCTTTGTCCGCCAGCCGTGGACAATTGAGATGCATCAAGATAGCCCTAGAAATGATTTGTCAGAGATTGGATACGAAGGAATCTCTTCAACAAAAAGGCCACGGTGGAATCCACATTGACTCTTGATTTGGCTTGTGAAAATGCATGGAGATGTCCCCGGCAGTCAGCAATATTCCGGCTAAATGAGTTTGCTCTCGTCTCTGGGCGCAGCCGAATCTATAAAGCAGCTTCTTTTTGCCATTTAGAAAAAATCCATTTCCGTGATTGAAACTGTCCAACTGAAACCTCTACAGGCCGTCCCATTCAGTCAGAAACATGAGACTCAGTGAGAAGTAATCAATGTGTAAGTGTGTTATCAGTACTCTATGATTTAATCAAATGCATGTAAAAGAGAGTTGATGTTCACATAGAGAACCGGACCCTGCACCAGAGATTGTCAGACCCGTTGCACAATAGTCATCAATATCACCAGAAGAAGACCAGGGATGGGTTATGATTCGAAACACAAGTCAAAATGTATTTATTTTTAATACAGTTTACAGCAGCAAAAAAACTTTTTTTTGTAACATTGGGTGTTCTAGGGTTATTGCTGTTCATCATAAGTGGTGTTCACTGTTTAGTCTTACAATGCCATTGGCCGTGATATTTGCATAAAGATACCCACCACAAAGGCTGGAATTAACACAATCTAAAAAATTTCTGGATTTGAGAACAATTTTGTTTGTTTGTTTGTTTATTTATTTATTACATAACAGCAACTGTTATAGAGCAGGAAGACTGTACGGTCTTCATTTTCCAATAGAATTTTCTATTTAAGCTTCATCTAAGTGAAGTCACTGGAGGCACAATATGCCAGCATGGACCCAAGTCAATGTATTGTCTCGCTTTTTTTTCTCTAAAGCTCAGGGACGTTATTTGTGCTCAAACTCTATCCAAACTGCAAAGTTTTCCCTGCCTGACATTGTGCCACACTCCTCTGACCGACACGCGCCGTCCTAATTGTGATGCAGGCTGTTCTGACTAGAATTCGTTAAATCAGCTCAAATTAAGGCATGCCAAAGAAGAAAAAATAAATAAATCACAAAACTCCCAAGTGTCAAACTCGATTTCTCCCAGAAACGTCATTGGAGCATTCTCCCAGACACGCTGTGACCGACCACCCTGGGCGACGACGGAAACTAGTTCATTTTCGACAAGCCGCATGCATGCCTCGATAGGGATTATTATGTCAGTGTCAGCCTTGATCTAAAGAGCCGTGAGGACGTGGGCCACGAGTGTCGTGAATTCAACAAGCGGAACACTGATTGCTGCTGTGCCAGCTCCACAGAAAGATTAACAATTAAAATGCCACTGGATATGAATAAGAATTCTACATGTGAATTACAATTTGTAAGGTAGAGAGTCATTAGACGTTAGATTAGATCATTACTGATTGATCTCATGCCGTGCACCACAGTACATACTGGCATTTACTGCATAGATTAAAAAAAAAAAAAAAAAAAAAAAAAAAAAAACTAGGGGTGTGTGCAGGGAAACAAATCCACTTTCTGTGATGTCACTGAGCATCATGAAGCTACTGAAGGACCCACCCATCTCAGATATCAGCAACACTATGAAAATTGCAAAAACACAATCGTCCGGTTAAAATTTACCCATGCTTAGTGTTCTAGGGTTACAAATATACAGCATGGGACCCCCTTGGGGGTCATCAGAGTTACCGCAGGGTGTCCGGCAAATCTTTGTGTGCATTTATAATGTATAATGTTCATAACAATGTTTATAACAGTAGGTCAAATGTCCGCTAAATATGACATGAAATCAACATCAAAACATTAAAAGAAATTGACATCGAAAGGAAACTGTAAACAAGCATCTGGTTAACCAACTTCCATCTTGTTAACCAACTTAGCTGGTGACCACCTGGAACCCTCTAAGGACCACTGGTGGTCCCCGGACCACTGGTTGAAAACTACTGATCTTAAGGCTTAAGCCACTGCCCCCCCGCAGGTGTCTCTGACAAGCGATGGGCTACTTCTTACGATAAAGGGCCTGTTTTCCACGTGCCATATCCACCACTAAAACCTCAACCACGAGGCCTTTTCTGGTAAAGGATTTGAGTGCCCCAAAGCTGCCGTGTCCTTTCCTCATCAGAACGGGGCTGTTTGCGGGGGACTAATCCAACTTAGCGGCAGGAAAGAGATACTGTATGTGGTCGAGTGTTAATCGGGTTTCCGGTACTCTATCTGGCCTTTTGAACCTGTCATCCCTTGAACCTTAAAAGTCACGCTCCAATACTTGAACAGGTTATGACAATCCTCATGCATTATGCATGGCTTGGTGCTGCAGCAGCTGTGGGTTCTGGACCAAGTGTCAATTATACAATAACGTGTCACACGTTGGCATATCCAAAGTGTGATGTAGGGAGACCACTGTGTCAAGCCCACTCGGAGGCTTCCTCTGCATTTGTGCATAATTGAACGAATGGGAGGGGGAGACATTATCTAACCAGGTCTAGCAGTTATTTTTATGTGCTGTGTGCGCTTGAACTCGTCGTACTGCAGGCAACTTGAGGTGGCCAGTTCAATCAGCTATTAATAATAACAAAGATAAGCATATTTGACCACATGAAAACAAAACAGAAACATCATTGCTGTTTTGCGTCTCAGGTCAAATATTGATATGCGATTAATTGACAGCATACCACTGCATGCAGTACAATTCTTACTTTGTTCACCACAACGCGTTCGTATTCTTGGGCAAACAAATGAACATTGTGCCGAAAATATCAGTCTGGTAAACAATATCTACTGGATGATAAAACACCTATTTCCAAAAAAGTATAACATTATTGTTTAAAGGAATGACAAATTATAACCAATTTCCTTCCACACCATTTGGATGTAGTATATCTAAATACCGTAGCCTGAGATCCAGTCTCACTTCAGTGCACATCTGAAATGTCACCTCACAAAACAGTCTGGCCAGGAGCCTATCCCCACAGGTAGGCGGGGCATATGAAATGCAGCCGAGGATTCTGATTGGACTGTGGTTTGTTTGAGGAAAAAAAAAAACAGTTCATGTTCATTTGTACCCCATCCAACAACGTGCCATGTAACAGCTGACGCCACAGAAACACAACTGAAGCAGGTACTGGCCAGACTGAATTGCATAGTGACGTTTCAGTTGTGCAGAACGCAGCAAATCAGGCTGTAACCAGACTAATATTTACAATGAATGGTTATCCTCCCATCTTTAAAGGACGCAACACATTGAAAGTTAAGCATCATCTTTGAAAAGCTCAGGTGTAAAAAAAAAAAAAAAAAAAAAAAAATGTGCAAATTGAGTGAATTAAAATCCGCCCAAACTAAACTTGGATGGAGGCACTGTGTCTCACTTTTAGGGAAATAGCAGGTGGGTTCTTTTAGAGATCCACTTTGACAGTAATCTGTGTGTACAAGGTTGAAAGCGGACGTGATAATGTTATTCAAGCGCCTCTAAGCCCGGACCATGCCGTGCTGTGCTGTGTGTGAGGCCCTAACAATGTGCTCTCCTCCTAAGCTGGGCAGTTGGGGTTGGAGGGAGTTTCATGCTGTTTTGTGCTTGCTAGAGTACCTTGACGCCTCTCAATGGCAGGCTGAAATATTAAACTCTCAAATTTATGCTAAACCCCCGTACACCAGCCATTTGCACAACCATGTGGGCTGGGGTCCATCAGTGGAGCGTGGGGATATTGCAAGGGGGGCCTCGAAAACACTGGCAAAACTAAGACTGTCCTGCCATTCTGTGTTCCAGAACTGACTGTGTAAGTGCATATCAGGGGCCTTCGACATTTTTTTAGGTCAAGGACCCAGAAGGGGAAGGTATATGCATACCTACAGGTATATGTATTTAACATGGGCCAGCCATTCTGGCTTTGCTTGAAACCCATTCTGTTATATCACAACTAGGAATCAGAATTACGATTAAGCTCTTACCTGGTTAGCTGATTTGCTTGTTTACAGTTTCCCTTTAATGTAAATTTCTTTTAATGTGTTGATGTTGAATTTATGTCATATTTAGCAGACATTTGACCTAAATTCCCCTTTCATTGACAAAGGCACATTTTGAGACATGTTGCCACACAAAAAAAAAGCTGTTCATAGAGAAAAAAGGTTGAATTTGGTTCAAGTTACAGTATATCGACATCGGGGAACCCCAGTCAATAAAATAAGCCTAAATAGGGTTTCAGTGGACATACAGTATATTTACTCTATAGGGTTGACTGTTGTGTGATGTGTTCTGTATTAGTCTACTGTGGCTATGTGGGATAAAAGGACAACAAATATAGATCCTGGCAGGATCTGTCTGTCAGCTGTCAACATGTTGTTCAAAAAACATCTTTGACACAAGGACCGTCAAGTCAAAGGTCTTGGTAATATACAGCATACAAAAGAGAAAATATTGAAACATCAAACCGCCACGCCGGTGAAAGGGATTGGCCTTTGGGCACGTCAACAAGAGCCTCACAAAGCTTTCATGACGCTCTGAGAAGGATGTAGGCCTTATCAGTCAAACCGCTTACCTCATATCACATGGCTCTGCGTCGTGGCTCATGGGGGGTTTATCTGGGGTCTATTTTTTTATTTATTTATCTATTTTTTTGTTGACGTCGCATATGTTGTGAGTGGTGCTGAGATGTTTAGCACTGGTTCACATTTATCATCTTGGATCCTCCACGTGTCCACAGCACTTTGCAACCGCACACGTGCACACACATACACATACACACACACACACACACACACACACAATCATCTTCTTACAGTCACTGCATGTGTGTGTGTGTGTGTGTGTGTGTGTGTGTGTGTGTGTGTGTGTGTGTGTGTGTGTGTGTGTGTGTGTGTGTGTGTGTGTGTGTGTGTGTGTGTGTGTGTGTGAGAGAGAGAGAGAGCGAGAGAGAGAGAGAGAGAGCGAATGAAGGGGGTGGGGGTGGGGGGGTATGCGGTAATGCTATTACTCCTTGTGTGTCCTATAAAGATGTGTTGAAGTCCCCGCAGGCTACTCAGCTATCAAGCAGAAGAAACAGGTCAGCTCTGGCAGAAAGGTTCATTACTCAGCCGCTGTGGGCTGGGAAACAACACCATGGGAGCCCAGATGAGCGCCGAATATCAAACCCAGAAGTCCTCCGCGGTGTGGGGAGGAAGGAAGCATCGTTTACGCACAACCTCCAGGGAGCCAGAGATTGTGCCGTTTGTTACAGAAACGCCCGCCGCAAAAAAGGTTGACCGCGGTTATACACACGTTAACTATGTACAGTATGTTGCGTGTGTATATCGGCTTTGCTCGGGTCGCGGCCGTGAATCTGATTGAGAGATCACAAGCGAGTTGACCCCTCAACCCCGGAGAATCAAAGCGTTCTCTCTGTGTCATCGCGACGCGGTGGGTGGCGGTGCGTGTAAAGCTATTTATCCACTTGCTGCACAATTGAGCCATGGCCTCGAATCAGCTATAGCATTGATCTTGGGAAGCCACATCACAGTGTGATACGATCGATCGGCGTGGGATGTCTATAATGCCGTGTGCGTCTCGCATTGTGACAAAACTGACAATATCAGTCTCGTCAGTCGGCGCGCCAACGGCGGCGGGGCCTCAGATAAGGGGTGCCGGTTTCAAATCAATCGTTGGTCTTGGTCAAAATGGCTGCCTCGAACAAATCCGATCTTCAAATGCCAGACCCTGTTTTGATGTGGCATTGATACAGTGGAGTATCAGTGCCTTGACTGCACCCTGACAGAGGCTAACAATTACAAGGGCAAGCTTCTATCTGTGCTGCCGAATGTCACTGTATTGATTCAACTGTGTGTGTATGTGTGTTTGTTTGTTTGTTTCTCTTCATACGTTATAGTTTTCTACTTTGTCGTATAAGCAAATATAGTAAAAACTGCAGGTTTGCAATCCCTGAATCGGAGACTTTTTTTCAGTTGTAGTACCGATTTAGGCCCATTTACCCATTTACCCATTTACCCATTTAGGCCTGGCCTAAGGTTTTTGAAAAACCTGAAATCTTTATATTTCAGCATCAAATAAAGTTAATTATGGAATACTGTACATACTGTACAGAATCCAAATATGGATTCCCGGCCTGAAAGGGTTAAATTCAAATATTTACCCTTATATTTACCCCAAATTACGGATGTTATGACCTCTTCAGCAGCTTGTTAACAAGTCAAAAACAACATTTACTGTCTTACAATTTTGTATCAGTTTAACCACAAATACAATTGAAAGCAATATGGGGAGTGATATGCCTGTCAAACTCAGCAGGCCCACTCAGAGACCAGACCAGGCAGTAACACCTGAATAATCCTAATTTATACTCAAAAATACCATTTGTCAAAAAGTTGCACCTGACCTCAGGTGACAACCTGGGGAAAAGACAAAATAATAATAATAATAATAATTTAGAAAGGTCTTCACATGCATCAACTTTTTACATATTACACAATATACAGTATATATATTTTTGTTTTTGTTTTATTTTTGTGTTTTATGACCCATTACAGTGGTTTTCAACTTTTTTCATACCAGGGCCCAATATTTATTCAGCATTTGAGCCACGGACCACCATTTGACGTCATTTTCACCCCCACTGACCCAAAATTAAAGTGTTACCAAGATTTCTTTTGGTTTTGTCCACAATCTCAGGCTGGATTTTCAAAACAGACAAACATAGAGTAGCCTAAATCAAAATGATTTAGGCTACTGTACATTCTACATTCTCTAATTGTGTAGACTTCTTAATTAAGTGGTGCTAATTCAGATGATAAATATTTTAACTCTTGCGAGTGTAAACATGAAATCAAATGGTTCTGCAAGGGTCCATTTGGATTCATTTTTACACTCTCAACTTTTCATCTGTCCAACCAACTTAGCTGGGGACCATCTGGAACCCTCTCAAGGACCACTGGTGGTCCCCGGACCACTGGCGGTCCCCGGACCACTGGCTGAAAACCACTGCTATAGGGCAAAATAGTGACATCTGATGACAAATCCCATTGATTTGACATCACAAACTGCAGGAAAATCAAAGAACCACATACAATGAAAATCTATATCTATAATCTATATTAACAGTTCTGTTGTTTTTGGTTAGAAGAATATACAGTATCTCAGGGTTTTGACAATTATTTTGCGGCCCACTTCGGGAACATGTAATCCCTGTTTGGTTGCTTGTCGCTTTACAAGAAAAGACGTTCCAAGTGACCATGAACGCAGAAACGCTCATAAACACCGACCACATGAGTCCGACGTATATAAATACACGTCTCTCTCTCTCTCTCTCTCTCTCTCTCTCTCTCCCTGAGCCTGGCATGTGAGACAGCTCTGAGGGCAGATACACAACAACAGATACAAGTCTGTAATACATGTGGTGGAGATTCTCCACCACATGTATTACAGACGGCAAATTTTATATCTTTCTCAGACACAGCATAGAAGTTCCAGACGACAGACATTGCGTTCAATTCGTAGCGGCATGCTAATGCTAACTTATCTGTGTAGTGTTTAGCTTTCCCTGAGCCGGCGCATGTTATTGACGTAGGTGTCGTTGCAGCGCTGCTGGCCAATGGGGCGTGACGTCGTCACGTGGCGGCCATCTTGGGACAGGATAGCGTAACATTGTGTCTATGAGCATATAGTGTATTTAGTCCTGTCCCAAGAAGGCCGTTGTGAACGACGTCAGAGGCTCCAACGACACTACGTCAACAACATGCGCTGCGCATGGGCTCATAGTAGAAGAATTGCGACATTGAGGGGTCAGAAACGGAGCGCTCCGAACATGCACTAGGTGCCAAAAACAGCAAGTCAAAACCAATACAGATCGGTTTTCCGGATCGGTGGTTTTGGTGATAGCCGATTGAGTCATTTATTTATGAAATCGGCCGATTTAAATCGGCGCCGATCGATCGAGAACACCACTATTTTCATGCATCGTTCAGTTCATGTTATTTTCTGGGAGAATCAAGAGGGTGAATCAAAATACAGATCTGTTTATTGTACAAAATCCCAAATCAAAAGTCACAATAATAGTATATTATATTTTCTCATGCACACGACAGGACCGTTCCTGTGCAAACAATCTTGAGATGTTTACCCTCGTCTTCTCTGTGCGTACAGAAAGAAACGCATGTAATTGATTTAACAGATATGCTTCGATTCTAAATGATTGACTGAATGACTTTATTTTTTAATATCTAAAGTATAAAATGTGGACAAAGTGACTGCGACCCAGATGGGTAAAAAGAATCATAAACTTTGTATAGCTAATGTAGCGCTAAAACAGATGGTTTGTTCCTGTTCCATAACGCAGTAACAGCAGAAAAAATGCCTGCCAAAGATATACAGTAGATCTGCTATTTGTACTTTTTCAATGTAATGACACATGTACGGGAATGCAAGGTAGTGGTTAA
This sequence comes from Benthosema pterotum, assembly GCA_039105355.1. Taxonomy (NCBI): domain Eukaryota; kingdom Metazoa; phylum Chordata; class Actinopteri; order Myctophiformes; family Myctophidae; genus Benthosema; species Benthosema pterotum. The sequence goes on from CM076978.1 coordinate 9,019,326, forward strand.
GCTCTGCCTCTCTGGACATTGTAGCATCTGTTATGAAAAATATATTCATTTCAGTGTTTTGTGGGTTCTTTCTTTCTCTTCCTTGACCTTAGCCTGGTTATAGGTCACTAAGCATATTGCCTCTCAAAATTGCTTTGCCATTACCCATTATTACTGGATTTTTGAGAATAAAATAGGCCACTGCCAGACCAAAGGCAAATAAACACAGAATTAGCGTATCATTTTCTAATGGAAATGACTCGGTAGTTGGTATGGACGTCAGAGATTGGAACTGGCCGGGGCGTCTCTGTTTTTTTCCCCCTTCTTCTTCCCTTACACAGCCAGTCACATAGATTGGGAATTAATGCTCGGGATGAAATTCAGAGCTCCTGGTGTGAAGTTCTGCCTCATTTATTCCTTGATGAATTCATCACCCATTTTGTGGCTCAGCACCGCCATCTGAATTCCTAAACAGGGAGGCAGACATTAGCATGAATCTGCATAGGAACACTGAAGATCTCCCGCTGAACGTAGCGTAGCGCTTCGCAGCGCCGCTGCAACACTTCAACGTAATGAAGATTCACCCATGAAAAAACTTCAACCGCAATCAGCTTCAAGAAAATCTAAAAATAACCCACACACGCACAGCGGCTTTTTCATTTTTGATATCACAAGGAATATTATGGGCTCGATCAAGCCATATCTTCTTTCTTGCTTTCTTTCTATTTTTCTTTCCCTTCCTTCTTTGCTTCCTTGCTTCCTTCCTTCCTTCATGCTTCAGTGTTCTGTGTGTGAACTCAGCAGGGTGACAAAGGCTTCCATAGGCTGGGTGAAATTAAGGAGCAACTCCAGTGTTGGATGACAGCTTTCTGAAGAGCCTCCTCCGTCTGTAATGAGATCTGCTGCTGCCGGGGCCTTTTTAGAAAAGCAAGAGTATTCTCAGCCTTCATCACGTCAATCCCAGTTGTGGGGGTTATCTTTCACATTCTGTGGATCCAACATTACTATAGGTGACGATGAGAAATATTTTCTATCTGTTCTTCTTATCCGTGGAGGCCGGCCGATGCAGAGCTGCAGTGAACATTGTTTACAATGTGTGTGGCTCTGGAACATGTTATAGCTGAGGCCCCTAATGGAGCCCAGGTGTTCTCACTCCCGGGGCTCAAAGTACTCTCATCTTCTCTCTCCGTTTTCTAAAGCAAGGTTTGAACCACTTTAAATCTAACGTCCCTGTTCTGGTGCGCTCTCATCTTCTCTCCCCGTTTTCTAAAGCAAGGGCAGCGTTTGCTGTAAATAGCTCACCCACAAGCGTCACGGAAAAAAAGAGAAATCCAAGCATTACAGAGAGCAGAGGTTTATAAAGTATAGTGTGTGTGTGTCTGTAAGGGGTTGAATGTTGTTTTGACTCAGAAGCCATTTAGATACGAGGTAAAGGTAAAGAGCAGGGATGTCAAACTCAAATACACGGTGGGCCAAAATAGATCAATCGGTACAAGTCGACGCCGTTGGACGCCGTTTTACGAGGACGTCACAGGAAAAAAGTGAAAGTAATTTTCCTTCAAAAATCATGAATGTCCCTTAATAGTGAGACAAATGCAAAAATGAAACTGCAAGCATTCAAAACTGAAGTGCATTATTAAAGCTCAGTCTCCTGTTCTCTGATCTTCATCAAGAACTGCTTTCATAGTAAAAATGATAAAGAAAATCAATTGAGTTTGGAAAGTAAAACAATTATTGCCGTTCATGGTGTGTCAACATAACAGAGGGCCAGTTCTAATACGATTTTAATATCATCCAGTGGGCCGATGATAACAGACCTTTAGGTAAGCCCCTCCCCCTTACAGTCATTCATTGCAATGTAAATACCCATATATAAATATGGATTTTACACAATAAATACTGGTTCATTTTTGGAACCAGACCTTCAAAATCTCTTCTAAATCATCAACAAGGCATGCATGCCTTATGGAGTGGCAGTGGGGAAATGTGTATTTGACATTTTTTTTCTCAACCTTATGGTGGAGAAAAAAAAAGTTTCACCCCCCCCTGTCCATCTGTAAGTCTGTTACGTCACCCTCACAGGGTGACGTAACAGTCACCCTATGAGGGTGACTGTTGCCCTCACAGGGTGACGCAACAGTCACCCTATGAGGGTGACTGTTGCCCTCACGGGGTGACGTAACAGTCACCCTATGAGGGTGACTGTTGCCCTCACAGGGTGACGTAACAGTCACCCTATGAGGGTGACTGTTGCCCTCACGGGGTGACGTAACAGTCACCATATGAGGGTGACTGTTGCCCTCACGGGGTGACGTAACAGTCACCCTATGAGGGTGACTGTTGCCATCACGGGGTGACGTAACAGTCACCCTATGAGGGTGACTGTTGCCATCACGGGGTGACGTAACAGTCACCCTATGAGGGTGACTGTTGCCCTCACGGGGTGACGTGACCTGAGCTGGTGGAGACCAAAGGGGCACAGATCTAGTTAAAACAAGATTGTGCCCCTACGGGGCACAGGTCTCCACCGTCCGGGCTCAGCAAATGATGATATTATTCTAATATATATAAAACACTAACCACACACGGGATGCAATGACGATATTGATGATGTCATTCTTAAAAAAAAGGGTTGAAGTGTAAGATCAATATATCATATGTGTCAATTATTCACAATTTAAAAAAAGGCTAACAATTGATGTTATTGTTATAATTTATATTGTTATAATTTATATAATTTATATAAAATATGAATGAATCTGAAATTTGTATTTAATTTCCGTTTGGAAATAAAAAATCATTCAAATATTCGAATAGAATTGTGAAATAGTTTGAAAAAAAAATAATGAGTAAAAATAATGAATATATTTGTTGATGCATTCAATAAAGTCCAAAAAATAAAATAAATAAAATTTGGCATTAAAAATTTACCATTAAAGAAATAGTGGTCATAGGCACACATTTGCGAAATTCAATTGTCCAATCAAAAAAGATAAAAGGATTGGTTGAAAAAAAATAGATTTGGAGAAGTGCAGAATTAAAAAAAATAAATAAAAATAATATAAAAATAAAAAAAAAGGAATGTAGTTGTGGATCCTTAGTTAAACGTGACTTACAATATTAAATAAAACAGATTTTTTATGTAAAATTACATTATGCGATCTTAAAAGATGAAAGGATTGGGTGAAAAAAAGTTAATCAGAATCTGATTCGCCATTGGACGAATATTGTTGATTAAGTTTTTGTTATATCGTCCCTGTCCATTGGTTGAATTTCCACTATTGAGGTTTTGGGCGAAATTTCGTCGTTGTACGTCTCTAGCTTGGCTCTGCACTTGAAAATATGAGTGGTAAGTAATGCTTTGTTGAAGACTTCCTTGAATGCGATCTCATTTGTGTCTCTCAGAACTCTCAATGAGTCTGTGTCGTGACCCAGGAGGACCTCAGCGATGTCATGGAAGCATGTCACCCAATGTTGGTAATTAAGGTCAGCTATCCAGACTTTTAGTAAAAGTCTGTATTTGAATTCAGAAAAGTCAAGGTTGCATTTCTCACAGTGGTATTTATCGTTGTCTAGTTCCAGAACCTTCTTGTTGCAATCTTCACGGGGGCACGCTTGGTATATGCAATTCTCAGATTGAATGTCAACGACTGTTGCCACTGTCACGCAATAATCTGCTAATTGATCTTGTATCTGTGCTCCTTTTGTCATATTTCTGACTGTTTTCCAGTTGACTTTGGCGATGACTCCTGACACCGATCCCGCAGATGACCGGATTTGTGTCAAGGATTGGATGCTTGAGTTTCGGCCTTCGTCTTCGTACCACTTTTTGAGTTGAATGGCTTGTGGTGTCTGTGGGTTGAGTATCAATTTCGCGCTAAATGACGCTGACAGAGATCGGCCTCCATAATCAGATACGTGAGCTCTTTTGATTTCCACTACCGGGTTAGAGGAGCCATCGAATTCTTCTGCCTGCTTTGCCCACAGGGTGACTTTTACTTCTTTGCGGCTGTTGTCCACCAGGGTGATTTCTCTTCTGCAAGTCTCTCTGCCATATTTCGTTATGATACAAGACACGTTATTGGCTTTGTTACATATTCCAATGACATTAACGAAACTATCCGGTTGTTTGTTCGCTAGTTCGGCGATCGAAGTAAATATGAAATCAGAGTTAAGTTGGGGGATGTTTGAATTCTCGTCACAGGGTACAATGCAAGATGTGTTGTTGAGTATAATTTCGTATTTCTGTTTAGATGTGGAGAACCGCTTATCCATTGCCTTTATTGTCGCTTTCGAAATGAAATAAATCTTTCCCTCCTGCACCACACAGAAGAACTTGTCCACGTCTTTGGTAAAGGCCGTGACCTTTATTGCTGCTGTTCCATCCATGATTTCAAATGAGAAACGCCTTCCAATTCCTCTGTCATTACTCCATTTGATGATTTCCGTCTTGTTATGTACACGACCTTGAACCGTCCACTTGGTTTGCGATGTATTCAATGAAATTATAGGCAAAACATTCAAGTCACATTTAGGTTGGACACAGGCCTTTATGGGACCGTTGCAACTGTCAAGACTAATAGCATATACTTTTTCTGGAGGTGTATGCACTTCATATTGTTCTATCGAGCTCATCGTACGTTTAAGATGGGAAGGGATTGCTCTGTTCTTACTCGTGCTATCTATATCGGGAATCTTTTCCTGAAAATCTATTGTCGAGCTGTTCTGAATATTTATCGTCACATCACGCTGTTTTTCATCTGTTTTCTGACTAGTAGACATTTTGATTACTACATTAACAATATCAAAATATCGCAAGAGTTCAACCTTAAGTAGTGATATTTATGACATCATCACAACTTTATTGCTTGCATAAATTTGGATTGGACAAACATATAAGGTTAGATCAACTAGATCAGCATTTGTTGCAGTGCAAATAAGAGGACATGGCCTACTTGTGTGTAAGTGGAGCAAGCTAATATTCAAGACATTAGTTATAAAGGTCTGTTATCCACGTCGTCATTACACCACCATCTAAACATAGCGGGCCCTCGTAGCGGGCCTGTATTGACATTTTCATTGTTCTTGGCTGCGGGCCTTTCACCGAGACCTCTCTTCCTCCACATTCCTGACGTGCTCCCTCAGCGTGGCTGACACATGGTCACATGGTCATGGTCAAAAGTTTTGTTATGACGTCATGATGTGCTTCTAGAAAAATTCTCACAAAAAAAATTATATCAACTTCTGATATTCTACTATCCTTTTTAAAATCATCTAAATGTGGTAAATAACGATGGATGTTCATTGTATTTCATAACAGTTCGAAATAAAAAATCATTCAAATTTTTTCTAAGAGTTCTATAAAAAAAATGTCTGGAGTCAAGTTTGGTGCAGACTGCAGGAGTACAAAATTCAAAATAGTTTCTAAAAAAAAGTGATTCTGGACTGTTATCATTATTTTGATAAATCCAATTCTACATGTATTACATCATGGTCTGAATAGTAGGCATCCGTTACATCTGTGGAAACTTTTTCAGAATTGTTGACATATACATGGTCTAGGAGTGAGCCATAGTCTGTGGTAGGTGTGGAAACAAATTGATGAAATCTGTATTTCAGCATGATGTTCAGAATAATGTCACCTTGATCACTTAATCTGTTGTAGTTGAAGTCTCCTAGTACAATTGTCAAAACATTTTTTTCTAATGTTTCTAGAAATTGAGAAAGCTTGTCAATGAAGTCTGAAGAATTGAAAGTCGGACGTCTGTACAGGGTGATGATATCAACCCTGGTTTCACATTTCGTCAATGTCACTCTTGTGTATTCCAAATCTGAAAAATTTGTTTTCATGTCCTTTGGAAAAAGATCATTCTTTGCTATACATAAGATGCCACCTCCTTTTTTTCCGTTTCTGTCACATCGGAATTCGGTGGAATTGTCTATGATGAGGTCTTCTTCAGAAAGCGTTGTTGACGATTTCAGAAAAGTTTCCACAAAACAAAGTATATCAGCTTGTCTTATTTTTATATCATTTTTCAAATCTTCTAAATGTGGCAAATAGCGTTGGATGTTCATCAGAACAATTCTTAATGAAGAATCTTTTCTATCAATTTTTATTGGTGGTGACGGCTTTAATTCAGAACTGCGTAGTCGAAGCATTTCTGTCTCTACTTTTGGATTAGCTCTGATGTGTTTCTCATTGAATTCGAGGAGGTAGAGACCGTTTAACGAAGTTACCCGACTGAGTGCGACATAGACCTGTCCTGCATTCCATCTTCGTTGTCCTGCTATTGTCACTACAATTTTTTCTAAAGTTCTTCCTTGAACTTTATGAATTGTACATCCCCATGCTCAAGTGAAAGGTCTCCACCGTCCGTGCTCAAGAATTGATGATATTATTCTAATATATATAAAATACTAATGTCTTTTCTGAATTTGAAATTTCTATTTCATTTCAGTTGAAAATAAAAAATCATTCAAATTCTATGGAAGAGTTCAAGAAAAAAAATATCTGGGGTCAGTCATGAGGTCATGTCGTCATGCAGCATTTGGAAAAACTTGCAAAAAATGTCTGGGGTCACGTTAGAAGAGTGCACATTTCAAAATAATTGATAAAATAATTTATCAAAAAAAAATTAATGTAGTTGTTGATGTTGATATTATCTGAAGAAAATAAAATAAAGAAAATAATCCAGGTAATCAAGATTATATATAAATGAATTTTAGTCATATTTGCAGCATTTGGAAAAACTTTCAAAAAAAATAAATAATAAAAATAATGAATATATTTGTTGATGCATTCAATGAAGTCAAAAAAATAAAATAAATAAAATTGTCAACTGTCAACTGTCCTTTATATTGATGAGTGTAACGTGCCTTACAAGTTAAAAAGAAATGTCTTTTGATGCAAAATTCCAGTATGCAATTATAAAATATAAAAGGATTGGTTGAAAAAAACTTATGTAAAATCTGATTCGTCATCGAGCTAATATTGCTGATCAGTTTTTTGTTGGCCCCCCATACCGGGCCCTCGTAGCGGGCCTGTATTGACATTTTCATTGTTCTCGGCCGCGGGCCTTTCACCGAGACCTCTCTTCCTCCACATTCCTAACGTGCTCCCTCAGCGTGGCTGACATATGGTCACATGCTCAGGGTCGCTTGCGTCCGTTCTCAAAAACTTGGTTTGTCATGACTGGTGGTAATTGATGTAAGTCACCGACTGCAAGAATGCTGATGTTGCCAAAAGGAGAATTTGAGCCAGTGATGTCTTTAAGTCTTCTGTGAATCTGATATAATAAATCTGTTCCAACCATTGATGCTTCATCAATAATTAATAACTTCATGTTTCCCAGACGTGAATGTAATATGTTTAGTACGTCCACTTTCGGTGATTGGTACTCACATGATCTCGTTGGAGTTAATCGTCTCTGTCTAAGTTTCTTCCTTTCTTCTATTTCCTTCTCCCGATACTTTCTCTTTCTGTTTATCTCCTTAATTCTTCTCTGATGTCTCTGTTCCTGAAACTGACGAGTTATGCTTTCACTCTCCTTTCCTATTTGAAATAGCAATGACTCCTGATATTCTACCCCATAGCTTTCTTCAGCATTCATGGATAAGTCTTTGCCCCAAGATTGCGAAGTCAATTTTTCTCTCTTCTCATGACCTTTCCTTTCATTCCATTCTCCTTTATGAAATACTAATAATTTCTGAGATTCTTCCCCTGTGCACTCTCGATCATATATGCTCAAATCATTCTTATTTCCATCTACTGTATGAGAAGACAACATTCTTCTAACTACCTATTGATTTTTATTAAACAATATTTTTAGAATCTCATCTTTCTTTCTTATATATGCTATGTATTACATCATCTTCTTTTCATTACGTACAAAAATCTCTATTTCACACTTATATCTCCACCGTATCTCTTACCTATCACCTCATCATGACGTCATCTCCAGCTCAGGTCTCCTCCTAGAGACCTGTACCCAGGTACAGATTCAAGACAGATAGTCGTGCAACAGACAGACTTAGGACGTGCACGGACAGAGAATGATTACCTCATCATTCTTTAATCATCGGACAGACAGATTCGTGCATGGACGGAGGGCGTTTTATAGTCCCCACCTTCATCATGACCTCATCATGACGTCATCTCAAGCTCAGATCTCCTCCTAGAGACCTGTACCCAGGTACAGATTCAAGACAGATAGTCGTGCAACAGACAGACTTAGGACGTGCACGGACAGAGGGCCTTTTTCAATCCCTTTTATAATGATTACCTCATCATGCTGTAATCATGGGACAGACAGATTCCTCGTGCCACGGACAGATTTAGGACCTGCACGGACGGAGGGCGTTTTATAGTCCCCCACCTTCGGCTCAGGTCTCCTCCTAGAGACCTGTACCCAGGTACAGATTCAAGACAGATAGTCGTGCAACAGACAGACTTAGGACGTGCACGGACAGAGAATGATTACCTCATCATTCTTTAATCATGGGACAGACAGATTCGTGCACGGACGGAGGGCGTTTTATAGTTCCCACCTTCATCATGACCTCATCATGACGTCATCTCAAGCTCAGATCTCCTCCTAGAGACCTGTACCCAGGTACAGATTCAAGACAGATAGTCGTGCAACAGGACGGAGGGCCTTTTTCAATCCCTTTTATAATGATTACCTCATCATGCTGTAATCATGGGACGGACAGATTCGTCGTGCCACAGACAGACTTAGGACGTGCACGGACGGAGGGCGTTTTATAGTCCCCACCTTCGGTGGAGACAACAATGTTTTATCATATAGGAAAGCTATATGGTGAAGAGGTTTGCCTATCACATATTATGCTTAGCTGTGATAGGACCATAGCAGTTTGGGGAGGAACTTACCTATAGGTCTATTCATTCGCAGGTCTGATTTGGCCTCCGGGCCTTTAGTTTGACATATGTAGTATAGAATAAGGGTATGGGTTATTAAGGTGCAAAGTGGTCGTTAGTCGCTAAAGGATCCTGCTGTCCCTCAAATATTAGCCTGGTCTAGCCCTCAATGATTTTGGCCTTGGGGGGCGGGGTGCCGTGGCATCCACACGGCGGAAGTGCTGCGCTCTGATTTGATCTCACTAACGTGTCGTCATCCCCGGCCCCCTCCGCGCCCGTCCACTGCTGTTCTACGTCACATTATTTAGAGCGACGCCCACCCCGGAAGGTTCACTCCCACTTGAAGGCCACTTTCCAACGTGCGTTAGTCCAGGCTTTCCGTTTTCGCGCAAGGCGAACGGAAATGAAAGCCTGGGGTGTCGAGGCTACTCAAATATATACAAGGCGGCAAACACGCAAATGAACATAATTCGGGGGAAACTCATTGGCAAAAGACTCGGTATACTTCAGTATTCGGCCAGATGTCCCTGGCAATTTTTTGCTTTTGTTTGGTCTGTCCGAGATTCTTTTCACTCCAGTGCGTCGCACTACTACTATGGAGCAGGCAGAGTGTTTACAGTGTGTGGGTGTGAAACATGTCAGCTGGCACTCTAATGGAGCCCAGGTGCCATTACTCCCAGGCCCAGTAGTGCTCTCACCAACACCCCCCAACCCCCTGTTTTCTAAAGGCGAGCTTTTTAAAAGTCTGCGCGGTGGGGCCCCTCGCCGTTGTCTCCTGTAAAAAGCCACAGGAGCGCGGATCGGGTTGCTTTCATAGAGGCCAGAGTGGCTTGGAGGAGCACACAGCCCTTGTTATCTCCCTTTAGCGGAGAGGCGAACAGGAGGACGCTCTCCTGTGAGAGAGGATGTGGCTGCCATTATCTCTGTCACCTGACACATGGGACGCACAAACCAGCCCTGATAGATTGCCCTTCCTCTATCATTTTTTTTCCCTTTCTCCTCCTCCCCTCTCTCTCTTTCCTCCCCACAAACAGCCAGGGCGCCCCCGAATCTGTCCATCTCATCTCACCAGAACAACATATTATTGGGTTCACAAGAAAACCACATCTGATTATGGAAGCTGCCACAACAACACAACGTGAGAAAGCTATTGTGGCGGATGGCCGCGCTGGATGCTTATCTGTGACAACAAAGAAAATTAGAGGTGTGGGGGGGTGGGGGGGTGAGTAGGGGGGCATTATGCATTATCCGGTGCATTATCTACATCTACCGATATTGCCCGAGTCTGTGGACACCCCCCCCCCCCCTCGCCGCGTGGTTCCCCTGAACCTGGTATTCCATTTACGGGTTTAACAGTACAACAGTACAAGAAATTCACAGTGAAATATTTCAGGCCTGGATGTAACATTTCCCAATTGGGGGGGCAGGCAGAACCCATAAGCTGTACCCATACCATTTTCAAAGATTCGTTTCTGGTACAGGACTTATATTAGGCAAGTAAAGCATCAATAACATCAGTTGTTGTTGAAGTTGCAACAGACACGCAGCATGCATAAAGCTAAAGATCTGACTCAGAGAGTTTTCTGTTTGGAATGATGAAATGGTGTTGGTTTAGTGGTGCCACAATAGTAGTTCCTTAGTAGCAGCAGTAGTGTTTCAAATCCTTTTAAATATAAGCACTTTAATTTGGAATATCTTTGAAATTTGGGTTGTTTTGCAGGCCCTCATGTTTCATGGGACAGTCAGGGCATTTAGGGAGGGGCATTGCCCCTCCCATGATGCCCATGCCTAGATCCAGTCCTGAAATATTTGGATGTGAAAAATAGTACTGCAGCGGCAGGCGTAAAGTAGTCGCTGCAGCGCTGCGCTGCGCCGGTGGGCGGAGAGGGAGGGCAGTGCATGGTCTGCGCAGCGAGCAGGCGTGTCTAAATGCCCCCCCGTCTCAGTCCAGGAGCCGTGGCTCTGGAGGTTACAGAGTGTCCCTGAGATGATGGGTCATTAACCAGCCGCTCGCTGGCCGCTGCCTCTCTGCCTGACTGCACCCACCACCATGCACCATGCGCCTCGGGGAGGGGGAGACAGGCCAGGGACCTGGCACAGTAAGACCCATCACTAGACTGTGGTGACACCTCCAGCACTGTGCCTGCCCCCGCACACACACACACACACACACACACACACACACACACACACACACACACACACACACACACACACACACACACACACACACACACACACACACACACACACACACACTGAAGAAGAAAAAAAATATACATGCAACACGTCCTCAGAGGCTGCGCCCATTTATTGTTGTTATTTTTAAAGCATATCTCTGATTTCCAGAGTGAGGTTTATTTTCAGAGTTTTAGATTATATTTTCGAGTGTGGTTTGAAGGGGAAAATGCCGGTTGTTGTTGTCGTTGCGCTCTTGTAAACACCGGCTGGAACATGTGCGCCGGAAATTGGTGTTCTTCTTGGCTGCGAGTTTACATGTATTCAACCGCATGGAGCTGACAGCTAATTTACACTCGTGTAGAACACAGTACTGTGTTCTTCTCTTCTGTTATTATATAATATGTCATCTTCAATCTTACATCGTCTGTTCCTTCTCATTATACATTAATGGCGAGGGGTAGTGCATGTCGTGTCCTGTCAATTAGCCTGCATTTTCATCTGTAATAATACACTCAAAAATAAAAAGTGTCTGTGTGTGTGTAGATATATATATATATATATATATATATACAGTATATCCCATTTTGACCTGACTGAAACAGTGGCGTAATTTTCATAGGGTTGATGGGTTCAGTGAACCCACGGAGCCTCCTCTAGCCCACTAGGGGGCGCCCTCTCACCAGTGACTGTAGGGCTGATTCTGATTGGAGGAAGAATGCGGTCAACATGTGTAAAGCATAACAACAACACGCCACCAGTCTGGACAAAAGGAATATATACACGAGAGTAAAAAAAATGGGGCAAACCTGTTCTGTAATCAACAAAAGTGTGTTCTTACGTCCTACATTTCACCACTGGTGAGTTATTGCCGACATGAAAGTTTTCTTTCACGATTTACACTGCATGTGAAGCTGCTGATGAAGGAGTTTGTGGATTGTTACACGTGCGACATAGGCGGGCATTTACGAGCATGCAGGGCCCCTCTGATAGGAAAACCCATGGCTGATAAACCCTAGCTATGCCACTGCTCTGAAAGAACATGCAATATTCAAAGATTTGCACTGCAGCATTTTCACATTTTCCTCAAAAAGAGCAGGTGTTCACGGCTCATAACGTGCCAGAGTGACGTGCTATGAGCCGTGAACACCTGCCATTTTTCAATAAAAATTAAAACATCCTGTAGAGAATGGTATGAATGTATGTATGTATATATGTATATATACACACACACACACACACACACACACACACACACACACACACACACACACACACACACACACACACACACACACACACACACACACAGTATATCACACATAAACACACGTGTGTGTTTTTTTGTCATTACACTGCCTTAATTGCCATCTGTTGATGAATCCCCATGTCACTAGAGTCACTTTCTGGCTCACCACTTCCACACAGCACTGCATCCTTGGTTCCCATTAGCTTCAACTCTTAGACGGCACACAGTATGCACAGGTGGGAGAACATCTGCTCTCACAGGCTATAGAACCACCACCACCCCTCCTTCTTTCAATCAAGGCAGATGCAGTGTCTTAAAGTCCAATTATACCTCATACTGTAGACACGGGTATGGGCTACAAAGACGCCTGTATTATAGCGGGGCAAAGGTGTAATGCTGGAACAATTGGATATTAACTCATTTACCGCGAACGCATGTTCGTTGTTTTCTGCTATAGGCCACGGCTCAAGCTAATGAATTTGGTAAAAAAAAAACCTTATTTTGAGGCGCCAGATCTCCTAAACAGGATGTGGGATGACGTCATGCTGCTTCTGGTGTCTTGACTAACCTGTCCTCTCACAATCTGAGCAAAAAGTTCCGTCAAAAGTCAGGAAGTGACGTCTAACCCTAGTGGATCTACCTGTGCACTCCACAACATTCAGGGGCAGATTCCAGGAAAGGCTTTTGAATGCATTGGATTGAATGGGTGCGAATGGGACAAAAAATTGTCCCATTCGCCCATTCTGTCCCAAATGAAAGTCAACCACGGGATCTTTATCAGACGATGCGCGCGGACTAATAGGTGGATTAAAGAATGCAATCTACATTTCGTCGTGTTCTGCGCTTCGTCGTGAACGACGAGCGCAAGATCGGAGATAAAACTATTAAGGCATACAGATGTGTAGCTGTAATTGTTGAAGGGAACGTGGTTCTGTGTTGTAAATGTCTGCTTGAAGACTGTTTACATAGAGTTAGGCCTACCAGCTTCCCTTTCTGGTTTGCTGCCCCAAGGTCACGGATAGAAACGCGCTGTGAATACAGTCTGCGTAACAACAACACAAGCTGGAGATGAAACAACCGACAAACTGATATTTCAAAGTGTACGTTTCATCTGTTCTCGCTGGGTGTTCGCCATTTAATTTTCATTAAAATCAACACTCAGCGGAATGACAACATGACAAACTAGAAAATGTGCCCCATGTCTCTGCCGGGATAATAGCACTTGTGATGTTTGGATGAACTGTGTAGGAGTAGTGTAAACGGTACAGTGCATTCATGATGTTTAGAAGTTTGTTTACTACAGTCTACAAAGATCGATGCAGTTACTGTATGTGTGACTTTGAAAACAAGAGTTGACCTGTTATATCGAGGCTGAGACTTTTTTTTGTTTGTTGTTTAGTTTATTTTAATGTGAGACTTCTTCCTCTACCTTGCGGGAATGTATGTGAATAACGTCATGGATGTATGAATGAATTGCATATGAAATACGCAGAAAAGCTCATGGTGGACTCAATAAAAGGCCATTGTTTAAAAAAAATGTGGTTCGTCATTGGCATCCAGGGAGTGTGTGTGTGTGTGTGTGTGTGTGTGTGTGTGTGTGTGTGTGTGTGTGTGTGTGTGTGTGTGTGTGTGTGTGTTTGTTTTTGGTACATAGTGAGGACACACACGTGCTTTCGACTCACAGAGTGAGGACCGTTTGGGAAGTGAGGACATTTTGCTGGTCCTCACTTTATTGGGGGATAGTGAGGACTGACTTCGTTGTTAACCCGACAGAGTGAGGACCTTTGGAAAGTGAGGACCGGGCTCCACAGCGCCCCCCTACAGCGCTGTGGTCGGTCGGTCGGCCGGTCCTCACTTTCCTTTATGCTTATTGCTAAGCATAATGGAGCTATGTTGTGCCAGGATGCATAACCAAAAATGGAATAAATGGTTTGTACTTGACATTCACAATCATTCATGGCCTTGAACATGCTTGAATATAACTTCCAATAATAATTACAGATTAAGTTATAAGGTTCAAGGTTTCTTCTTTGTTACTTCTCACATGCAGGTATATAAGAGCACAATTCTTCATTCAACATTGTACTATGTCATTAATATACCTTTTGAGTTGTTATAATAAGGTTTAAAGATACATCGCATGGATGCAACTGGGACGTATCCTCAGTGATGTATCCCAAGGTCATCTGGGTTTCGGGTCTCGCAACATCATACCCCTCACTCAGGCGACCCAGCCGGGGTTGATCAAGTCCCGACTTACGTCCCAGTAGCTACTCTCGGTCAGTCCACTAGGGAAAGACCCAAGGCCATACAATCCACTGCTCCAGAACTATTCCGCCGGTACTGGGAGGCACTATACTACACTACCTTTTCTAAAGTAATGCAAGGAAAGTAACAGACCCCAAGTCTGATGAACTGTCACCCCATGTACCAGTTGCAAGCGATTTTCAGTATCCTTTCTTCCGGGTCGATTTTTAAGATGGCAGTCTATGGGAATTCCGGGGGAGCTTAACTTGTGTTTAGAGAGGGACTACCTGTCCTAGTACCCCCCATCCTCACAAGGGCTGCCCATGCCCTGCCCATTTGTTTACAAAATGCCAGAGGGAGGACAGATTGGTGAAATTCAGCCTTACATTACATTGCACTGCTGCCGACCCGTGTCTCATCTCTCTGTCTCGTCTTTTGTTTTGTTATGTTTTACGTTGTTTTAAGTGCTTGAACCCGCTTTCTCTTTTCGTCAAAATGAAGTTCAAGATCGGTATGATACTGTGGCTGGTTATGTGCCTTGTCAGCTGTTTAATCGCTAAAGTATGGAGCTTAAACGGCAAGGTCGGTGTCCTCACCTGCAGCCAGGACCAGCTCCTGTCACTCAGGCAACCAGCCAGACCAGGAGACTCTGACTTCGACTCGCTGGATAAGTATCCAGAATTTAAAAATACCGGAACGCGAAAATGGACTAAATTCAAGAAAAGAGGATCGAGAGGCGGAGTGAGAGAACGGCTAAGGAGACGAGGCAGCAGACCCCCCCTTGCCGGTAATAACTCTTTTTAATGTTTGCTCGTTGACCAACAAGAAAGAAGAAATACGCGCTATGCGTCCGCTTTCCCGTGCAGCGAATCAACCCGTGCTGCTTATTGGGGACTTTAACTCTTGTGACTTGTCCGATCACCTCCCCAACCTACATCAGTATGTAGACTGTCCGACGCGCTTGGCACGCACTTTGGATAAGTGCTACGGCAACATACCCGATGCTTATAAAGCCACCTGCAAGCCTGCCCTGGGGAAGTCAGACCACAAGGTCGTACATGTTCTTCCACGTTACAGGGCTCGGCTGAAACGGGAAAAGACAGTAAAAATTGAGATTGTGACCTGGACAGAGGACTGTAAGGAGGAAATGCGATGCGAGCTGGAGACAGATAGAATACAAGGATAAAGTGGAGCATCACTACTTTTCAGGAAATGCCAAGAAAGCATGGGAAGGTTTAAAGGTGATGATGGCCAGGGACTCTAAGCAAAAGCGCACCCCCCTGTCACCCCTCTCCATCCTTTGCTAATGACTTAAACATCTTTTTTAGTCGCTTTGATAATAACGACTTCAGTACTGAGCGTGATAATGTGTGTAGGTCCATTCCTGAATATGTCCCTATTACACTTAATGAACATGAGATTGTAACTAGCCTGCCCTGTATCAAGCCCAACTCTGCTCCTGGGCCTGATGGCCTGAGAGGCAGAGTTTATTAAACATTTATAAACTTAAAGGTATTCTTTTGGAGCTTTTTCAGTACCTGCTTGATTCTTTAACTATGCCCAACGGATGGAAAATGTCTTGCATTGTACCTCTTCCCAAAAAGCCTGGAGCCACTGAACTGAAAGACTTCAGGCTCATTGCCCTTACCTTTATTCTGGGGAAATGTTTTGAGAGAGTATATAGCTCGACTAATAACAGAGTCTGTTTCTAATTGTTTTGATCATCTACAATTTGCTTATAAAAGTCAGAGGGGAACTGATGATGCAACTGTCAGCCTGGTCAACACCTTGACTAAGCACATCCAAGTTCCCACCCACTAATATGCCAGGGTCCTGTTTATTGATTTTACTTCTGCTTTTAATAGCATGCAGATACACACTCTCCTGCAGAGACTCATTGATATAGGGGTTAATTGTGGTATCATCCACCTAGTCAGAGACTTCCTCTCTAACCGTCCTCAACAGGTCCGTGTCAGTGACACCCGCTCTGACATCACTGTGCTTAACACAGGTGCTCCGCAGGGGACAATACTATCACCTTTACTTTTCTCCCTGTACACTAATGAATTCAAATTAGATCAGGAGAAGTTTAGTCTCTTTAAGTATGCTGATGTTATGGCTTTGGTTGCCATGCTAAAAAAGGGAGAAATAGTGGGGGAAGAAGCATTCAGAGGACACGTGTCTTCTCTTCAAAACTGGTGCGACGTAAGCTCCTTAGATATTAATATAACAAAAACAAAAGAAACTACAAGGTTCCTTCACAATTTCCCCTCCGCTCCACAAGCAGACACAAGTTCAGTGGAACCCCCTTTGCACGGAACCTACAACCACCTCACTTCCTGTCACAGTCTACATACAGGCCTGGATCCCCAGGCCCAGTATTCTATTGTCTCCAAACAATTCACAGCCAGCAGAGCCTGCTGTGTTTCCTACAAACTGATGATGATGCCATGCGTCTTTGAACATTGATCTATGTAAGTCCAAATGCCCTGACTCTGATGTTTATGGATGGATGCATTTGATTGAGATGTGATTTGGTATATTATATTATGAAATTACTTTTACTTGGCTTGCTATTTATTATTTGAATGCTCTATTAGGTAGTATATTAGACTGTATGCAAGTATTTAAATGCCATATTTATCTTCTACTTTAAGAGAATATTACAATCTGTTCCTTTTATAGAACCATGAAGAAGACAATAGGCAACGCACATCGACTGATGGGTGCTGGGCTAAAAGAATACTATGAAAATGGATGGAGCCCGCACACCAGATAAGGTACAAAAAGACTTTCTTTATTTGGATCGTCCAAATAAAGAAAGTCTTTTTGTACCTTATTTGGTGTGGAGGCTCCATCCAGCTTGCAGCAAAAAGCAGCAAGCTCATAAAGTTTATCCAAAATAGGAAGCTTTGATTCCTAAAAGGTACCATAAGTCATTTGGGCGATTTGGAAAATCCTACTGGATGTAGCAGCTTTCTGGACTGGAGTGGGGGGGGGGAGGGGGGGGGGGGGGGCTGCACAGGTGCATTGATTACAGGCAATTCTACTACACTACATCTCATAGCCAAACATAGGCCCATTTACCCACTAGTAAGTGATTTGTGTGATTTGGGAAACCCTCCAGTCCTCCTGGTTACAAGATGTGCACATGCACATACTCTATAGTGGGGTGAAGTGCAACAGTGCCCACCTTGGGGTACAGTATACACTGGAGCTGTGTGTAAAGTTGGTCTGACCTCTTCAATAGCTTGTTTCATTTATGCTCCGAGTTGAACTGTCAGCTAGACTGCACCCATCCCCCACTCCACTCTACTGTAGCATTCTGTAGCAGCTTTACAAAATGCTAGAGTGGAGTGGGGGATTGGGGGGGGGGGGGGGGGGGGGGGGGGCTGCGCAGGTGCATTGATTACAGGCAATTCTACTGCACTATCTCAGAGCCAAACATTGTATAAGGCTCATTTCCCACTACAGTTATATAAAAGGTATAGTTAGTGATTTGTGTGATTTGGGAGATCCTCCAGTCCTCCTGGTATGTGCACATGCACATACTTTACAGTGAGGTGAAGTGCAACAGTGCACACCTTATAATGGAGCATTTTAACAGAAAATGTTTTTGAACCACTTACTATACCTTTAAATCCTTAATGGTACTTTACTTTGGAGATATGACTTAAGCATTAACCACTTCGATCCTGTGCATTTCGGCCACACTGGCTGCTTAACTGTAAATCAACTGATTTGGCAGTGTACCAAGTATAGAAAAAAACAAAAACAACAACAAAAAAATTGGTCATCTTATGGTCTACTCAGTCTCATGTGAACACCCCAGTCAGTTAAAATGGTCACCACGTACCTAAATACTGAATGGAGTAACTTATAAACAGTCTGGGGTGAAACACTTCTTTAACAGAGCCCAGAACGGTGCCAAGACCAGTTATTTTCTTTTGTTTGCGAAGGCTTTCAGTTCAGCTCTCACATCACCAGAAGCTGAAAATAGCTGATCTAAAAGCTCACAACGCGACGCAGACACAATGTGCTGTGAGCTTGCAGAGCTGCTCTATTTTCAGCATGGAACACGCAGTAGGACAGGGGTCTCAAACTCATTTTTATGATTCTTAGGGACGTCCAAATAACATAAGTCAAGTAGTTCCAATTTGATCTGTTCAGTGAATAGAGTGGACTAGTTGCTGCAGGTGAGAGCACCAGCCAGGAAGCACCAGGAAAGCAAAGGATTGCTTTCCAGAAAGGCATACTTTTCAATATGCACTAATATATAATAATGCACAGATGATGGTTGTAAAAATGTACATCATGGTTTCTTCATAAGAAAACAAAAAGAAAGTTCCACAGGTTTACCAAGGTCCAAGGTGTGAGATACTGTTCCAAATTCCAAACTGTTCTGCTCTGCCCTTCATAGAGTAGAGTGCAGGGTCGTTAATTAGGCTGTGTTGCTACATTAACGACCCAACCGTGGCAGTATGGGGGAAGGGCAGCAGTTGAACTGAGCTTACAGAAACTACAGCAGTGAATTGTTCTGACAGGTGAAAGAAAAAAGTCTGAGTATCCTATTATTGCATCATACTGATTTTTGCCTCACACAAACATCTCTTCTAATCACATAATATAAGTGTATTTAAACTGGCTAAAATAAATATTGATAGACAATGTTTTGGATATGTGATATAGTAGTGATTCTTGTAGCCAGTCACCTCTTAAGAATTCAAGAGGGTGCCCACTGATATGCCTCGGGCATTTTTAATTATTAACCCCTTAATGTCCAAAATATATATATAAAAAAATCCATACCAAATAGAGTTGTATGGTATTTAATGCAAGGGCAGTTCAGGCTCAAGGCCTACTGTTTTGGCCAGAGCCTGTGCCAGAGTGTTTGTGAGCTGGAGGCAGGTGGTGCTCAGTCCTACAAAGGTGACATCGACAATACTGAATTATGTGAGGCAGAAGAGCTGAAAGTGGCTGAAAGCTACAACCAAGCCTTCAGCGCCTCCAGGTCCTTTAGACGAGCTATTCACAAATCTCCTACATACAGTGGGCTGCTGAAAATATACTGACTTAGAGGACCAATCTGCTCATTAAATCACAGTTTTTCCCATGTGCCATAAACATACATATATTTATTGGGGATTTGAAAGTTTGAGTGTTACAATGATTATGAGTCGGGCTGTGTGCAATAATAGAACTTATTAGGCCTATACTGGGCCTTTAATTATTATTTAATTATTTAATTATTTGCATGATTGGGGTTTGTTTGCCGTGATTACTTTACTTTATTTTGCTTTATTTACATAAGTTACTTCCTTTGATTTGGATTGGTTGATTTGCAGTGTTTGTTTAGTTTAGAGGACTCAGTAAATCTATTACTATTGTTTGCCTATACATCCGCCCTAGAGCATCATGATATATATTGATATGACTTAATATAACCCCCGCTTCCCTTCTGTATTTTAAAGTAGTCTTTCTAATTGTGAATAAACTTTACACTTTTGATACATCAGCCGCTGGTTCTATTCATACGGAGCCCGTACCTACAGTAACAGTATATGGTTCATGCTGTGGTTAATGTATTTATAGGATCTCTCACTCCTATATGTGATAGTGGGGTTGTTAAGTCATAATTGACCCAGTGTTACACTGTCAACAATTAACCAGGAACTGTTGGATGCAGTACAGTGCTTGTGGGCAAAGTGAAAAAAATCACATAACCATGCATTCATCTCTGGTCCTATGTCAAAGAAGCAGTCTTATGGGTGGTCCGGTAGGCTATAGGAAACAGGTGGTGAATAAATCTTTAGCAGTCTGCTCATCTTCACCATACTGGTAATCTGTGTGGTTTGCCAAGGTTAACCCACTGGGTTTTTCAAGAGGGTTCCCTGCCTTCAATTGTGATGGCATACCCTATTTTTGTGGGCCTGGTCAATGCCCGGCCATCACCCACTCCTGCTTCCAAAATCTTGTTAGCCGAATGTAGTATTACGCAAGTATAGGGCAGTGCCCGATTAGCTGGGCTGTTGCATGCTGGTTATTTCGTTTGGGGCTACACATGCATTGACAGACAGGTCCTCAGTGATAGAACAGAGCTGAAACGGTCACCAAGTACTGAAGTGCAAAACTACCTCCCCAACCTTCCCTCAGCAGCATTCAGCAGGCCGATGGAGTTAGGGACAAAGGAACATAAAGCAATTCTTATGAATGAGGGGGGCTTGCAGGCGCCCAGACGGTAACAGTATGTACTATGTACATATAGAGGGTGAGCTCTATCAGCTTAAATGGACTTAACTTTAGTGAACACCTGCTTATTATAGATGTGGTCTAGGCTGTTCATTTGGGTGCCAATCTCACAAGGGAGTTCTTATCCTTGACGCTAAGATTACCAAATCAGCAGATAATCAAGAAAGTAATGATAGACTCAACATAAGCACCATAGAGCAGTTTCATGAGAGTTTTATCCACATTGAACTTAGCCAGTTTCCTCAAACAGTGTAGATGCTGTCAACCTTTTTTGTACAACATGCCAGTGTTGAGGTCAAATTTCAATTTCTTTTTTTTTTTTTTTTCATTTACTTTTTATTGAGTTTTCAAAATTTTCACAACAAAACAAGACAAGACAAACAGCAAGACAGGACAGGACAGGACACTACATTCAGGGGGAAATACTCATTAATAAAATACAAATGTCATTAATCATCCATGTATAAACTTACAGGTTCCACTTCTATGTGCTATATAAAATGTAAATAAAAGTAAATGATCAAATAAAATCAGGTCTTGTGGTAGAAATATGAATAATCCATCTAAGCCAGCTATCATTAAACACTTCAGTCCGTCCTCTAAAACTGAATGTAATTCTCTCCATAGTATATATACCATAGATTAAATCAATCCATTCATTCATTGTTGGTATAACATTTGTCAGCCACTTTTTTGTCAGGGCCTTTTTGGAAGCCACTAGCAATACCCTCAATAAATATTGATCTTGTTTTGCAAATTGAAGAGCCTCCAGATCTGCTAGGTACAAGAGTTTAAAATCAAAAGGAATGTCAACCCCAAATACTGCTTCCAGGACACTGTGGACATTTCTCCAAAATGGAACCACAGAAGGGCAACTCCAGAATACATGAAAATGATTCGCCAATGTTTCTCCACATAATCTCCAACAGTCCGACTGATATGTGAAATGTCTTTTCTGAGCTGGAGTGCAAAAGAAACGACTGACATTTTTTCCAGCTGAATTCTCTCCATGTAACAATGTGATGTTGATGTTCTATCAGTCTGTAATGGCTAGCTCGCTGTTCTTTGCAAATGCACAGGGGGTTACATACATACATATATATACATCTATTATGTTATCTTATAATATCTTGCTTGCAAAGTAATTGGTGTCATTAGTAGTGACATGGTACTGACTCCTACAAAGACTAGTGCTAGGATGAAGACATGGATAATATACATAATACTAGGCGCATTTGTCACTATATTTGGCTTTTTTGAGACCCCCCTAGCGTCAAAATTAGTGAAAATCTTCTGGCGGAAAATCTGGTGCTTTTGAGTTGGAGCGAAATTGGTTGACAGTCACCAGAGACAAAACCCTTGTTTTTCACCATTTTTCCTCCTATGATAGAGTCCTCCTTCCTTCCTAGAAAGGACCATTGGTAACCAAATGGACCCCTTATAGATCTGTAACTCTTGAGAGCGTAAAATGAAACCAAATGGACCCTTACGGTCCATTTGGTTTCAGTTTACGCTCTCAAGAGTTAAATTATATTATATCTGAATTACCTAATTTTCAAGAATCGACACATTTAGAAAATGTAGAAGAAATGCTATTTTGACAAACGTTTTACCACTTATTTCACCTAAATTAGTCTGAGAGACTAAAATCAACATCAAATGGTGGTCCTTGGATAAAATGAGGAATAAATAATGGGCCCTGGTATGAAAATGGTTGAAACCCACTACTCTAGTGCATTTTGGATTTCGGCAGTTGGCAACACTGCTCGGCTAGGATCATCCCTGGGAGCTCCCTGGGGGAACGAGAAAGAGGCCTAACAAGTTGTTGTTTTACGCAATAAAGGGAAATGAAACCATCTCTAGATTCACTACATCAGTGTCTTTCCACCTCTGGAACGTGCATGTATATTAGTGTTTACATTTATCTGGCTCCATCACAGATGCTGATTCTGGAAGGACATGTGAGGGTATAGTGACTTGTAGTAAATTCAACATTTGGCTCTGAAGACACAAGTAAAAAGTGCTCCAACTTCTCTTGTATTATAATTGTTATATTCAATTTGTCCCACTGCTGAGCATAGTACAAATAACTGGCTTACACACTAAACCCACAGATGGCTCCATCCCAAAGGTACTTTATGGTAGGTTGAATCTGCTTATACAGTGTACAAGAGAGGGGAAGAGGGGGGGAACAGGCAGCGCAAGTTCGAATTAAATGTTTT
Source organism: Benthosema pterotum (assembly GCA_039105355.1). NCBI lineage: Eukaryota > Metazoa > Chordata > Actinopteri > Myctophiformes > Myctophidae > Benthosema > Benthosema pterotum. The sequence goes on from CM076978.1 coordinate 9,042,328, forward strand.
TATTCAAGTTGAACAAAAGACATGGTTTACAGGTCTATAGATGCAATAGATGCATTTGTTACATAATTACATTTTATCTAAATACTTTCATTATTAACGCTAGTTCAGATAAGCAACACACCAACATAGAAATAACTGTTTAGAATCTACAGCTTGTGGCCGGTCCTCACTATGCCCCAGAAACAAACAGGAGTGTGTGTGTGTGTGTGTGTGTGTGTGTGTTTTTTCCCGGTCCTCACTTTGTTTGTAAAAAATATTTTTTAAAAAAGAGGTTTTCAGCTAATCTAAGTGAGTGTTTGGGATAAGGGTGCCCCCAAGAGTCCAGAATGACCCTTGGTATTTTCGTAAATCAATCAGAAGTGGTGGTCCTCAGTCTGTAGGCATTTTACTGTAGACCTCACTATGGACCAAAAACAAGGATGTGTGTGTGTGTGTGTGTGTGTGTGTGTGTGTGTGTGTGTGTACTGTGCTGGAGATTATATACAAAATAAATATACAAGTAAAATGCCTATATGGGTGAGAAGTGACCATAGATCAGCTATTATAAATTATGATTAATTATTATTGTTATAGTATTATTTATTGGAAAGGACAGTTGTTATTAGGGCAGGGGGCTGAAGCCACCTTTGATGTGTACTGTATGGGTGCATGTCCCTGGATTGACTAGCAGAGCTTCCCCCTTTTGTGTGCACTTCCATGTAATATTGGATAATGCTAGCGTTGGTGGTGAGTGTGAGTGAGCGAGTGAGTGAGCGAGTGAGTGAGTGAGTGAGTGAGCGAGCGAGCGAGTGAGTGTGTGAGTGTGCGTGCGTGCGTGCGTGCGTGCGTGTACGCATAATGTGCAGGGGAACAACACAGTAGCAGTAAGAGCGCTGTGAGCATCATAGGGCAGCGTCACAGCGCAACATCTTCCTCCCGGAATACATACGGAGTAGTAGTCCGGATGTATTCCATATGTAGTAGAATAGCAGGTGAACACCTGCTATTTTTCAATAAAACTTAAAACACCAAACGTACAGTTCAGAATGGTTTAATTGAGAACCAGGATACACTGAGATGCAGCAGTACGGTGCGGGTTTTGTTGGTAGCATGGGTTTTCGATTTTTAAACAACTTGCTTCGCTACAATACCCTTTCAAATTACCGGCAGCATGATGGCACTGGTCTTAACCACTCATTGGTCCGTAACCACATGTTGGACGCCACAGAGAACGTCTTAACCCTGACGCGGGGTGAGTCCTAATTGGCCACGTTGTTGTCCGGTTAGCGGGATTTTTGCACTTAATCCGCATACTGTCCCAAAAATAACCAGGTATGTGCCCACACACAACGCCGTTAATGTGATAACAACAACAACAGGACTGGTCCGGTATGTCTGGCACCACCACCGTTTCCCTTGGCACTTGTATGAGGTGATGACTTGATAAACAGACAACTATGTGAATGAAATGCCTAATGCGATCCGACAGGGCCGTTCTCCTCCAGTCCAAGGCCTGTTTACTGATACTGCATGTCTGCCTGCTGCGAGATTAGCAGACATTAAGTCTAGGGAAGGAGAGGCGGCGTCAGAGGATTAATCCCAATAGAGACCAGACAGTACATTAGCAGCCACTTCCACGCCAAATAAGACGTGGTGGTGATTCACACACTTTTCATGGCATCCCATTCTATGTTTTTTTTTTTTGTTGGTTTTGTTTTTTAAACAGGCATTAATGTGAAAGCGATTAAGTCTGTCTTTTATACAGTACATTCTAGACAGAAGCATCAACCGAGGTTTTCCTCCTCTGCTGACAAAAGCGATTTTCCCTGAGAAGGTCACTAACAAATATCAAACCAAAGGGAAAGGATTAACGAAAGCTTGTGGATCCAATGGAACACAGATTCTTAGACACCTGAGCAGCTGTCACCCAGGTGAAGCTGCAACTGATCCCCGCTCGACCCCTACAGGAGTAATAAAGTCTGCATTACACTATTAACCAACATGTTAAAACTATCGAAGTTGGATTTCTTGCATTACTTGACTTAAAAAATAAATAACTGCTCTGATTCCAAGTGACACTCAAGTGGTGGAAACAGGGTGGCAGAGTGATAAATAATACTGTTAGGTGGCAGAGAGGGGGATCACACCATGCAGCGTGAGATGCAACAGCCATAGGAAGCAGCACTGATAAGTATTCAATTTCAAACTTGGCATTTGTCAAAGGTGTGAAATGTTTACATGTTCGGTTTGGTCAGGCAGATTTCCCACCATGTTTCATAACATACTGAGAGAATGGCACCAGAAACTATATCCATTTATAGTTTCTGGTTTATTTGAGTCCTTGCAGCGCTACATGTCTATAGACCTGTACATTGACAGTATATTGCAGACTCCCAATCTCTCCTAAGAAACAATGAAATCAATTCGCGACCGCGGCACCCGTTTGGCCACGCGACGCAACCGCTTGGACACCCGTCGCCATGTACTGTATGCCGCAGTGGCAAATTGATTTTGCCCCTCCTGCTCAATCTTCTGCTGCAGTCTGAAAACACACCTCTCTATCTCAATTTCAGCCAATAGCACTTGCAGCACATCTCAGCCCTTAGCACTTGCAGTACCAAACTAGGTATCCTAGATAGCATATTTATGTGGAAGTTTATGAAGTCTTTTAGCTCTAGTATAGTATGGTGGCACAATAATGGCCAAAAGTCTGTTTTTTATCACGACTACAGAGATAGTGGGTAGTGTAGTGATAGACATATTATCGGTAGCGTGCGATTATTATTTGACATTCATGATTTAGAATTTTAAAAACAGATTTGATGGAGTGTAAACTGAAACACTTTTGCTGCTTCTTACACTTCCATCTTATTACAATAAATAAATAATAATCCTATCAGCTAGGGATGTGAAAAAAGTCGGAAATCGACTCTTGATTTCTTTTTTTATATTAATGATTTTTATTTTGTATTCTTGGTAATTTCTTGTTCAAAACGTTACTGTTTTCAAGGGAAGAGAATTGCTTTTTTTCGGTATTACTATCACTGTACCGAGAACATGGGTTGGGTCCCGCGGGCGCCACGGGCTAAAAAAAATAATAATAAAAAAATCCACCGACATGTCGACATTGGGCCTCGACATGTCGAAATTCCAAATATATGTGTTGATTAACATCCCTAGTATCAGGGGATATCGGTCTTTTTGATGTTCCACGAATCAGTGATTGAAAACGATCGGCCAAAAGTCTAATCGGTCGATCTCTACAATAGTATCTATAGATTTGCGTGATGTATGGATACATATACATACAGTATATGTATACGAATCCATTGTCACAGTGACAGCCCTACAGTGCCCACGCCGGTGAGAAAAAGGAAATCTACAGAGTGTGCTTGGAATTCTGTACTGTTCATTACAGCGGCCGCAGGAAAACCTGACCATCTGACCGCTGCTGGTGGACTTCAAAGGAGATGCTTCCTTTATGTATGGGCTGTCCCCTGCCAAGGCCTCTTCAGCCTTTGGATGAGGAGGCACTTTCTCCTTTGAAGTAGAGAACTTTGTAGGACAGAGAAAGTAGTTTTTATCCCCAGCTGTTCTGGATCAAATCCCAGTCAAAGAGTTTGGGGTAGGGGGAGTGGGAGGGGGGACCGGCTTTTGAAATTCAAATCTGGCGGAAATGAAAGTGGCTGGAATTACCATTAGAGCGCTTCACATTGTGGAGTCACAAGACTTGATGCAAGGGGGAAAAAAACATCCTAATTATTAAAAGATTTTTCACCACAAGGGACTGTGTGTATGCAGTATGCAGTGGTTTTCAACCGTTTTCATACCCGTGGCCTACTATTTATTCAGAATTTGAGCCACGGACCACCATTTGATGACATTTGAGACTCCACAGACCCCAAAACTATAAAGATTTATTTTGCTTTTGTTCATAATTCCAGGCTGGATTTCGGAGAAAACAAAACAGCCAAACATACAGATCAAAATTAACATTAATCTTCTATGTTCTCTGGTTGAAGAGAGAACGTTCAGATGGTGAATAATTCAGATGGTGAATAAACTCTTGAGGGTGTAAAATGAAACCAAATGGCCCCACTAGGGTCCATTTGCGCTCTCAAACAGATACATCTGGTTAACCAACTTTCCATCATTTAGCCTGCGGACTACCTGGAATGCTCTCAGGGACCACTGTTGGTCCCCAGACCACTGGTTGAAAACCACTGATAACTCACTACATTTACTATGCACAGTATTGTTGTTTTATCCTCATACTTTATTGAATAATGATACGTTTACTTCTATGCCACTACGTCTAAGAAGCAAATATACAGTATGTTTAACTTCCCCCTGCCAAGGTATAGAACCCTGGTGGTCCACTGGTGGTCTCCAGATCACCTAAGGAAAACCTCAGATGTATTTGGAAGAGATTTTGTAGGTCTGGTTCCACAAATTAACCAGCATTTAATGTGTAATGCCCATGATATCTACATTGAAATGAATGAGCAAGGCTGGAAAGTGTCCAACCACGGGTTGGACCACGGGTTATCACTTTGGGGTCTATTGTAGCACTGCAGGGGTTGACACTAAGGTCTCCGAGGCACTTGCCCATCGGGCAAGTGCAAGTCAGGTTCTACTTGCCCTCAGGTCATGGTCACTTGCCCCCCAAAAAATATATTGTAAATTTTGCATTTAAGTTTACTTTCTACTTGGGTGCTTTAAACCAGGGGTTTTCAACAGGTGGTCTGGGGACCACCAGTGGTCCCTGAGAGGGTTCCAGGTGGTCCCCAGTTAAGTTGGTTAACCAAATGTAACTCTTGAGAACGTAAAAATGAAACCAAATGGACCCTTGCGGGTCCATTTGGTTTCATTTTCACACTCTCAAGAGTTAAAATTAATCATCTTAATTACCCCAGGTCTACACAAATAGAGAATGTAGAAGATTAGATCATTTTGATGTGTATGTTAATTTGCCTGTTTTGTTTCCCAAATCCAGCCTGGAATTGTGGATAGCTAGAAAGCAGGGAAAGACACAGAGGCAGAGTGCAATGACTGCCTTCAAGACAAATTTATCTTGTGTTGGGTTATAGTGCACTAAGTTGCACACTTGCCCGATCGGGCAACCAGGTAGCAGTCTTCACTTGCCCCACCATTTTTTTTTTACTTGCCCTGGGCAAGCGGGCAAGTGTTAATGTCAAGCCCTGACAGGTATGCAGAGCAAAAGGAAATAATTATAGCATCAGCCCATCATGCAAATCATATGCCCTGAGAAATATAACATGGTATAACAGATTGACACTTTTACACACCTTTTTTGTTATCCATGAAATTATCACATAAAAATGACATGCTAAAGTCAAGAACACGTTAATGGGGATATTATTAGCTCTCATTGCGTGAAGGGAGTCAGAAGCAGATGGCCATGAAATTATTCTTGAATTATATGTTTAACAGCTACACAATTCACCTGGCAGTCCTTCCTCAGAGTGGATGGCATTTCACACTGCCGTCCCTATTTTGGGAGTGTCATTACAAAAAAGGGGGGATAAAAGAAGAAGAAAAAAGTGCAATGTGCCTTCTTGTGAGCTCATAGATTAGCCATTTTTTGCTGCACAAAACCATCATATTATGAAGCTATTGAGTTGAGTTTACTATAAGAATTAAAGGGGAACTCCGCCCATTTTCAACATTTTACGATGTCACTACACCTTAGAGATGTTGTGTTGACATGATAAAAAGCCCCCCCCCCCCCCCCCCCCATTCTGTGTTTTGCAAGAAATGGAGGTCTGAAAAAATCATTAGGTGAAACATAACTTGATGACATCATCAAGTTGTGTTTCACCATATTAAGGATTTTTCTTTTAGGGCCTGTTTTTCTGAGAGTGTACAAAGGGACCCAAATGGACCTGCTAGGTGCATTTGATTCACATTTTTACGGTCTCGGGATTTTTATTTTTTTTTTTAATGGGTGGAATTCCCCTTTAAAACGCAAATAACATAGCTTCTGAAATGTGTTTTCAATACTATCATATTGTATATGTCCCTCAAGCTTATTTGTAATGGTTTCAGCCTCAATCACCACTTTCAGTCTTGCCATTTTTTTGGACTTTGAAGGCATTTCAGCTGCAGTACCACAATGTCCTGAGGTGGTGGGGGCGCTGACAAGCAGATTATTTTATAGTTGTGTCATTATAATACTGATGCTAGACTTAAAAAAAACAGCCATGTCAGCTTGGAAAAGCAACAATTTGGCACTGTAAAGTAAACAATGTGGAAATGGAAATTTGGAACTGAGACTAAAGGAGAGATTATACTGAACAACTTCATGAGGCCAAAATCAGACGAGCTGTTCCTGAGAGCATTTTTTTTGTTGGGATAGAAAACACACAAGAGCACCAACAACCCACACAAATTAAAATTAAAAAGTTAAATGTCATGTTATTCTTTTCCCCTTTAAGTTGCATCTGGATCATAATAGGGTTTATTTTTCTTAAGGTAGTGTAGAGAACTAAAGTAAGTACATTAAACTATAACATGACTGCTAAGACATGTTTTATAGTTATTTCTACATCTGTGATTACTACTTAATTAGCCCAAGAAGTAGTAGAAGAAGTAGCCCATCGCTATAATGAAATAACAGTACATTGTTTGATAGCTTCATTAACCACTCCACACATAGGTCAAATAGCAGAGATGGCAGAGCTGTTGACCTTGTGACCCGCTGATAGTTATGCCATTTTCTCTATTTGAACACAATAACAATGATGCAGAATGTAAATTGCTCAGGTTGAATGGAAAAAATATAATTAGCATAGAAAAGCACAGATAGGGAGAAGGATTAAAAATAAACCTCTTAGGAATCTCATTTAACAAGGCCACGGACAAAAGGCAATCATAAGTATGTAAATGATAGATAATAAATGTGTGTAGCGTTAAAGTGGTTCAAACTGATTGTACCGTAATACTATTTTAACTAATTTAGCTGTAGATCCCCACTTTCACAACTACTGGTGAAGGGGGGAAAAAAATCACCTGTTGCAATGTGCGATACTATTCATACTGTACTGTCAAGGTTCTCAAAGTGAGGGTTCTCAAAGTGTACCCATTGCTAAGGGGTAAACAAAGTAATTCTGATTTATTTTAATCATCATAATCACATTACTCCTCATATTCCAATCATTCAAGGGCTTTTCTATAGAAACGAAACAAACTTCAGCTGTCATTTTCAGTAGAGTAATCCAGGGCACTGAGTACTTAATTGATGCATCAAGTAAGGCAACTAAATCAAAACAGATATATCACTATCTTTTTTCCTTTTTTCCTACATTGCTTCTACTTTGATGTCACAGCTGTTTCCCTGCGGACAGACACTTGCTTTGTCCTGCAAACGGCCAAGAACTTTGTTGTTGTCAACAAATCATGACAATAAAACATTTGTCGGGATCAAGAAAGGCGGTGCTAATTTGTGAGGGGGAGGGGGTTGTGTGGGGTGAGGCAGCGTTTTAGCCAATCATAGCACAGCAGTTTCCAGCAGATTCATAATGAGCCAATAGAGTGGAGGTGAGGTGGAGTTAGATTCTGTTTCAAACAAATCTGTTTACAAACACAGTGTTTAGTACACACTAAAGTTGCCTCTATTGCCTTTAAGTAAGGTTGTAAATACTACTTATCAGTGTTGGTGAGAAGGTAACTGTACCTGGAAGAAAAGCTTACACTAAAAACTTTCATCATACACCTCAACAGAGCCACTTGGTGTGTTCTAGACAGAGACAGACAGACTGACAGACAATACTCAAAAAATACATTAACACGTAATATTCCCTTTGGGAGTCCCTGCCTGGCATGAGACATTCCCAGATGCAGGTACTTGGCACAGAAAATATTTGAAAAATAGAAGCCATAATTTTGTAGAATCAGCATCAGGTCTTAATGGGTTGGCTCCGTCAAAATGTACCTGTGGGGCTTCTTTATTTAATTTCCCCCGCTGACAGAGTTAAACAAACAGTGTATTTGACAGGGTATAGAGCTCGCTGTGCACTCGACACAAGTGTACATTTTGTGGGACATCCGGACAGCTTAATTGCTAATGTCGCCAATTTGTACGCATTAGCGTCACAATTCCAGAAAGCTGCGGCGTGGCAAACACATCACGCCAGCTTATTGTCGTACTGATCACACCCTTGATAGAAGCGTGGTTTCTGTGACTTCTTAACGAACCTCTACTGTACGTTGTGGGGCCTGACAAGTTCAAAGGGAGCATTTTTTGAACGACTGTGAATAGGTCTTCCACACCTTGCGCTGCAGTGAACTTGTGAAAATGACGGTCTGCACGTTGGTATACACAGTCCAGAACAGGTGTTGATTTTCTAAACTGGCATGGAAACAAGCCTGGGTTTATCCAGCATCAGTATTATGATGAATTCAATATTAAATCATTAGCATATGAGTTCCACCGCCACCTCAGGACACTGACTCTGAGTCATGTGACCGGGCTGTTCTATAGTGAGGTCAACTCTTTGTCTGACATTTTGACATTTGTGGTTATTTTATTGAAAATGAAAATGAATAAGTCCTTACCGATACCAAATACCGATACCAGAGAAAAATATATACAGACTCCTTACTGTAATGTGCAGTTGGCCAACTCTAAAGCAAACTCCACATGGTCCAACATTTCATTTAACTACCATAGTGTCACTGTCAACCCCTTACCCCTGTGTAAGACCTGCAGTTGGACTGGAGTATTTGCCAGTACCATATTGGCAAATACGGTATTGGCATTGACGATTATGACAAATAAGCGTTTGTAGCAGGTGGCTACAGCCTCTGTCGTGATGGCCTCCAAAGTCTAGTATCTGCCCCCAGACCAAGGGGATGTCCCTTTGGTCTAGTGGTTAAGAAGTTGGACTGAGATTCAGCCTCTTCGCAGGCATGTGGACACTTCATCTCGGGGGCACCCCTAGCTCAGGGGTTTGAGAGAGAGCGAGAGAGTGTGAGAGCAGGTTAAACTGCACACAAATCAGTGGCGTTTGGCCATGTGCAAAATACTAAGCAGTGGCTTGCATTACCGCTAACATTTGGCATTTATTACATTCCCTGTGTTGCTGTACCTGCATGTCCACTGTAAGATAATTAGGAATTAAGCATGCATGCATAATCTTTGGATGGCTTACCAACAGTCTGACACATGACTGTCAACATCCTCAATTTCAGCATCAGAATCTCTGCACACTTTAGGGTAGATCAAATCAGATCAGGATGGTACCCGCCCCCCGTAGGCCAAAATCATTTCAGGTTAGGCCAGGCTATTCTGGGGGTCCTTGACATGAAATGTTATTTCCTTCGCTGGCACAGAAACATATATGTTTTCAGAAAACTACACTGTAAACGTGTGCGTATATACAAAAGATTTTCTTTTAAGCTGTTTAAGGTGCTTTTCTCTTAAGGTGCAATGAGAGTATCAGTGTATTATCAAGTAGCAGGGAGGGGCAGGGGGAGTGAAGTGCTATAGGGGCCAAGGGTGAGATGGAGTCTGGAGAGAGCGATGTGCGAGTGGTCGATGTGGAGTCTTCAGATTAACAGCGGGAAATTGGGAGTGAGTCTTAAGTTCTGACTGCAAAGGGAGAGAGAGCTTGGCAGTCAGGAGGGAGAAGAGTCTGGGACTTCTTGGAGCTTGGGTTGAGAGCATGATTAGTAGGGCGGGTCATACTTTTTTTATTTTTGAAATTCAAAATGCTTGGGTGCCTATTTTATGTTTTTGGGTATGGGGAATTCAAATATCATATTCATTTTTTGATTGGACAAACCCTAGCTACATCTATTTGCATTTCTATATCAGTAATTGTATCGATTTTACTTCAATTATGAGATTTAAAATCCAAAGGAAATTCTAACATGTGGGGTGTCTAAATTATGTGTTTTTTGATGGAGAATTCAAATATAATATTGTTTTTTGGATAGAATAAGTCTAACCTACATTTTTCTGTACTTCAAAATTGCACATTTCGCCCGTTTTGACATATTTTTAGGATTTTTAAATACATAAAGGAAATCATCAACAAAGTCAAATCAAATTAACCTATTTATTAACAATTCAAGTGCAGGTATATCTGAATAAAATTGATGATCGATCACAGTATCACTTTCTGAGCGTCCAAAGTCCTGCTTTGACTCAACCATACACATCAGCCGATCTTCGGAGCCCTGATTCCTTCATCCCTCTTTTCCTGAGAGAAGTAGGTAGAGTAGAAGCTAAGTCACCATTTTGACCACCCTCTCAATGCTTTGAGTGTGACAAGGCCAGTTAGCCACCTCCATGGGCCTGGATTCTCTCCACTCCCTAAATCATTTTGTCCTTATCCGTTCAGCAGGATTAGGATTTTTATATACTTAAAGGAAATATTTTATGTTGACAAAGTCAAATCGAAGTTATTTATTAAAAATTCAAGTGCATGTATATCACTGAATAAAATTCTGATGATCAATTTTCAGTATCACTGAAAATCACTGAACAAGTTCTCCTGAGCCCTGATTCCTCCATCCCTCTTTTCTTGAGAGAAGCAGGTACAGCGGAAGCCACTATGACCAGTTGACCACCCTCTCTCAATGCTTTGAATGTGCTGAATGTGCTCCAGTTAGGCACCTCCATGGGGGTTGACAAACGTCTTCAGTTCAGGTCAAAGACACCTTTTTATCAGATAATCAATCCACCAATGTTGGATTTCTGGTTCTTTTCATTGCCGTCTCTCACCTGAATGTCTCAGTCTTCTTATCCCCTGATGGCCAGGCTTCTCTCCCTCCCCACAATCATCTCATTCTGATTCTTGAGATGTTTTTGGAGGATGGCTTCATGATGGCTCCACTGTGTGGGCACGGCAAGCAGCTTGGCATCACAATTCCCCATACCTCCTTTCTCTGGGACTTGTCACAGGCCAAGTGAAACTTTTGCTGCCTAGGACCTTCAATCCATCATCTTTGTTGGCCCCTAACTGATCGATCTGTCTGACAAGGTCATTAAAGATGAAAGATCTTGACTGATCAACACTATGGCTATAGAATGGTTTATGCAGTCAGGGATAGTGATTCCTAGCTGCAAGGCTGGCTCTGAATGGGTCAGTAAACCACAGCTGCTGGCTCATTGCAACAAAAAGATATCTCAGACTCTGAATGTCAAAGCATGGTGAAAGTAAAGAATCATCTGCATCTGACAAATCTGAAGTGCATTGGTGAATACACCATTATTTTTACAGTCATGGAAAAATTATTAAACCACCCTATTATTAGACCACCATACAACGGTGGTCTAATATTTTCCATGACTGGACTGGACTGTCCCAGAGGAAGGATGTATTGGGCATTGTGATGCCAACTGCTAGATCTGCTTGTTGTGATCACAATGAAGCCATCCTTCAAACACTGCTATGCCCAAAGGATCAGGATGAAATGGTTGAGGGAGTGGAGAGAATCCAGGCCATCAGGGGCAAAGGACCAGAAGCACGCAAATATGATGCTCCCAGCATGGTGTGTCAGAGTATCTCACCTGTGCAATAAACACCTCAAAGATTAAGACCATCAATCAAAACCCCCATGGAGGTGGCTAACTGGCCTTGCCACACTCAAAGCATTGGAAGGGTGGTCAAAATGGTGACTTAGCTTCTACTCTACCTAGAAGCTAAGGGATGAAGGAATCAGGGCTCCGAAGATCGGCTGATGTGTATGGCTGAGTCAAAGCAGGACTTGTTCAGAAAGTGATACTGTGATTGATCATCAATTTTATTTAGATATATCTGCACTTGGATTTATAATAAATAGCTTAATTTGATTTGGCTTTGTTGATATAAATGATTTCCTTTATGTATTTAAAAATCCTAAAAAATAGGTAAAAACGGGCAAAATGTGCAATTTCAAAGTACAGAAAAATGTAGGTTAGACTTACTCCAAAAAACAATATTATATTTGAATTCTCCATCAAAAAACACATAATTTAGACACCCCACATGTTAGAATTTCCTTTAGATTTTAAATCTCATAATTGAGGTAAAATCGATACAATTACTGATATAGAAATGCAAATAGATGTAGCTAGGGTTTGTCCAATCAAAAAAAGAATATCATATTTGAATTCCCCATACCCAAAAACATAAAATAGGCAAGCATTTTGAATTTCAAAAATAAAAAAAGTATGACCCGCCCTAATGATTAGTGACCAGCGCCTTAGAGTATAGACTGGGTTCTGACATACTGCCAGCATCCAAAAAGAAAGACATCTGATTCATGTCATTCATTCACTACAGTAGCCTATAGTTGCTTTGCGATAGGCTACTATAATACTGGGGCCAGGGCCCACTATTTATTCAGCATTTGAGCCCCGGACCACCATTTGATCACATTTTAGCCCCACAGACCCCAAAACTAAAGATTTCCTTTGCTTTTGTCCAACAATTCCAGGATGGATTTGGGAAACAAAACAATCAAACATTCAGATCAAAATGACCGTTAATCTTCTACATTCTCTAGTTGTGTAGACTTGGGGTAATTCACAAGATGAATATTTTAACTCTTGAGAGTGTAAACACTCTCAAAGAGTTACATCTGATTAACCAACTTTCCATCATCTAGCTGGGACCACCTGGAACCTTCTCAAGGACTGAGTTCAATAGACTGAGTTCTGACATACCGCCAACAACCAAAAATAAAGATATCTGTTGAAATTCATTCAATCACTACAGTAGCCTATAGTTGCTTTGCTAGGCTACTATATTATACGATCTGCTTGGGGCAATACGCCATGCATATTGTGCCAGGCAATATGCACTGCGTACAGTATAAATATAAAAAAAAGACAATTGTAAGGCTTGTTAAAATACAAACCGAGCACATGGAACATTTGTAAACCTACTGCTGTTTAATGTGATTTTTTTCCTACCTGCTGCTGCTGTTTTTTCCACTTTAATCACGTCACTTTAACCAAGCACATGAAAGTGGTTTTATACCTGCTGCTACTCATTTTATCTGCTGGGTAGCTCTCCCACCTGCACAAGAAGCATGTCTGCCTTCTTCCACTTTGCTATTTAGCCATTACTTTATTCTTCAGATCTTCCTCCCTTTTCTTTCTTTCTCTTTCTACTCCCTGCAATTTGCCTATCAGAAACCCTTTCTCTTACATTATGTATTTATTTATTTATATTATTAATGGCCTACTCTACATCGTGCAAGTGACACGAAAGCGTCAAAAGTAGCAAATCTACCAACCCAAATTGTTCAGAGCCTGCATACAAATAATGGGAATTTAACCACACTTGTAATCAATAGATATTTTTTCCCCCTAGTTCAGTGGTTTTCAACCATTTTTACTCCAGGGCCCACTATTTATTCAGCATTTAAGACATGGACCACCATTTGTTGACTTTTTAGCACCTCAGACACAGAACTAAAGATTTATTTTGCTTTTGTCCACAATTCCACACTGGGTTTGGGAAACAAAACAGTCAAACATTTAGATCAAAATGATCATTCTACTACAATCTACAATCTACTACATTATGTATAGTTGTGTAGACTTGGGCTAATTCAGATGAACACTTTAACTCTTGAAACATGAAACCAATTTGCTATCATGTCACACTCTCAAAAGAGTTACATCTGGTTAACCAACTTTACATCATAGCCTGGGGACCACCTAGAACCCTCTCAAGGGGCGCGATTTTCCTTCGACCCCTTGTCCCTAACGTTATGCGATACCCGCAGCGAATTCCCTTATTGCTATTTTGGTCACCTTTTCTCTTCCCTTAGCCACTATTCTTTATGCCGACACCGTTATTTGTGGCTGGAGGTGTGGTCATGGGCGTGTTTGTTGCGCAGTCCCTTAAGTTGCTAATTTCGTCAGATAGATTTGGGAACTAGATAACGCCATCTGAGACCACCCCTTAACCGATCCGCGAAGGCAGAGCCACGTGCGCACGATGCGGTGTCTGTGCGCCTTTGGAGATGTCCACGACTCCACGTGGAAAGGCGCCAGTTCAATTCATCTCCTTATTTATGGATTGTGCTATAAACAGCTGCAGATTGCCTGCTGTCGGTCACTTCCTTGTGTTTAGGTAATGTACAGTATATAATATAATTAAATACATTAATTAACTTGTGACGCAATGATGTAAATTGCAAAAAAAAACTCTGGAATTCGCGGCAAAAAGTCGTTTTTTTGATCATTGATTTCTCGGTCAATTCTGGACCATTTTTTACATTTCAAAATACAGCGTGACGGGAAAAACCTCCTCTCTCAGATGCTGTATAGAATATGTGGGTAGGTCTTCTCTACGATCCCGCATCGAGCAAAATGTAAGTGTCGGGGATTTGGTGGACCGTTTCCACCAAAATCCCGACACTTACATTTTGCTAGATCCCGCATGATAAAAAAAAAAAAACTTTTTTTTGCCGCGAATTGCCGACTTTTTTGCAATTTACTTTATAACATTTCGCAGACTTGGGATAAATGCACGCCACATACAGCAAAAAAACATGGAACATGTTTTTTCAACATAACATGTTGAATGGTAAGAAATGATTGAGAATTGACCGAGCTATAATTGTCTGAAAATGAGAGCATGATCTTTGAGAATAGGCGGCTGTCCTAAGCCCGCAGCCAGGCTGCGTGCTTCGGAGGGTCAGACATAGCAGTAGGGATAAGGGAAATAGATAAGGGATGAATTAAAGGGAATGGCAAGACCAACACGGATTGGATGAAAGCTAAAAACGCCCAAACCACACCTATGCATAATTTAACGGGTATAGGAGGTGTTTAAGGGAGATGGCATGGTTACGAAATTAGCGACTTTAGTGTGGGAACGCCTCTTCCCCAATGCTAAGTGCGTTAATTGCGCATAAGGGCTAATGTAACCAAAATCGCTCCCAAAAAGTGCTGCAGTTGTTGTCGTTTGCTGGTCATGCTTCATTGTTGTATGGATGGATAATATTGTCACTTCAAGACCTCAAGCACTCGGAGGACTAGTGGAGGGATTTGTTGCAAAATGAAGAACACATCATTAAGCCTTACTTGTATTTGTCAGATGCAACACTTTTAGCTTTTATTTGCCTTTTATTCTCACTGTGATGCCATTGTTTAAGCTAAGCACTAGACTTTGGGAGTTGGCAATACAGCCTAGCTTTCACTAAATGCATTCATTTGTGAAATGATCTAACTTTAATTGCAAACAAGGGTATTAAAAGTTAATGACTTGGTATATACAACCATTATAATTCACAGACCATGCTTTACAAAACAATGGTACCACTCAAAGAATTACTGGGAAGATGTCTGAAAATGCCCTCTTAAAGTTTCTGTAATTGTGATTACAGATACTAGTTAAGATGCACAGCACAAATATTAGAAAACTTAGCCATCCATCCATCCATCTTCAACCACGTATCCGTAGTCGGGACACAGGGACAACAGCTTCCCCAGAGGGACTTTGCATTTCTGATAAATCTGTTGAGTGCTGACCGAAAAGAAAAGGCATTAATTATAGCTGCAAGGTCTTCATGTGGCGACAGCCAGAGGGAGAGAGAGACAAACACTGAAGGTCACAATGTGACCATTGATCTTTGAGGGATATCATTTTCTATTCCAGTTAATGATTCCATACACTCACAGACACCGTCCCCAAATGACTTGTTTATGACGACAAGGGTAATTCTTTCACACAATCTACCAATAGGCGACATATGATATTTGACTCCATCAAAACTGCATATTTGCTAGATTTGCTCTATACACCACAAATAGAGGTTAAAGATATTAGTAATGTTTAACCTAATACAAATCCTGTAGATTTTGTTTCGCCCAGAGATCTAGGCCTTGATTTTCGTCACCGCTAAACCCCTTATCCCTTAACTTATCATTTGCCTTTTTAAACGTACTTAGGTAGAGTGCATTTTCACTATAGTTGTCCACAGGGGCGGATATAACATGTCCCATTTTGGGGGGGGCAAGAGAACATGCTGGAGGAGCAAGAGAAAATGGTATGGGGGCGGCTTCATCGCCCCCATACCATTTTCGGTTACAGGACTTTTATTAGTCAAGTAAAGCATCAAAAATAACATCAGTTGTTGTTGAAGTTGCAACAGACACGCAGCATGCATGAAGCTAAAGGTCTGACTCAGAGAGTTTTCTGTTTTCAATGATGAAATGCTGTTGGTTTAGTGGTGCAAAAATTGTAGTAGCAGTAGTAGTGTTTCAAATCATTTTAAATATAAGCACTTTAATTTGAAAAAAATCTTGGGTTGTTTTGCATGGCATTGTGTTTGGGGGGGCAGACTGGGTATTTGGGGGGGCATTGCCCCCCCATGCCCATGCCTAGATCCGCCCCTGGTTGTCCATGTAGTCCAAAGAGGACCCCCCTCCCACCAGCCCCAACTCCACCAGCTCCAATGTTAACTAATGATCCTCGTACTCACCATAGAAGGAGTTGACATCTGTCTGTCAATAAATACTGGTAAATAGATAAATCACGTACCGTCTTCAAATGGTCAGAAAGCCACGGATGCCGTGTTAGCATAGCATCGGTGGCCATTGTTGTTTTTAGCCATAGTTGACAGAGTACATTGGCTAAAAACAACTATGGCCGCCAATGCTAGGCTAATACTGCATCCGTGGATGGTCCATGGAAAAAAAAAGCCCTTGCTTTTTTCCTCTATACCAACTGGCTCCCTGCAGTGCATGGTCCTCAAACTCTCAAACCACTTTAATACTACTTCTGTTTCCGGAACAAAGATGCATATTGGGTCAAGGTTACGAACCTGTTTGATGTGGTGACGCAAATGTACTGCATATTGTACAAGATGACACATGTGGCTCAACCACACACACACACACACACACACACACACACACACACACACACACACACATCCTTGTTTTTGGTATAAAGTGAGGTCCTCCCAAAATCCATATAAACTGAGGACCACCACTTCTGATTGATTTACGAAAATACCAAGGGTCATTCTGGACACTTGGGGGTACCCTTATCCCAAATACTCACTTAGATTAGCTGAAAACCTCTTTTTTTAAAAATATTTTTAACAGGAAAGTGAGGACACACACACACACACACACACACACACTCCTGTTTGTTTTTGGGGCATAGTGAGGACCGGCCACAACCTGTAGATTCTTAACAGTTATGTTGGTGTGTTGCTTATCTGAACTAGCGTTAATAATGAAAATATTTAGATAAAATGTAATTATGTAACAAATTACTGCATCTATAGACCTGTAAGCCATGTCTTTTGTTCAACATGAATAAAAACATTTAATTTGAACTTGCGCTGCCTGCTTTCCCCCCCTCTTGTGTAGATACACTGTATAAGCAGATTCAACCTACCATAAAGTACCTTTGGGATGGAGCCATCTGTGGGTTTAGTGTGTAAGCCAGTTATTTGTATAAGGGCCCTATGCTCAGCAGTGGGACAAATTGAATATAACAATTATAATACAAGAGAAGTTGGAGCACTTTTTACTTGCGTCTTCAGAGCCAAATGTTGAATTTACTACAAGTCACTATACCCTCACATGTCCTTCCAGAATCAGCATCTATTGTGATGGAGCCAGATAAATGTAAACACTAATATACATGCACGTTCCAGAGGTGGAAAGACACAGATGTAGAGAATCTAGAGATGGTTTCATTTCCTTTTATTGCGTACAACAACAACTTGTTAGGCCTCTTCCTCGTTCCCCCAGGGAGCTCCCAGGGATGATCCAAGCCAAGTGTTGCCAACTGCCGAAATCCAAATGCACTAGAGTAGTGGGTTTCAACCATTTTCATATCAGGACCCATTATTTATTCCTCATTTTAGCCAAGGACCACCATTTGATGTTGATTTTAGTCCCTCAGACTAATTTAGGTGAAATAAGTGGTAAAATGTTTGTCAGAATAGCATTTCTTCTACATCTTCTAAATGTGTCGATTCTTGAAAATTAGGTAATTCAGATATAATATAATTTAACTCTTGAGAGCGTAAAATGAAACCAAATGGACCGTAAGGGTCCATTTGGTAGGGTCCATTTGGTTTCATTTTACGCTCTCAAGAGTTACAGGTCTATAAGGGGTCCATTTGGTTACCAATGGTCCTTTCTAGGAAGGAAGGAGGACTCATCATCATAGAAGTAAAAATGGTGAAAAACAAGGGTTTTGTCTCTGGTGACTGTCAACCAATTTCGCTCCAACTCAAAAGCACCAGATTTTCCACCAGAAGATTTTCACTAATTTTGGCGCTTGGTCTGAAAAAAAGCTAAATATAGTGACAAATGTGCCTAGTATTATGTATATTATCCATGTCTTCATCCTAGCACTAGTCTTTGTAGGAGTCAGTACCATGTCACTACTTGTTACAGGATACATGTATGTGCCATCTCACATCTTGATCAATCTCCTCATATTTATAGGAGGAGACCTGTTTGATGTTACGGTCATGGATATTAATTACAATCTGACCTCGGATCGACAATGATCTCCTCAGTTTTATCAGTGTTAATCATCACATAGTTTTCATATGTATTTTCAGTATGTGTAGGATTGGATGATCAGGGTGTTTTTTTGTGGCCTTTAAATGGCTAAACAAGGAGCACATGCAAGTAAGAAGGGTGTACAGACCGACACTATGGGAGCATTGCATCGGACTAGACTAACAATTCTGATGCCCTCTAAACTAAGGGCCTGAGTAGATTGTCCTTTGAGTTGGCTGTGGTCCGTCAGTGTATGTAACAATGTGATGCTGATGTTCTATCAGTGTGTAATGGCTAGCTCTCTCTTCTTTGCAAATGCACCGGGAGTTACATACATACAGTACATACATACATACATACAAATGTCCTCTCTTTGTCGGTTAAAAACCCACGCCGGTCCTCACTATGCCCCAAAAACAAACACACACATACATTGCCCAAGACATAATCAACAATAACAGGTTGGTCAGGAAAGCAAGTTCTGTCATGAAGGTGCAGCCAAATGCTATATATAGAGCTATCTATTATCTATGTATTATGTATATTATCCATGTCTTCATCCTAGCACTAGTCTTTGTAGGAGTCTGTACCATGTCACTACTAATGACACCAATTACTTTGCAAGCAAGATATCATCAGATAACATAATAGATGTATATATATGTATGTATGTAACCCCCTGTGCATTTGCAAAGAACAGCGAGCTAGCCATTACAGACTGATAGAACATCAACATCACATTGTTACATGCACTGAAGGACCACAGCCAACCCATATACGTTTCAACCCTGTGGTATGCAGATATTTGAGATCTAATCTGTCTTTGTCACATTTATGCCAATATATGGAGATCTCGGTATTGTTATTCCTCCTTATATGCTGCCCAAAGCACTGTTGTTAACAGACAAACTGAGCTTGTTCCCAGCTACAAGTACCTTGGCACAATCATCAATGAGAAATTGTAATTTGACCTCAACACTGGCATGTTGTACAAAAAAGGTTGACAGCACCTACATTGTTTGAGGAAACTGGCTAAGTTCAATGTGGATAAAACTATCATGAAACTGCTCTATGGTGCTTATGTTGAGTCTATTATTACTTTCTTGATTATCTGCTGGTTTGGTAATCTTAGCGTCAAGGATAAGAACTCCCTTGTGAGTTTGGCACCCAAATGAACAGTCTAGACCACATCTATAATAAGCAGGTGTTCCTAAAGTTAAGTCCATTCAAGCTGATAGAGCTCACCCTCTATATGTACATAGTACATACTGTTACCGTCTGGGCGCCTGCAAGCCCCCCTCATTCATAAGAATTGCTTTATGTTCCTTTGTCCCTAACTCCATCGGCTGCTGAATGCTGCTGAGGGAAGGTTGGGGAGGTAGTTTTGCACTTCAGTACTTGGTGACCGTTTCAGCTCTGTTCTATCGCTGAGGACCTGTCTGTCAATGCATGTGTAGCCCCAAACGAAATAACCAGCATGCAACAGCCCAGCTAATCGGGCACTGCCCTATACTTGCGTAATACTACATTCGGCTAACAAGATTTTGGAAGCAGGAGTGGGTGATGGCCGGGCATTGACCAGGCCCACAAAAATAGGGTATGCCATCACAATTGAAGGCAGGGAACCCTCTTGAAAAACCCAGTGAGTTAACCTTGGCAAACCACACAGAATACCAGTATGGTGAAGATAAGCAGACTGCTAAAGATTTATTCACCACCTGTTTCCTATAGCCTACCGGACCACCCATAAGACTGCTTCTTTGACATAGGACCAGAGATGAATGCATGGTTACGTGATTTTTTTTTTTTTTTTTTTTACTTTGCCCACAAGCACTGTACTGCATCCAACAGTTCCTGGTTAATTGTTGACAGTGAAACACTGGGTCAATTATGACTTAACAACCCCACTATCACATATAGGAGTGAGAGATCCTATAAATACATTAACCATAGCATGAACCATATACTGTTACTGTAGGTACGGGCTCCGTATGAATAGAACCAGCGGCTGATGTATCAAAAGTGTAAAGTTTATTCACAATTAGAAAGACTACTTTAAAATACAGAAGGGAAGCGGGGGTTATATTAAGTCATATCAATATATATCATGATGCTCTAGGGCGGATGTATAGGCAAACAATAGTAATAGATTTACTGAGTCCTCAAAACTAAACAAACACTGCAAATCAACCACTCCAAATCAAAGGAAGTAACTTATGTAAATAAAGCAAAATAAAGTAATCATGGCAAACAAAACTCAAATCATGCAAATAATTAAATAATAATTAAAGGCCCAGTATAGGCCTAATACGTTCTATTATTGCACACAGCCCGACTCATAATCATTGCAACACTCAAACTTTCAAATCCACAATAAATATATGTATGTATATGGCACGTGGGAAAAACTGTGATTTAATGAGCAGATTGGTCCTCCAAGTCAGTATATTTTCAGCAGCCCACTGTATGTAGTGGATTTGTGAATAGCTCGTCTAAAGGACCTGGACGCACTGAAGGCTTGGTTGTTGCTTTCAGCCACTTTATAATTCAGTATTATCGATGTCACCTTTGTAGGACTGAGCACCACCTGCTTCCAGGTCACAAACACTCTGGCACAGGCTCTGGCCAAAACAGTAGGCCTTGAGCCTTAACTGCCCTTGCATTAAATACCATACAACTCTATTTTGTATGGATTTATATATATATATATATATATATATATATATATATATATATATATATATATATATATATATATATATATATATATATATATGACATTAAGGGGTTAATAATTAAAAATGCCCGAGGCATAATCAGTGGGCACCCTCTTGAATTCTTAAGAGGTGACTCCAAGCTACAAGAATCACTACTATATCACATCCAAAACATTTTCTATCAATATTTATTTTAGCCAGTTTAAATACACTTATATTATGTGATTAGAATAGATGTTTGTGTGAGGCAAAAATCAGTATGATGCAATAATAGGATACTCAGATTTTTTTCTTTCACCTGTCAGAACAATTCACTGCTGTAGTTTCTGTAAGCTCAGTTCAACTGCTGCCCTTCCCCCATACTGCCACGGTTGGGTCGTTAATGTAGCAACACAGCCTAATTAACGACCCTGCACTCTACTCTATGAAGGGCAGAGCAGAACAGTTTGGAATTTGGAACAGTATCTCACACCTTGGACCTTGGTAAACCTGTGGAACTTTCTTTTTGTATTCTTATGAAGAAACCATGATGTACATTTTTACAACGATCATATGTGCATTATTATATATTAGTGCATATTGAAAAGTATGCCTTTCTGGAAAGCAGCAACCCTTGCTTTCCTGGTGCTTCCTGGCTGGTGCTCTCTCCTGCAGCAACTAGTCCACTCTATTCACTGAACGGATCAAATTGGAACTACTTGACTTATGTTAAATGAGTTTGAGACCCCTGTCCTACTGCGTGTTCCATGCTGAAAATAGAGCAGCTCTGCAAGCTCACAGCACATTGTGTCTGCGTCGCGCTGTGAGCTTTTAGATCAGCTATTTTCAGCTTGTGGTGATGTGAGAGCTGAACTGAAAGCCTTCACAAACAAAAGAAAATAACTGGTCTTGGCGCCGTTCTGGGCTCTGTTAAAGAAGTGTTTCACCCCAGACTGTTTATAAGTTATAAGAGACTGAGTAGACCATAAGATGACCAAAAGTTTTTTTTTTTTTTTTTTTTATTGTTTTTTTTGTACTTGGTACACTGCCAAATCAGCTGATTTACAGTTAAGTAGCCAGTGTGGCCGAAATGCACAGGATCGAAGTGGTTAATGCTTAAGTCATATCTCCAAAGTAAACCATTAAGGATTTAAAGGTATAGTAAGTGGTCCAAAACATTTTCTGTTAAAATGCTCCATTATAAGGTGTGCACTGTTGCACTTCATTCACTGTAAAGTATGAGCATGTGCACATACCAGGAGGACTGAAGGATTTCCCAAATCACACAAATCACTAACTATACCTTTTATATAACTGTAGTGGGAAATGAGCCTAATACAATGTTTGGCTCTGAGATAGTGCAGTAGAATTGCCTGTAATCAATGCACCTGCGCAGCCCCCCCCCCATCCCCCACTCCACTCTACTGTAGCATTTTGTAAAGCTGCTACAGAATGCTACAGTAGAGTGGAGTGGGGGATGGGTGCAGTCTAGCTGACAGTTCAACTCGGAGCATAAATGAAACAAGCTATTGAAGAGGTCAGACCAACTTTACACACAGCTCCAGTGTATACTGTACCCCAAGGTGGGCACTGTTGCACTTCACCCCACTGTAGAGTATGTGCATGTGCACATCTTGTAACCAGGAGGACTGGAGGGTTTCCCAAATCACACAAATCACTTACTATACCATATACAGTATATAATTGTAGTGGGTAAATGGGGCTATGTTTGGCTATGAGATGTAGTGGAGTAGAATTGCCTCTAATCACTGCACCTGTGCAGCCCCCCCACCACTTCAGTCCAGAAAGCTGCTACATCCAGTAGGATTTTCCAAATCGCCCAAATGACTTATGGTACCTTTTAGGAATCAAAGGTTCCTATTTTGGATAAACTTTATGAGCTTGCTGCTTTTTGCTGCAAGCTGGATGGAGCCCGCACACCAGATAAGGTACAAAAAGACTTTCTTTATTTGGACGATCCAAATAAAGAAAGTCTTTTTGTACCTTATCTGGTGTGCGGGCTCCATCCATTTTAATAGTATTCTTTTAACCCAGCACCCATCAGTCGATGTGCGTTGCCTATTGTCTTCTTCATGGTTCTATAAAAGGAACAGATTGTAATATTCTCTTAAAGTAGAAGATAAATATGGCATTTAAATACTTGCATATAGTCTAATATATTACCTAATAGAGCATTCAAATAATAAATAGCAAGCCAAGTAAAAGTAATTTCATAATATAATATACCAAATCACATCTCAATCAAATGCATCCATCCATAAACATCAGAGTCAGGGCATTTGGACTTACATAGATCAATGTTCAAAGACGCATGGCATCATCATCAGTTTGTAGGAAACACAGCAGGCTCTGCTGGCTGTGAATTGTTTGTAGACAATAGAATACTGGGCCTGGGGATCCAGGCCTGTATGTAGACTGTGACAAGAAGTGAGGTGGTTGTAGGTTCCATGCAAAGGGGGTTCTACTGAACTTGTGTCTCCTTGTGGAGCGGAGGGGAAATTGTGAAGGAACCTTGTAGTTTGTGACAGGATGGGCAGCTATATAGCCAACATAGGCTAAGTGTTTATATTTATAGTCAGATGAAGGAATAAATAAATTATCATTACAATATATCATTAGAATAAATAATGACAAATAAACAAGTATCCCGATGATAGTATAATGTGTGCTGTGATGGTAATAATGTGCTTGATGTAATGGATACCAATACTAGTAGGCCTAGGTGTCCAAATTACAACTAATATCTGTAAGCTGGGGACTCAGCTGTCAGGGGGACCTTTGCGACTACATGTAGGCAGTTATGAATTTGTTGTACTTCTTCATCAGAATCTGGTTCACACATGTTAGTTAGTTAGTTTATTTATTGTCCACAAGTGGAAATTTGTCTTTAGTCTCATGTACAAAAAACATTAAAAACGACAACAAGATCAACAACAAGCAACAAACATTTACACACAAAACATCTTAACAGGCAGAGAAGAGCACAACAAGGCATAATACTGCACCAAGCCTTTGGAATAAAATATTTTTTAAAAATATTACGGCTACGGTTAAACTTTGGTGTTCTATAACGTCTACCTGAGGGGAGTAATTCGAACTCCCTGTGGAGTGGATGAGAGGTGTCATTGCTGAGGTTACCATACCACATAGCTATGTTAAAGGTCATGATTCCCTCTATGAGGTTCTTGTAAACAGTCTCCATAATGTATTTGCTCACTCTGAAGGAGTTGAGCCTGTGCAACAAGTGGAGACGTTGGTTACAGGATTTAAAAATATTATCTGTGTTATCATTGAAGTCAAGGTTGCTGTCAACAATAGATCCTAAGTATTTTGTTAACTATCTCTACATTTTGTCCCTTCATCTTAAAGGGCTGCACAGGGTCCTTTTGATAAATAACCAGTTCCTTTGTTTTTGTTATATTAATATCTAAGGAGCTTACGTCGCACCAGTTTTGGAGAGAAGACACGTGTCCTCTGAATGCTTCTTCCCGCACTATTTCTCCCTTTTTTAGCATGGCAACCAAAGCCATATCATCAGCATACTTAAAGAGACTAAACTTCTGATCTAATTTGAATTCATTAGTGTACAGGGAGAAAAGTAAAGGTGATAGTATTGTCCCCTGCGGAGCACCTGTGTTAAGCACAGTGATGTCAGAGCGGGTGTCATTGACACGGACCTGTTGAGGACGGTTAGAGAGGAAGTCTCTGACTAGGTGGATGATACCACCATTAACCCCTATATCAATGAGTCTCTGCAGGAGAGTGTGTATCTGCATGCTATTAAAAGCAGAAGTAAAATCAATAAACAGGACCCTGGCTGACAGTTGCATCATCAGTTCCCCTCTGACTTTTATAAGCAAATTGTAGATGATCAAAACAATTAGAAACAGACTCTGTTATTAGTCAAGCTATATACTCTCTCAAAACATTTCCCCAGAATAAAGGTAAGGGCAATGAGCCTGAAGTCTTTCAGTTCAGTGGCTCCAGGCTTTTTGGGAAGAGGTACAATGCAAGACATTTTCCATCCGTTGGGCATAGTTAAAGAATCAAGCAGGTACTGAAAAAGCTCCAAAAGAATACCTTTAAGTACATAAATGTTTTTTTTTTAAGAACTCTGCCTCTCAGGCCATCAGGCCCAGGAGCAGAGTTGGGCTTGATACAGGACAGGCTAGTTACAATCTCATGTTCATTAAGTGTAATAGGGACATATTCAGGAATGGACCTACACACATTATCACGCTCTGTACTGAAGTCGTTATTATCAAAGCGACTAAAAAAGATGTTTAAGTCATTAGCAAAGGATGGAGAGGGGTGTGACAGGGGGGTGCGCTTTTGCTTAGAGTCCCTGGCCATCATCACCTTTAAACCTTCCCATGCTTTCTTGGCATTTCCTGAAAAGTAGTGATGCTCCACTTTATCCTTGTATTCTATCTGTCTCCAGCTCGCATCGCATTTCCTCCTTACAGTCCTCTGTCCAAGTCACAATCTCCTTTTTTACTGTCTTTTCCCGTTTCAGCCGAGCCCTGTAACGTGGAAGAAGATGTACGACCTTGTGGTCTGACTTCCCCAGGGCAGGCTTGCAGGTGGCTTTATAGGCATCGGGTATGTTGCCGTAGCACTTATCCAAAGTGCGTGCCAAGCACGTCGGACAGTCTACATACTGATGTAGGTTGGGGAGGTGATCGGACAAGTCACAAGAGTTAAAGTCCCCAATAAGCAGCACGGGTTGATTCGCTGCACGGGAAAGTGGACGCATAGCGCGTATTTCTTCTTTCTTGTTGGTCAACGAGCAAACATTGGAAAGAGTTATTACCGGCAAGGGGGGTCTGCTGCCTCGTCTCCTTAGCCGTTCTCTCACTCCGCCTCTCGATCCTCTTTTCTTGAATTTAGTCCATTTTCGTGTTCCGGTATTTTTAAATTCTGGATACTTATCCAGCAAGTCGAAGTCAGAGTCTCCTGGTCTGGCTGGTTGCCTGAGTGACAGGAGCTGGTCCTGGCTGTAGGTGAGGACCTTGCAGTTTAAGCTCCATACTTCAGCGATTAAACAGCTGACAAGGCACATAACCAGCCACAGTATCATACCGATCTTGAACTTGAAGCTCCCCGGAATTCCCATAGACTGCCATTATAAAAATCGACCCGGAAGAAAGGACTACTGAAAATCGCTTGCAACTGGTACATGGGGTGACAGTTCATCAGACTTGGGGTCCGTTACTTTCCTTGCATTACTTTAGAAAAGGTAGTGACTCAATATGATGTTATTATAAGAACTCAAAAGGTATATTAATGACATA
Source organism: Benthosema pterotum (assembly GCA_039105355.1). NCBI lineage: Eukaryota > Metazoa > Chordata > Actinopteri > Myctophiformes > Myctophidae > Benthosema > Benthosema pterotum. The sequence continues at coordinate 9,068,820 of CM076978.1, forward strand.
GTACAATGTTGAATGAAAAATTGTGCTCTTATATACCTGCATGTGAGAAGTAACAAAGAAGAAACCTTTAACCTTATAACTTAATCTGTAATTATTATTGGAAGTTATATTCAAGCATGTTCAAGGCCATGAAGAATTGTGAATGTCAAGTACAAACCATTTATTCCATTTTTGGTTATGCATCCTGGCACAACATAGCTCCATTATGCTTAGCAATAAGCATAAAGGAAAGTGAGGACCGGTCGACCGACCGACCACAGCGCTGTAGGGGGGCGCTGTGGAGCCCGGTCCTCACTTTCCAAAGGTCCTCACTCTGTGGGTTAAATATGAAGTCAGTCCTCACTATCCCCCAAAAAAGTGAGGACCAGCAAAATGTCCTCACTTCCCAAACGGTCCTCACTCTGCAGGTGGAAAGCACGTGTGTGTCCTCACTTTATACCAAAAACAAACACACACACACACACACACACACACACACACACACACACACACACACACACACACACACACACACACACACACACACACACACACACACACACACACACACACACACACACACACAAAAAAAGAAAAATCACTTCAAAATATATATTTTGTTCTGAAATAAGGTCACATAAGTGGCACAAGTTCCACGTGTTTTCTCCCCACCGATTTCCCTGATGGTGTCACATGGACTAAAAGTGCTCCGGCCCCAGGACAGGCTGGCGTTTTTTTTCTCCCCCTTTGCACACCTCAGCGGGTAACCTCAGTTCATACTGGTTCAGTGAAAGGCCTGTATGAGCCGGCAGCAGCAGCAGGGCAGCGGCCGTGTTATTGTTCAAGCGTGAGAGCAGTCAGTGAAAGGGGAAATGCACCGTTTGTCAGCTTTCTGATTGATCCCTGACTGAATAACCAGCAGAAATGTTTATTAGCTAAAACATCATTTTTTGGGGGGGGGGGGGATGAACATGATATGCCCAGTCATGCAGTCACCATGCTGCAGCTAGCTGTGGCGTTTCTTTTTTTCCACACCTGACACCTAAAAATAATTTAATGTACACAATACTGACACGAACAACTGAAAAAACATCACCGGTAGTGGATGGAGTGAAAGATTTCCAAACACAAAACTAATCTGTAATTATATAGTAACTGCATGGAAAAAAAATATTTTTAATTTCAAGAATCCAAATATATTAAATATATGAACAGGAACATTGACTATATTAAATATATAAACAGGAACATTGACTATGTATCGTATCGTTTTGCAGTGCAAATAATCGGTTTTGAACCCGATTATTTGCACTCGATCAATTGCATTAATGGAATCGATCAATTGCATTAATTGATCGATTGCATTAATACATCAAATTTAGTTTATGTCAATGTATTTGAAATAGTTACTATATAGATTTCAAATCATTGAATCATATTGGATTGCATCACCAGAATTTTACTCAATGTCGTCAACCATGTATTGTGATACATATCAAATTAAAATGTATTTACACTCCTAGTGAAGTATCTTCTTGCACCAACCGTCCTGGACTGCTGCTGGGGCCAGACAAGTAGAGGCGGAAAATGGCTCATGTCCATGATCCATCAGCCCTATATATTCCCTTGGCTTGGGGTCAGCTTTTTGTTGTTTGCTTTGAGGGAACGGCACACTCACCCGTGGTAGTTTTAGCAAGTTTTCAATTCTGTAATGATAACAAAAGACCAGCACAGAGTGACTTTGCTAGGAGTGAGTGACATCCCCAACAGTATAATCGTGTGATAAAAGTATAGCCTGCAGTACTCGTTTGTTTAATTTCACTTCATGCACAGTTAATCGGAAATATATTAAAGTTCTAGCCTGGCTACAGCCAGACCGAACAGCTGTTGACAAAAAAATGCCTGTCAACAGCTGGCCTGGAATACTGTGTCCTGACTGGCCACCCCAATTCTTTGGAGTAGGAAATGGGTGTACATTACAATTGAACTATTCCAGGCCTATCTGTTGACAGGCATACAGCTGACAGCTGATTTGGTCTGACTCTTTCAGGCTATTAAAGTTCCACTTTTTGTTGTAGAAGGAAATTGACTTTTGCAGCATAATATATACGGTATATTTTTTATATTCCAGACTTTTGTTCAACTAAAGACATGCTTAGGAAAAGACAGGCACACATATTCAACATTGTCGCAGTTTTGCGTATGATGCATTAAGCATTAAGTAGTGGTTAAATACCACCTGATCTTTGTGCTCGTTATCGTCTCCAATGTCAGCTAATACTGCTACTCCCACACATTGCTGGCACCACCTAGTGCATTTAAAAGAAGAGGCATTGTGTGTGCACACACAGTACTAAATAAAAACGTGATACAAAAACATGTCCTTGATTGTCTGGTCGGGGGGGCTGACATGAATGAAATCATTTGGATGTGGAGTTTGTTTTTGTCTATCCAAAACTGTTACTTTTCATGATACAAAACTAGAAGATCTGCTACAGGCACAAAATGTGGCACAGACTCGCAATGCGACACCTTTTGAGCGTTCGTGTAGATATTGTAGAAACATCCGACGTACAAAACAATATTGTACAAACATCCGATGCTTTCGCGTGGCGCTTAAAAAGGATCAATTAGGCCAGGCATTACACACAACGACTTACATGGAGATACAGTAAGCAAACATTTTATATATCCCTGCCCAACACTTCAAGGTATTGCCACATTTTACCCAGTATTTCTCTGGGCACTAGCAGTCACAACACATCAGCCAGCACTACGGTGCATGTTGGCATGTACCGTTTACAAGTGAAAACTGGGACTAAGATATTAGATGGAAATGTAATGTGTCTATCTACGGTACACATAGTGACACATGCACAGAAAAACATTCGAGCTATTTGACTTGAGCAGTTGAGACGAATAGTCAAAGTCCAGCAGCACTAAATATCCATAATGTATAAATCAGTGGTTTTCAACCGGTGGTCCGTGGGCCACCAGTGGTCCTTAAGAGCGTCCCAGGTGGTCCCCAGCTAAATGATGGACAGTTGGTTAACCAGATGTAACTCTTTGAGAGCGAATCAAAGCAAATGGACCCTTTCACCACTTGAATTATCCCAAGCCTACACAACTAGAGAATGCAGAAGATTAATGGTCATTTTTACCTGTATGTTTGCCTATTTTGTTTCCCAAATCAAGCCTGGTATTGTGGACAAAAGCAAAAGATATCTTTAGTTTGGGGGTCTGTGGGGTGGTCCATGGCTCAAATTATTAATAAATAGTGGGCCCTGGTGCCAAAAAAGTTGAAAAACACTGGTATAAATGATAGGCATCTGTCCTGACTTTTTGAGGGAGGGGTTAGAATAAATTATGGACTTAACCATGCTTTTTGTCTCAATCAATCAATTAATTAATTCAGCTTTTTGTCTCAATCAATCAATCAATCAATCAATCAATTAATTAAATAAGGACCATCCAACCCACTGCAATCAATTAGGTCTCATTGACTGCGGCGTCACTAAACTGTTCCTATACAGTAGCTATGCACCAGTGTTGTTTGTTTGAGAATATTTTGACTTAGTCTTAGTCTTAGTCTTTTGAGTAACACACATTTAGTCTTTTAGTCCCATTTAGTCTTCTGAAATTCATTTTTTTAGTCTTAGTCTAGTCGACGAAATATCGACATTGATTTAGTCTTAGTCTCAGTCTTAGTCTTTTTTTAGTCTTAGTCTTTCAGTCTTAGTCTTAGTAGTTTAGTCTTGCATTGTAGGTTTATATATGTTATACAGATTTAGTTTTTAGTATGAAAGATGTCTCGTTTTATTTCTTTGTATAAAATTACTGCATTAGTAATAAGTCCCTTTCCTGAAAACGTATGCAATCTATACTGCAGATATGTTCACATACTTAAAAAGAACGAAAAAAATAAGTTAAAAATGTTTCCTATTTCCATTAGTCTTAGGTTATGATTTAGTCTTCGTCTTAGTCTTAGTCTTTTGAAAACACACATCTTTTAGTCCCAATTAGTCTTTTGAAATTCATTTTTGTTAGTCTAGTCTTAGTCGACTAAATATCAAAAACCTTAGTCGACTTAGTCTTTAGTCTTAGTCTTAGTCGACAAAAACAACACTGCTATGCACGGGTCTCATGGTACTGTTCTTTTAATCTTATCGGATTGCACTGTAGCAAAAGCAACATTTTCTTTAGGACCTCTACAAATCATCATACCGCACATTTCTAGGTGTCTCTCAATCTCTCCCTGTCTCTGCACCCCCTCCTCTCTCTCTTCCTCTCCTTCCATCTTCCTCTCTCTCTCTTTTTTTCTGTGTGCTGCTCTTGTCCCGGTCAGGGGCGGATGTAACATGTCTCATTTGGGGGGGGGGGGGGGAGCTCAATTCGCACCCATACCATTTTCGGTTACAGGACTTCTATTAGTCAAGTAAAGCATCATAATAACATCAGTTGTTGTTGAAGTTGCAACAGACACGCAACATGCATAAAGCTAAAGGTCTGACTCAGAGAGTTTTCTGTTTTCAATGATGAAATGCTGTTGGTTTAGTGTTGCCACAACTGTAGTTAGTTAGTAGTTGTAGTAGTGTTTCAAATCATTTTAAATATAGGCACTTTAATTTGAAATATTTTGGGTTGTTTTACATGCCATCATGTCAGGCAGTCAGGGCATTTAGGGGGGCATTGCCCCCCCATGCCTATGCCTAGATCCGCCCCTGGTCCCGGTGCCGGTGTGTGTGTGTGTGTGTGTCTGTGTGTGTGGATGGGTTATTGGCAGCATTCACCGTCTCAGCAGTTCCAGCTGTGATAGATGGGCCAGGTGGCACACTCGATCCTTTGGGTGTGAAGAGAGAATCGCTGCTCCATCATTTTTTCGTGACCTTACATGCTTGATTATGCCGCTGCGTATGCTGTGCCTCGCCAGCGCACTAACGAAGGTTCTTCATTTGCATGAATGAGCTTAATGATCACAATGTTCCCCAGGTTTGAGTAAATAGTCTGGTTATGTGGTAGTCTTTTTGGATTCTCCCTATAGGCCATACTAGCATTGACATTCTCTGGCTCAGACTTCAGGGAAATCCGAATGGCAAGTGATCCGATCAGATTTGTGTATTCAGGTTTGTCGATGAAGCCATATAGCTGTGTTGGTTGCATGCCACGGTAGCATGCGAGAAATAATCGTTCAGGCGCAGCTGCTTGTTATTTCATCGGATTCAAATTTTTAAAAAGTAGCAAATCAACAAGTTCTGCCCATTTATTCATCACATTCCAAACCACATACGAGTGTGCTTTAGGAATCCGATCTGAGTTGAGAAAGAGTCGTTTTCATAGGGTTCAGACTTGATAAAGACCAATCTAGATCTGGTAAAACGGTTTGATTTGTGCCGCAAGGGCACAGGCTTCCTGAACACGAGCTTCTATGCGCTCCAACAAATGTGCTCCGCATCCCTAATAGCGGCAGCATCATACCGACATAAATGCCTGGCACGAGATGTGATTAAGATGAAGAACTCGAGAGGCTTGTCGGATGACAAAGTGCCTAGATCTTGGCTTTGCCGCCCCTCTCTCTCCCCGCCGCTGACGGGCTGTCCATCACGGCCCACACTGGGAGATCAGATATCTCTGTGGGGAAGAGAGAGTCTGCCAATCATCATGCAAGTACGCAGAGAGATATCCGCGTGTTTGTGCCGCGCTGGGGGGCTACGATAACACCCATACATGAGATGTTAAAATAGCAGACAGTAATATACGGCAATGATTCAGCCGCGCAGGAAAAGCCCCCACTGTACTAGACTGAGGCGATGGCATTTCGGATGTTAAATCCATGCGCGCATATTTATCTGATAGATAGCGTCTTCAAAGCACCAATGTCCCACGACTACAATTCTGCATGTAAATGTGCTAGATGTTCTGGGGGCCCAATGTCACCAGTGATTGGGTGACGACACACCGTCCAGCCAATCACATGTCAGAATGACACTTTCTGACCAATCACGATGCACTGGCACAGAATTCGACCAATCACAGCACATAATGAGACTCTTTTAAATTATTAATACATAATAATGTGCCTGCTGGAAAACCAAGAGACCGGTGCCTGGCCGATATGTACTGTACCACATATCAGATCGCTGTAATTAAATTGTAGACAGAATGGTGATAACGTGCCAGATGAAAACAGCTTCGCATTTAGATGTGTGCGTTCACAAATAGTAGTGCTTTTGAACAGTGGAATCCCTGGATCCTCTCAGCTGGTTTGATCACTCACTGTCACAAACACAACACACAACAGTGTGCTCACTGCCAGTACTACTAAACATCTAACTGGATGTGTGCTATTTGGAACATATTTAGAGTCTGTCAGTTTGATGTTTAACTTGCATCAGCAGAGGTACAGTATAGGCTACACACAGTCGGCTGAGGGGGTCTAGACTTTTATGGCATATTTAACAGCTAGAGTGAAAAATAAATGTAATTTGGGGTTGACCCAGAAATGAACAGAAGTGTACATTGGAGACTCACCCAATGACACCCAAAGGGGTAAGAAAAAGTACTGTAAACTACAGCAGGGTCAGTGAAAGGATAAAAAAATGCAATTTCAACATAACCTTCAATGATATATATTAAAAACACAAACAAACATACAAATAAATAAATAAATCTACAGTACATCACTGCCCTCAGCTGCCCCTGCCTTAGTATATTGCCTCTCAGCTAACTGCCCTGACTATCCTGGCTCCTACCCCTAACCGCTCCAGCCAGACGGTGTTCCAATTCATAGGGTTGTTCCCTACTCCCTACTCCCCATATGGAGCTCCGAACTTATACAGTATTCTGTATATGCAGAGTTACATACGTTATATAGTATTTGCCTTGCAAATAACTGTTAAAATAAACCAATTGTTCCGATCATTTCATTCACATGGATATGAAGAATCAACTGACTACAAAGACAACAGTCAAATTTCACTGTTGAAATGTTACTGCTGCTGAAATAGTTAAAAACTATAATAGCAGTAGGCCTACTGCCTACTAATTCATGAAAAAAAAAATGAATAAATATGTTAATGAAAATATGTTTGCAGGCATTTAGGTCTATATGTTTATTCTCTTAAAATAACACAGACCTGATCATTATTATCAATAAATTCATATTCTATCCATATTTATCAGGAATATAAAAACAGTGCGCCACCTTGACAATATGAAAACAGAATCGGATTCAGCATTAACCTAATGAACTCCCGCTATGCCTGGGGAAGAATACAGCAAAATAGCCATTCTATAATGCGACGTTGGTCTGTGTTGTGACACATGTCTCATATTCTTGCAAATATTCTACATCAACTGATTCCAATTTATGCACAGACTATGAATACACTTGTTTTATAGTGAATAAAATATGTTTAAAAAGTAAATTTCTATATATTGTTTTCTTTCCTTCATCGTTAAACTTATTCTGACATATCTGAGTTGGAGCGCATGCATGTAAAACTTGCACACTCGAGCATGTATTCTAAAGAGCAAGGCTGCACTGCAATGCATTATGGGGCAGAGATTTGCTTCGATGAGAGAATGTAGTGACCATCAGATGGTCCCTTCAAATCCCGGTGCATTGTGGGTTATTTCAGGCCACTACATTAGGGTACAAAAACAATCACTACCCATTCAGACACTCAAAAAAAAAAAAAAAATGGCGGAAGACCAAAGTAGTGCAAAGTAGTGGAAGATGGGCAGCCCATCTTCCCACCACTATCCCAAACTGCCTTTATTTATAACCAGCATATATCCCTGTCTCCCTGTTGCACTGTGTCTGACCTGCATGCCTTCGCCTGCTCTTTACAACACCCTGGGACAGGACAAAAATATATTAGTGTAGTTGATGTGAAAGTAGTTTGTCTGTTTGCTTGTTATATTTGTTCATGTTTTCGATGGTGTTCAAAGTAGGAGTCGTGGTTGAAAATTTGTCTTTGTGCATACTTAAAAAAACTAAAAAGTTTCAACCTGCTAGACGTCATACAAATATGCAACTTACGTCAACACACATAACACATTCACATCTGTGGTGTCCAACTTTGCCGTGATTATTGGCAGGATATCGTGGCTGCATGATCAGGGATTTAGCAGAGTTCCCTAAGCGGTGCTGAAGTGCCAGTAATCTAGGTAAAGCACACCCTCAAGTGTAATGCTGTGATTATACAACACATAGTCACAAGTTAGCATGCCTTTTTTAAGAGTGAGATATTAAATACTTTTTTTAAATGCCACATTTAGAGAAATGCCCCATCCTAAACGTTGCATATGTATAGTGACTTTGTATCCAAGGCTTTACATCCATACACCGATGGCAGAAGAAACCATGACAGGCACCAACCAGAACATCATGGTTCAGTTTCTTGCTCAAAGACACTTCGGCACAACTCTAGGGGAGCCCAAGTTGGAACTGGCAACATTGTGCATGGTTGCCATCTGGTCACAACAGAGCTGAGCAGTTCCGGCCCTTTCCCGACGTTGCACGTGGTCCAGAAATGTATTCCCCTCTACTTTTCCTCATATACTTTTCAAAGTTTCGATTTACAGTAAAAACAGACGATTGCATGGACAAAGCCATCAAATCATTTCTAAGAAGAAAAACGAAACAAAAAATGTTGTATCCTGTATTCCCATCGTTAAATCATTTATTACAATCAATTGCAGAGCATTTATGTATGACAATAAATGCTCTGCAATTGAATATGTTCTAAATGTCATTGCTTTTTAAGTAAAGCAAAATCATGCTGCCTATAAATGCAAATTCAAAACAGGTGGTACATATGGGCTGTTTAGTGATAGCCCATCCAAAAGCACGTCCAAACTCCAGCACAGGAAAAAAAAATCATCTCATCACACGAATGTTGCCTATATTCCCTTAGATAGCACACGATTGTTTCTGCTCCTGCAAGTTAAGTGTCTGCAGGGAAACAGCTGCAGCATTAAAGTAGAAGTGACATAGAGGGGAAAAATATTGGCTAAAAAGCAGGGGCGGATGTACATTTCCCACTTGGGGGGGAGGCAGGAGAAAATGGTATGGGGTGCGGCTTCATCGCCCGTGGTATGGGGGCGGCTTCATCAGGTACAGGACTTTTATTAGGCGAGTAAGCATCAATAACAACATCAGTTGTTGTTGAATTTGCAACAGGCATGCAGCATGCATAAAGCTAAAGGTCTGACACAGAGAGTTTTCTCTTTTCAATGATGAAAAGGTGTTGGTTTAGCGGTGCCATAATTGTAGTTGTATATAATTATAAGCACATATAAGCACTTTAAAAAGTTGCCTATATTACCTTTAAGAATTGAGCCAAGAATAAAAGCCTTTTTTTCTCCACCTAATCGAAATCTGTGCAATTAACCTGTAAACGTGTTAATTCCATTTGGGTAAGCCATCACACTGACACCCTGACATTAGTATGATGTGGTTTCTGGACTGCTGAGTGGGCAGTTCTCAGCGCATTAGCATCGGCGCTCTCGTTCATCTCAGCATGTTGCATGTTGTTCAGATCAATAGGAAAGTCATTAGGTGTTTGTTGTGAACTAAATGGAGGTCTATGTAGTAGAATGTTGGGCTCATGCAGCCATAGGATAGCATATTGTGGCTGTCGGGTAGAAACTTTGTCTGTCCAATGCAATTCCTGAATGTTACTTTTCAAGAAATGTGAAAAAAAAGGTCTGAGCTTCGATGAATTTTCTTAATCTCAGTTAATCACACTGCTATCCTGGAGGTAATCACAATTAATCGCAATAAAAATGGCTCATTTGAACTCTGCCGAAGGCGTCCAAAATGTGTCTGTACTACCTAAATAATGGCCAGGAATAAGTCCTTGAGAACGGGTTTCTCAGGCCAGAAAGACCATGAGATCCTGCGGTTTTGAAATTATACAGCACTATAGGCACAATACCCAGTCTACGACAATGGATACAATAAATAAAACCAGAAATATTGTTTCTCAGTGTCACTGAGAAACTAGCAAACATCACAGTAGATCAGAATCATCTTTCACTGGCTTCACCCATGAATAAATTGTTTTCCCAGTCCTATCCCGTAAAAATCAGGTTATCCTATATCATTTCAGCTCACCTAGAAAGGAGCAAATGTAAAAAAAAAAAAAAAAAGTGTCTTACATTACGCCACTCTTTCCTACTTCACATCACCCCACTCTCCCCTACTTTGAACCACAGTGCACAACCAACAAATCCATATCACCCAAACATGAAATACTAACCATGTAAACATAACATCAACATCATCACAGTCCACACTCCAACACTAAACACATGAACTAAATGTTTATACGACATGATGGCACAACTGCAGACAGACAGTAAGAGACAGCATAACAGCAGCTGGAGATGATGATTCATAGCCTACTAAAGTAAAACTTAATACAATAACACTCACCTAATGCAGTAGCCACAGAGCGGAGGATCTACCAGGTTTAACGTAATCCCCAAAGTGTGTAGCCTACATTGTTTAGGTCATATGTTTAACTTTGGCATGTTATTCCATTCATCCAGCACCATGGCACATACTTGTTTACATGATCAGTGAGAAAACTTTTACTTCCTGGTTCACCACCAGTGTCAAGAGTTGCGACATTGGGAGGTCAGAAACCAATCGTGAAAAGGGACAAACTCTAGGTCTGTGGAGTGCAGATTTTTGATGTTTTTTTCTATCACGCAACATGAGCCATGTGATATTAACACAGCATGATATCGCCGATATAGGACTAGGATTCTCAGCCTAGGAGTGTATAAAAGATTCCATGATAGTAAAATATACCATCTCCCATGCCGTTGGCCTGGTGGAGACAATAACAACACAAAATAAAAACAGACGAATATTGTCAACCTGACAATATTCAAAGTTTCAAATATTTCAAAAATGGCAAATCAACAACATCACAACACGACATGAGGTTGTACATCTGCTGTTTTGCAGTTCATTTGACAAAGTACCCAATAATGGCATTGATTTAGGCCAGTGGTTTTCAACCAGTGGTCCGGGGACCACCAGTGGTACTTGAGAGAGTTCCAGGTGGTGCCCAGCTAAACGATGGAGAGTTGGTTAACTAGTTAACCTTTGCGGTTAACCTTTGCGGGTCCATTTGGTTTCATGTTTATCCCGCCAAGAGTTAAAATATTCATCATGTGAATTAGTCTACACAACTAGAGAATGTAGAAGATTAAAGATCATTTTGATCTGCATGTCTGACTGTTTTGTTTCCCAAATCCAGCCTGGAATTGTGGACAAAAGCACAATAAATCTTTAGTTTTGGGGTCTGTGGTGGCTAAAATGTCATCAAATGGTGGTCCGTGGCTCAAATTCTGAATAAATAGTGGCCCTTGGTATCAAAAAGGTTGAAAAACGCCGATTTAGGCTATAATATGAAGTCATGTATCTGATGTAGATAAGCTTTGGATGATACAGTACAAGGTTTCTGCAAGACAGCTGCAATATTTATTAATGTTCGGACCAAAACTCTGAAATTCCTTCTTGAGCATCTCCAGAGGTGCTGTGGGACCAGTACAATGACACACAACGATGCAGAAAATCCAGCATCCCCCTGCATACATTAACTAGATTTCTACCTTGGTTCGTAAACATGACACAGGGGGATACAGTAATATCGCATGCATCTTCCGTATCAGTAAAATTTCAATAACTCTGGACTGAGATAAATTGCTATACCTCAAAAATCTGCACTTATAACACAAAGTACTGTGTTGTGATCTAGTTAGCGCGCTGTGGCAATATTTCTTCCTTATGCAGCAGCTTTCAAAAAAAAAAAAAAAAAAAACACACACTCATTTGGGGAGTAAGAGCTTTCAAAGGACCGGTAAAAAGATGAGGGAAAATCAGGTTTAGCTGTTTTTCCAGGTCATTTGTTTAGCTGTAATCCCAGCACAGATTCAACCTTGCAAATGAAGCAGAAACTGATGACAGGTTATGTCGACCCTCGCCCCTATGAAACCATCAGGTGGAATAATGCAATGTGCCACTAACATGATTTTGTTCTGGATTTGGGACGACATACAGAACTTTGTTTTATATGAACTACAGGAGCATGTGAAATAATGAGGGGAATGCACACTGCAGGAGGTTTTATTTTTTTAAAAACTTTCTGTGCCCAGTGGGCACAAGTCAAAAGCTCAAAGCAAAATAGCCATAGTAGAAACTCACAACAGACAACACTTGGTGAACTTGCAATTAGGTTTTTTCTTGCACTATAAAAAACTCTGTGCAAAAGCACATGTTAGTATGCATGTTGGGAGGGGATACCTATAATGAGGTTAAACTGGGTAAATCTTGTTTTATTTCTTCTACTGTAATATCCAACATCTGCAAACATTAGTAAACTATTCCTCTACGCACCTGCAAGGTCATCTGTCTCTATGTTTCCTATTCTATTCTATTCTATTCTATTCTATTCTATTCTATTCTATTCTATTCTATCCTATCCTATCCTATTCAGTGTTGTCCCTTTGTTATGCAAGGCACTTTTGCTGCATTTGGTGGCATGAATGGTGTTATACAATTATTCTTATTATTCTTTATTATTCAATATTCATGTGTGATTGTCAACCTCCCACTGCACTGCATAACTGTAATTATAGTATGCCATAATACGCTAACAGAATGGTAATCAACACATTTTCCTTCCTGACGAACTGGAAATACACACTTTAGCTTATAGGTTTCTTCCCCTTGTTTGATTAAACTGCATATAACACAATCAAAACTGACAAGTGTTTGTGTTTGCACATCTGTCATCTTTGCCATTTGAATCTTTGCCATTTTAACTTTTTGCACTTGACTGAAACAAAAGACTAAATATACTCTTCCTTGTTAACTTTATTCCAACTTCTTCTCAAAAACAACAGGATTCAATACCAGCATGTCAAATATAGTGCAGACAAATCATTGAAGCATAGTTAGCTTAGTAATAAAAAAAATCCATGATAAAATGAAAAGATAATTTGAAAATAATGGAAATAGCTTCATACCATTCAGAGGTTGTGGAATAGCTGTCCGGATGGCCATGAGACATGCAGCACATGTAGAGTGGAGTGTCTGTTTTGTGAAATGATTACGCACAAAATACCAATATATCAAATAAGTACGCCACACTGTTGTAATGTGCTTCACTCATCCATGGCCTGTGTGTGTGTGTGTGTGTGTGTGTGTGTGTGTGTGTGTGTGTGTGTGTGTGTGTGTGTGTGTGTGTGTGTGTGTGTGTGTGTGTGTGTGTGTGTGTGTGCGTGTGCGTGCACAATGCATGCAACACAGCTCAACAGTGCCATCGACTGGTATTGGTACGGTGTCCGTGCTCTCACAGAGACATACTGTACATATGGGACACACATAGCTGTGTATAGGGAGTGACTAGCACCACTCAAAAACATGGACCTCTCAGGGTGGTGCAGCATGCTGCTCAACACCAGTGCTGTCTGCTGCCAGCGTCCAGAAAGACACACACAGCCAGTCAAGGGATCAATCAGGCACCGCCCAAAAAAGATCATTTCTAACTTTGTGTATAACTGGTCATGATGCACTGTGTGTCTTCACCACATGTGTCCCACCTGGACTGGTCTCCTGTGTCTGCTAAATGCCTAAATTGTAAATTCCCAAAAACTAATCTGCATGCATGTATGATATATTGCCATGCTTTTCTTTTGTTCATGTAAATCTACTCTGGATTGAGAGCGTCTGCTAAATTTCTAAATTGTTAAGGGTAATTGTAAACAACTCTATTTAACAGGATGTTTGGGTTTTGGGGGTTATTGTATAGCACTGAACGTCCACAGTACAGTGAGCACACAGAGACAAAAAAAGGAATCCATCTACCCAAAAGTCTGTTTTGAATTTGAGTAATCAGGACCAAAAACAAATATTTTAAAATGTTTTCTGCTTACTTGGACGGAGAACCCATGAATTTTCCCCCAGGAAGCAAACCAAACAGTCCTTCAGGTTCGGCTGATTGCAGTGTTGCTAATTTGTCGCTATATTTAGCTTTTTTCCAGGCCCCCTAGCGCCGAAATTAGTGAAAAACCTCTGGCGGAAAATCAAGTGTTTTTTGCTGGTGAGTTGGGGTGAAATTGGTTAACAGGGGCCAGAGATAAAACCCTAGTTTTTCACTATTTTTCCTCCAATGATAGTCCTCATCCCTTCCTAGAAAGGACCATTGGTAACCAAATGGACCCTTATAGATCTGTAGCTCTTGAGATCGTAAAATGAAACCAAGAGTTAAAACATACTTAAACATCTGAATTGCCTAATTTTCAAGAATCTACACATTTAGAAAATGTCAAAGAACTGCTATTTTGGCCAACGTTTTACCAGTTATTTCTCCTAAATTAGTCTGATAGACTAAACTCGACATCAAACGGTGGTCCTCCATAGCTAAAATGCAGAATAAATAGTGGGTCCTGGTATGAAAAAGGTTGAAAACCCACTGCTCTATTGCATTCTAGTGCATTTTGGAAGTTCCACTAGTGCATTTTTGTATTTCGGCAGTTGGCAACACTGGCTGATTGTCTGTCAGTCTTGTAAAAGTCTGCAGCCACAGATACAGCTTATTCACCAGCTCTGCTGCAGAGGAGAAACCACACTAGGCCAGTGCTCCTCAATCTTTTATCCTTGCTGAGCTTTTGAAAACACGGCCCATTTTATCATTTCAAAATCCAAGTTCTCTTCAACGGTTAGTGAAATAAACACATATATGCCGCAGTCGCAGGGGGAAATGATATGGCTTAATTATTAAGTGGTTAAATGGTTAATATTGCAGTAGACATTTAAGCCCCTCATCATATCACAGCCAGAGCTCCCAAATAAGTCCCTTCAGCCCCAGCTGCTAATCCAACACAGCACTGCAGCCAGCATTGTTTGGACCTCCCCAAATTCTCCTGGAGGTCTAACTCCCCTGCCGAATGCCCCTCAGCTCTGCTGTCTCACTGCGGGCAGCTCATCTTGAATTTGAAATCCTGCTGCTTGGCATACAAGGCTGCCAAGGGAGTGACTGTGAGTGCTGTCTAAAAAGGCTTGTGTGTATGTACACACTGGCAGCACAAATATGATGTCCGACTGGATATGTGGATAAAGAAAATATGTTTTTTCTTTTTTTTTTCTTTAAGGGGAGCCTGCAGAGTTGAACGACACAAAGTCCTAGGGGCTAGTAGGTGTGTACCAGTCTGGAGCCCTATAGGGACCTCTGATGCATCATTAATACTTTAACGCTCACCAAAAAATATCATCATAAGCTCACACTCACACATCATGACTCGCAACATGTTGTGAGCTGATAGATCTGCATTACTTTTTTTGCCAAAGTCTGAATACACAAATACAAAATTGTATCGCATGCAAGTAACAGTGCGGAAGTCAGTCAGTCAGTCAGTTGTAAAAGACCAGATTTTAAAAATAAAATGTCTCCAGGTAGAAAGCTCAAACTGCACATACTGTATTATGTCCATACTTCAGCATTAAAAGAATAGAACAACAAAGCATGCTGGCTCAAAATGTGTCACTTTGCACAATGTTTCCAGCAGTGTTTCGAGCTTGTACTGCTAGGTGTACTGTACTTTAGATGTTTTTGTGTGACAGTTGTGAGAGTTAGTAGTAGTTGGCACCAGAGACTTTTAATGCACACATAATTCAAAGTCCCATGCTTCACCCCTGTTTCCAGGGGAACATTATATCTCAGCACACAGGATGTTGCAGGTCCATCTCATGCAATCGCAGAAAATGTGTTAATTAATAACCCGACAACAAGATTTTCAACAGCGCCTACAGTGCGTCCAGACCTGGCGCACGACCCGGCAGCACTATATGCAGCAATACAGTGTATATGCTTTACCACTCCACAGCTGGCTGCTTAGTGCATCCTCCCTTCAGGCAACCTGATCCCCATTCCGCTCTGCCTCCACTCCTCTCCCTCCTGGTCTCCCATGTGGTGGAATAACCTTCCTGTTCCGTTCAGGAAAGTCACAGCCCTGCCCTGGATGGTTGGTTTGTATGTATGTATGCCCAAAGCCCATCGCTTCAAATCAGAGCCTCTTCGCTACGTCTTCAGCTCCGTCTCCACCATGACCTTCAGAGAGACAGGTTTGTCTTCCTCCATCCAGTTTCTGGGATAGGTATTGATAAAACGCTATGGCTCCTTGACATGCGGTAGAAGATGTATTCCTTTGCAAGGCCATTTCTTTTTTTTAAAAAGGGTTATGCTTTTGTGTCTAAAGTGTAAATCCTGTAAATGTATTCGTACAGCTACTGTACAGTATGACATATGAAGGCCGTTATTTGACATTTTAGAACCGTATCTGCCATATTTGATGTTTTATTATCATTGTCATTATTTGACAGCGGTATTAAGCTCAAAGATGTCTAAAATGACATGGCCAAAATAGGGATTCCATACTATGATACAGTAAGTGCTTAAAATATATACTGTATATTTGATTTTCAAAGCGAATACACCAGGTATTTTTTAATATTTTCTTTAATGACATCTTCTCCTATAACACGGGTTTTCAACAGGTCATCTGGGAACCACCAGTGGTCCCTGAGAGGATTCCAGGTGGTCCCCAGCTAAATGATGGACAGTTATGGACCCTTATAGATCTGTAACTCTTGACAGCGTAGAATGAAATTTACGCTGTCAAGAGTTACAGATCTGTTAAATATAATTTAACTCTCAAGAGTTAAATGAAATGAAAAAGGTTGAAAACCTATAATGACATCCCTGAAAATTGTAATGCCACAAAACGATCAACCAAAAACCATCAGTAATCTGAATTGGGCATCGTGCAGCATCCGTCCCACCGGCAGTGCTTTGGGCTGGTGTTGTGTTTCGGGACTGAAAAGTTTATTTAGTTTTAGTTTCAAGCTGAACCGAAAGTGTCAAGTCGGTTTCCAAATGCAATGTCAAATGCAGTGGGCTGGTGGGAGATGAAGGCGCCGTGGTGTTATCACAGATCTTCGTTGATCAAATGGAATGGAAAGCAATCTCACTAAGAGCATTCTCACGCTCTCATCAGGGGGAGAGAAGGAACAAAACAAAGGCTTGGGTTTGATGGCCACTGAAAGGCTTGATTGGGATCAATAAAGTACTGAAAAGTCATTGAAAGAGAGGGAAGAAAAGAAAAATTCGGAAACCAGCGGCACTGTTATCGTGTGCAATTGTAGTTCAAGGCTCCTTTATTTATTTTTTTGACATTTATTTTACTCTGCTGTCGCAATCAAGAACCATTTGTGCCTTTAAAAGAATATCATTGCATGTTTAAAGAAGATATGTAAATGTAATGTGCACAACACCACTACCCTCTGGCTGCATTTTTTGGTCTAAAACACGTTGATAACACGTGTTTCTGTGGCTATACAACACGTCTAAAAAATCGGTAAAAAATGGTGTAAAAGTGAAAGTTTAAAACACGTCTAGCCAACACCGTTTCTAGACGTCCTTCTTTTATACGTCTATAACACGTCTTAGACTAAGACGTCTATAACACGTCTAGACTAGACGTGTTTTAAACTTTCACTTTTAGACCATTTTTACCGATTTTTTAGACGTGTTTTTATCAACGTGATTTAGACCCATTTTCTGGTCTAAAACACGTTGATAAAACACATCTAAAAATCGGTAAAAACGTCTAAAATTGGAAGTGGGCATAAAGTATCCAATCTAATTAACACCCAGATTAAAGGGAAATTCCATCCATTTTCAACATTTCACTGTAAATAATATACCCTAGAGTTGCTGAGTGGACATATAAAAAACAATAGCATGCTGAAACATATCTCAATGATGCATCACGATGTGTTTCTATGTTAATGATTTTTCTTTCAGATCTTTTTCCTGGAGTACAAAAGGGAAGGGTCAAAACTTACCTTGCTGCAATTAATCCCATAATTCTCTGACAATTACCACCACTGGTAAATACTTAACACATCAACGTTGGAAACAATGTTTTCATTTTTATTAGCACTCCAATAATCACAACAAATTGGGTTCCTTGGTCATCAGACTAGAACAGTGATTTCAACCAGTGGTCCTTGAGGTGGGTCTATGTGGTCCTCAGCTAAATTATGGCAAGTTGGTAACCAAATGGAACCTTAAATATCTCAAGTATGAAATCGAATGGACCCTCTCAGGTCCATTTGGTTCAATTTTGCAGTCGTTGTATTACACTATAATGTTTGTGGACAAAACTGTACCAAATGGAATCATTACATATCTTTTGTTCTGAGAAGCTACATGTAAAATGGTTGCTCATGCTTCATATGCAAATCAAATAATGGACCCTGAAAAACCACTGTTCTTCATTGACAGGACATCAGTGAAGGCATTTTGACACATGTGGTGAATGGGGGAAGGTGTGCAACAGTTGCAAATGTGCTTGGCTGTAAAAAAAAAAAAAAAAAAAAAAAAAAAAAAAAACAGAACTACAGCAGTGGACTCCTAAAGTGCCATAGTGTTAAAAATGCAGTGTCAACTCTAAATCATAGCAAACAATAACCTAGAAATGTTGCCAAATAATGAAGAATGCCATGGCTACTTAATTGCCCTCTTATACACGCCCACCACCACTACTTTGTGCAGGGCCTGTTTGATGTGGTCAGTCAACAAAGAATTGGCTCTCCTCTCCATTGTGCGTCCACCCCATTCAAGATCTTGTGAACCAACTCTGAAATGAGAGGGGAAAAAAAAACTTATAAGCAGAAAAACTCAAGATTTTAATGACCCTTTCTTTTTTCCTTTTTCTAAGACTACCCCAGTATTAGATAACCTCCTGAAAATATTTAGTAACAATTATAACCATAGGCCTAGTGACCCTTTAAAAGTAATTATTATTTGTCCATATACTGTAATTCAATAAAGAGCTTAAACAGTCAGTGACCATTACAGAGATTAGTATACTCCAGAAAACAGGATGTTTGTCACTCACACATTATAACATGAAAGAATTGGCAGAAACAATACTTATTACCTGCTGCCAACCACCAAACATATTAAAAAGCACCATCAGGCCATTGAAGTCTGAAGGCATCCGATCAGCTGAGCACATCCTGTGCAAAAAAATGACAGACATTAAAAAGCTGCACAAGCACAGCTCCAAACACTGTACATATCATGACATGTTAACAGCAATACAGTCAATTGAAATTAAATAACAGCACAATAGAACTTTACATACCTGTGCACATTCAGCTTTTTTTGCATGTCTGGTGAAAGTCACTCACATCCTCCTCCGTAGTCTTCATCACCATTTCCTGAAACAAGAATGTAAAATTCATTTGTTATCATGAAAACAGAATTTAGACACTCACTGCACAATCACTTTTGTGATCTTCATTTCTATAATTAATGAAAGATTACCTTGTGGAGTCCTTGCTGAGCAGCTGGTGGTCCTCCAGACTGTCTATTCAGGTGTTGGAACATTCTACTGTTAAGATGGGGGCATAATAGTAAAACAGTTAGTTTTTCTAACTTAGATGGGGGTCTATATATTGTCGCTATAAATGGTTTGAGAATCACTAGAGCCATAGAAATCTTCTCGTATGGGGGGTCTTTAGCATATAGTTTTCACGGGCTACTTAGTGTTTGGGAGTCCTTGGCATGGAAAGGCTTGGGAAACACTAGTTCATGTAGAGCAGGGGTTTTCAACAGGTGGTCCGGGGACCACCAGTGTTCCCTGAGAGGATTCAAGGTGGTCCCCAGGCTAAATGATGGAAAGTTGGTTAACCAGATGTAACTCTTTGAGAGCATACACATGAAACCAAATGGACCCTTGCGGGTCCATTTGGTTTCATGTTTACACTCTCAACAGTTAAAATATTCATCATGTGAATTATCCCAAGTCTACACAACTAGAGAATGTAGAAGATTAATGGTCATTATGGCAGGGGTTTTCAACCTTTTTGACACCAGGGACCACCATTTATTCGGAATTTGAGTCACGGACCACTATTTTAGCCCCAAAGACCTAAAACTAAAGAATTATTTTTGATTTTGTTCACATTTCCAGCCTGGATTTGGGAAACAAAACAGTGTAAACTTCGTAATTAAGTGGTGCTAATTCAGATGATGAATATTTGAAAATGAAACCAAATGGACCCGCAAGGGTCCATTTGGTTTCAAATAGAAACCAAATAGACCCTGGCGGGTCCATTTGGTTTCATTTTTACGTTCTCAAGAGTTACATCTGGTAAAACAACTTAGCTGGGGACCACCTGGAACCCTCTCAAGGACCACTGGTGAAAACCCCTGGACTAGAAGCATTATTTTTCATGTGCTGCGCCGCCGCCGCCGCCCCCTCCTCCTCCTCCTCCATTTACATTAGCACGGTAAAATTAACCAAAACGATAGTAAAACATGAAATAACCACTTCTGTTAGCACTCACCATTGCTGCACACGCAAGTCGCTTCTTTTTTGGGGGGGATTGGATGACATATTGAGGTTTATTCCAAGAAATGCTCGACGCCATGTGTATCCTTCCTCTGCAAGAACTTTCTTGTGCTTTGAACAATGCCCCGCAGCTCCGCGCATGCGCAGTCGTCTAGTGCTCATGGTGACGTACCTGCGCAGTGACGTCACCGCCCCTGTTCCAGAAATGGATTCCCCATTCATTTTTCTCATAGACTTTTCGAAAATAATTTATATAAAGACGATTACGCCGCGGACAAAGCCAACTCGAGTCATAACGAATCATGATGACACACACAAACTTTTGGGACAATAAAATAATTTCTAAGATGAAAAACGAAACAAAAAGTCTTGTATCATGCCGTTTTCTACTTCTTCCTAATTATATATTATATGATGATATTGTGTTTGTTGTCATGATTTGTCACGACCCGAGTTGGCTTTGGTCGCGGCACAATCGTGTTTTTATTAACCATTTTCGAAAAGTCTATGAGGAAAATGAATGAGGAATCCACTAGTGGAACAGGGCTGGTGCCGTCACTGCGCAGGTCTAATACAAATACGTTTTCAACACAAACGTTTTTTCCCTACAACATTTGGAGATATTAATGGAGCATTCAGTTGTTCCTTCAATTAAAGAGTTTTCATTAAGAAATTAAAGGCAATGGTCTAGATTTGGTATAATAGCGGTGTTGTCCAACACGTGTAAAAGGTGGCTAGATAAACACCAAGCTTATTTACCCACTAACAACCCTTAAATGTGTTTAGGCTGCATGCAGAGATCAGGTATGCAACGTACGGTTGTTATATTTTATCAATATGTATTCAACACCCGATAAATAAGTTGGTCTAAAAAAAACACCATACAACACCCATTATAGCCGGTGTAAATCGCGTGTTACACTTAGACCATACGTGTTTTAACCGTGTTGTGCTCAGTGGGTAGCCACTGGCTCCAACCCTATATCACTACCTTAAACATATACTACCTTACTAGCTTAAAATATATATTTTCGCATCGATAATGTAGGGCTATAACACCACGAAATAAACCATAGAAATGTGTTATATCATTCCGGGAGCATGATGGAAGTTATAGATTTTGTTATAAATTGATTTAACCACACTTTTGGGGTTGTTTGTCTAAGATTTGTACTTTTCAGAAAATGGAAAAGCAAAAGAAAAAGCAATACAATAAGCTGTGTTCATATGGATCGTATGTATTAGTCACAACATGGCTGGATCTAGCAATTATGGGTACTTGGGCCACCCAAAGACAACCCCCACACATACTGTATACACAGGAGCGTTTTTCTTCACGGCATAATGCATAGTGTCTACGTATGCTGCCCTTGCAACACGTGCCTATGTGCAGCTAGACAGCTAGTTAACAGTTTCTGAGATCCTCCAATAAAGAGACAAGGCTTGACTTTTCTTGTATTTTACTGTAGTCTCTGCAGAATTTTGTAAAACTGAAACAACAAAGAAAATAAACATACAATGTATTAGTATGCAAGTAAACACACTGAAGTGTGAGTAAAAGTAGACACATAAGTATTGCATTTGAACTACATACAATGTTCCAAACACTATACAGCCACTGCTGCAGTAGGCTATCATGCAATGCAGAGTATATGCTTCACAGAACAAACAATTCACCTTAGCTTACATATACAGAAAAATGGCAAACATCACATTCTTCCTGAAATATAGATTGTGTCCATTAACTACAAACTGAAAGTACTTACAGACAAATAATGTCCAAGGCAAAAGCGTGTTAAGATGAAAAATCAGCAGGCATGTTCACAGCTCACTGTTCAGTGTAGAAATGCTGGCTCTACTGACTTAAGTTTCACTTTCCTTTTCCTATGCTATAGTCTATGCTGATTTTGGTTTCACTTTCCTTTCCTAAGCTGCATACACTGAGTTAGGTTTCATTTTCATTTATCATGTTTTTAACCTGTTACCTACACCACTAGATGGCAGTACAAACAGTAAGAACAGGTATAATGAACTTCAGATTTTAACATTTCTTTTTAAAGGACAGAATTCTTCACATCATTTTTTAACTATGCATTTTAACCAAAACTGGCCTTTCAAGGGCAGCACACTCCCCGCTTGGGACAATAACATTGTGCCACTACATATAAACAACCTTAAGGGAATGTCCTTGGAAACAAAAAACAACTTTAAGAGTTATTTCACCTAGATATCTGAGACTGGCCTCAGAAACATCTTGACAACTCTGTCCTTCAAAGCACTGGTGAAGTTGTCAGCTGACATGAGTTCAATTAGCTTGGTGTGAACTGTACTGCAAGTGCAGAGTCCAGTGGTTGTGTGTGACACTACCTCTCCTTGTATGATGTGTCACGCCTGGGGTCCAATGACATCAAGCCAAACACTGACGAAAGGGGGGCTTTGGAGAGGGTCTGTCTGTAGGCAACTCTTTAGCTAGTGGAAGCTCACTTTCACTTTTAATAACCTTTGCTCTGGAGTGCTTCCCTTGTTTGCTTCCTGTGTTCTCTGAGATCTTGCTGAAAGATGCAGTAACAAGGATGAGGTAGCCTATTGTTCTCCAGATTGAGAATTGCTTGAAAAGTTCAGGGTCAGCGATCAACTGAGACTTGAAGGCTTTGGTACTCTGTGTTGTGACCTCTGGTTGAATCTCAGCATCAGCTTCAGGCTTGTACAGGTTGAAGGGGCTAGATTCAGATGCATCCTGCGTGTTTAACACTGTCAAGTAAGCAAGGTCTGAGAACCAACTGCTACGCTGTAGATTGACTGCCGTCGTAGACCTGGTGTCATAGTATGCAGGTTTCACTTCAGTTGAATCGATGAACAACTGGTCAGGGTGTATGGATCTTCCAATCCAAGTTACCTGGTTGCTATCCTTGTCTTGATAGTCATGTTTCTCCGTGGAAAGTGCTGGTTTGTCATCCTCCTTGGACTGTTCCAACACCGAGCATTCAAGGTTGTCTGCTCCCTCTGTAGAACCTGCCTCTTCCTTACAGGTTGTGGAAATGGAACCAAGATGCTGGGTCATACCACTGTAGCCTTGCTCCACTTGGTTACTTTCTGTGTGACCTTCTTGCAGCACGTTTGCATTGTTGACACTGACCTCTGATGGTTGTTGGACTATCCCCAAGCACACTTCATCCAAATTGACCGGTTCTTGGTCTAGCTGCTGCGTATAAGGAACACTGTAGGGCCTGTTGATTTGCTCGTGAACCGTGTCCACCCTTAAGATGCCTCTTCCTAAGAGCGAGGGGATTGGAGCGTCTGGGTCCTCAGGTTGAGTCTTGTCTGCAGCTGGCTGTATGTGGAATTGATGATGTGCATTTTCTGGTGAGGGGATTTCCGTGCTCTCATCAGGAACAATGTCAGACTCGATAGGGGTTGGTAGAGGGAGTTGTAAAACAGGGGGAGCTGGTGTCTGATTTGGAAGCTGCTGCATGTACTCTCTAGTACGTTGTGCTGGGGTGAGAGGTCCTTGTAGGACAGAAGATTCCTGGTCTTCCTCCCCGCTGTCACACTTCTCAGTTTCCTCGTAGACTGTGGCTGCGGCCGAGGCAGCAGCAGAAGCCCGCTCAGCCTCGAGAATTAGCAGTTTGGCGTCAAGTTCAGCTTGTTGTCTCATTAACGCAGCTTGTTGTTGAGCCAATGCCACTGCAGCCTGAGCAGCCCTGGCCTTAGCCTGTGCCTTTATGTACAAAGATGATATTGAGGATCGGGATGATTTGCTAGATGTGCTAGATTTAGATTTGTCTGTCTTGACTGAAGACTTGTGAGAAGACTTGCGAGGAGATGTGTGAGAAGTCTTCTGAGAAGTCTTGTAGGAAGAAGCCTTGGCGTAATCTGCTTGGGATGTTGCATGCTCCTCCTGTTGTCCTGTTGGTGGCTGGAGTTCTGAGATGTCCTTCTCCACCGTATCGACTGTGCATTCATCTCCTGAGCGTAGACCCATGATTGCTGATTTCTATCCTGTGTGCTTGAGCCCGCCGTGCAGTTGTCTTTTTACTATGCTGCCCTTGCAACACGTGCCTATGTGCAGCTAGACAGCTAGTTAACAGTTTCTGAGATCCTCCAATAAAGAGACAAGGCTTGACTTTTCTTGTATTTTACTGTAGTCTCTGCAGAATTTTGTAAAACTGAAACAACAAAGAAAATAAACATACAATGTATTAGTATGCAAGTAAACACACTGAAGTGTGAGTAAAAGTAGACACATAAGTATTGCATTTGAACTACATACAATGTTCCAAACACTATACAGCCACTGCTGCAGTAGGCTATCATGCAATGCAGAGTATATGCTTCACAGAACAAACAATTCACCTTAGCTTACATATACAGAAAAATGGCAAACATCACATTCTTCCTGAAATATAGATTGTGTCCATTAACTACAAACTGAAAGTACTTACAGACAAATAATGTCCAAGGCAAAAGCGTGTTAAGATGAAAAATCAGCAGGCATGTTCACAGCTCACTGTTCAGTGTAGAAATGCTGGCTCTACTGACTTAAGTTTCACTTTCCTTTTCCTATGCTATAGTCTATGCTGATTTTGGTTTCACTTTCCTTTCCTAAGCTGCATACACTGAGTTAGGTTTCATTTTCATTTATCATGTTTTTAACCTGTTACCTACACCACTAGATTTTAACATTTCTGTTTAAAGGACAGAATTCTTCACATCATTTTTTAACTATGCATTTTAACCAAAACTGGCCTTTCAAGGGCAGCACACTACCCACACGCATAACAATTATGACATATAGGCCTACGATATTCACCTGCATTTCAAGATTAAAATAAAAAATAAACAGCCAGAATAAATAAGCTTGATAAATGTGAACTGTGGGTTTAAAGGTATAATAGTTAACTTTTTCAATCAAACAAATCTTAAATTTGATATCCATTATGACTGGCATATTTGTCACGTTAAGCCACTCCCTGAGGCGGTTCCACGTGGTCCCCAGGTAAATGATGGATTTGGTTAACCAGATGTTAACTCTTTGATGTAACTCTTTGTAAAACTTCCTTGCGGGTCCATTTGGTTTTATTTTTACACTCAAAGAGTTAAAATATTAATGATCTGAATTAGCCCCAAATCTACACAACTAGAGATCTAGGTTTGCCTATTATTGCTTCCGAAATCTAGCCTGGAATTGTAGATAAAAACAGAAGAAATCTTTGGGTTTTGGGTCTGTAGGGATGAAATGATGAATAAAATGTCATCAAATGCGTGTCCGTCACTCAGAAAGGGTATGAAAAAGGTTGAAAACCACTGGTTTAGGACCTTTGGGGTAATTTTTATTGACACAAATATATAAGCACATTGTTAATAACCGTGACAAGGACTGTGTGCACCACTGCTATTCACTGTTATCTATTTTTTGGTGTGGCTCTGATCCTGTGTCTCTTTGCGGTGACGTGGATGCCCAAGCCCCTGGGACTTGAGCCCAGGTCTGGATAATCCTCCCCTGAGTCCCGACCTCTACAGTAGTTAAATATTCATGAAACCCCACAGTCAGACTTCCATCACGTTGCTTGCGTCACGATTCACAGCAATGTAGCTCATAGATCTTTCACAGAACTGGTTTAAGCTCCTCACGATGTCTCAACGACACGCACAGGTCAGGTTCTTTATAAATGGGCATTCTTCTCATACCGCAGTCATGTCACGCTGTGGGAAATTAGGTACACCGGTGGTCTGGGGACGACCAGTGGTCCCTGAGAGGATTCCAGGTGGTCCCCATGGAGCTAAATGATGGACAGTTTGTAATCAACTCTATGTTACGCTCTCAAGAGTTATAACTATATTTAAACATCCGAACATCCGAATTACGTAAT
The DNA here is from genome assembly GCA_039105355.1 of Benthosema pterotum. Taxonomy (NCBI): domain Eukaryota; kingdom Metazoa; phylum Chordata; class Actinopteri; order Myctophiformes; family Myctophidae; genus Benthosema; species Benthosema pterotum. The sequence goes on from CM076978.1 coordinate 9,095,114, forward strand.
TCTCAAGAATCTACACATTTAGAAAATGTAGAAGAATTGTTATCTGTTATAAGTTGTCTCTCCTGAATTTCGGACACAAACTTGAAAAATCCTTAGTTCTGGGTCTGAGAGATTAAACTCAACATCAAATGGTGGTGCATGGCTAAAATGCAGAAAAATAGTGGGCCCTGGTATGAAAAAAATTGAAAACCACTGAGGTACAAGAAGAATGCGTGAAGAAAGAGGAAAATGCCTGTTTATAACAGAGCCAAAACGTGTTGTGAAAGGAAGTACAATTTGAACTCGTTGGCCACTGGTTGTGGAGGAGGAAGTTGGGGAAAAAGAGCCTCCTCGTTCTTGAGCTGCTTAGTCCTTGGAATGTATTTTAATATTCGGTCTGCATGGCTTCAGTTCAGACATCTTTAAAGGGTAAGAACACTTTTGATGCGTTCTTTTTGTGCACTTACCTTGGCATGATGCAATTCCAAATGTGGACAGGGAAGTTTAAAAGTAAGTTCCAGTGATTAAAAATTGATCATTCAAAATATGCTCCTCATTGACTTACATTGCACGCTATAACGGCTCTCAAAGTCACTCTTTTAGTGCCTAAACAAACACAAAGTCGATTCAGACACTATCGACCATCACCAAAACTCATGCAGGCTAGTTTTATTTTTTATTTTTTCATGATTTTTAGCATTTTTATTCAAAAGAAAACCCGGAATGGTTATATGGATCTAAATCCAGATCCGGATCCACAAAATCTACGAAAAAATAAAACTACATGAGTTATGATGATGCTCTATAGTGCCTGAAACAACTTTGTGTTTGTTTACGTACTAAAATAGTGACTTTAAGAGCTGTTTTATGTATGACGTAAGTCATTGGGGAGTATATTTTGAGATACGAATTTTTAATTACTGGAACGTATATACTTTAAATGTCTTGTCCACATTTGGAAGTACATCATGGCAAGGTGACTACAAAAAACAATAATTAAATAAACGTGGTCTTGCAATATAACACTAGACTGCAAGACTACAGAGATTAGTCAGACCAAAGTCAATCATCAAGGCAACTTTTTTACATTTGATTTTTTTTTATCTTACATCAAATCAATTATGAAACCAAACAATTATGAATCATGAAATTATTATAAAGTCTGCTTTATGAACTTAGGACAAATGTCGACCATTGTTGTGTGTGCATGTGTGTGACCGCATGTGTTTGCAAGCAGCTGTTGTCAACATGCTACGATGAGTGTTTACTTCCGCCAAAAAAACAGTGGTTTTGACAAAAAAAAAAGACTTTGGATTAAATATTGGAGAGGGTCAGAATGTAAACAGAATGAATTGCTACTGTATGTCTGCCTAGGCAGACATAGCAACGCGCCATAGCAACAAACAGGGCTCAGTAGGTGCACTGCTGCCCACTGCTGTTTTTAACATAAAACTATGTATAAGCCACTATTATCCCGTTCCACTGTGTGCTGGGCACTGCACGGGGTGCAGTTTGTAGTGCTGCAGCTACAGCTAGCACTACTGTGCTACTGCCAAGGAACCTGCTGTAGCAGCACATGTAGTGCATTGCTGGGGGAGACATGGGCTATGGCATGCTGTAATAATAACAGCACTTCTGACTTGGTTATGCTACGCAGAAACACAGTATAATAATAGGTTCATGCAAAAGCATCACTCTTTTTTTGTCTCTCTCCTCCTCTCTCAATTTTCACATTGACCTTATTAAATACAAGACATTCACATCTACAGTAAATCAATCGGGCTGTGGTTGGTTTTATATATTCAGCAGCGTAAAAACAGATAAAACTCTGCCCCTAAGGGAGGTGGGGTGGGTGGGAGGGAGGGGCAGTTTATCTCTTGTGAACAAAATGAAAGTTTTACGGTATAAGTGACAAAATGATTAAGGCCATGGAGAGGGGCATCAGCTTTGTATTGTGGCATTAGAAAAAAAAAAAAAAAAAACACAATACACAAGCACATGCAAAAGTTGCTTGTAAATAGAGTGGTCTCTAAAGCGTATTTCTTTTTTATTTTGACATTTTCATTCAGAAAACTGCTAAACTACCATCATCACAGCATCTATCCATTGTCTGCTGTAGACAATTTAAAAATATATATTAAAAATGAGGGAATTACAGACTATTCAAATTGTGTATTAATAATGTTGAATAGTGTTTTGCTAGTCAAATAAATGAATACCGGTAGTCAAATATTTTGTTGTGTATGCACGCAAGTGTGCATAAAAAGTACTTCTTTTGGGCTCATTTGCATACACTGTCCATTGCTCATTTCACTCACGGAATCTGGCAACACTGCCGTGTGATATACACACTGGGCACTTTTTTTTCCAAACAAAATGCAACATGAGTCTGTTCACAATTAGCACAGCTGCTGCTGCGGATCGATACTGTTAAATTATAGATGACCTTGTTAATTGATTTTGCTGGGGGAGCGTAAGGAGTGTGTCTGGTTACGTCGGGTGTTCAGGTGATGCTGGTGTGGAGGTGTCCATTGCCACTTAGAGCGCGTTGGAGAGGGTTGGCCTGTCTGGTGTCCTTGGACCTCACCTCTAGGGTTATAATGTTAATCTACGCTGATACGCTCCATGGAGAGAATAGTATATATGAAGCATATGATTCTGGTCCCGCTTGTCACATGAGATGATCATATGAGGGCGCGCAACCACGGCGACATCCTCACCAGCCTCCTGTGTCGAGATAGTACGCAGTACATTGATTCAAAACATAATAATCTGTCCTATATAACCTCCTTGCTTGGAAGTGGAACACTGATGACATGTCATATTCTTCTTGCTCGTGCCGCTTCTCCTCTTTCCGTTGACATCATCAGTGTCTGGTCACGCGGCTCAGATCAAGCTGATCTCCCCCGTCACCCCCGTTCCCTCCCAGCTTTGACACCTACTACCTTCCACTACTACTCATCTGACCAGAGGGAGAACAGCGCACCCCCTTGCCAGGGCCCAGAGCCCAGTGGAGAGCATCTTAGGTTTCTCTAGCTCTGGCTCCATATAGCGAGAGACAGAGAAATCTATTTGCAACAGCCGCCACGATGTATGTGTGTGTGTGTGTGTGTGTGTGTGTGTGTGTGTGTGTGTGTGTGTGTGTGTGTGTGTGTGTGTGTGTGTGTGTGTGTGTGTGTGTGTGTGTGTGTGTGTGTGTGTGTTTTCCTGTTTTGTCTCACATTTGGGCATTATACTACTCGGACCAGCCGAAAGGTTCCGACATTGAGGGGTCAGAAAACTGAGCTCTAGTGAGGGCGTTGCTGCAGCCTGAAAGAGGGACAAAAGAGGGACATTTCCAATTTTTTTCCCTGAGAGTGTACAAATGTGAACCAAATGGATACTAGCGGGTCCATTTGGTTCCATTTGTACACTCATAAAAAAAAGGTCCTGAAAGAAAAATCATTAACACAGTGAAACACCACTTGATGGTGCCATTGGACTGATCCCATGGAGTGAACGGAGTTGCAACGGCATAACTATAGTCTATACTCTAGGGCCGAGTATGATTATGGCCGAGCCTTCCTGTTACCGTTTGGAGACGTATTCATGTTTCTAATGCCACACTTCAAACCTGCCACAACAGGCTGACATTTTTCTCTCCTCCTGATCCCCTCGACACTCCTGGTGTCAGCACCGACCGTGGGAAGATTTTCTAGCTCAAAGTCTCCACAACAAGCTTTTTTATGGACGTTCTCAGCAGAGCGCAACGCACAAGCCACTGAGATGCGCTGCCGTTTTCTTTTTTCCAAGTGGCCGTTCCGTCGTATTATTTCCTCTTCACGGTTGGCCGAGAGGCCTGGATAAGCCTATAATGCAGCGCTTTGATTCTCAATGGTCCGCTTCATCCAATTATTTATTTGTATTTTTTCATAATGCGTTTAGTATTCTTGGACCCACATACATGTTCTGGGATTATGATGAGAACTAGCTGGTCCTATATAGTCGCGAAAAAACAACCCCCTAACATCTCAACCTTCACGCTGTGTCCGCCGAGGCTTTAAAAGCTGTCATTTCACAATCTCGCAGCTAGCACCACTCGCGGGGGACCACGAAAAAACAAGCCAGGGAAAATGGAGCAGCAGACGCGCAGGAAAAGCTATGGGTACAAGAATGTCCTGCAGTAGTAGCACCACTCCAGCTGCGATGAGCCTCTCATTCAGTAGAATGGCCAAGGGGCCGATTATCCCATTTTCTCCACGCCCCACTGCCCCCCCCCCCCCACACACACACACCCAAAGGTCCACCCCAACCCCAAGACAAAAAAGAGAACAACTATATAATCAGCTATCGCCTCTGTAGAGAGAGAGGAACTAAAGAGGGACTAAATTGACAGGGCTTCACAGATGACCAGAAACCTAAAGAAGCATACGATTTCATGGTGCCCCCCCGAAGACCCTTGGCTGTACGGATGTGTGTTGCAGCTGTGGCGGGTGGATAACAGAGTAACAGTAACACTTGCTTTTTATCTCTGCAGAGGGTATTGGGTTCAAGTCACACAACATGTGCTGCTCTCTCCAATTTGGACCCGCACATAGCTATAGTGGTCTTTACGAGGGAGTTCGAGCTAATCAAAAAAGGACGCTGCTCTTGTAAACTTCCACAATAATTGGATGGCATTAGCATCACAAGGGCATTTTGGAGAGAGAGAGAGGAGGGGGAGACGGGGGACAAACAAAATTATTTGAAAACTCTCAGAAACTGGCACAACTTATGCCCTACTTTCTGCAAACTGGCAATGTTTTCTTTTGGTTCATTCAGTGACTCATTGTGGAAATGATTTGCTCTGTTCATTTATTTATTTTTTCTAACTTGTCATCATGCAACAGTGGCTTGTTTATTTAGCACCTTATGCATATGACGCCATCTTTTGCAAATCTACCCTCCTTCTCCCACCTTGCCAGAATTGCCTTGATGGGAATTCACTACGTGCAGCTTGGCAAAAATGACCCATTGTGTGGTTTTATAATCCATAAATACTGCAGAAGTTCGGTATCAAAGGAAGTCATCCACTGTGAGTTTTCTAATCTCTGGCCTGCTGCCAGGTCCTCTCCAAGTTTTACTAAGGAGAACATCGCCACTAGTTCAATTGACTCAGACTGCAATTATGCCTATTGGGACACAGTGTTATTGAACAACTCCTGGCCAATACTTAGTATATCTGTAACTCTTGAGCGTGTAAAATGAAACCAAATGGACTGGACCCTTATGGATTTGTAACTCTTCAGAGCGAAAAATGAAACCAAATGGAACCTCACAGGTCCATTTGGTTCATCTCATGCTCTCAAGAGTTAAATTAAAACATCTGAATTACTTAATTTTCAATAATCTCCACATTTATAAAATGGAGAAGAATTGTTTTTTGTCCAACATTTTGCCAGTTACCCCTACTAAATTGTGGACACAAACTTGAAAATTCTTAGTTTTGGGTCTGAGAGACTAAACATCAAATGGTGGTCTGTGGCTAAAAATGCAGAATGACTAGTGGGCCCTGGTATGAAAAAGGTTGAAAATCACTGCTCTAATCTAAACCCTCCCACAAAAGGCCAAACTATGAGGTTGTACATGCGGGCTGAGAGCTAAATAGCACTTGCTGCAGAGCACCATGGGAGCTATTCTCTCCTGGGTCTGTAGAGGTATCCTGCCGGACAGCCACAACAACATGGTCTCCAAACAGATGTTACCCATATGCAGCCAGCTGTCTCGTACGTGCGCCCCACTGGATCGACAGGGAGGGGGGGGGGGGTCCAGACAGCTGGGTTTGACTCCACAGATGACCAGCTTGCCGTCAGAAGGTGCACCTTTGATAGCAGCTCTCCGAGACGAGGACAACACTAACAGAGGACAAGGACTGTAGCATCTCTACAGGAGCCATGAGCTCCTCAACCCACGCACACCTGCTGGGAAGATAGCAGGAGGAGGGATGTGGTCTATAGGCATGAGGCTGATTGGTTTGAAGCCTGTCAACACCGTAAATCAAAGGCAGGGGCTGCATTAGCATAGTAATGTACACAGTATCGTGACCAAGTATGATAAAGACTGGACAGTAACACAGCACACCGACAGCTGTGAGATAAAATCCTACAAATTTATGGCTGCAAAGTTTCATCGATTGATCGTAATCAAATCAATTTCATGGTTGTTTTCGCACTTAACCATAGTTTTTCAGTGTTAAGTGTAACTAAACTAAACAGCAGTCATCCATCTGGCTTCTCCTACAATCTGATGACAGTTGCACATTGCACCGTAGCAACTGCAAAGCAAAATATGACATAATGATTGTAGTACCAAGAACTAAATATAAGGTTTGAATATGTATTTTTTAACTTAGAACATGTCTAAAATATAGATTTTAGGTGATTGTTTAAGAAGTGTGGTAATCTGTTGAGTCGAGTGGTCCTTGAGACAGTTCTAGGTGGTCCCCAGCTAAATGATGGACAGTTTGTTAACCAAATGTAACTCTGTGAGAGCATAAAAATGAAACCAAATGGACCCTTGCGGGTCCATTTGGTTTCATTTTACACTCTCAAGAGTTAAAATATTCATCATCTGAATTAGCACAAGTCTACACAACTAGAGAATGTACAGGAATGTACAGTATCCATTTTTGATCTGTATGTTTGCCTGTTTTGTTTCCAAAATCCAGCCTGGAATTGTGGGCAAAAGCAAAATATATCTTTAGTTTTGGGTCTGTGGGCTAAAGTGTCCTCAAATGGTGGTCTGTGGCTCAAATGCTGAATAAATAGTGGTCCCTGTGATCAAAAAGTTTGAAAACCACTGGTCTGGGATTACAAAGTAGTTAACAATACTCCCTTCTACACCCAGTACACCCATGACTGCATGTCTTTGTACAGCTCCAACCAAGTGGTGGAGTTTGAGGACGGCAGACACAGAAATACAGGCTTGATCAGGGACAATGACAACAGCCTATCCAGGAGAGAAGTAGAGAACCTGGCACAATGGTATGAAGGAGCTGGCACTCAATGTTGATACTACAGTAAACAGTGTTGTGAATAACGCCCTTACAAGTAACGCCCTTACAGTAAGGGATTACTTTTTTCAGTAACTTCTAACGTAACTCCTTACATTTCTCAAATTCATAACGGCATTATGATTAGTGTACCATCATTACTATCATTACTCCACGGCGGCGGCAGGACTCGCTGCACTGTGTGCTGTCTGTCTTCTTCAGCTCGCTTCTTCACAGTCTAACAGAGTATATTGAATAGAGAAGGCACCGAAGGAAAGTTCCCCTCTCGTCCACTTGCATTGTTTCCTCCGGATGCCTGATCTAGTTTTAATATATCTATGTGTGTAACGTGATAAGTATAAGCCAATCAGAGCCAGTCTTATTCGTCGAGCAGAGCAGAGCCATCTAGTAGAACAGCTGCGACATTGAGGGGGCAGAAAAAAATGCTTATGATCCCATAGACTTAAATGCATCCGGTAACCTCGGTTGTCCCAATTCAATAGAAGTGTATGTAGATGAGCCGCCATTGAAGTGGCCCCATGAAGTGAACAGAGTTTTTGCGTAACTAAAGGCTCTGGCCTCTACCACACAGACACAACCAGCTGTGTTGTTGTTGCTGCGCACACACTAGCATTTGAGCTGCGGTAAAATACGCTCTCAGACGCAATGATACGAGGACGACAGTGTGACTGGAGCCTTTGCAGCGTGGAAATATAAACACTATTTTACATTATTGCTGGTAAAGCAGGGGTTTTCAAAAGGTGGTCCGGGGAGGATTCCAGGTGGTCCTCACACTAAATGATGGAAAGTTTGTTAACCAGATGCAATTCTTTGAGAGTGTAAACATGAAACCAAACGGACCCTTGCGGGTCCATTTGGTTTCATGTTTACAAGAGTTAAAATAATCATCATCTGAATTAGCCCAAGTCTACACAAGTAGAGAATGTAGAAGTTTAATGGTTCTTTAGATCTGTATGTTTGACTGTTTTGTTTTTGAAATCCAGCCTGATATTGTGGACAAAAGAAAATAAATCTTTAGTTTTGGGGTATGTGAGGCCAAAATGTCCTCAAATGGTGGTCCGTGGCTCAAATGCAGAATAAACAGTGGGCCCTGGTATGAAAAAGGTTGAAAACGACTGTGGTATAGGATGTGGACGAAAACATAAACATTGAGGTGAAGTGTAGACAGCAAGCATTGTCCTCAGCAAAGAAAATCTTAATACAGCCCATGCTCGCATGCTGCCATTAAAGGGGAATTCCAACCCCTTTAAAAAAAAGGTCCTAAAAGAAAAATCATTAACATGGCGAACACAACCTCCATTTCTAGTAAACACAGAATGGGGAGATCTTTGTCTTGTCCACGCAACATCTCTAAGGCATATTAATGTCAGTAAAATGTTGAAAATGGGAAGAATTTCACTTTAAACTTGTAAGCACGAATACTACAGAAAAACACCCCATTTTTGTATGTTTAAAAAAAAAGTAAAGTAAAGTAAAGTAACGCCCTTACTTTCATAATTTAGTAAGGAATAAAGTAACTAGTTACTTTTTCAGGGAAGTAACTATAACTATAATTCCCTTACTTTTAAAAAGTAACTTCCCCAACACTGACAGTAAATAGCTGATCTGATCAGGTCACCATGCAGTACAGTGGGTCAGAGAGTTCAAATTCCTGGCGGTGTACATCACTGAGGAGTGAGGACCTCGCCTCGGCAGTGCAGACAAAGCACAACAATTGCACTTCTTTCTGAAAAAAGCTACAGTATGGCCCAACTGTAGCCGCTACGTACAGTGTAGCCTCCTGCGAAGTTGCTTACACATGTCACCTAACTTTGCTACTACAGGGAAAATGTGTGCACAATGTGTATATACAGTGTATACATTTTTTTATTATTGTTTACTACTTTTTGCACTGCTTGATCATATCCTTTTTTTGCCAAAAATGTGATTTATTATGTACCTGTACACAAGATCAGTGTCATATTACATACTAATATGTAACTGTATGTTACTTATTAGTTATTACTCCTCAATCAATAATGTTACTTATTACTTGGAATCAAGAGTGATACATTACATATTACATATAACTACAAAAAGTGTTTAGTTCAATTACCTTTAGAACTGAATCAAATTGTTTTCAATAATAATATTAATAAGAAGAGTCACCAACCAGCCCATTGAAATGATTCCAATCCAACATGTAATGAAACAAAAAGTAATATGTAATATATTCAATTTTCTTTTACAAAGTAACTAGTTAATTATTACTGTTTTGACAGAGTAATACCTTACTTCACTTATTACTGGGAAAAGTAATAATATTACAGCATTGCATTACTAGCAACTAGTTACTGGCAGGTATGAAGTGCATTCTACGCCTCCCAAAAACGCAGCAGTGCGGATAACAGCAGGTGTGCAATAGCATTAAACATGGGGGGCTAATGAAGAGATCATAGAAGCCCTTATTGCAATATGTCCAGATCATCATGTACTATAGGTTATACAAACAATACAGTGTACAGGACAGCAAGGGAATGGAGGCCATTAGGTTCCATATCGCACCTTTGCCCAATTTTGCAGGTTTGCAGGTTGCATAAAGTGTTTGCAAGGAATCGTGACGGTAACACACGCATGCACGCACACACACCGACGACAATACACACTGCAGTCACATCAGATCACCACCATCACTTTAATTCCTACTCCTAATGTCCATTAATGTACATTATTTTAATGATTTTTCATTAGTAGGCCTACTATATTTGATTTCACTGTGTAGTTTATGGATTGAACAACCCCTGCGGCGTTTCCAATTGCTGCGGATGACGGCGCAATCCGTGTGAAAGCAAACTGCAGCAGACTAAATAATACAAAAATCATAACTTATCTGCCCGTTATCATCCAATCGACAAAAGTATTAGGTGAGAATGCGATCTAAAAGTTGAAAAGAACGTCTACGGCAATGTGCAAGTCAAATTAGGTGAGAAAAGGTTATCAAGGGGTAAAAAAAAAAATCCCTGTCAAATGATTCAAACTGATGACTAGAAAGATATTGCAATATATGTGACAAAGATATACTATTTTTGTATAATCAGTTCACATATAAAATGAGTAGGTTGTCACACTGTTATCCTTACTTTCTTAATTTATGGTAAATGTTACTTTTAAACGTTTCCTCACCTCAAAGTGTCTTCTAAAATAAACACCATATAAAAACATGTTAATGTGCTCCGCGAAGTGTGAACAAAATTGTACACGTAAGGATTTGATTTAAAATGACTTTAACACATAAGCTGCTGGTGCAGTGCAGAAAATAATGACACGTATGTAGGAATAAAAGAAGCCCACACAACCGGCTACAGTATAATCTTAATGAGAAAAGCACAATGTTTCGATGAGTGAGTCACTTCATTGTCTGAATCGCTTCATGTTTTTTTTTTCCTCGCCCAAAGAAGGCCAATTCTAAGAAACATGTTGTACATTAACCATTACTGGGAACAGCAGCTGCCTTTGAGGACTTTCTTTTATGGCTAAATAGGGTTCGAATTGATGTCATGGTTATTTTCAAACAACCCTTTAATGACAGTGGCCATAGGCCAATAATGTTTACTGTACAGTATATTGTACATTTACAATCTTTATCTAATCAGCACTTTCCAACTTAACCCTTTCTGAAAAACCCTTTCTAAAAATATGATTCAAAGATTTGCGCCACATTTTCACCATTTTTCGAAAATGTCGGATCTAGATCTGACATTTTTCAATAGCCAATGATGCTAAGTAATGCTAAGTGATGCTAACGCAAATTATTGTTGATAATGCTTATAATGCCAATTAATGCTAAGTAACTAATGCAAATTATGCGAAGTAGCCTAATGCTAATTATGCTAAGTAGCCAAAGGCTAATAATGCTAAACAATGTTAATGATGCTAAGTAAGTAATGCTAATGTTAACTATTATTAACAATGATAATAATGCTAAGTACGTAATTCTAATAATGCTAAACACTGTTAGTAATGCTAAGTATTGTTAATAATGCTAAGTAATGGTAATAACACTTAGAACACCAAAACACGTTCCCGCCAAAATGGCTCAATTCAAACTGTTTAAACAATTTCTGCACGCAATTTTGGAAGAATTGGACGGCAAGAGAGAAGAAAACCCTTGGACACATTGGACACAAGAAAACACGTCTTTGACACATTGGACAGTCAGAGCCTTGTCACAGTAAAGGCGGTGGTGGGGGAGCAATGTGTCAGGTGTAATTATTGACCTCATTTCACACATGGTCACTCAGGCACAGCAATGGGAGTGTGTATGTGTGGCCCATTAAGTCAGCATAACTAAATCTGTTAATATTGTCATTGGGACATGAGGGAGAGGCACATGTTGATGTTGAGCTAACGTTAAAATGGTCGCACAAAATTGCACACCCAGCCACACACGCACACAAACACACAAGTTAACTTTACTACATACGCCACTGTCTGCGTACTTTTCTACGTGGACAGAATTCTCTCACTTTGTGCATTTTGACCTACAAAAGCTGTATGGGCTCATAGTGTTGAACTTGGCGTCGGCACATAGAACTATGCAGTGTGAGTGCTTGGATCTATGTTTATTTCATGGGTTTTCAACCAGTGGTCCAGAGACCACCAATGGTCCCTGAGAGGATTCCAGATGGTCCCCAGGCTAAATGATGGACAGTTGGTTAACCAGATATAACTCTTTGAATGTAAAAATAAAACAAAATGTACACTTGCGGTTCCATTGGGTTTCATGTTTACACTCTCAGGAGTTAAAATATTCATCCTGTGAATTAGCCCAAGTCTACACAACTAGATAATGTAGAAGATTAATGGTCATTTCCTTTCCTCCGCAATCCAGCCTGGTATTGTGGAACAAAGCAAAATAAATCTTTAGTTTTGGGGTCTGTGGGGCTAAAATGTCATCAAATGGTGGCCCGTGGCTCAAATGCTGAATAAATAGTGGGCCCTCGCACGAAAAAGGTGGAAAACCTTTTTCAAAGATGTTACTTTTAGGTAGAACCGTTGATGAAAAGGACGAGGGCTGCACTGCAGTATTTCACAGACAAACTATTCATTTTCAGGAGATGATTTAGGAGATTTGTCCAAGAAAACAATGTGTCAAACAATCAAACACAAAAGTACATAACACAGTGTTCGGATCAAGGCCCTGGATGTCACATTGTCTTGTCTTAGGTCTGTGCCAGACGTCAGCGATGGACTGGTGAACGGAGCCATGCTCAGAAAGAAGTTTCAACAGTTTGCGGTGGTGGTGCGCTTCCATACTTTTGACGCCTGCGATATGACTACAGCCACGATGCGTCTGACACATCTCTATGTGTCAGAGGCCTTCAGTCATCACTACACTGTCTCGTCTGTCATGTCTTCTACGCAGAACAGACAGCTGGCAGACGTAGATTTGTCAGCGTATACTGCACACCTCCGTCTGACTACCATACAGCGATGACCCAATCCGTGCCTCCGTATATCTCGAAACAGAACGAAACGGAACAACCAGCAGGTTGGCAGGATGGGGCCGTGAAGAGTCTAATATGCATGCATCCCGTCTGGTTGTGCTTGTGTTTTCGTGAGTTTATCGGGAATTATTGAGATACCATTCCCATGAGATTCGCAAACACCCGTAGAGATTACAACTAAAGGAAGAAGTCCCCTACGGGGGTTTGACTCCCCTTTATGTACGCCATTCATCTTCAGTAATGTAGGTTCAATGAGCAGCTAAAGATAAAGGGCAGCACTTCCTTTAACTTTAGTTTATTTTGTAATATAAAAACACGGAGGCATACTAAGGAAAATGGATGGTGAGAAATAATCTATATATACTGTAAGTATATACATGATTGGCACAAAAGGTACTCTAATTTAGAAACAGAAAATGTGTGTGTGTGTGTGTGAGGGGGGCATTATTTGTAAAATAAATGAAATAAAACATAATCTGTACACATGAAAACGTACAAGCTCTTGCTCATATACATTATTAAAATTGCATTTCCTTGCTATTGAAATTGTTATGCTTACACATTATTCCAAGGCCATTTCTGGTTTCTAGAAACAAATTAGATTTCATAAATTCTACAGTCAATCAATGGCATTTTCCAGATTCGCTAGTGATGGGTTTTAATGAAAATCTAGTCATCCATGATAGAGAGAGAGATGAGAAAAAAACATGAACAGAAAGTGACAAGAAAAGTAAGAAAAGATGTCCATCTGAATACCGGAGTGCTAACAAAATGGCCATTCAATCTGTATCAGGCAAAGAAATCATTACATTCTGGTATGAATGTAATTCTAAGGCTCTTGGAGCTCATGAATGTACCTCTTAGTCAAGTACTGAAGCTGTGAAGATAACAGGAGGGTAATAATATGCAGGCGGTGCATTAGTACATCTCCTGTTCCCATCGCATTAGGCATATATATATATATATATATATATATATATATATATATATATATATATATATATATATATATATATATATATATATATATATATATATATATATATATATTTAGGCTGGCCGCGTTAACGCGTTAATCTCGCGTTAACTCAGCCGTGCGTTAACGGCGTCAAAAAAATCAACGCGAGATCAACGCACGTGTTGCAGTGTTTAAGGCAGGTGTTCTCAACCTGTTCGTTGTGACCCTTCAGTGGTCCTGAAATTATTTTGGGGGGTCCCCAGTTTAAAAAAAAAAAAATAATAATAATAATAATAAATTGTATATATTTTTGCTGATATCGGATATCGGGAAATTTAAAATATGAAAATATGCGATTAATTTGCGATTAATCGAAGATTAACCCATTGTAGACTATCCCGATTCTAAAAATGTCTCTGAAATACTAACCTAAGTGTATTGGAAAACTTCAAATTATTGTGTAACACCACCAAACTTTGACATTTTTTGATACTGTACATACTGTACAGAACGCATATTGGTGTTCCCGTCAACTAGGGTAAAACTACCACTAGGGGTTCCCGTCTACTATGGGTTAACTATGGGCCATCATGCGATTAATCGTGATTAAATATTTTAATCGACTGACAGCTCTAATATATATATATATATATATATATATATATATATATATATATATATATATATATATATATATATATATATATATATATATATATATATATATATATATATATATATATATATATAGGAAAAACTCAGTGACTCATAGAAAGTCCAGAAACCCCATCATCATCATCATGGATGGAGAATCCAAGCTCAGAGAAACTGCAGACTTCCTAGCAGTTTGCGTTGTGAAAACGGACATGAGTGGTACTCCTCGTGAACATTAGCAAGGAGCAATTAACATAAAAGACATGTTCAAAAGTGGTCCTTTTTTATCTGTGAGCTGTCACTTTTCTAATCCTTATGAAGGCCGTGGAGTTGAAACACAGAGTGCTAGGCCCACTTATTAAACGCACTCTTTCATTTGTGTGCCCTGCGTTATGACTTATTGATCACAAAGCAAAGTATATGACTAACACTCTCTCTGTCTTGGTCTACAGTACGCTATGCACTGCAATCCAATCTGCTTGCTGATACTGTACAGCACAGGTTTTCAACCTGTTCTGTACAGTATCAGTACAGTTTTTTGATACCAGGGCCCACTATTTGTTCAGTATTTGAGCCACGGACCACCATTTGATGTTGAGTTAAGTCTCTCGGACCCAAAACTAAGGAATTTCAAGTTTGTGTCCACAATTTAGGGGAGATAACTGGCAAAACGAAGAAGTTGCAAACAGCTAATACATTTTAGACATCCTCCAAGTGTCATTTTTGGTCCTCCTAAGTAATCAGCCCAAACTTAGGCGTTCCAAGTGCAAAGAATTCTATCCGTAGCGGATAATATATGTGCTTATATCTAACTTCATTATTTGCCTGCAGCAGTACCGCCATCGTCGCACTGCAATGACACGTAGCTAAATATTGAGATTGGGGAGAGGAGAGGACAGCGATTCGTCTCCCTGGGCAGCAGGGGCGGATGTAACATGTCCCATTTGGGGGGCAAGAGAACATGTTGGAGGGGCAAGAGAAAATGGTATGGGGGCGGCGCGTGTCGCTTTGCGCTACGGGCGATGAAGCCGCACCCATACCATTTTCGGTTACAGGTCTTTTATTAGTCAAGTAAAGCATTAATAATAACATCAGTTGTTGTTGAAGTTGCAACAGACACACAGCATGCATAAAGCTAAAGGTCTGACTCAGAGAGTTTTCTGTTTTCAATGATGAAATGCTGTTGGTTTAGTGGTGCCAAAATTGTAGTTAGTAGCAATAGTAGTAGTGTTTCAAATCATTTTAAATATAAACACTTTAATTTGAAATATCTTGGGTTGTTTTGCATGGCATCGTGTTTGGGGGGGCAGATTGGGTATTTAGGGGAGCACTGCCCCCCCATGCCCATGCCTAGATCCGCCCATGCTCCCTGGGCAGCGGGAAATGGCCGTGATGTGGAGTCGCTCTGTGACTTTCTCCCGATTCCTGTGATTGCTCTCACTGCCAAGGAGGAGTCCAGAGGTTGGTCCTGTGGGCGCCATCGCGGTTGACTGACACCACGCCATCCATCATCCGGTTTATCGGTGTCCAATTCCAAGTGACAAGTGCTGCGAGCGTCCTACAGCTGTCTATTATGTAAAGGTTTGGCCTTGAGTTCTGCCGATATAGTGGGGAGTTGGGGAGAAGAAAAAATATAGGACCTAAAACAAAAAAAAGAAAGCCCAACTTCTGAGCAGACTGATGAAGCTTCTAATTAGGTTTTATTTGGGTGCCGTCCGCTCACTCTTTTTCTTGTATTTTTTGTTTCTGTGTTTTTTTTTTTTTTTTTTTTTTACAGTTCCCAGAAAGGGAAATTCATTCCAACATGAACTTGTTGTTTTGATGTGACCCATTAGATTGTCATGACCTGCCTTCACCAGCCTCCTGGCAGTGTTCCGGAAAAGAAGAAAGAAAGAATGAAATGGCCCAACCTTTTTCAATAGAGGCAGTGTTGTTTTTGTCAACACTGACAATGACTAAAATGGCTTCATCAACACTCCTTTTTTCAAGACTAATGTTGACTAAGTAATGTTGATAAGCTAAAAAAATATTTTTCAGGAGGTTGTCTAAAACTAGACTAAAACTATAAAAGACTAGGACTGACTAAATCTAAAAACAAAAAAAAAAAAAAAAAAAAACAATAACAAATATTAATAGGGGGATTACGACATTTTTGATCAGCACATATAATAGGGTATGGTTGATCATCTGCTGTTTACTCCTCTATAGAGTCACTAGGTAACTGCTCTGAGCCGTGGAATATATGCTGTTTTGACCGAAAATGGATAAGAAATAGGACCGTATCAAACAATTGGACTATTAAGGTAAGATTTCTAAAGATCTAATGCACTGGAGGGGGCAAAACTATGTTTGATTGGTGTAGATCTTCAGTTTATTTCTTTGACAAAAAAACTGCTTTTCTGTTTCTGACGACTAAGCAGACTAAAATGTTACTATTTTTTTTTTCATCCAAATGACTAAAGATATGACTAAAAGAAACAAGCATTTTTTCCAAAGACTAAGACTGGTAAAAACAAAAAAGGCCTGCAAAAAATACTGAATTTTAGGCAGATTTTTCATGACATTAAATTTTTCATAACATTTTACAGTAAATAAAATGTTCATTTTGTCACAAACAAACCAGTGGGCAGAACTCCCTCTGAGGGCCAGTCAACCAAGGACAAATTACACACGTGCACAAACACACATACAAGCACGCATGCAGACACATGCACGCACACACGCACACACGCACGCACGCACGCACGCACACACGCGCGCACACACACACACACACACGCACGCATGCACGCACCCCCACACACAGACACACACACACACGCACGCGCACACACACACAGGCCCACCAGGAATTCTCCTGCTGAAGGCCAATCCATCACTGCTTATCAGATAGATCCAGGTCCAGTATATATAGGGACAAAACCCACAGCTTCAATCGGCTCCAATTAAAGTCCCTTCGTGTCCATGCGCCCCGTGGTATGTTTCAAAACCCACTTTGTTCCCCTAATTGAACATGTCAATAAATATCTCTCCACAACATGCCCTTAAACATAGCATACTGTACTCGTTTGATATTCTCCCTTTGCCCCATATATGAATGCGTAAACAATTTGAACGCTCTCTAGAGAAAACGGCAGAAACTGATATCGGACGTGCCTTCCATTTAGATGACCAACAAAAAAAATCATTTCCAGGAGTGGAAGCGACCACAAAGAGAAACCCTTTTCCAGGAGCGGAAATCTTTGTGCCTTGTGTAAACAGGAAATCCAGGGGAAACCACAAAACAGCCACGTTTGCCGTTACGTCAGTGTACAAGAAACAGCTGTGATAGGAAGCAGGGATGCACCGCAACGGGAAATTCTCTGGCCGAAACCCAATACAGAATATAGGAAACGGTTGCCAAAAAACAGAATCCCTAATAGGAAGTAAAATGGAAGTGGTTCTATCTGGCAGTGTGTCTCCTGGGCATGCTTCAGACATTTTCATCAGCACTTTGGCATCTTTGTGTAATTAAATGCAAAATTTAGAAGTGAGAACGCAGCGGCACTGTGAAGTTGTTGTCCCCTCCCCCGGTAGCATGATGTGCACATGCACATGCTTTACCGTGAGGGGAAGTACAACACATACACCAAGGACCACCCCACTTGATCCTGCTTGGAGGAAGGGCTCTCTCATGATTGGACGAAATGCTTTTATCCCAAAGCCCAAACTGAAACTAGGGTTTATTGACCCCAGGAGCTCAATGGGGGCAGGGAGGAACTCCTTATATGGTCACCACACTCTATAATAGCGAACATTAGCAAAAAAAAAGAAGAAAAAAAAGAAAAATCATATTTGAATCAAATGAAATCACTTACAGTCAAAATGCACCATGGTGAAGACAACAATTAAACTCCAGTTGACAGGACACATGTCAATGTGCATACTGCCTCCTCATTTTCATCAACTGTTGTGCAAGGCCTCGTTATTACACAAGAGGCTCAAATGATGCCAAACTTTTCACTATCCATCAAAAGATAATTCTGCCTTGACTGTGTTTTTTCCCCCTCTTTTCTTTTCCTTTATAATTGATGTTTGATTGATCACACTAAGTAATTAGTAGTCCATCTGCGGTCTACTCCAAAAGTAAACAGTTGTTCTTTAATCATCAGTGGGCACAACTCCAGAGAGAGCTCCATTGATCTAATTCCCCCCGGATTTGGCAGAAATTATGGGGATGAATTAACTCTACAATTATGCCACCAACATGTGGAATTCCACACCACCACTACTACTACCGGCTAGCCATTAAAAAAGTGTTACTCCCTACCGTCCTGTAGGGACACCTGCAATTTGTACTTGGACCTGTATCGAAGAGTATCCTATCCTAGTCTATTAGTAAATATTGACCAAAATGGTATAAAGTTGCCAAAAGTGAAGTTAAGCACATTGCATGGCAATGTGCTGGCAGTGCGGACAGGGGCTGAGGCGGAGGATGCTTATCAACAGTTGGTTGGCAGCATGTGACAAGATGTGCATGATAATAACCTACTGGGAATAATCACTTGATTTTCGCTAGATCCCGCTGTCTTTATACAGTTGTGTGTTATATGAATTGCCTCAGGGACCCAGGGAGCCCAGGGAGCCAAGACAGGAGGAGATAGAAGCGTACATATGGCGTAGAACCTACAATATGTTGACATGCTGCGGCCCGACAGCTTGGCTGACAACGCTGCAGAGCTTAAGAAACCTGATGTTTGATAGGAAACTGTGGAGGGCAGCCATCCAGAAATGCTGAGCTGGCGTTGACTAGACCTGTCGCAGGACAGACAGAATATGCTTTTTGTGTTATCGTTTCAGCCTTATCAGAGTCTGTCACTGCACCTTTTGCAAACAGTTAAAGTAATGCAATAGATCCCGGACCTATAGATGCAAAGGTGTGAAGGGGTGTGGCACGGAACGTCAAGTGTAATAAAAAAGTGGACATCTAGGGCACCATTTTCATTACCATCTAAACCCCTTATGCTAAATCCCTTACCATTTCTTATTACTATTTTGAAAAACCTTTTGGAATAGTTCAACGTGCCAATCTATTGACACATTGTGAGCTTGTAGACTGGCCATTTAAACTTTTTTAATAGTTTAAAAAGGCAAAGAAGTTAAGGGATAAGGGCTTTAGCGGTGACAAAAATGGAGCCCCTAGTCTCAGTTGCTGTGTAAAGTAGCACTGATGGGAAGTTTACTTCACTGGCATGTTTCTAATTTCTATACTTTTATTTCTATTCCACGACACACACACATTTTGTACTTTGTTACTCCACTACAAGTATTTGAAAACTTTGATTACAGGAGGCTTTGTAGTGTAGGTTCTGATGCTACACTAACCAATTCCATCCTCAATCCATCAATCCATTGGCTAATTAAATATTAAGGTAGAAACTTGAAACTTGAATACTGAATTATTTTTTCCAACAATAATACTTGTTATTGTGTGTCACCCATCAAATTAATAGGCAGGCTCTATTAGCTTAATGGTAAACACGATAGCACTTGTGCAGGGAACTCAAATTTGGGGTAGAAAACAAAAGTTACCAAATGATTATTTCTGACAATAATACATTTTATACATCGAATTGTGAGATGCTTCAGTGTCAGAACAGCAAATGTTGGAATATTTCTTAGTGGTGACATGTTTTTGACACACGTCTTGAAATATTGTCACCATAGGGCAGAATCCTGATAACTCCATATTTCTACATTTTTTTTTATTATGTCCTATACTTTGTCACACAACAGTGTTCAAGTAGTGAAAATAGGAGATCCCCAAGCTCAGAACCTCTCACTGTGGCATATTTTGAGCTTATAAACGGGAAAGAAAATAGATGTGCATATCGTTTATGCCAATATTTGCATCATATATGTTACATATATGAAATAATCAGGTACATAGTATATGCGCATATACAGTATGTGGATATATAGGACATGTCATATAGTCACATGTATGCATATATAAAAGACACATGCACATATACTGTATATATTTCTCTCCAATTCTTACAGATTGGGAGGTTGTGAATGTACAAGGTTTCTACCAGACATAGCAGCGATATGGGGCTGTTATCAACTCAGATGCATTTCATGAGTGACTGATGAAGCAATAACACAGACAGATTATCAGTTGCAGGCAGTGTGAGGATCCGTGTGCTTCAATATGCAGTGAAATCCTGAAATATTCAAATTGAGCTCTATTTTTAGCAACGCAGAGAGACACTACATACGCGGTTAGCTTGAAAACAAATAACGGCTTTAAAGGTTTGAGTGTAGCATTTATAATGCGCATTTAACATGTTGTTCTGAGCGCCTTCGCTCCTTAGAGCATCAATGCAACGGGTCACCGGGGCAGTAATTGCACAATGAATCAATTTCAAAGCATTACATTCTGGAAGCGGTTATAATGGAGCAGAGCCAAATAAACACCTGTCAAGATTAATTGCCTCATTCTCTGCAACAAGGGCATTCCTAACTCATTTTGAATTGTGCTTAAGTATTGATGGTGTGGCTGGACCACCACTAGCTTCATCAATGCAACTTAAAATGGAGAAAGAAAAAAAAAACAATTCATGAGGCTGTTTTGTAACCACACAACGAATATGGTAAAGAGGCTTTTTATTTTGCCGGGGTTAGTTTTCAGCTAACACTTCTTTCAAGGACAGAATCCGTCATTGGTGGGAGTGTGAAAGAAAAGTGCAATTTCCATTGCATTTTGTTTCCCTCTCTGTCAGAAACACACCTATACATACCGTTGTTGCACAATACATAAAACATTCAGCATTAGGCCCATGTGAAATCTGAGGCTGGATATCTCTCCGGCTGTCGAGTTCAATCAACCTTGAACGGTTATGCTATGAATGTTTTAAGCATGCATGCCAGTCCCTCTCGCCTCTCACCGGCTCAAGTCAACAGGCAGCCGTGTACAGTATGGGCAGGACTTACAGTATTTCCCCAGTGGTTGTCCCTGACTGACTGGGTCCCTGTGACACTATCCACCAGCAACAGATGGTTATGGTTCTCTGTTTGATTTCACAAGTGGGATTTCATTCACGCCGCCTCGTGTTATAATTAGATCTTCAACACTTCGTTTTAGTTATGAAGCCCAAACATGCACAACTATGATAATATAACTCCTCATCTTTCCTCCTGGGTAACCATTTCATCAAACAGCCAATACTATATGTAAAATACTTTCAGGAGAATGACAGATGTGCCAGATGGACAATCACCAGTGGTGGACAGTACCTACCATAAGTACCGAGCTGGACTTTCACCCCACTGAGTTTTTTGGAAAGTAATGCTTAGAACTCACTATTAGGCTATTAGGTATTAGGCTATGAATTCAAAACCTTTAGGGCTGCAACTAACAATTATTTTCATAATCGATTCATCTGCAGATTATTTAAATGATTAATTGGATTATGACACTTCTTAAACTATCACCTTAAAATATATATTTTAGACATATTCTAACTTACAAAAATACATTTGATTAGCTAACTGATTAGGCAGCTGTTTACGATTCATCAATTAATAATTGCAACCCTAATATTTTATTCTAATAGATGTTAAAGCAAAAAATGTGTTGACATAAAAATAAAATGCACTTGCTGATTTGCAAATGACTATTACCATTTTCTTGCTGTCAGATTATGTTTGGAACCTCCAGGCTTATATGTTTATTATTGCAATACAGTTCTTGTTTTAGGCAGTTTGTGGGAATTTCAAATGGGGTGGGGAAAAATGAAGTCTGGCGTGGATTACGTCAGACTTCTGCATTCTACAAGAGGCGTTAACAGAACACTGTTTATCTCCCCATCAATTATACGCTCACAGAGGACCAATAAAATCGCAGAGGACACTATAGAGCGTACCATATGGAGAAAGATGCGGCACTGTTAAACACAATGAGCAACAAAGGCATTAAGGAAACGATTGAACCACTTAAAATGTGTACTTACAGTGAAGCTGACTGGGGTTCCCCAGGGCTCTATACTAGAACCCCCTAAGCTAAATATAGTTTCTGAATGGCAGCAATTCTGTAATTATCATACAGTAAATGGTGATATGCAACAAGATCAAGCTTCCCAGAAATGTATTAGGAGCCAAATGTACAATATTTGATTTTGAAACAAGTTATTCTCTACTTAAAAAAGGGGGAAAACACACACACACACACACACACACACACACACACACACACACACACACACACACACACACACACACACACACACACACACACACACACACACACACAGTATATATAATATGCCGAAGACGGTGTGTGAGTTGGATTGAAATGAGGAATGTATTCATCAACAGCAGCCAATGTAGTAATGAGTTCCTGGTACTGAGGGTGTCAGGAATCCGGTTCTATAGAAGCCCTGCAGAATCTACCTCGTAGGCTACAAGGTTGAATCACTGACATTGACGATAGCATAGTCAACATGAGCCTATACAGTCCTTTTCTTGGAGCCCACATGCCAGACTGTTTGGCAGCATACATGGTGCTTGTTGACTGCAGCCTTCACAGTCATTACTGGTTTCAAATGGCTCCATGGCAAACTTCTTTTCCCTTTTCCAAGTTAAAGCCGCCCACTCCAGTCGAGCTGGAAGTTGCTCGATCTCGGACTTCATGACAGCATGAGAACACCTAATGCAGCTAATAAGTGCAGCGCAAGTGCAACTGTATCACCCCAACTTGTGGCTTATGTTTTTTGGCATAGCAGTAGCCATGGTCTCCTTTTATCACCAACAATGATGATTCCATTGTTAAGTTACCCTGTGATAGATACGTAGTTCACTGATAAAATACTGTGTATCAAGACAAAGTAATGAGAGCTGAATTGGATTTTTTGACTATATCTGTCCGTTATGTGTGTGTTTTTGTTTTGTTTTGCCTTTCAGTTTCCTTTTCTCTCTACCCCCAGAACTCCCACAATGATACATACTGTATCATGGCTCTAGATTCTCACTCTCTGCATGTCTCTCTGTCCTTCTGGTGTGCAATGATGTGAAATAATAATCATCAACACCCTGCAGCGTACACCAGCCTTGTGACTGTCCAGCATGATGTCTCTGGCTCTGATGACCAACTCTCTTTCGAGTTCAACGAAAGAGCAAAAAAAATACTACTTAATTCAAGTTATGGCAGCATCATCAAAGTGAAAAGGGTCCATGTTTCGTCATTAGACCAAACCTAGCTCCACACCGGCTCGTAAAGACAGCTGGTGGCCCCCTGGTGATCCCCCCCGTGAACAGCTGACTACAGTCGTAATGTAGGAATGAGCCGCTACAGACTGCAGAGACCACAGTCCGTGTTTCGGCCGAGCATTTTTGAATGGGTTTCAATGGGCACTTCCGGTTTGTTCCTGTCTGCATTTTGGCCAACTGCGGGTCTTTCCTGCAACCTGGCCATTGTCCAAAATGCAGACAGGAGCAAGCCGGAAATGTCATTGACACCCATTCAAAAATACAGCCTAAGTGGCCATGCTTGTGTCTATGTGCTGTTCACATACATGTGCAAGGTGACTCTATAGGTTTCAGATTTGTCTCGGACCAGTGTTGTTGAAGCAGCAGGTTGTGTAAGGGGCACACGTGATACCAAAAAGTAGGGCACTAAAATGGAACGCAGGACAACATTTGATTCTGAAAATGTAACCTTGCGTTGTTTATTTAGCCAGTACTGAGGCCAGTACATGGTTTTCCGTGAGTATATATTTCATGAAGGCCAGTCACATCACCATAGGCCTGTTGGGATAATAACTTAATTGCTATCCATCGCCAGCCTTTTTTATGTTATGCCTAACAGAGCATACAAGGTAATTCAGTTTACTTGGTTGCATCATTAGTTGCAGTAAGTGCAAAGACATTATGTTATGGACATACTGTAAGGATTATCATTGTTAAAACAAGTGTTATAGTTGGTCAAATATGGCCCTTTGGGAACCTTAAGGATTTACGGTCCCTTAAAATGCCTCTTAACAGTTCAATTCCTAAACCATTCCACCCATTTTCAACATTTTTTCTGAGAGCGTACAAATGCAACCAAATGAACCCTAGGGGTTCAAATGAACCCTAGGGGTTCATTTGGACTAAAAAAAAAAGTGTCTAAAGAAATCCATTAACATGGTGAAAATACATCTTGATGTCATCAAGATGTTTCACCATGTTTGTGGTTTTCATCAGACCTCCATTTCTTGGGAACACAGAATGGGGGAACCTTTTTTTTATCATGTCCACCCAACACCTCTAGGGTATACTAATGACATATTAGAATGTTGAAAATGGGTGGACTTCCCCTTTAACTCATTTGACTGCCATTGATGCATGTACCGTATGCAATCTTTTTGCATCTGTCTGTGTCATATAGTGTCACTGCCTTAACCAAGGCCAGTTTCCAGAGGAGGTGCAGCTGTGTTTTCTCCTGTCTATGTACTTCCTTCCAGTTCCCAGTGAGTTTCAGAGTACTGAACAGCTCATTGGTCTGTCGGCTGTCCTCCCACAAGAAACTCCATGACACCAGGGAGCAGAAGAGAAAAAAAAGAAAACACATGGTGGATTACCACTGACCACCCAGGCACTCTGCCTGTTCCAGAAAACTTTCCTTTAATGGAAGTGATCCTTTAAAACCAGCACTAATCATTACCTCGGCAGCTCCTTGCCAAAAGCTGTCACCCTAGTTAATAACCAGCCCTTCCTAAGACCCACCACCGGCACACTCCCACAAGCTTTGAGCTGCTCATTACTCATTCAATTCAGCACAACTATCTCACTGTGCGAATGCCCATCCAAGTAATTAGTCACTATTCTGTCTTACAGCTGTACTCATAGAAAGTGCTAAAAGGCACACACATAACATTCAGTTAGGAATATGATTTCGATGTGTGATACGGTAAGCGGCAAGACTCCCTGAGGGGCGAGAAGACACCTGGGTGACAGCAGACTGGCGTTTGAAATGGGATCAACACGTGGATTTAATTATGTAATGGCCATATACGGGGCATGTTTTGAGTGTACACGGTGTGATGAGGTCCGATCAACATAAGGAATGTCAGATCAAGTCAACTCTATATATGGAGTCACATGAGGGTCCAGTTTGATGAGCGCCCAGGTAGGACCAGGACTTAGTTTTCGAGTCTGTTGAGAACTCTAGTTTTCGACGGCTACCGGGATCAGCTGCACTAATAATTTTGGGTCGAGTCTGTCTAGGAGTTGAACGAACCGACATCAAACAGTAGGGATGGCTGGGCAAGGATTGACATATGGAATGTTAGAGATTACTGAATCAGCACCTCGATCTACATATACAGTATGGCCTGTTCTATTTATGGATATCCAGGGTTTTATGAGGACAGTATCATGATGGATTGCATTTTTATAGCACTTTTCCAAGTGCTCATAGCGCTTTACAATGGCCCATGCATTCATACATTGGGAGGTGAACTGGCGAATAGTCGACGCCAGCGTCTTCATTTCCCACATTCACGCACCAATGGTGGCAAGCTCACAACGACCAACTCATTGGAGGGAGGAAAGAAAGAAAGAAAGAAAGAAAGAAAGAAAGAAAGAAAGAAAGAAAGAAAGAAAGAAAGAAAGAAAGAAAGAAAGAAAGAAAGAAAGAAAGAAAGAAAGAAAGAAAGAAAGAAAGAAAGAAAGAAATTAACACTGAGGTGTTTTACTGATCACCAGTGGAGAGCCAACTAGACTCACACAATCACACAATTATCTACTGTACATCAAAATTGCTTCTCTACTTCAAATGTTCGAGTGTGGATTGTGCGATGTGTGATGTTTACCCCTGTCCTAGTATTTTTTGAATCACTAAATTGCTATCATTTCAGTCTACTTTCACTGGTGTTTTGTTGACGTGGGGTGATGCTTGCGCTGCTTATAGCCTACTGATTGGCCCTTGTAAGTAGCACTGGAGAAGAGTGGCTGCTAAAAGCCGCAATTGTAAATTGATTGTAAATTGTTGGTATGATGAGGCAAGAGGCTCAGACGATCCAGATTGCATCTTTTATATAAAAATAAAGCATTGTGGATTCATGATAACGCGTATTTAAAGTATTTTCAGACATTCAACCACTTCACCTCAATAAATTTGAGCGTTGCCTCTGCACTTTGTCTGTGCTGAAAATACTGTAGATCTGTAAGCAGTGAGCATATCTACATTAACATTAAGACTGACATCAATATTTTGCAGATCTACGAGCAGATGATAAATGCACATCAACAAGAGAAAACCTAAACTCAAGAAGCTACAAAACATGACAAGCAAATCAATAGCAGCTCTACAAGCTCACAACATGTTGCATCACAATGCATTGTGAACTGACAACTAATAATGATGTAATGGATATGCCCCAAGTGGTTAAGAATAATGGCTTTCTGCAACCCTTGCATATTGTAAAAACGGTTGTCAATTATTACACTGGAACGTGTGTATACACTAACACTTGCCCGCTTGCCCGGGGCAAGTAAAAAAAAATGGTCGGGCAAGTGAAGAATGCTACCTGGTTGCCCGATCGGGCAAGTGTGCAACTTAGTGCACTATAACACTACACAAGATAAATTTGTCTTGAAGGCAGTCATTGCACTCTGCCTCTGTGTCTTTCCCTGCTTTCTAGCTGTCCACAATTCCAGGCTGGATTTGGGAAACAAAACAGGCAAATTAACATACACATCAAAATGACCTAATCTTCTCCATTCTCTAGTTGTGTAGACCTGGGCTAATTAAGATGATGAATTTTAACTCTTGAGAGTGTAAAAATGAAACCAAATGGACCCGCACGGGTCCATTTGGTTTCATTTTTACGCTCTCAAGAGTTAAAATTCATCTGCAAAATTTACATTATATTTTTGGGGGGCAAGTGACCATGAGCTGAGGGCAAGTAGAACCTGACTTGCACTTGCCCGATGGGCAAGTGCCTCCGAGACCTTAGTGTCAACCCCTGTTACACTGTAACGTGCGTATTCACATAGTATATACCAGTGTATACACATACAGCAAGTATTAATTCAAGTGGAACCAAACTGATCCTGTAGCTAAATTTACAGTTAAAGGGGAATTCCACCCATTTTCATTTTTTTTTCTGTGAGCGTACAAATGCAACCAAATGAACCCTGACGGGTTCATTTGGTTCCATTTGTACGCTCTCAGAAAAAAAGACACGTCTAAAGAAATCCATTAACATGGTGAAAATACATCTTGATGATGTCATCAAGATGTTTCACCATGTTAGTGGTTTTCTTCAGACCTCCATTTCTTGGGAACACAGAATGCGGGAACTTTTTTTTATCATGTCCACCCAACACCATGAAGGTACATCAATGACATCGTAAAATGTTGAAAATGGGTGGAGTTCCCCTTTAAAATGATGATTTTTGTACACATTAGAAAATGTTAGAAAATGCATGCACTGTACATTCACTCACTCTTTACTGTTTCACTAGATCTACAAGCTCTCTCTCTCTCCAGATCTTGTAGACTGGCCTGTTTCTGACAAAGAGTTGGCAGTAAAAAGGCCTACCAGTACAGTTGTACCACTTACTAAGACTGGAGGGTTCAAGTGGTTCAACTCGACTGATTCTGAGCCAGCCTGAGATCAAGTGTGTTTGATCGGTGCAGTTTCATGCTTCCACGTTCTGTCGGGCTAAGTTATCATTTTAAGTGATAATAAATCACACCAAGATCAAAGCTCCAGTGATTACCGGAGGGGATTATTCAAGGACTAAATTACAATACTTATGCCTAGGTAGGTAGTGGCAACGCTGCTCAATATGCTATTATTCAAATAGGTATGTGACACCATAAATCACTGCTTTGATTATACATAAATTCAAGGATTCAAGTAATCATACTTGCATTTTGAATATATTAATGTATTCCGTGGAAAGGGAGCCCAGTGGCTGCTGCAATATACTGTGTATCCGCAACATCAAATCTAACCATCTAAAGGGAACGGGGTCTCTCTAAAAATAAAACAAAAGTTTTTTGGGACTACAAACATACACACACACTTGGGGAAAGTGTCAGAATGTTCCTCTTGATGCATGGCAACATTAGTCAAAAATAAATAATGCACAATACTGTAGCCTATAGCGACGATTTCTTGTAATTAATAAATTACCAGTGACATGTTTTTCTTGACTTGAGGACGCAATTCACTGGGGATGGCATTATGGTGTGAACATTTTTAACACTTCAGAAGGGCTACCTAGTTGCTCCACAAAGCACATTAGGTTAATTAAATCCCTGCTTACACCACAAGGAAAGGTAATTACAGGCGATTGCTAGATAAGTGTTGCAAAATGTAACATTGAACTTGGGTACCTTCACTTTACATAAAGGCACGTTATTCATATAAATTAATACGCTTATTTGGTTTGGGCACAGCCACAGAGACAGGGAGATTGATGAGAAACACAACCTTAGGATCCTGCAGTTTGATATAGCCCAACACATTATTATTTAAATGGAAATCACAACTTCAGAAACTAGTGAAATCTCGCATGCATGCAAAAGTGAAACGCACACAGGTGAGGTGAAAAAGGAGACATTGGCAGAGGAAAACGGTTCATTAAATGTTTGGTTTGAGATTTTCAAATGAATACACAATGTGTTATTACAAAAAGAAAACAGAAATGGACAGTTCTACAAGTACTATACCTAATGCAGGGCAATTCATGTGTGGCGTGAGCTTGGAGATTGGCCATTTCCACTTCATTTTAATTTATTTGAAAATATATGAACAAACGGGGACATACAGGGACATACATTTAAATTTAGGACAGAATTATGTACCTGGCTCTTCAAAGATAATACCAGCCGAGCGTCCAGACAGCGATTGCTGCAGGAAGAATAATTTAGGTAGTTAATTTCCTAGCCGGACCTACCTTGAGGGGTTTTGTTGTGTTGTTGTGCATCCATATCATTTAAGAGTTCAGCTATATTATGCATATATTTCTTTCAAGTAGTGTCCTACTTGTTCATATGGGCACCGGCTATATTTTAGATATACTACTGCAGTTGTGATCAGTGGTCGCAATCGTTCGCTCGCTTCACGCCACGGGCGATGAAGTCACACCCATAACATTTTCAGTTACAGGACTTTTATTAGTCAAGTAAAGCATCAATAATAACATCAGTTGTTGTTGAAGTTGCAACAGACACGCAGCATGCATAAAGCTAAAGGTCTGTTTTCAATGATGAAATGCTGTTGGTAGCAGAAGTAGTGTTTCACATCATTTTAAATATAGGCACTTTAACTTGAAATATCTTGGGTTGTTTTGCATGCCATTGTGTTTGGTGCTCAGTCTGGGCATATAGGGGGGATTGCCCTCCCATGCCTAGATCCACCCCTGTATTTTACTATAACTGTACAAAGTTGGCAGCCTCAAGGCATGTCCTATTGGTGTTGACAGGCGGCACTTGACACACATCAATACTGCGCCACTTTTTTACGCATCCTGTGTGTTTACAGCAGTGGTTTTCAACCAGTGGACTAACCAGGAAAGCTTGACCTGGATAGTAACAGTTGCTAAAGTATTTGGATTGCCATTGGACAGTGAGCAAACCCCACCCCAAAGGGTGTGGCTTAGAGAAGAGCTCATTGTTATTTTGACCATGGTTTTGCCAATTATCTACTAAATTGTGTGACACAAAATTAGTGTTGGGTCCAAGAGACTGCACTCAACAATATCAAATGGTGGTCTGTGGCTAAAACATAGAATAAATAGTGGGCTCTGGTATGAAAAAGGTTTAGAGCTTTAGGTGGTAGTGCCGTTCATCAAAAATGAACGACACATTGTTGATCATGAAGCTCTGAGGAGCTTGTAGATCTGCTTGTTTCGGCAGGGTGATGGCTCGATACGGCGGACAAGAGCTACGGCGTTCACAGTGGTGGTGAGCAGTCGGAATAAGTCAAGGGCAGCATCGACTTCCCATTAAACCCACAGGGCTGTAAAAAACACAAGGGTCTTTCAGGACCTGAACAAGGACTATCTTTATGGTAGGACTCAAACTTTATTTAATTACAATCCTCTGCCATTCAGGGGGACCCTAATTAAATGGCACCGTGCCATCCTGAACGCACCGTGAGGCTGTATTTAAATCACAACACATGGCCCCCGCGTTCGCTCATAAGGGACGCTGTACAGAGCAGAGCAGTCCCGCCCCTTTCATGGCGTCGCCTGTGGTCCAGAAATGATTTCCTCAGTCATTTCACCTCATAGACTTTTCGAAAACGATCTGCTGTCTATAAAGTCAATTCCAATGAAGTTGGGACGTTGTGAAAAATGTCAATAAAACCTGAATGCATTGATTTGCAAATCGTTTTCAACCTATATTCAGTTGAATACACCACAAAGACAATATATTTAATGTTCAAACTGATAAACTTTATTGTTTTTCGAAATTAAACAATCTTTTGTAAATTGAACCCTGCAACACGTACCAAAAAAGTTGGGACGCCTTCATAAAAAGTTGATACAGGGGTATGTTTACCACTGCTTTACATAACCTTTCCTTCTAATAACACTCAATAACTGAGGACACTAATTTTTGAAGGTTTGTAGGCGGAATTCTTTACCATTCTTGCTTGATTCTTTACCATTCTTGTATGACCTAAGTTGTTCAATATTTTGGGGTCTCGAATGTCATAATTTTGCTTCATAATGCGCCATACGCTTTCAATTGGTGACAGTCTGGACTGCAGGCAGGTCAGTCTGGTAGCCGCACTCTTTTACTATGAAGTCTCGCTGTTGTAACACGTGCAGAATGTGCGGCTTGGCATTGTCTGGCATTGACGTCCCTGAAAAAGAATTTGCTTGGATGCCAGCATGTGTTCCGAACTGGCTAAAAACCTGGACATGCCTTTCAGCGTTGATGGTGGCTGTCACAGATGTGTAAGTGACCCATGCCATGGCCACTAACACACCGCCATACCATCACAGATGCTGGCTTTTGACCTTTGTGCTGGTAACAGTCTCTTTACTTTTTTGCCCAGAGAACATGCCATCCATAATTTCCAAAAAAAAGTTGAAATGTGGACTCATCAGACCACAGCACACTTTTCCACTTTGTGTCTAATCATTTCAAATGATATTGGACCCAGAGAAGGCATTTCTGGCTGTTTCTTCTGGTTGTTTTTCAAACCAGCCTTTCTGATGTATGGCTTTGCTTTGCATGGTAGAGTTTTAACTTGCACTCGCAGGTGTAGCGACACATTTTGTAAAACTGACAATGGTTTTCTGAGTGTTCCTGAGTCTACACAGTATTATCCCTTACACAATGATGTCAGTTTTTAATGCAGAGCCACCTGAGGGATCAAAGGTCACAAGTATTCGGTGTTGGTTTTCGGCCTTGTCGCTTTAGTATAGCAAGTTCTTCAGATTCTTTGAATGTTTTGATTATATTATGGACTGTAGATGATGAAATCACCAAATGCCTTGCAATTGAATGTTGAGAAACATTGTTTTTAAACCGTTGGATGATTTTCTCACAGAATTGTTCACAAAGTGGTGAACCTCGCCCCATCTTTGATTGTGAACGACTGGGATGGTCCTGTTATACCCAATCACGATATTAAACTGTTTAAAATTAACCTGTTTACCTGTGGAATGTTCCAAACAGGCGTTATTTGTGCATTCATGACCTTTACCAGTCTTTTGTTGCCCCCGTCCCAACTTTTTTGGTACGTGTTGCAGGGATCAATTTACAAAAGATTGTATAATTTCAAAAAACAATAAAGTTTATCAGTTTGAACATTAAATATATTGTCTTTGTGATGTATTCAACTGAATATAGGTTGAAAACGATTTACAAATCAATGCATTCTGGTTTTATTGACATTTTTCACAGCGTCCCAACTTCATTGGAATTGGGGTTGTATAAAGACGATGACACTGCGGAGAGAGCCAACTTGGGTCGTGACAAATCAATAGTATAACTAAGCAAATGTCTGTCTGAATGTCTGTCTGAAACATGCATAAGTCCTCACTGACTACAGCAATCATTTTCAGCGAGTTTTCACACGCTCATTGAACATAGCATTAGGAAGAGACTGACGAAGCCCTTATTTCAAATTAACACGTCCTTGATTAATAATGAATTTATTTGTGCGTGTAAATTTCCCCCTTAAGTTTATATGGGAAAGTCCGACGGCCCCCCTAACGTTACACAAATCACTGGCCACAGGACAGGACAGGCTACAGGACCCCTTAGGGACTGTTCCGTTTGGTGGTCCCTGGAAACACAAGCACACAGTGTGCAGGACCCCTTATAGGATTGTTCCGTTTGGTGGTCCCTGGAAACACAAACACACAGCGTGCGACACTGACTGTGTGTGTTGTCGTGGAAATTGTTGGTAAACATTCTAAAACGTCCCTAGAAGTGTTGTTATTTCAGTTGTCTAATGCTCCATTCCTGTTAGGGATGGGGGTTTCATTTGTGAATGACCATCTGTTGACATATGTCCTGAGTGCTAAACATGGGATGACTCTTACGCTATAAAAGCTTTGTGAAGACATTGTAATTTGAACCATTTACTGGAGGGTTTCCGTTACGTGATGTTGTCATGTAAGTAGCTGGTTCCTACTCGAGTAAAAATCAATGATACATTTCAATCTGAGTTGTGGTCTTGCTTCATATTTTGTATATCTTGTTTTTCTGAGCACACGCAGGTCTGCAGTTTTCTTGGACAGTGTGTGTGTGTGTGTGTGTGTGTGTGTGTGTGTGTGTGTGTGTGTGTGTGTGTGTGTGTGTGTGTGTGTGTGATGTCTACACAAACACCTACTTTAATGCAACAAAAATGCAGTATGTATCATCAGTTAAATGTGCACCTTGCTTTGCTATGACTGCTTCCCCTTTTCCCATGATCAAGTATCCACAACTACAGCAGTACTTCCATCAAAATACTTACATTATTGCAGGGGTTGACACTAAGGTCTCGGAGGCACTTGCCCATCGGGCAAGTGCAAGTCAGGTTCTACTTGCCCTCAGCTCATGGTCACTTGCCCCCTAAAATATATAGGGGGCAAGTAAATATACATTTCAGTAAATATACATTACAGCACCACGGACAGAGTCACTACAGCTACCATAACAGAAAGCTCATTTCAGCACCACGGACAGAGTAACAGAAAGCTCATTTCAGTACCACGGACAGAGTCACTACAGCTACCATAACAGAAAGCTCATTTCAGCACCACGGACAGAGTAACAGAAAGCTCATTTCAGCACCACGGACAGAGTCTCTGCAGTCAGGTTCTACTTGCCCTCAGCTCATGGTCACTTGCCCCCTAAAATATATTGTAAATTTTGCAGATGTAACTCTTGAGAACGTAAAAGTGAAACCAAATGGACCCTTGCGGGTCCATTTGGTTTCATTTTTAGGCTCCCAAGAGTTACAATTCATCATCTTAATTACCCCAGGTCTACACAACTAGAGAATGTAGAAGATTAGGTCATTTTGATGTGAAAGTTAAATTGCCTGTTTTGTTTCCCAAATCCAGCCTGGAATTGTGGATAGCTAGAAAGCAGGGAAAGACACAAAGGCAGAGTGCAATGACTGCCTTCAAGACAAATTTATCTTGTGTTGTGTTGTGTTATAGTGCGCTAAGTTGCACACTTGCCCGATCGGGCAACCAGGTAGCAGTCTTCACTTGCCCCACCATTTTTTTTTTACTTGCCCCAGGCAAGCGGGCAAGTGTTACTGTCAAGCTCTGCTATTGGTATTGATATGAGGCTAAATCACATTAACCACTCTGTAGATCATTTGGTGTTCATATATTCACAACGGGTAAGGTCCTAGTCATGACAACACACACAATATCATACAATATCTAAATAGCAAGGAGACAAAAAATAGCAGGATACAACACTTTGTTTCATTTTTCTTCTTAAAAATTACTTACCAATATGTACCAAAACATTGTATGTGTTCTCATGATTCGTCGCGACCCGGCTTTGTCCGCGACGTCACACATATGAACCATTTGGCAAGTTTGCTCCGAATTATATTAAAAAACTTGAAAGACGAACAATAAAATAACAAAACAACTGCTGTGTCAGGCAACAAACAGCACAGTGAGCTCCACCAGGAACTTAATGCTTGAAGCACAGCATGCATACAGTACGTTATCAAGCCAAAGGCGACAAGCTAATAATGCCTGCTTTGTTGGTCTGGTAAGAGTTATGAAAACGCAATTCAGCTCGGGTTAAGGTTAGGGCAGGTAAACAAGTGATTAAGGATAAGAAATGGTTTGCTTTAGACAAGATCTACAAGCTATAAGAGACAAAAGATACATAGCAAAAAAGACCACCCTACAACCTGACATTGAAATCTGAAACATGCAGGTTCTCATGAATAATTTGAAAATGGGTTAGATGGGAGACGGAACAAAAGCAAGAGTTTGCTTTCTTCTCACACATGGTTCTGAACTCATCTGTGACCCTGAGGGGAGAAAAAGGTGCTAAAATGTATTTAGCATATTGATGAACCCACACCCTCCTCCCCGCCAGCGCCCAACACCACCACCGGATGCAAAGCATAGCATATAAGCATTATGATGTGCAGAGAATTGGGTTGAGCCTAGATCTCTCAGGCCCTTCCGGTAAGGGCTCTTCTTCCTTACCCTTTCCCCCATGTTCTTAAGTGATAACAGCCACAACCAATGTTCATGCCTCATTTCATTTCATTATCGTGTCCCGTTCGCCTCATCGCCTCATCGCCTCAGTTCCCGGGTCTACCCTTTCATCTCAGCATGCAGGCAATCACTCATAGACAGCAACCATAATGGAGGTAGGGGAGGGACCGCTCTTATCCAAGGTTTGTGAAACCAATTTACTGTGCACCACGAAGAAAATAAGCCAGGGAATGCAGACTACTCCAGTAAGTGTGAAGTGAGAGAAGTGGGCAGATACTTTTATGCTGAGATCTTGTAATGTGTGAGTTGTGTAGGAGTATGATCATCAAGCATTGTTTTTTTTTTCCTTTCCCCTGTACATTGGCTGAGCATGTAGTTGCAATTTCACTTCATGTGGTGTCCCAAATGTATATCAATAGTAAGGAAACCGTGTACAGACTCATTGAACTAGATAAATGTAGGTCGGCCGGTAACCAGGGCCGGATCTAGAGGGCAGGGGTGGGCACAGCCCACCCAAATGTGCATCCTGCCAACCCAATCAAAGGTAATATAGGTGGTTTTCAACCAGTGGACCACTAGTGGTCCTTGAGAGGGTTCCAGGTGGTCCCCAGGCTAAATGGTGGAATGTTGGTTAACCAGATGTAACTCTTTGAGAGCGTAAACATGTTTACGCTCTCAAGAGTTAAACCAAATGGACCCTTGCGGGTCCATTTGGTTTCATGTTTACGCTCTCAAGAGTTAAATTATTCATCATGTGAATTAGCCCAAGTCTACACGACTAGAGAATGTAGAAGATGATTAATGGTCATTTTGATCTGTATGTTTGACTGTTTTGTTTACTAAATCCAACCTAGTATTGTGGTCAAAAGCAAAATAAATCTTTAGTTTTGGGGTTTGTGGGGCTAAAATGTCCTCAAATGGATCGTCCTCCGTGGCTCAAATGCCGAATAAACAGTGGGCCCTGGTGTCAAAAAGAGAGAAAACCACTGCTTCGTATAAAAAAAAACTTTGGAGGTGCACCCTGCCATTCTTCCAGCCCACCCTAGTAGGTCTGGATAGATCTGGCCCTGCCGGTAACACGTGGAAGTCTGTCCTGTTTGGTTAGCTCCCTGGGAGATGGAATGCTGAGGTGGAGCGCCACACCTACGAATAGCTACGAGTACTTTCCACACGACTTGCTGCATCGTGCCATTCATATGCTGAGTTGGCAGTGCCCCAGGATCGACCCCACGAAGTTGTGGTCCAAAAGGGTGACAGCTATACCGACTGCCGATTGACCAAAAAAAGAAAAAAAAAACTGTGTCCGTGCCATTTTAGATTGTAGCTATTTCGAGCAGTGATTCTCAAAATGGCAGCTATGCAAGCTCACAGCACTGTATGTCACATTAATGCACCCAAATACATAATTTGAGGGATCCTGGCGGGCATGAACAAGTATTTTAACTTCTGATTGGGAAGGAATTTGTAGAACAGATAGTATGCGTGTGCCTTCATCATCGTACCCAGAATTAGTATAAAAGGGGAAATATAGAAGTTGATAGTGTGTTCATAAACAAACATTTTACATGACTTTTGAGTGGTGTACAGTGGTGTCACTGTTATGCAGCCTAACACACAGACAGACGCACACAGGCCAAGGAAGAGCACTTGGACAGTACAGTTCAGTACTGTATGTACAGCACAAGTACAACACAGCCCCTCTCACTTCTGATTTCTGTATACAGTAGCTGAGCATGGAGTTGCAGTTCCCCCTCCTGCAGAGAGCCTGTGGTGTCCAAAGCTATGTACACTTTACAGTGCATCATTAAAACAAACACAGAGGTCAGCAAAGGTCAAGGACGCAAGACAAAGTCCTGATCCATAATTTAACACACAAAGCACAATGTGCTCTGACAAGATGGATAGCTAAAAGTATCGCAGATTTTTCCCCCCTCCCCTAAAATGTCCTTTCTGGGAATCATGCAACTGGAAGGCACTTTGGCTTGTGGTCAAGGGGGGAAAAAACAATATGAAGGAAACCCGCCCGTGGGCAGTGGAACCCTGCGAAGGTCAGCGTTGCCTTGGCCCCCCTCATATCTCATCATTTGTGGGTTTCATTGAATGTCACCTGGTCAGATGGAGCAAGGGGAAGTTTATTTATTTATTTGTTATGTTTTTTCTCTCTCTCTCTCTCCCTCCCAAAGCGAACCTTACAGAAGATGAATGGTCCAGGGTCTCTGATCAATAACATTTATCCAAACACATCAACCCTGTACCTTGTCCTCTAATTTTTCCCTCTGACCTTGACTATACATCCCATCTGGAAACGGCTGTAGAATCCATCTTTATCTTGTATCGAAGCAGATGCGTTTTTCTCCTTCACCATGTTGTGGCCTTGTATGTGGTGTGTGGACAGAATTATTGCTTCACACATCTATGAACCTGTTGCCTAAGTCAGTGGTTCCCAAACCTGACCCAGGGGAGTCCCCACGGCATGCAGTGAAGTGGCAATTTAATAGTCCGGTTGGTGGGCCCTGGAACACCTATTTCAGACCCCAGATGGGGGAGTCGCTGTGTCTGGTCAATTACTTTAAGACAAGAAAAGAAAAGAAAAGAAAAGAAAAGAAAAGAAAAGAAAAGAAAAGAAAAGAAAAGAAAAGAAAAGAAAAGAAAAGAAAAGAAAAGAAAAGAAAAGAAAAGAAAAGAAAAGAAAAAATCCTGCATCAAAAGTGGTTGTCAAATAAAAAGAAAAAAAAAAGAAAGCATGCTTCAAACACCTCAAGCTTGTAGTTATTTGTTCACAATGATT
This sequence comes from Benthosema pterotum, assembly GCA_039105355.1. Classification (NCBI taxonomy): domain Eukaryota; kingdom Metazoa; phylum Chordata; class Actinopteri; order Myctophiformes; family Myctophidae; genus Benthosema; species Benthosema pterotum. Next base: position 9,132,694 of record CM076978.1, read on the forward strand.
GTTTACAGCCTAAAAGCAATGAGAACCACTGTACTATATTTTCTTTGAAAGCGAGTTGTTTTTAGAATTAATCTGTACTGTACCCGTACCGTGAGTATTTTGTAGAACAATATCTTCACTGTTTTGTTAAAGTTTTTTTGGGGGGAAATGTAAAAATGTCAATACAGCATAATAGTCCCCTCCGAGTCTGCAGACAGCACTAGGAGGAGTCCTTGGTAAAAAATCTAAGCTCTTAAGCATCTATTCAACAACTTTGTGTTTGCCCAGTTCTGAATTATGGCGCTGGAGCCAGGGGTCATGGGAGGTTTCCTAAGAGTATATCTATTCAATACATACCGAAGCCCTCCGATATTTCTTTTGTGTACATAAACATGCACTAATGGCAGCAGTCTCAGGAGATGTATGTCATGGGAACCTTGTGAGGTCGGTAGAAGGTCTGCACTGCAAGGTTGTCGAACAGATTAGTCAACATGAATGACAATGGGCTAACAAAGTATTTATCTGGGACTGAATGGACCTTGGATAGAGTTTGTTTTGTTTTATTTTTGCATGGTATCAGCAAAGCTGGTAAGTGTAACAAGATGCTTATGTTTTTGAATAGTTTGAACTGTATAAAAAGGTGATGATTATATTTATGTTTCATGCCACGAGGCGGCTTAAAACTGCTCATTCTCATTCACACAGACCTTCAGTGATGCACATGGGGAGAATATTGTGCAGTCAAACATGAACCCCAGGCCAAAATATAGATCATTCTGGGAGCATAACTGACACAGAAACACAGATTTCACAAAAGATAAAATCCAGTGTCAGATAGGGTTGGGCTATAAAGCATTTATTCCCCATCGCCAATAGCCGGGGGGAAATCGCCAAATGACGATATATTCTAGAATTTAGCAGCAAACTAGAATCTAGCATCATAAACTAGAATCTAGCATGAGGAACTAGGTTCGAGTGTCATGAAATAGAATGTAGCATCAGAAACTAGAACTAGACAAAATTGGTTAAAACCATAATAAAAAGGTAAAATGTAATCGTTACGCCCCAATGTCAAAAACAAAATTCTATGACAAACGACTTAGTGAAAAAAAATCTCATAATTGTGACTGCCGCTCTAATCAGAATCCTTTCAGACTGCACCGAAGTTAAAGGCTGCCTCTCCTGGCATGGAGGAGTAGGACCAAGGGCGGATGTAACATTTCCCAATTGAGGGGGCAGGAGAAAATGGTAAGGGGGCGGCTTCATCGCCCGTGTCGCTTCGTGCCGCGTTTAATTTGGGTTGTTCTGTATGCCATCATGTTTGGTGGGGCAGTCTGGGCATTTAGGGGGGCATTGCCCCGCCATGCCCATGCCTAGATCCGCCCCCGAGTAGGACCGACTGCTCTCTGCTTTGGAATTGCTCTGGCACACACAGTGACGGCCATGGACAGAGTCTGCTGATTAAAGGAGACATCCCATCCCTCCCACTGACCAGTGCCAACCTCTGTGCTACCGAGTTCTCCTACCATTCACTGTCATCAGCGTAATGCCACATGGCGCTGGCCAGCAGGTGCACACACACACACACACACACACACACACACACACACACACGCGCGCACGCGCGCGCGCACACGCACGCGCACGCGCACACGCACACATGGCAGGCACCCACCATGAGTCATAGCATTAGAGCAACCTGACTGATAACCGGCGGGGAAAAAAAAACAACAACTTTATCTACAACTCGCAGCGACTTGTTCTGGGGGATTATGATTCAGTGGCTGTGCCTGTGCGAATCGATCAGCGGCGAAAAGATAAACCATTTCAGAGAGCGATGGAAGTGGTGAATGATTAGACGGAGAGGAGAGAGAGAGAGGGATATTGGGAGGCCTGAGGATTGAAATCCTGCCGAATCCTCCGGCGAAAAATGACCAATTACTGCAGTGCTCTGGTTTAAATCAGACATTCCCTATGATTTATAATGTGAAAGGAGGCCCCTGGAGAAAGGCCAAGGCTCATACAATTAGACCAGCCTATTGGAGCCCAACCTTCTTCTACAGAACACTTGGCCACTTTTAAGTACATCAGTCAAAGAGAAATTTGCTCCACTTTAGTTTAGTGGGATAATTATTCATGCGCTGTCATAATTGCATCCGAGCATGCAGCCTCGACCTCGCCGCACTGCTTAAGCACACTTCAGCCATTTTAATTTAAATTTCACATTCCGCGCAACGGTTGGCATGCTAGCCATTATGTACGGGAAAAAAATACGTTTGATAGTGCAATTAGGATTATTCGCTTTCGCTTTTCGTGCATCCGAGAAAATAATTAACACGTTTGGAAGAAGAGGAAAAAAAAAGTTTTTGCCTCGGAAACTTCGTCCACTTGATGCAAATGCCACGAAGGCTATGGGGATGTGCTGTAATGAGTAGTGCAGCTTAATGTTCACAATGAATTCTATTTTACATTCTGCAAAATGTGTGTTGAATGCTGGAAATTATAAGCTGTGAAATTTCTGCAACAAGGACAATTTAAGCTTCCAAATGAAACATTTTGAATATGTTACGTCTCTACTGTAAAGGGCCTACAGGCTAGCTGCACTATACATAAAAGTCTGTTGGTGTAGATGCTAAACATGGCAAATAAAAGCATAATGCACAATTTGGAGTAAACCGGAAATTGAAGGGTTTTTATTATGGATCCCACCCAATTATCTGGCACATGAGGGTTTCTGAACCAATCAGAGCATGCATCCCTTCAGGTGGCGATTGGGTTTGTTTACAATAGCTGCTCAGCTATGATACTGTACTGATAGAGTTTTGATATAAAATATTCAAAAGTGAAAATTTTGACTTTTTCTTTGCCATGCATTATCGGGCCTGGCCATATAATGACCACAGATGTGGTCTAAAAGTGTGAAAAAATGTATTTTTTTCACTGGACCTTTAACTTTTAATTGGACCTTTAATGTCCAACTTACGGAGGAACCTAAACAAGGACAATGTCTAGAAATCCTAAAGATCTCTAATAAAGACAAAAATTAGCAAGGAAAGAAAAAAAAGATTGCAAAAGAATCATAAATAGGGCGATCCCCTTCCACTGGAGAGTGGATTAACAACAATAACAATAACACTAACACTAAATACTAATACATGCTGGGGAAGTGACAGTAATTCTAAACAAATAGTCCATAATACAATATAGCCTACTTCACACGGATAATAAAAACACTATCCACTAAATCATTTTGGAAGAGCACAAATGTGATTTTGTTTGCTTACATTTACATGTTTTAAATATGTATAATAGCGCAACAAAATCCCAAGTCCATTCTGCCACAACAGCTCAGACACCCAATGAATGAGAAAATGTTTCCAGTCCCCGGGAGAAGGAAACCAACGTCACCGGAGATGATGTGGGGGGACGGTGGGGGGAGTAAATAATATTCTGACTCACATTATAACCTTCATTATGCTCCCAAAAGTCATCAAACTTTGACTGTCAGCTCCAAACGCTGAAGGTTTCCATTAGTGTCCCGTATCGCGGAGAGGGGGGAAAACCCGAGACCCACCGCCGACTGCGAGGCCGTTAACGTTTATGTCTGTCACTCAAACCCAAAATGAATTAGCTCCTGCTAATCAGCGGATCTGCACGCGGTGCCAAACACGTGCATAATGTTTCTAGACGTCAAGCTCAGGCAAAACAAAGCGAACGAGTTTATGGAGAGACAAGCAGAAGCAGTACACCCAGGCCTTTTAGTGTGAAGACTTTGCATTATTTCTCTCTTGTCAGCAGAGGCTATTTAGAGACGGGGGAGGTGGGTGGGGGTGGGGAGCAGGCTGGGTGGGTGGTGGGGAGACCTTCAGAAGGACCTTCAGTCCACCAACACGAGACTGATGACAACCTTCATCAAAATATCAACAGCCTCTCTCTCTCTCTGGACACATTATGTAGCTTGTTGTTGGCTGACATGGTCTTGTGTACAATGTAAACTGTAGCATAATACACGGTGCAAGCGGGCACGGCAAAGTGCTTCATGAAAATGTCACTAGTGATTGGTATGCGTGCTATGCTGTGATAACAGATTGCACATGATTTTAGATTTGGGTACAAACTAGCCTGGCCTAACCCGAAATGATTTTGGCCTTGGGGGGCAGGGTGCCGTAGGATCCACACGGCACATCGAGCTGATCTGATTTGATCTCACCAACGTGTCGTCATCCCCGGCCCCTCCCGCGCCCACCCACTGCTGTTCTACATCACATCATTTAGAGCAACGCCCACCCCGGAAGGTTGACTCCCCCCTCTAGGCCATTGTATGTAACAAGTTAGTCCAGGCTTTCCGTTTTCGCACAACGAGAACGAAAATGAAAGCCTGGGTGTCGAGGCTAGGTACAAACAAACAACATGATTTTCTTTTTTTAGGATTTAGAAAGTGGATTAGTAAAGCAACTAGCCTAGTGTATATCAAAATATGATCGGAAGTGGAAGATCAACTTCAGTCATTATTATTACAGGCCCTTGACGCGATCCAAGGTTAGGTAGTGCCCTATTGATTTTTCATTGTTTTAACCCATTAAACCTGACCCTGACACTTGCTTCTACAAACTGTCTTCTAAATCCAAAAGAAAAACAGTTTTCTCAAAACATCTGTTTCTGCGCTTTGTGATGCGTAAAATATTTCACGCCAAAGACCCCCAGAATCATCTGTACTTGGCTGCGAAGTCACATCTGAAAATATGTTGTTCTAGGGAACAATCCCAGAACCAAATGTTTGAGTCACAAATGTTTGCTCCGAAAGAATATACTAAAAGATTTGCGCAGCATTTTCACTTTTTTAGCGCTACAAGGTAGCGCTAAAAAAAGGTACAGTATAACATAACTCTTAAAACACCAAAAGGTTCAGAATGAGTTAATGTAGATAGGGATGGTGCTGCGTTATTGGTCGTTTTCGTCACAGTTTGTACATCTGTTTCATGACCAGATCAAATATTATTTTTTTGGGGGGGTGTCCTTGGCAGGAAACCGATTCAGAAGGCAATTGTAGGATCTGCTGCAGGCCTTAAATGGGTTACACACCTGTGGTTGAACAAAACCTTGAGCTTTTATTATGGCATTCACTTCTTATAATTGAAATCACACATTGTGCATCGCTGGCCCTCTCTCTCTCGAACAGTCCCTCACCTTTTTTTTTTTACTCAACCAATAAACTCTGAAACCACTGGTGCATTGAAATCGTACACCGGACAGACAGGGCTTCACATTCCACAGCACACCCACTTTTTTGGGGGGTGGGGGCGAACAGAATTGAACATCTCAGTTACGTGCCGTATGAGCCCATCCTTCTCCTGCACGGTTCAGCTGGCCAGTGATAATAATAGGTCGGCCAGAAAAGACATTTCTCTAGGCCAACCTGAAGTCACCTGGTGTGAGCCGTCGGCCATGATGATGAAGATGGAATTGGCCAGGCGACCGACCGCAGGTTTCTGAGAGGATTCTGTTATGCACCTAAAAAAAAACTGTGGCTCATTACAGTGTGTTGTGAGTGATGGACATTGCTGTGCATGACTACAATTTTAAAAAGGTACTTTTTAACTCGACTGGGGTTGACTAAATGGCCTTGAGTTTTTATTTATTTTTTGTTTAATACTTAATGCACGTCTACCCCACTGTACCGGTACTAGTGTTGTAGTTCTCGAGACATTGTCTCGTCTCGAGACCAGTCTCAAGACAAAATTTCATTGTCTCGGTCTTGTTTTTGTCTCGCTTTGTTTTGTCTTGGTCTTGTCTCGACCTTGTGGCTCTCTACTTCATTTGTCTTGTGGTCTCGTCTTGTTCTCGTATAATTTTGTCATGGTCTTGTCTCGACCTTGGAGCCATTGCTCGCGTCTTGATCGCCAACAAGACCTCTCGAGACAAGACACTGCAAAGGAAAAGTTCTATTCATTGTGTGGCACGAGGACCCATTCATAAAGACAGCTGCAGGCACAAATAGCAATATACTTTTTTCTTCTGTAAATATTGAAAAGAAAGTAGACAGACAGTGGGATGTGTCTGATTAGGGATTTTTTTATATTCTAGGTCTTGGCCTCGGTCTTGTGTCTTGTCTTGTTCTCGGCCCCGCTAGGTCTTGGTCTTGTCTTGATCTCGACCCTCTAGGTGCTAGTCTCGTCTCGATCTCGTCTCGATCAAGTCCGTGGGTGTCTTGGTCTCGTCTTGGTCTTGACCCCTCTAGGTGCTAGTCTCGTCTCGATCTCGTCTCGATCAAGTCCGTGGTTGTCTTGGTCTTGTCTTGGTCTCGATTTAAGTGGTCTCGACTACAACACTGAACCGGTACCTCAGAGGAAAATATGGTGCTTATTTTGACTGCGGCATGTACTAGAATTATTCCAAAACTGCTTTTTAGATTATAAATATAAGATGCACATTAATCATTCAAAGATGTCCAAGAAGGCAAGATACAGAAATGTCCATATATGACACACAGACAGGTAGATGGGAACTCTGACATGGTTACAATGGGTATTGCATGATATTGCAGATCTCCAACTTTGTTGGAGATCTGTTACCGATTATGGTGCTCTACAGGCCGCTAGCTGCAACAATTGCTCTGATGTGGAGCATTGTGCCGCCAATGAGTTTGTTAGTCATCAAGTAAAATGGTAATTGGATAAAAAGGTCCAACTCCCTTTGGGTTCCTGATAAATATTGGCACCTCAATTAAGCCGCCATTAAATTGTCATTTGCCAATTGTCAGTTGTCATTCATTAGATGCACATTACGGCAATAACAGCACCACGCGCCACCTTCAATGTTATTTGTGTCATCCATCGTTTCCACACAGACCTTTCAAGTTTACTTAGGAATAACGCATAGGACGCTGTGCATCTTACTGGTGCGTGGGAATCGAACAATGCTCATATTTATTATTATTCAATAATATGGAGTATTACGCACAGACAGACAAACATTTATGCCTGAGTTCCATAGTTATCTGGTTCACTGCGTTCACAATAATAATGGAATTAAGCTTCAGAACTCAAATATGTGCAACTACCGGTAGTTTCAAAGGTTAGAGCTCAGTGAGCGATGTAACATGTGTGTGCAATAAAAGATTATGCATATTTAAAAAACAACAGATAGACACTAGCTTGCAGCATGCCAAGCTAGTTAATGCATATTTTCCATTGTATAGTGTAAAACAGGGTTAAAGTGGTTAATGTTGTGTTTGCGATGCTGCATCAACACATTTTGCTGTGGACTGAACCCTCCACAATGACCCCTCTGTCTGTGCATGTGTGGGTATGCGTGCGTACCCCTATACCTGGCAAACACACACCAAAAATAAATAAATAAAAAAAAAACACTTGTTTCCGGGACATTCATCATGCACTGCCCTGGGAATGCTATTCAAAGTAAATGTTAAAAAGTCACAGTGCAGCTAGGAGTCAGAGAGGTATAGCGTCTTGTTGTTGATGCTGTTGCAGTTTTCTCCCTTTTTTTAATGCCACTGTGCTCCCCCTTGAAATGCACTTCAGTATCACCTGAGAAAAAGCTGGGCCATTGTAAAGTAAATGTCATGCAGCTTCAGGAAGGCCAGCATCATGTTGAGCTACAGGTATTATGTGTGCATTGCCTCCGTGGCAACTGTTGTGTTGAGCAGTTTGATACAACCTGCCTACCTGCCTGCACATTGTAACTCCAGGCATGCCCACAGTGCTGGGATCAGTGGTGGAAGCAGCATGATGCCACCTCAGACTCTGAATGGTTTAGAGGTTGAATACAATTCTGATCGTGTGCTGATGTCAGACATAAACTGTTGAGATTTTTCAAGTCAGCTGGGAAACGGTCAAATTTCTATCCTCGCGAAACAAAAACAAACACAGAAAACTGCTGACACTAGGGGTCTAAAAGTGTGGAGAACATATTTTTGCAATCGGACGTTTAAAAAACATATCTGTTGTCATTACATGGCCATAGTGACAATGCATGCCAAAGACATGTAAGCATTTTCACTTGTGTATTTTATATCAAAACTCCATAAAAATGTTTAATTATTTTCTGTAAACAAACAAAAAAAAAATCAGTGTGATGATGCATCGGGACCGTATCCATGTTCCCTCAGCTCTGTTCCCTCACCTAAACCTAACCCTCACCTTAACCTCAGTAAAACTGTGCCTAAGCCTTGAGGGAACATAGAGGTGAGGGAACATAGACATCACCCCTTACTTATCCACCATCACATCAATAAAAGCCCATAGATAATAAGCTGACCAGTTTTTATCCCATTTCTGAATAGTCTTCCACAAACACAGGTGCCTTGATTACAGTCAGAAATACTGGATTAGACATACAACACACAATGTCAAAGGTTGTGTAAATCCAGAAAATGTCCACTTCCCCAACATGTTGCTGCTGATACCTGTATGAGTAAGTGTTTCTTGATGGAAACAGTGACCAGAAGCAGGGCTAAAATATCTCCCTGCCGGCTGTTCAAATGACAGAGCACACGTGGGGTGGTGGGGAGGGATATCAAAAGCAGAGGCCGACTGCTTATACCAAATGGCAAGGTGTCTCTGACGGGCACCGACTGTTACACGCTGTTTATCACCTTAGAAATAATGCGCTGCTCCTGCGTACACAGGGAACTGTAATGCCTCGGAGCAACTGGCTGCACACACTTCAATGGCTTTTCAAAGTGAACGTGATTATTCCCGGAAAATCATATTCATAAATCACGTTGTGATTTTAAAAATGACTCCGCTTATGAGCTGCAAGGCCCAGCTGCTTTGGTGAGGGTGGACTTGAGCGCTCCTGTGCCGGAGCCAGACAATAAGGGCCCCGGCATCAAAGTGCAAGTGAGATAAATGATTCATGAGCAGCTGCTGCCGCTTGGCCGTCCTCCTGTAACGCGGCTGGAGGCTAGAAGACACTTCCTGTGGTCAGGTCAGAGACGGAGGCATGCCAAAATATGTTTGCAACATCCATCCATTAACTGCCATGCTACACTGCCGTCAACCTCCTGAATGTCAATTTAAGCGGTAGCATGCATGGCTCTCAAACTTTTTTCTCAAGTCACCGACCCCAAATTGATGTATTCGGCAAAACTGATAGTATAGAGCCCTAGAGGACCCCTGTCGCTCGATAAAGTATAAATGGTTGACATTTTCATATTCTGGACTCCCTAATTCAGGATCAATTGTTTCACGATTGACCGGGACCTAAATTAGTGAAAAGGGATGCACCGAATGGGAGATTCTTGGCCAAAACCGAATATACCAAATATAGGAAACAGTTGGTCAAAAAGTGAATACCAAATATGATTCATATTTTATAAATATTAGTCCCCCCCCCCCCCACCATTGCTGTTATGGCCGTGCCTTAAACGCAAGCGCACTTTTGAATGCACAAATTGCATACAATTTTCAGTGATGAATTTTCTGCCAATTTGGGACGAAACGGAATTGAAATAGCATTTTTAGCCATAACTAAAATGAACTAATTGAATAATTGAGCAATTAATCAATTAATTGCTGCAGCCCTAGAAGTCACTCAACCCCTACCAATTGTGAACTGACATGTTATTAGTGCCCTAATTGATATGCACAGCATTTGGCAGTGGAAACACCTTCTAAAAAGATTTTTTGGCAAAACACCCATAAAAGAGAAAGACTTGCCTGTGTAATGGGTGGAACAGCATGGATGGATGGGTGGTGAAAGCATATTTTTTGGCATGCCTCCATAAATGTCTGATGTTATGACCGCGTGCAGGTCCATTTGTACGCCCTCGGAAAGAAAAAAAAAAGAAAAAAAAGGGCAATGTTGCACGTCAATATTTTTGTGTGTGTGTGTTTGTGAGTACACGCATGGATGGGTGTGTGTGTGTGTGGATTAGCAATGTGTAGCTGCCCTAATGTATCGTATACCTGAGTGGATGTGGATGGATAGAGTAAACAGGTCAGTCTCCTTGGGGTGGAAACAATAGGCCATAAATCTTTCGGAAAAGAAGGTAATGGTGCCAGATATTTCAGAAAACTATAAAGGTCAGGTTCTAGTCCCCCAACAGCTGCTGTTAATGTCACTCGCTCCAAACACGCACCTCCGGAGACATTCATATTTCTCCCTCAGCAAAGCGCGTTGATTGCATTCCGTGGCACGGCAGTCATTTCGCAAGGCACCGTCTCAGGAAGTTGACAAAGCGATGCTGTCAGCTCTCTGCCGGGGACTTGACGTTGCACCCTGGCTCTTTTCCAGGGCAGTATAAGTGCAATAGGTGAGAGAGCACATACAGCGCACCAGTTCATTGACAGATGCACTTACTTAGGAGCACTGTTGCCTGAGCCAATTGACGACAGGCTGTGAAACAAGTCCTAGAACGCAGTCAATAACACTTTGATAGGGACCCAGGCCTACTACCTGCAGTTACCTCGAGCGGTGGTAGCTTATAATAAAATAGGACTAGAATTAATAGAACTAGTCCATACCCGTCAGGGTATGGACTGTGACGTACCGGTATATGACGTATCCAAAGTGTGTGCAGAGTTTGAGTTGTGTGCCGGGTACATACATTGCCTTGCATTTGTATTGCTGAAGTAGTATAAGCAAATATTACTGCCGTTCAGGTAAATGACTTCCCAACCAATCACGGCACAGAAGGACACGCCTTCAGCCAATCACAGCGCAGATTGTAGTAGTCATTAAACCATGCACTGCTTTCAGAAGCAGACCTACAGTACACATCAGGCAAAAGAGCCCCAAGGCCCCCTCTTTGAAAGGGTTCCATCGGGTCGGCAAAATTACTTTTGAATCAGTTTACCATTTTCACATTGTGCACAGATGGATAGAGCTCATCAAACTTCATGCTATTCACAACTACTACTAGGGTTTACCAAAGTCCACCACTGCCCTGCTTTAATTTACTTGAATAATAGCCTCTCGAACCACCAGAATATGTAATGACAATGTTGCCTTTTTTGCCTGACAAATGAATAATGAAATTGCCTGCTAGAAACAATCTGTCCATCAAAGGAGAAAACGGAATGACTTTCTTTTAACCGTCGCCGTGCCAAATGCGAGGATCAAGTACTGTATATGTGCGAATGCACACCTCTGGCCACGTTTTTCATAGACTAAACCCTTATTTTGAAGCACCAGATCTCCGAAACCCTCTGCCTTCGGGTGACAAGTCCCAGAAGTGCCGTTCAGTTGAAATGGCCGATTTGATGAGAACCAAGACATTAAGGGGACGAATCTGAGATAATGCTATTCGAATGCATGAGATAGAATGCGTGAGGGGCCGTGCCCAACTGCCCATTTTGTCCCAAATGAAATGCAACAAAACAACATGTGTTTTCTCTATTCTCCATACAAGTCTATGTAGAAGAGACACCATTAGACCCATGACGTGAATGCAGATGGCATAAGTTTGTGTATACAATAAGGCTGTGGAGTCACAAGCATTCAGCATTATAAGACGAACGAACGAACGAACAAGCGTGCGCACACACACACACACTCACACACACACACACACACACACACACACACACACACACACACACACACACACACACACACACACACACACACACACACACACACACGGCCAAGCGTGCATGTACCTGCATTGACACATGCCTGCATTTAAAGCATAATTTGTTGCAAAAGTTCTGCGAGGATGTTAAAGGGGTCATACCTACTACAACTAATGAAATGAAATGTAGCTCTCTGACTATAGTCAACCAGAAGTCGTCAAGAGACCAGATAGCCAATCAGAAAGCCTGTTAAAAAAACATCAGCTCAGAGGTCGGCTGGAGCCTTAGCGTATAGACAGAGTTTGTCACAGTCCAGTGCTACGTAAACAGTGTTGTGTTTCTGCCCCCTCAATGTCGCAACCTTCTTGGGCAAGACACTGGGACCGTGCAATCTCTCCATCTCCAAACATCCAAAGTTACCGTGCTTTGCAGCTGCCAAAAACTAAAGGCATTCTAGAACTCATTGCATTAGCATCTACAGGAACAATGCATTCTTCGTTCATAAATAATTCTTACTGCACAGGATGCAATTAACACATGAAAGACACGCTCGATTCACATCGATGCATGTTTAATTTATTTTTGCAGGACCAATACACATGAATTAACGTGAATATTCTGCCATAAACTGTAAATACAGCAGTTTAGGCCAAAAAATAACATATTCATCCTCCGGCCCTGCTCTGCAGCGGGTCGAATAGATCAGATGTCTTCTGGAGAGGCAATTTATGCAAAAATAAAATTGCAATTATCTCCAAAAATAGTGATTAGGGGATTATGTAATAAGTGTGACAGGCCTACCAATGACCCTCTCAGTTAAATGATTGATCGGTTCCAGGCTGAACCTGTCCTTGGCAGAAGGAGCAGTGAAGCAGATGGTACTTGTTGGACGCTGGTGCCCGTCATTTTCAGCGGGAGGTCTGAAATTCCTATGCTGTCACATTAAGAATATCTCCTGCTGGGCAGCTTCCTCCTCCCATTTTGGAAGTCCTTTGATGTTTTTGTTCATCAACCGTCATGCACGAAAAGTGAAGGAGACATGGACGCCGGCATGGACCACAGAAATCAGCTGCAGTTACTTCAGAACCATGGACAGCAGCTACTGTTGGTTCAGAAGCATATACGGCAAATAAAGTTAGATTGGACCCTATAAATCAGGGGTTTTCAAACTTTTTGATAGCAGGGACCACTATTTATTATTAATTTCAGCCACGGACCACCATTTGAGCCCCACAGACCCCAAAACTAAATATTTATTTTGCTTTTGTCCACAATTCCAGGCTGGATTTGGGAAACAAAACAGTCAAACATACAGATCAAAATGACCATTATTCTTCTACATTCTATAGTTGTGTAGACTTGGGCTAATTCACATGATGAATATTTTAACTCTTGAGTGTAAACATGAAACCAAATGGACACGGCAAGGGTCCGTTTGATTTCATTTTTACGCTCTCAAAGAGTTACGTATATCTGGTTAACCAGCTTGGGAACTACTGGTTGAAAACCACTGGACTATAACTGTTACTTCAGAACCATGGATAGCAGCTAAAGCTACATTGGAAATGAATGACATTTTGAATAAGAGGACCACACAAAATAAACAAGTCGTACTTCCTTGAATTGTTCTAAATGGAATACTTTTGCTTTTCAAACTAAACAAAAAAAAGAAAATGTATTAATTAATTCTATGATACCAATTGCAACAATTTGTTGCATTGAAGTTAGTCCCAACTTTTAAATATGCAAATTAGCTCCCAATCCCAAATATGAGGATTAAGCAGGTGGCATATTCATGCACGGTATTAATTTTAGAGAAGTATACTAATTATTGATAATACATTTTTGGCAGGCTGCTACTAAACAGAGTGTAGACCCAGAGGTATGCACACATGTGCGCGCACGCACGCACACACGCACACACGCACACGCACACGCACACGCACACGCACACGCACACGCACACGCACACACACACACACACACGCACACACACACACACACACACACACACACACACACACACACAGCCAAGCGTGCATGTACCTGCATTGACACATGCCTGCATTTAAAGCATAATTTGTTGCAAAAGTTCTGCGAGGATGTTAAAGGGGTCATACCTACTACAACTAATGAAATGAAATGTAGCTCTCTGACTATAGTCAATCAGAAGTCGTCAAGAGACCAGATAGCCACAGAGCCGATGTATTTGTTTACAAATATGGAGGTTCAGTTTAAGTGGTTAATAATCACACAATCTTCCAGATGTTGTACACCAACCTCAAACTGGTTGTATAGCAAGTTTGGTTACACAAATTGTCTACACACTCTGAGCCCCATCACTGTAAATACAGGATTGTTCTGGTCCCCTTTGCATGCTTTAAAGGACACACAATGCACCAAACGTATCCCTCACATTTCATTTGTGGTGTGAAAAGAACTGCAGTTGCAAACAGGAGCAAAAAAAAAAAAAAGAACTGAATGTTAGTCAAGGCATTAAGGGCATAGTAGAGTATAATTACATCATGTCCAGATCAATACACAGGAATCAGAAAAAAAGGCAATGTGCTTCTACAGTATTGCCACCTCTGCGCTTGGCTGCTCTATATGAGATTTAATGCATCATGTCTTTCACGCACAGACTGGCACTCTGCCCAGTACGCACATAGTTTTATTACCCGGCTCCCTCTCAGGTTGCTAATTGTTTAATATATATCTTGGCAACTTCCAAGACAAAAGTTTGAATGCTATATACTGCTGTTGGCTGTATATAGCTTGGTGTACATGGTCCTACCCCACCCTAAGTTTAAAATGGTGCTATGGAGTGTTGTTCAAATTCACCTATTTCCATCGCCATGAAATACATTTTTTGCTATAGATTCTCTCTCCACCATGTCAGTAGTTTGTTGACACACACCTTCACTTTTGGTTCAGCATGCATTGTTTCAGCTGTCTGAAAAGGTTTATGGATGAACCACTGCTAAACCAAAAGTTCAAGTGAAAATGTAAGTGTCAAAACACTACTGACATGGTGGAGAAAGAATATATGGCAAAAAATGCATTTTGGAGCAATGGAAATCGGTGAACATCTCATAGCTCCATTCTAAGCTTATTTTGCGGTAGGGGAAAACAGCCATACTTTTTTTTTTCTTCCCCAATAAAATAACAACTGGACCACTTTTTGGGGATATAACTCAACTGCAAATAAAGGTAAGAAAGACTTCGGGGCAGAATTTTCCTCTAAGGTGATTTGAATTGCAGGGGCTACCATTGTCCATAACTGTTTTTACAGTATGGCCCAAAATTGTAATCCGTTTGGCAGTCTTTGACCAACGTTTTCAACATTAAAGACAGTATCTGTATTGTATCAGTATCTGTATTTTTTTGGTCCCCACTTTTATTCACTGGTAACATTGTGAATGGTGCGTCATAGATTAGGAAACACAGCTTGAAGGTAATAGCATTCGTTTTAGGTCGCAAGTTATACCTAGGCAGATGGTATCCGAAGCGTAACCAGAATGAAAGTTATTTCCCCTTGGCTGCACGTACCCATCCATGCCCACGTCAAAGTGTCTGTTGTGAGAAAGGTCCTTTTGTTCTAGAAACCTACTCTGATAACTCGGGGTAGCGTGATAGATAAAAGTACAGTACGTTCTGTTATTATTCAGTGCACAGCGTCTGTTTTCTGCAAGCCCCAGGACACAGGATAAAAACAAAACTAGACTGTTACAATAAAGGCCCCTGTTGGCCCGTCCTCTGTGTTTAGCCACGTGGGGATGCATTTGTCCGTTGTTACGTTCCAAAAATGTGACACCCATATGAAGTACAACAGTGTTATTTGTATGCATGCCAGGCAGGCTGTTCAAAAAAAAGGTGAGATGCAGGCCGTCAAGATTAGCATATTAACTGAGCTGCATATTTTACAAAACATTTCCTTGGAATGTGTGACAACAAACACATTCAGGAGGTCACACCAAAAGGTCCCACTCAAGTAACAGATTACTCAAAGCCAACGTTGACATTTAAAGCTGGGTTCATCACGATGCACCCCAAAATGAGAAAGATCTCCCTTTGAAACACAACAGGCAGACATAACTGACAGGCATGCATTATTCATGGCCCCACGTGAGCAGACCCAAAAAGCCTCCAACACAGAGATCAAAATCCTGCTACAGTATGTGTGTGCATGGTTGCCTTCAGCGTTGGACAAAGTCCTCAGATTTTGGACTTCATTAACAGTATATTAATATCTCAGTGTAATAAATACTTAAACGTAAATGTCCTGCATTCAAAAGTATTAGCATAATGGTACAACAGTATTAGCATAATAAATATAGAATCATCAGGCAGAATTACGGTTTCATTTCAGAATACCTGATCATTGATCTACACCACTTAATTCACTTTTTATTTGATTTCCATTTCGATAAATAATTGTATTCATTAAACTAATAAATTGTCAAATTGACATGTTTGCAGGGTTGTCAACCTTGAAAATTTCTTTGTACACCTAGCATGTGCGAACCACACAAGAAACATCAGAAATGAAGAACATTGCACTAATTCAGATTTTTTTTTTTTTTTTTTTTTTATACTGTGTCTCTAGGCCCAGCTATATCTCATGCTGAAGCTAAAGCCATATTAACCTCCTAAAAATAGAATTCTTAGGTCATCTGGGACTGGCCAAGCAGCATTCACTACTATTCACCACAGACCAGTGATAATATCCCAGACCATTAGGAAATTTAAGTCAAAAAGTAAAACGCGTATTAAACATTCATTACTCAATTATATCTGTCAACTAGGTCTTGCCAGGGCTTTAAATGTAATGGCTGTACTAATGGGTGAAAGATGCTAATTGCAATTGTCTTGCCTCCTTGCTCAGAGTTAGAAAGTCTTTCAATAAATACTGTATGAACGTCAAAACAGTCTATGTCCAGTCGGTGAGTTTATGAATGAGCATACATCATGTTGCCATGTTGTCTAATGTTGTGTAATTATCTCCAATAATAGTGATTGGGCGATTATGTAATAACTGTGACAGGCCAACCTATGACCCTCTGATTGATCGGTTCTAGGCTGAACCTGTCCTTGGCAGCCGGAGCAATGAAGCAGATGGTACCTGTTGGACGCTGGGCCCGTCATTTTCAGCGGGAGGTCTGAAATTCTTACGCTGTCACACTTGAACATTTGCTACTGAAGTGGCTATAAAATACCACAAGTAGGCTATAAAAAGAAACAAACAATCTAAAAACGAGCAAACTCCATATAAGGGAAGCATACAGTGCGCTGTGTCTTACTGGTATACCTACATGAATCTCTAACACAGTGAATATTTTTTTCAGACCTCCATTCCTAGGAAACATGGGTACAATTCTACTTTAAAGGACACCTTTGTTTTTTTCAACCAAGGTTCATGTTTTAGGTTGCTCTTAGAGAAATGTAAAGATCAGTGTTAACCGATTTTAATTTGCTGCTTTCTTTAGTCTTAGGGATTTTAGCTGTTTTTGACAGGGGGCAGGCAGGGCTTGACACTAACACTTGCCCGCTTGCCCGGGGCAAGTAAAAAAAATGGTGGGGCAAGTGAAGACTGCTATCTGGTTGCCCGATCGGGCAAGTGTGCAACTTAGTGCACTATAACACAACACAAGATAAATTTGTCTTGAAGGCAGTCATTGCACTCTGCCTCTGTGTCTTTCCCTGCGTTCTAGCTATCTCTACCTATCTCTCTCCCAGGTTCATTTGGTTCCAAACTATCATTTTGCTGGGGTCAGGGACCACTGGGTCTGTGACCACTATGGGCTAATTAAGATGATGAATTTTAACTCTTGAGAGTGTAAAAATGAAACCAAATGGACCCGCAAGGGTCCATTTGGTTTCATTTTTACGTTCTCAAGAGTTACATCTGGTTAACCAACTTAGCTGGGGACCACCTGGAACCCTGGAAAATGTAAAATTTGCAATATATTTTTTGGGGGCAAGTGACCATGACCTGGGGGCAAGTAGAACCTGACTTGCACTTGCCCGATGGGCAAGTGCCTCGGAGACCTTAGTGTCAACCCCTGGCAGGGGCATTCAAATATGGTGCTGAATACATACCACCCCTGCCAAAAACAACTAAAATCCCTAAAGCTGAAGAGAGAAGCAAATGTAATACAACAAACAATCATCTTTTAGTTCCTCTTATAACAACCTAAAGCATGAACCTTGGTTGTAAAAAAAAAAAAAAGGGGAAAAAAAAGTTGTGCAAAAAAAGTTCAGTAGAGAATTTACTTGTAATAATATGTACTTTAAGAACAGCATACTGCATTACTTTTTGTCTCTGCCACTTTGCAGCGGCTACATTTCTATTAATTCCACAAACAGACCATAAAAGGCCATATTAAAACAGGCCATTATTTTATGAAAAAAAACAGAAAAATGTGAGATATTTCGTTTCTGCCTGACTGTGACGATACGAACAGCATGACTACACAGATTCAATCTTCCTGAGTTATCTGTTTTGCAGAAGGCATGTCATGTCCTTTCATTAATTACATTCTGAGTCACAACAAGCAAACAATTCACCATCCAATGGTGGTTTGCCAAGTCATCCCATTCGTT
Source organism: Benthosema pterotum (assembly GCA_039105355.1). Taxonomy (NCBI): domain Eukaryota; kingdom Metazoa; phylum Chordata; class Actinopteri; order Myctophiformes; family Myctophidae; genus Benthosema; species Benthosema pterotum. Next base: position 9,150,813 of record CM076978.1, read on the forward strand.
TCCGATGAGGCTGTCACTGTGCTAACTGATGGAGCAATGAGCACACACTCATCTGATGTCCCGTTCCAGAACGGAGTGAGCAGCTGTCCCACAAAACGTCCTTCAGACAAATGTCACTATACAAAAAATTGTAAAAAATAACATGAACGCATGAAAGCAACATACATGCACGCTGCCTGGTATCCAGTCTTTCACCCTCTCCGTGCCAAACATGAGAATTTTGAATGCTGTCTGTTTTGGGAGCACTGGGGACACTTTTTAATTCTCCCCCCAAAAAAAATCAAAACAGTACAAAATAACTATTTTGATGTAAACGGAAACTGATGGCTTTCCTTTTAACACGTTGAAATATCAAAACTTCAACCTTAAAAAGATTCCAAAAATTGCAATTTGTGAAAGCTAGTCTTGTGTTGAGGACATATAGTAACAATGTTGAAAACCTGGCTGGATGAGGTGATCGTTATCAATAAGAGTCTAACAAGCTCCCTCCCTAGCCACGACTACACTTTTTAAACAGCGTGGCGTGCATCTCTCGTGAGCTTACCACTTCTCTTTCAAATGATGACCGTTAGGAGTTTATACTCACTTTGTAATATCAGCAAAATAAGCTTCTCTGTTTTATCGGTAAATTCAATCCACAGTTGCATTAAAAGCAAAAGAACCTGCATACACAGGTGAAAGGAGCTACTCCTCACTGACTGAACAAAATCCTCAGAGGATGAAGAAATTCAGGAGCTCTTTCATCCTAGCCACCCGCCTGCGCTGCGCCCTGTGAATGATAAAACACATTAATGTGCTTCAGATAGGAGCTTCCACACACGGTGCTCTCAGGAATTGTGTTTATCTCAGCAGGCGTGGACGGTCCCAGGCTTTTTCACCTCCTCACATCGTCGACTATCATCTATTCTTTGTTTCTAACGCTCTCTGCGGAAACTTTGATGTTAGGGGAAAGCATAGCCTATAAAGAAGACACTTCTCGGCTTCTCGTGATGTAAATGTGTGTGCCACTGGCAGAAAACTAATGAACGAGAATCTTTCTGTTGTAATAATTACCGTGTCTAACTTCTTCAACGCCACAGAGCTTTCTCTGTAGAAAACAAAGTATGCCTATACTTTATTTTGTATCTACAATCCTCGTACATTTAAGCAACAGCAACAAACAGAAAAGTAAGACGTGAAGGAAGAACTGAGCAACTGTACGAGACAAGATTGTCTGAGATGTCAACGTTTGTATGTTGCTCCTCATGCTTTGAGGAGCATGCTTTGTACTTTGCACGCTCCTTTAGCGTCTGTTGTCACTGGGTTTCAAGAGCCTGTGTGGGGAACTCTAAGGCAAATGTACTCTCAGCTGTCAAACATGAGAGTAGAATGGGTCTGTCCTCGCTCACCAAGTATACAATCCATGTATAATATATGAACTCATCATAGTCCAAGGACATAAACTTTCATCATCCATTCTGACTGAACATGGCACAAGTAGGCTACAGTACAGGCTCTGACGGAACAGTGCAACCCAGTCAATATCAATAAAACAGAAAATGTTTCTACGGAGCCATGATTGTAGGCGAAATTCCCAATGTGTATATCTCCAGAGCTTAAACAATTAAAGCTCTATATAAGATGCGTGCATGTTGCATTTAAAGGCTGTTCACTACCAAGTACAAAGGGAAGGATGACTATTGTGTTGTATAGAAAGATATAAATAGACATGTGCGAGAAGGCACTTTTTAGCAAAAGCTTTGTTCCCATAGGAAGCATGAAATAAGAACTGTTCTCTAGAGCTATATTGACGTAGACTGTGGGGTGTAGTGACAATCAAATAATCCATCTCTGTCCGCTGTAGTTAGTCGATAGGTAGTTGCTCCACTAAATATGGTATTTACTGAAGCACTTTGCAGCCATCTTCAATGTATTTTCATATTACTGGTCCTCATTATTGCTCATTGTTATAAGGTCTTTTCTGTGAAAAGTACAGAAACCAGGGGCATCCATTCCTCAGTGGAGAGGTGTGGTCATTTCAAAGATTTCTAACTTATAAATAAATAACGCATGCTTATCGGTGTATTTTTTTGACATATATGCATACTAATTATGATGCATCACATTACAGTTTCTTCAAATTAACTTTTTCCCCTGCAGTAAATAAGGTAGATCATAATGTCATCTAATAATAAGAATAATGGTGCAATGTGCAGCTAAGGGAATGGAAAAAAATAATAATAATACATCATAAATTATGATCCTTCTATGCAAACTTAACTGTCAAAATGAGATACGGTTTAGCCGCTTTAAGCACATTTTACTATCTGGCTAATTTCAGAACACTTAAAAAATCATGATATAAATGTAATTTTGTAAAAATGTTTTAAGCGTGGTGTGATGTCACAGACCAAAGACTTCAAAGACAAGCATGAACATGAACTTGTACCAGGTGTTCTTTCATGAGGCTTTGATTGGGTGACATCACACCCCCTGTTCATGTGCACCAGCAGGGGGTTCATGTTAAAGCTTAAAACACACACACACACACACACACACACACACACACACACACACACACACACACACACACACACACACACACACACACACACACACACACACACACACACACACAAAACATATTTCAGATTAATTCGCGGGGTTGCCTACCACCAAGTAGAGATACTTAATCAAACCTCTACAAGTGCCAACTTGTGGAGTTGATATTAATCCCATAGGAATCCACTGATCTGTTAATGAGAAAGACCGAAATCCCAGCTTGACTAGCGCAAAAACCCCACACTGGTTTTGACTCTGAATATATTACTTATTTCACATGCACACACACACACACACACACACACACCCATTTGGCATGTGCTGCGCAACAGATGCAGCCTCAACAGTGGAGATTAAAAAAAAGTAGTTGCAGAGGTTGCATTTTTGCATATAGCCTTGATGGCATTATTCGGAAAAAAAAGATGAAGATCGTGAAGAAGGGAAGAGTCAAATAGGGGTGAGTACTTTACTGTATACAAACTGCTGGGCTGGATAGATAGAACCTGTATTAATCCAGAGGGAAATTTAGCTGTCATAAGCACAGCGCCGCGCGGCAAGGATTAAACAAAGATACAGGCTGACTGCGTGAGGCAGAGAGGAGGCTGCCTGGGGTGCGTTTTGGTGGTCCCCAAGGGGATGGCAATTGCCAACCCCCTAGATTTAACCTCAAAACTATGCATAATATTTTCTCTGGCACATTTCCTTTTTCATGCACCGCATAGCTCCCAGAACACTGCAGGTCTGCTGCCACTCTTAATTTAAAACACAACTGAAGACCTTTGGTTTGTCACTGCTTTTGATAGTTACATTTATGTTTTTGTTTGTTTATACCTGTATCTCTATATCTTGCACAACATTTATTGTACTTTTCTGGAGGCCATTGTAATCTCTCCTGTACATGTTATTTTGTAAAGTTATAAAGCACACCGAATTGCTTTGCTATACAAATACAACTGCCTGACCACCTTTCTTTTCAGTCTTTTTTTGCAGGGCAGATTAATCAGATCATTTGGTCTGGTATGCATCGGGACCCATCCATACAAGACACAAAGTGACACAAAGTCCACATTGCTGCAGCCACAGTTGACATTGCACATTGATTATATCCATTAGTCAATGTTAATGTGGCTGTCAAACCAGTACAGCAGCACACTGCAATAATAGGCTGTGTGAGGAGTGATATATGTTTTTTAACAAGTTCAACACCCAAACACAATTTATAACCAGCATTTTAAGTAAGATAGGTTCTTTATAGAAGGCAAATTATTGGTTTCAATTGTATTTCACATAACGTAAGTGAATCTTAAGTATTCACTGACAATTTTCTTGAGGTTTCATTTATCAAGTCGCAGTATGAAAGCTATATCTGGCTTAATGTGCCCCCTCGCCTCAGGCGAGAAAAGCTGAGACTTTATTTGTCATTTGTCATATTTGTGGACAGACATTAATTTGTAGGAGGTCCTGGAAATGATTGGGTGCACACAATAGGATAGCTGCTCAGCCTGAAAAGAGAAAAAGACTGATTGTTTATTTAATTGATTCCATTATTTGTACAAATCAATAATCCACCGATTACTCTCCTGTGTATAACGGAAATCTCTCTGCCAAAAAGTGCAGCTCTATCAGCTATTTTGGGCAAATACTACACACACACACACACACACACACACACACACACACACACACACACACACACACACACACACACACACCAGGGTTTCCCCCAGCGCTTTATCATCAGGGCGGCCGCCCTGAGTGAAGCCCGGCCCCCCCCCCAAAAAAAAAAAAAAAAAAAAAAAAGTAAAAATGTGTCGTTCATACAATGTGCATGTTATAAAATAAAGTTATCTGCACTAAGGCTTCAAACCGAAAGTGCGATTTGAAACCATGTCATTAGCAAATCGCAACGGCCGCGATCATTCAGTAGTATTCAGTATCAACCGGAGCGAGTCTGATCCAGTGTTGACACTTCTGTGCTGCGCGCTGCCCAATCAGTGCGTAGGCAGTGCTTCTGTGCACGCAGCAGTGGGGAAAGTTGTTTAGCTCCCGAAGCAGTAAAAAGACGCCGTCTGTGTCCCGCCCCGACTCCCGCGGACCCCCGTCATGTCAGCCTAAGCAAACGACATCCACGCTGAAATTATTGCGTTTCGACTGGTGTGTAGCTTCATATGCTTAACGTTAGTCTCCCTCTCCCTGTCTGTTGAATAATTAGCACATAGGCTAGCTTGTAGCTCGTGTGTGCTGCTTCTGAGGTGTGTGTGTGTGTGTGTGTGTGTGTGTGTGTGTGTGTGTGTGTGTGTGTGTGTGTGTGTGTGTGTGTGTGTGTGTGTGTGTGTGTGTGTGTGTGTGCGTGTGTGCGCGTGTGTGCGTGTGCGTGCGTGTGTCTTGAAGCGTATTTTGCGAGTATTTTGAGGGTGACCAGATATCCCCGTTTCTGTGGGACAGTCACAGGGTGACCAGATGTCCTTCTTTGCGTGGGACAGTGTCTCATTTCAAAGACCCTGTCCCACATTGTGACTGACAGACTACAGTGGTCAATTGTCCTAAAAGTCCCCCTTCTGTTTTCTGTTGTAAAGTTTTCTCACTGTCTCTGTTAATGCTAGATGTGTTTTAAGCCTGTTGAAATAACAGGTGAAATACATACCAACATGAATAAATAACAAATTCATGGCTAGGGACTACTTATGGACAAATGATGCATGAGGCATTTTTAATGCCAACTGTAATGTGTTGCTACCCTGCAATTAAATGTCCCTCTCAAGTAATACTTCTGTCCCTCAAATGAACAGTTTTGGTCCACTTAAGTCTGATTGATCAATCTATTGTGAAAGAAAAATATCTACCAGTCTGCCTGTTCTGATAAGAATTGAAATATGGCCTAATAATGACATAACTGCAGTAAATGGCCATTGAATATGTGATGACCGCGAAAATGCAGTCATTCCCTTATTGACTATAAGGGAATTTATAGTCATTTTTTTACTGTGGCACTCTGAGTGTCAAGGAAAAAATCATGGCACTTCATGTCAAAAAGGTTGCCTACCCCTGGCCTACGGTATTGTAATTACATCACATGCACACGCACGGACGTGCACGCGCACGAGCACAGACTCGAAGCCTCACCACCTTGACTAAACAATTTTCTGGGGGAAACACTGCACACACACACACACACACACACACACACACACACACACACACACACACACACACACACACACACACACACACACACACACACACACACACACACACACACACACACACACACACACACACACACACACACACTATATATGGATGCCCCTTTTCCAACATTTCCCCCTTGAGGTCCCAGTCCCTTTCAACAGTTTACATTGGTGCAGGTCTTTATTCTAATGCGGGCATTATAGTAGCTCCAAACTTTTTCCACATATCATTTTTTTAAATAGTATACTGATACTCATGCAAGTATTTTAGGTCACTCTGGTGCAACTTTTACATATACTGTAATCCCATAGGTAATCTATTTCTCCTCCTCTCCTCCCCTCCCTTTGCCACTCTCCTCTATAATCACTCGGGTTGAAACGTCATGTCACAGGGATCAAGGTGGATGGATGCCCAATGTGTTTTGGTGTGGAATTCTCCTTTAAAGAGTAACGGTTTCCCCCGTCATCATGATTTTTTTCGACCAGACTTTCCGGTCCTTCACTGTCATCCACAGTTCCTGCTTACACGTGTCCCAGGCCATGACATTAGGGAATGGCCGTTTTCTACCTCTGGTCTGCTCTGAGGCAGGAGTCCAGAGAAGGTCATACAGTATAGCCTCACTGTCAGCTCTGTAGCAAACTGTGTTCTTTATTTAACTTAGTGGAGAAACAATCCAATAGATTGAAATGCCTCCATAGGCGTGGCCTGTGAGGCTATGACATCACTCCTCCATATATGATCACACCGCAAATCCATATAAGGTCACGCCGCCATATCCATATATAAATATCACAACATGATAGCCATAGACGGAGAAGACTGGAAAATCACCTAGATCTGCATATATGGAGAAAGACCACATTTTCTTTTTACATTAACTGAATCTCGCCGTTATTGTTGGTGGGGATAGTCAGGGTAGCATCATGGATGGAGGATCACTTTTCATTGTTGAGTGTCTCCGTGCTGTAAATCCTGCTGAGATGCAGGTGAAGGTAGTGTTGTGTGCAATGTCTTAGTTAGTATGCCGTTGGCATCGATTATGTGCATGTGTGCACTAAATCCTGCGGAGGAACAGGTGAATTTAATTAAAGTATTGTGCTGTTGGCTCACAAGCAAACCGCCATGGGGGGGATTTCATACGACCATGCCCAGGGGCCCATTCTCACATAAGCTGCCCATGTTCAGGTTTATCCTCCATCAGTCTAGTTTCTCTACGCAGGCGGCAGGAGTTTGCTCTGGCACGAGTGTATAATGATTTCCGCCAGGGATGCACATTATAAGGTAGTGATAATCCAGACATGTTATCTATAAAATCCAGGTTTTAATATGAAACTGAAAAGTCCTTTTGTGATGACTGAAAGCAACAGAGTTACTCAGGGTTTCCAGAAGCTTCCAAAAGGGTGAAGATGTTAATATAATTATAATGCAAATACCTACACTCGCAAAGATTGAAAAATCTTAAACTTTACTACATTTACCTTTGAAACAAAGGTAATGTTGATTCAGAGTCAGGTTATTATTATCAGTGCATTGCTGCTCAAAATAATTGACATTGCCCCTCAGAATTGAAAGATGTTACAGAAAATCCCAAACAGCAAATCTGTTGCATCATGATGTTCTGTGAGCTTGTAGATCGGCTATTTTAACTGCATTTGAAAACAGGGTTACAACTACATGTTTCTTCCATAGAGAAAATATGTAGTAGTGCAAAAGTCATCAGTATAAAGCTCCCCAAAATATATTAATTACTAAAACATATATTTATTACCAGTGGACTCTGTGGCCTTGTACAGGTATACTCCTGACCACGATAAAACCAAAGAGCAAATACACAGGTAAGGTATGGATACTTGAGTAGCAGTAAAGTAAATGTTTAGTGTTCACCACTGGTTATATGACCGGATATGGGCCAAAATGCTAATGCTGTGCACCTCCAATTTCCTCATATTGCAGAGATGATGGCCTCTGGCGAATCTTAATTCTGTTGACTGTGGAAAATAGTGTCCCCAGGCCATGCTGCAGGTGGTGTCTGGCACTTCAACTATTCATCCAGGGAGGAATGTGTTGGAGAGGATGCCGATGGAACAGCATAGTGGTTCTTTCCCACAATAATAAACACATTGTTAATATAAGCAGAATAATTTTAAATGAATGGTGAACAAAAATAAACACACAGTAGCCCCAGCAGTAGAATTATTTCTGCAAACATTGAAATAGAGAGGTTTGGTTTAGACTTTAGAGCATTGGTTCTAATTTGATTTTTATTTTTTACTTTTTACATTAAGGCACAAATAACAGGAAAATGTTTTCAATACTTGTCATAATTATCATACTCGTCATATTACATGAGCCCTTCAACTAAACTTCCCAATGTATGAATGAATGGACCATTGTAAAGCGCTTTGAGCACTTGGAAAAGCGCTATAAAAATGCAATCCATTATAAACTTATTTCTAGTGGTTTGAACCTCAGTCACCACTCTGATATAACCATGTAGTCTTTTGATTTCTTTCTGGACTTTGAAAATCAACAATGGTGGACACTGAACACAATGTGGAATGTAAATTTGGAATTGAAGATCAAAGAAGAGGAGAAATTATACATGTAGGTTGCAATTTCCATTAAAGCTCCTATAGGATATGCAGGGGTGGCCAACCCGTGGCTCGCGAGCCGCATGCGGCTCTTCAGCTGGTTACATGTGGCTCTTAAGGGGCTTCCACATGAAACCATCAAAAACCTTTTTTTTTATACCAGGGCCCACCATTTATTCAGAATTTGAGCCATTTGATGACAATTTGAGCCATTTGATGACATTTTTGATTTTGATGACATTTTAGCTCCACAGACCCCAAAGCTAAAGATTTTGTTTACTTTTGTCAACAATTCCAGGCTGGATTTCAGAGAAAACAAAACAGTCAAACATACAGATCAAAATGACCATTAATCTTCTACATTCTCTAGTTGTGTAGACTTGGGCTAATTCACATGATGAATATTTTAACTCTTGAGAGTGTAAACATGAAACCAAATGGACCCGCAAGGGTCCATTTGGTTTCATGTTTATGCTCTCAAAGAGTTACATCTGGCTAACCAACTTTCCATCATTTAGCCTGGGGACCACCTGGAATCCTCTTTGATGTGGCTCTTTGCAGTAACACAATGAAAAACGTGGCTCTTAGTCTGTGACCGGTTGGCCACCCCTGTCCTATAGGATATGAAAGCTTGATCGTTAAAAAATTGGATATTTGTGGGGAGACAAACACACATGGGAGCACCAAAACATGAGAATGTGTGCACGCACACACGCACGCGCACACGCACACACACACACACACACGTTGAATTTCATGTTATTACCCCTTTAATATTTTATTTTATACTTTTGTATGGGGTCGACAATACACTTGGGTGTCCGACGCCAAATACATGAAAAGGTTTGATAACCACTGCTTTAGAGGGCAGAGGTCAAGGCATGAGCAATCATACTGTAGATACCGAAGCCCAACCTATAAGCCCAAAACCAAGCCCCTCACCAAGAAATGCCTGTCTACTGTAAACCATAACAATAAATAGCAGTACAGTATAGAAATATGATATATTACTAAGCCGCCAAAAGAAAAATAACACAAGATTATCACCATCTTTTGAATGACACATGTCAATAACGTGTGGGTTTCTCACAAAGCATTAAATTGTGCAGTACATAGTACACAAACTTTGTTGTGACTGATATGCAGCTGAAAAGATGATATTTCTATTAGTGATACTCTTCTCAGAAAATAATAATGTGGCATTTCCCAAGGGAGAAATGCCTTGTTTACAACAACGATGGCATCTCTATCCCTCTCTCCCCGTCGCTCTCCTTTGGTGTTGGAGTAAGTTTTGATTATTATTGTTCAAAGTGGTTCATTGTCATGAGGGTTTTGCGAGTTTGATCACATCATGAACATCAAAGGGAGATGACGGCTCTCCGAACATTTTTATGATTATGCATGCCTTCTCGGGGACACTAGCTCCTTATGGGATGGAGCAACTGACTCCAGGAGCCCACTTGAGGCTATTTTAGTTTTTTTCCCCCTCTTCTGGGGTTGGTTTTCTCCTCATGTATTTCCTTATTTATGTCTTGTTTCAAGATGCAACAGAGAATCCAAACTAAACTTATCAGTCCGAATATAAGTAAGAAAAGTTGCATTGTTGATTTCTTTTAATACTTGTTTTGCTTTAAATCCAGGAAGGGCGACATAAAGTAGCGACCAACGGCCAGTTTGAATGGGTTAGGGTAAGGGTTTGGTTAGGGCGGGGTTTGGTTAGGGTAAGGGTTTGGTTAGAATAAGGGTTTGTTTAGGGTAAGGGTTTAGTTAGGGCAGGGGGTTGGTTAAGGGGATATTACATCCTGGCCATCGCTGTTGGATCTCACCGTCTCTCTTTAAATCTAACTGATTATCACTATCAGTCTATCGGCTGGTATCATTTTCATGGGGAAAACCTTAAATTAATATATGGTAGAATTTCCAAATACAACAACATTTTGTTATCTGGTTGGTTTGCTAGCTGGTTTGGTAACCTAACTGTGAAATATAAATCTCAGATTGAAAGACTTGTAAAAGTGGCTGGGAAGATTATGGGATTGTCTAGCCCCCTGATCACCCTAAAAGACTTCGAACAAGCTGTAGTTCGACAGACTCAATGTGTTGTCACTGAACCCTTACATGTTCTCAACTCTGAGTATGTGTTAATGCGAACGGGTAGGAGATACAGAGCTCCACCATTGATACACGATTCTCGATTAAGCTCCTAAATGGGGAGAGCATTTAGCACTTACCGGCGTAGGGTACACACTAGGGTGTAAATGTGTTATATGTAATTGTATTGTCCTGTGTCTACTGTTTTCTGTTTGTCTGTATGAAACTCTGTATGCAGCTCTGCTCTCTGACTCCAAGACAAATTTCTCCCACGGGAGAAAGCTAAACCTTGAACCTTGAACTATTTTCTTCACATTGCTTCCAAAGGATCATGCAAAATACCAATCATGTGTATAATCTTCAGTCAAATGCATTCAAATTTGCATACGACTTTGTTTTGAATATAACTCCTGATTAAAACTTTCGCACACCTGGAGGGAAGGCTAAGGAGCAGTGAAATGGAATGAATTACAGCAGTGGTTTTCAACCAGTGGTCCGGGGACCACCAGTGGTCCTTGAAAGAGTTCCAGGTGGTCCCCAGGCTAAATGATGGAAAGTTGGTTAACCAAATGTAACTCTTTGAGAGAGTAGAGATGAAAGCAAATGGACCCTTGCGGGTCCATTTGGTTTCATGTTTACACTCAAGAGTTAAAATATTCACCATGTGAATTAGCCCAAGTTTACACTACAACTTACAACTAGAGAACGTAGAAGGTTAATGGTTAATTTCGTCTGTATGCTCGACTGTTTTGTTTCCCAAAACCAGCCTGGAATTGTGGTCATTGAGTTGAAAACAACTGGATTAGAGCAGCATAGTACAGAGTCATCGACAGTAAATCATGTGCCGATATGCATTATGTAACGGTATCATACTGTGTGTGTGTGTGTGTGTGTGTGTGTGTGTGTGTGTGTGTGTGTGTGTGTGTGTGTGTGTGTGTGTGTGTGTAAATACGTGTAACAAAACTTTTCACAAATGCGCCACGACCTTTTCCATTTAAAGGTAGGGGAAGTGATTTCACTTTTGTCAGATATCACCAAAAAAAAGTTTCCCCCTCCCCCACGTTAGCAGAGGAGCTAATAAAAGTTCCCCAGATGGAGGGTGAATTCTCCTCCAATCAGGATCGAGCAGCAGGTTCACATAGTGTAGCTACTCTTGGGCGCCCCTAGTGCACCGGGTTGGTACTCCACCATGAATTTAAAATCACTTACCCTACCTTTAACATCTGTTGTTAACAACAAGGTCAAACTCTCCAAACCACCAATGCCTGTGTGCGACCCTCAGCTGTTCTAAAAATAAAGTTCTATAGCGTGTATAATATGGAAGATTTCAAACTCCCATCTCAAGCTGACCTTGGTTAATACTATGGTTTACCCTAGAGGGGAAAAAGAACACGCAGTTTTCACAGGTCTGTGTTCATGCATTAAACATCACAGCCCATAACAACGTGTATAAAGCATACACCAAAAAAGAGTGTGGAAAAAGGCAAAAAAATAAAAAAATAAATACAGGGTGATTTATTTATAAATATTGTTTTGAGTCTTTAATCAAAGTGCTTTAGTAAAGCACTTTGAGCTGCATTTTATGTCATAAAAGGTGCTATACAAATAGTTTTTTATTATTTATTAGTAGTAGTAGTAGTAGTAGTAGTAGTAGTAGTAGTAGTAGTAGTAGTAGTAGTAGTAGTAGCAGCAGCAGTAGCAGCAGTAGTTGCAGTAGTAGTAGTAGTAGTAGTAGTTGTAGTAGTTGCAGTAGTTGTAGTAGTAGTTGTAGTAGTAGTTGTTGTAGTAGTAGTAGTAGTCTCCTCCATGATGCAGTGTGGGCAATTTACAATTTAGAACTTACATTAAAAGGATACCTGTCTAATAAGATAAACATCGCTTAAAGAATTATACTTTCCCTATATAACTAAAATAAACAAATAAAAACACCAATGGCATCTTATTTCTTTCATAAATAGAGAATATTTCACTCAACAGGAACTGCTCCTGGCGCAGGATGATGACGTCACATGTGGTCTAGCTCTATACAATATATGGATGAACATGCTCTGTGACATCATCATCCTGCGACAGGAGCACCTCCTGTAGAGTGAAAGCTTCTCTATTTATGAAAGAAATAAAGTATTGAAGGTGTTTTATCTGCATGTTTTAGTTATAGAAGGCAAGTATAGTGTTTTAAGGCACATTTGTCTTATTAGGCAGGGATCCTTTTAAACAAGAACAAAAAGCATGCCAATACATCACATAAATAAAATGTATTTATCATGAATTTTATGAGAGCTTAAGAACAAAACAGTGGGATATGCATATCATGAAACCAGAAATATACAGGTGTATGTGTATAATGTACACACAATCAGCTGGCTCCTCCTCCTTTTCCAAAACAATGTATGAATAACTAGAAACAAAGGGAACATTACAGGTGTTTTTGATGAATCTTTCATCATGGTTCAAATGGAGTTTGAAGTTATAAGGTTTCTATAAGGAACATATAGTAAATAAGTAGCCTTGCCACACCATGATGCCATGAGGCCCGGCTGAGCCATTGAGGCCCATATTGTTTTTGTGGCATGAGGCAGCTTGATATACAAGTACACCCCCTGGACATGACACTGTATTGAATGAATGAATATCAAATATAAAAATACTGAATCTAGTAAGCCTATGGTCGACTAACTTGGTGCATCTCGTAGACATGAGAGGTAGCAAAAGAAAGGAAAATCTTTGGAACACAATGCCTCAAATCATCCAATTGACATCAAGGGCGCAAGAAAAAAGGTCTCCTTTTTCACTTTAGAATATTATAGCACCACCAGGAGGCCACAAGCTGACCTGGCCTGGCTGAGATATGCCCAGAGGGGCACTTTTTGTCTGTTTCACCTTTGGATTTCTAGCATCCATAGGACCTAGAATATGATCATGTTGATGATCCAAAGGAAGAAAGTGGTCCAAAGTGTGTTATTGTTGTAGCACCAGAGAAAAGGCCTATTTGTCTTGACTTTACTAAATGGGTCATTATGGATCATTAGTATGATTAATGGCTAAGTGCTCAATTCTTTCCAATGTCTCTGGTTGGCTTTAACGCTATAAGAAGTTCAAAGCGATCACTTCAATACAATAAAGGAAAGTACAGAGATGCCATTGACATAGTGTGAGAATAATACGTATCACTATTAAAATAATTTAATGAATTACAAATTGCTCCATCTACGCCAACCTTGTCAGCTTTGTACAAAGAGTTAAGGAAACCGTCTGTCCAGCCGAATGTGGCCTGCAAATTGTTTCTAAAGTCGTGTGCTCTAAAAGGATCAGTCCCATGTTTCTAAATTTCTGCAGAGGACAGGGCCCAAATCCACATACCCCTTTATTAGCTAGTAATCACACATAATCACTCCCAACCAGCACTGTTCGAGTTCCTTTAACTGACTTTATCGTTTTAAAGTCTTTAATAAATGTGCATGTATAAAATACAAATTGCAAATCAATCTTAGTACACATTTGCCATCAGCTGTAAAACAAATACGACAATGTAAGACCAATCTAAGACCATACCATAAGAAAGTCTATATTTGTCGACAGAAGTAATACATTATGAGAGTTTTGAATTTGTATTACATTATGAGCCGCAATGTTTTAATTTATAAAAATGTTAATCAGATCAATCACTTGTAAATCCCTTGGGCTATACTCTATGGCTCTAGTTACAGGGAGACACACTATAGCCTATTGTACTGTATGTCTCCATAAAACCGTGCACTACCGATTTATTTCAATGAAAATTGCTTGTGAATAACATGAATATATCATAAATATCTTGAATAACATGGCAAAAAACTAGTGAAAATAGCCAATTTGCAAATTCACACATAGCTCAAAGACGCATCGTGACTTTGAGCTTGTAAAAAATGTTGTTTTCTCTCGCTTTTTAAACAAAAGGCGACATACAAGGCACATACGGTGCATTGACAGTTCAGAGCACAGCTTGAAATCGTTTGATTCGATTTCCTCATCTTCTTCAATCTATTCCTTAGTCCGCCACGGCGAGATTTAATGCATATATAATTACAAGCACCGTTGTCTTTTCCTTCATGCTTCATACCTAAACAGATCAAATTTGTAACTGGCCTTGAATGGATTAATGAAAGTCATTGTCCCTTGCAAAAGAAGCTTTAAAATGTCATTAGGTACTCTGGCACTAATAACTATTCCCGCCTGGTCCGTGTCACCTGACCAAGAGAGAGCCGCCGCTGCTCACTCCTGCATGGCGGGTCATTACAGAATTAATGTGTGTTTTGGCTGCCTGAGGACATCTCTAATCTGATACCTCACCGCGCCGCAATATATTCACGGTGGACAGAGGGGAGGGAGTGAAAGCGGTATCCATGCAGGGGATGATGTTTCTCTTGCTCTACATTTCTGTAGAGCGAGAACCAACACCAGTGAGAGAGAGAGAAACCAATAATAAACGCATCCGTTTACAGTAGACAAAGCTGTGACAACCAAGTGTGATTGTGCACAGTACAAGTAGACTCTTAGTTGGCGACTTCCTGCACTAGCCCCGTTTCTTTTTTACTGAAATGGATAACTGCACGCGAACAGGAAGAGTAAGACGTCTCGCCGTGGCGACCTTGTCACCACAGAGGCCCCACAACAAGCCCACTCATTCCGTTTCGCTTATATGTGAGCAGCGAGCCTTCAGTCATAGTCAGTCGCACACACACCACCACCACCACGTCAATGTCAAAGGAGGAACTAGTAACAATGGAGTCAGCGCTGGATGTTGTTTTTACCTTGCTTCTTTTCACAAAAGGTGAGCCTTCTCTCTGCATATGTTTTGATAACTCATCACCACTTGCGATTAACACCAATTACTGTCAGTATATCATTGTGAACTGTTTGTTTATGGTTTCTATTGTTGTATAGTGTTGCACTGTTTGAATGTTCAACAAGCCTTTTAGGGGATTTTTGTGTCGCAGCCATTTGGCCTTTCCGTCGTCCTACAGCGGTGGTTTTCAACCAGTGGTCTGGGGAACCACCAGTGAGTTCCAGGTGGCCCCCAGGTTCTATGGAAACTTTTAAATCTCAAGATTTAAAATATTCATCATCTGAATCAGCCCAAGTCTACACAACTAGAGAACATAGAAGATTAATGGCCATTTTTGATTTGTTGTTTCCTAAGTCCAGCTTGGAACTGTGGACAAAAGCAAAATAAATCTTTAATTTTAGGGTCTGTGGGACTAAAATGTGCTTGAATGGTGGTCCGTGGCTCAAATCTTGATTAAATAGTGGGCCCTGGTATCAAAAAGGAAATGAAAACCACTGTCCTATACGGCTGGGCTGAATGAAATGATTAATTTCATTCAAGAATCAAGACCCGTCTATTCTTCTTCTAGTTACATCGTGTATGACCGGGCCTATGGAAGTGACCAGTGGCGTGGGTGACAATGTGCTGATCTCCTGCCAGTACGCCCAGTTCTACAGGGATAAAGTCAAGTATTGGTGCCGGGGCTACCACTGGTACTTCTGTACCGTCGTGGTCCGATCGGATCAGCCGCAAAACCCGGCTCAGTCCGTGCTTCTGTCAGATAACAAACACCTGGGAGAGCTCACTGTGCACCTGCAGCACGTCAGAGAGGAGGACAGCGACTGGTACTGGTGTGCCATAGAAACAGTCGCCAGAGGAGTGGGAGTCAGAGTTAAATTGCAGGTGTCTAAAAGTAAGTATAGGCAGTATTTCTGAGGTTCACCTGCATGAGTCATTCATTTATTATCATCATCATCGGTGAGGCTGTGTTGTGTATTGCTTTTATCTGGTCCCACTGAAGTTCTTATTTCAACACATTGCAGGCTTGTAGATTGTCTATTTTTTGCCATTTGTTGGACAAACACTGTCTTAAGCTCCTTTTTTAGAAATCAAAACCTTTGAGAGGCATTCTGAGTGTTCTCTCATAAACACTGGATGGGAATTCTTCCATTTCTAATTTCAGTTGAATCAATTTCATTTCATTCAGCTGAGCCATTTTCAACATGGTTTCCATTTTGGAGAGCATGTCACTGGTAAAGTGTTCAGAAGACCTTAACACCATCAGTGCACAATTAATCATCACCCACTGGGCTATATAGTTGAAATGGACAGCATAGGAAAAAGCATAGCAGTTTGTTTAGTTTTAGTCGCTAATTCCACACAAGGCCCAGCAGACCTTGTGTGTACAAAATGTACTGTAAGTGGAAGGAACAAATCCTCTATTCAGTGAACAACAACACATAATGCTGGCAAGGTCCAATATTTGAACTGTGCCCCTTGCCATTTGTGGACCAATCACACATGCCACGGCACACGGATAGCCTCAATGAATCTCATGTAGAACAGCCCTGTCCTCCAGCATGAGTGTGCGCTACTTACACCAAATATTATACCAAGCATCTTAGTTTAATAGACTTCATTAAAAACTCATCACCGCGCAGATCACGTGTCACAGACACATTTATTTGTAGTCACAGTTTGTTGTACAAGACGGGATCACCTCCTTTTTTGCATACAGTGCTATCTGTCCTCGCTGTTCCCACTGCTGGCTGATCCCCACACGGGCACGGCGCGATGACACACGCACTACTACGGTCACCTACGACTTATTTCTACTACCACTGCAATCTACACCGCCTGGATATCCAGTACATGTGGCGGCCACGCCACCCACTCCTCTTGCAAAGTTATTTGCAAGTTTCAACTGCTCACTCGAACACCAACAAAGTGTGTTCGGATTGCCCTGTATGCGCCTCTGTATGTGTGTGTGTTGTGGTGTATGCGCAAGTGCATTTGGAGTGGGAATGCAACAATCTTCAGCTTGCCATCAACGCAACATAACTCCCCCAGTCCCCCACCCACACACACTGACACCGCATAAATGCACACTCAGACACCGCGTAGTTACTACAACGCACTCCACCGAAAATAGCCAATCTTCAAGCTCACAACATCATAGGTTGCTAAAGCCCTGCGTTTCCTCAAGCCAGAGCTAAGAACTGCACATTGTGCACACAAATTGGCTTAGCCTTTGATCTACATGACTCTAAAAATATATTTGGGAGTACCAGGCTGTGCGACTGAGCATAGGCTACTTTATATGGTGCATGTCAAACTGAGTTTCCTTCAGGTATTCATATTGTATTGTAATGACCTTGAGAGTTTATTCCAATCAGATCGGATAAGGTCTATAAACATTAATTTTGTGCCCAAGGTCAATCCAACTTTTCAACATCAACAATTCCCTCCCAAACAATGTGATCTATACATAATTTCCAGATCATATATTACACAATGGATATAGGGCTAGTGTCGTATACCCAGACACCAGCACAGGACAGAAGCACAAATTATTTTGCCAGTTGCCTTTGCGTTTATCATTTATCCCCTGTATCTCCAAGTTTACACACACCCTTCCACATTGGGCATTGCCTGTTTATCTATCCGTATCATAATCTGCATCATGGCAACTTATTGTACATGTGCACACCTTATTGTACATCCTTGCACAAAAAGCTTTTTTTGTGAGCTTGTAGATGAGCCCTTACTGATGTGAGTTTGTAGATGTTAGTCAGTGAGTCTAGATCTGCTCCTACACTAGATCCATTGAACAGAGCTTTGTCTTCACATTTCATAAAAACATATATTTAGACACACGGTTTCCACCCAACAATTTTTTTTTAGCCACGTACAGATATTCATAGACATAAATAAATACCAAGAATGTTCTTTTCAAATACATCTTTTCAAACAACAACCGCAAGTTAAACTGCAAAAAATACTTTTCTCAGATTCTTTTCCCAGGATGTGTTCTTGACTGTGGTTACAAAATGTATTGTGATGATCATCATTGTGACCGCAAGTCGCATTTTCTATGAAAACATAGGTTTTTGTCAGGCAATCACTCCAAGTCCCTTAGGCGTCTTACTGGTTAGTAGATGGTAGAGTATGTACCGTATTTGCTGCAGTATAAGATTTCATTATAAGAGTAGTTTAGCATTAAGGCGAGCGATTTAATATTGATTCTCTTTTTATTTTACACAAAGCTGGATGTTAGGCTGGAACACTAATGAAAAATGAGAGAAAAACAGGCTTACACTGAAAACATCAATATAAAAACTATTTCAGTTCAGAAATACCAGAAGTTTTCAACAGGTGGTCCGGCGACCACCCTGAGAGGATTCCAGGTGATCCCCAGACTAAATGAGGGAAAGTTGGTTAACCAGGCCTAACTCTTTGAGAGCGTAAAAATGAAACCAAATGGACCCTTGCGGGTCCATTTTGGTTAAAATATTCATCATCTCAAGTAGCCCAAGTCTACACAAATAGAGAATGCAGAAGATTAATGATCATTTTGGTCTGTATGTTTGACTGTTTTGTTTCCCAAATCCAGCCTGGAATTGTGGACAAAAACGAAAGAAATCTTTAGTTTTGGGAAAAACTAAAGATCAGTTTGCTAAACAACGCAACAATGACAGATTGTTTCAATCTAACTATCAATAACCTATAGCATTTTCTTAAAATACCGTAAAGTATCATTACAGTTTGAATAGACAGCAACATAGTAATTACTTCATTTGCCATAGTGAGTTGAAATTCGTTTGAAGATGGTGATTTTTCTCTCCCAGAAAATCAGGCACTATGATTATACTACGGAGACAGCCTATCAAAATAAAGTGCACAGAAAGTGTTAAAATTATGTCTTGTGTGACCACTAGGGGTGGGACAATTCACCGAAAAAAACGAACCGTTCAATACGGGGTCCAAGGTTCAATACGCACTAATGAACCGCAATATTTTGGTTCAGACAGACACATTTCCTTAATTATAGTATGGAACCAATGTCTTGTAAACTCAACTAATTTAACTTTGTTGTCTGTCTACAGTGCTGCATGTCTGCATGCTACCTGCCTGATACTTAACTGAAACATGCATTCATTTTATTAGCCTAGGTATTTTATATTTCCTTTGAAAATAGCCTAATAATGAGGCACAAATAGCAATATACACTTTTTCTTCTGTAAATAATGGGTTTACAATACAAGGTTGTTTTGAAAATCTTGATTTATTTTTTTATATTCACGTTCAATTTGCTTATAAACGAAATAAAACATTTTTCGTTGTATTTATTTTTAAAAAGCAAAACGTACCGAAACCGAACCGAAACCGTGGCCCCCATACCGAGGTACAAACCGAACCGTGGGATAAGTGAACCGTCCCACCCCTAGTGACCACGACAACCAGTTCAATAATGAACTTATACGTGGCAGATAGGCCTTTTGACTCAAAAGCTTTCAGCTTTCAGGAAGAAATACACAGGGAAGACATACAGTATTTCAATACACCAACCACACTTGGGGCTGTGACTGAAGTCTATAAATGTACAATGCCATTATACTGTGCATGTGTTGTGCGTGTGTGTGCATGTGTGAGTGGGTGCGTGCGTGTCACAGAGAAGCAGAGAGGAATAGCTCTTAATTAAATCAACACAATTTATCATGGTGGTGCAGGAGGCAGCGAAGTCGCCTCACAGCTAGAAGATTCTCAGCGGTGAAACGCCGGCGATGCTTGGGGCGTGTTCCATCCTCCGCATCATCAGCTCCCATAAACCTAGGTGGGGTTGTTGAAAAGGACGCTTCTGTGTGCACTAGTCTTGGGCAATATACCGGTATTACCGTTTATCGCGATATTGGAAATCAATACCGAGTAATATCGTTGGGTCTGTGAAAAATATCGAATACCGAATATCGTCAAATACCGACATTATACTGTATTCTATTAAAATATGAGCAATGAGACTTAATTGTAACTATACAAACAATTTTCATGATACACACATGCCTAAACTAGCCCTTATTTGGGCTAGGCTTTTTGGAAACAATGTATTTCCAATTCCAGTTTTTCCCTATTTAGGCTGCTTTAAACAGCAGAGTGCTCAGTTTCTGACCCCTCAAAGTCGCAAATTCTGAGAACTAGGTGACTGGTGGAGCGTTCCAACTCTGATTGCCGTCAATACCGGTAATATCGAATATCGAGCTAATTAAGACATTATCAATTCCGATATTAAAAAATCAATACCGCCCAAGACTAGTGTGCACTTTACATGTTCTCCTTGCATTCTCTGTCGAAACCCTCACAAGAAACCCTGTGGTAATCCCGGTCACTATACTGGCTCTGCAGTTGGAAGAAAATGTTCCTTCCATGCGCTACATCCTCCTCCCTGTTAAAGAGGAGTGTCATATTTATTTTTTTCCATCACAATTTTGTACATGTTTAAGAGGTGACAGTAATTAATTAGACCCCTTGGAGTGTTTTTATGTTCACTGATGACTTCTTTGTATTTAGGATTTCTTGTGGGTGTGGCTTCAGTTCAGGTGGATCTCCACCTATCACCATTCACCAGGCAAACCAGGCATACTTAATGAACTGGTATTTTAACTCTTGAGAGTTGCACATGGTTAACCAACTGTCCATCATTTAGCTGGTGACCACCAGGAACCCTCTCAAGGACCACTGGTGGTCCCCAGACCACGGGTTGAAAACCCCCTGTGTTTTATGGTTGACAAAATGATTTAAGATGTGGCCTGCTCACTGTTTTATTGAGGGAAGCATTAGCTCAGTTCGTGGCTGCCCCCAGTTTGGCAGGGGGAGACTATAGTGCTCAGGATTACAGTGTATGGAATTGGCGCCAGATGAAAAAAAAAAAAAGGTTACCTAATTGTGGAATAAAAAAATATATAAACAGTGCTTTTATGGCAACTCAGATAAATATTGGTGTAGTCATAGTCGCAACACACATGGCTATTAATGGTGGTGCTGCATCCATTTGAAATCAATATTCTACTTGGCCTCTTATCATGATTCATAATTCTTTCCACAAATTAAAAACAAGGGAATTGAAACGGATCTGTGCAGCACCGGCTGAAGGCATTGCAGTGATTCAATGCTAGAGAGAGCCGTGTTTCCTGAATCCCAATGATCTTTAAGAGACATGCTAATCAATACTAAACCAAAAGACTGAGTAATCACCCTCATCCCGTGAGGCATTTCACTCCTGATGAAAGCAGAGCCTTGACATTGTTGCTCAGAACAAGACACAGGTGGACGTCGTCCAGTGGTTTGCAAGGTGCCTTCTAATTCCTACGACTCCACCGACAGATTGTGTGTTGTTTGGAAACCTGTGGGGGAACCAAAGACTTGACCGTGCGTTTCCATGTCTGCTTATTATAAGCAACCGTTGGCTAGGAAGTCATTTACAGACACAGTATTTGTACTTGCTGTTTGATGTTTTTTGGGCTTGTATATTTTATATATTTCGATTTATTCACAATGTGTTTTTAAAAGACAGACGCACATCCTCACAATGTGTCACTGTGAGCTTGTAGATCAGCTATTTTCCTTTGTGCTGGTTTTCATAGAACTGGTTACTTGTTTCTGTTGGAAACCTGGCAACACAGCAAGAGAAGGAAGAACTTCTGCACACACAAACTCACAGACTTGGGAATTCCACCCATTTTCGATTTTCTTTTTTTTCTGAGAGTGTACAAAAAGAAGCGTCTAAAGAAATCCATTAACATGGTGAAAATACATCTTAATGATGTCATCAAGATGTTACTGGCTTTCTTCAGACCTCCATTTCTCGGGAGCACAGAATGGGGGAACTTTCCACTCAACACCTTGAGTAAAATGTTGAAAATGGGTGTAGTTCCCCTTTAATATGGGCTATCAGAAAGGGAGCACCATTTATTCAGCATTTGAGCCACGGACCACCATCTGATTACATTTGCACACCAAAGACCTAAAATTAAAGATTTCTTTTGGTTTTGTCCACAATTCCAGGCAAGATATTCCAAACAAAAATGTGTAGACTTCTTAACAGTTTTCATGCCATTGAAATAGATCTACGTCTCCCGTTATCATTATGATTTACAGTAACAACTGATGCCGCTGACGTTAACGCTACTGTACGTGACGTAGTTACCGGCGCCGGTTTAATTCGATCCCCATGCTAACAGCAGCTAGCAGCGACCGCATCCACCATTGATAGACAATAACAAGGGGCCGACCAAACCGGAACCGGAAGTGTGTGTCGCCAACTAACTTGTCCGTGGGGAAACATGGACCGAAATATGAAATATGAGTTTTTGATGAAAAAAACTGGCACTGGCTACCTCCAAAAATATGAAAAAGGGCTGGCACGGAGAGTGTTAATTAAGTGCTGCTAATTCAGATGACGAATATTTACTCTTGAGAGTGTAAATATGAAACCAAATGGACCCGCAAGGGTCCATTTGGTTTCATTTTTACATTCTCAAGAGTTACATCTGGTTAACCAACTTTCCATCATTTAGCCTGGGAACCTTCTCAAGGACCACTGGTGGTCCCCAGACCACCTGAAAACCACTGCTGTAAAGAGCCAAACTGTATTTTAAGCTAACTGTCATCGCCCTCTCTGCAGTGGCCCCAGCCAGCTCCGAGCCATCCCCGAGCTGGTGTGGAAGGTGTGGGGAATCCTTCGCTGGGTGCTTGCCGCCGCTCTGTTTTTCATGGCCGTGATCGCTGCAGCACTTTGAACTCTGAAGCGCCTTGTCCAGACTAGCCTGCCACCAAAATGTGGACAGCCTTGACACCATCCATTAAAAAGGGGACGTGTATCACTGACTTCTTTCAAAATTGGCATGAAAAGCATCTTAACAGGAGACCAAAAAGGGAGGAAAATGAAGAATTTGATGAGATGGATTATTGTGTTTTATGCCGTGTTGATGAACAGAACGACATCGTGAACAAGTCCCCACGCTTATCCTTTAAGCATTAATGTCTTAATGTACCATGTACTTTGTGTTAAGTCAATCCAAGTTGTTGCAAATCATGAATATTCATTTTATTTGTATTGCAAGTGCAGATTATGGGTAGTATTAAATGAAACATTTTCAGAGTAATTTATAACTAAATTAATGTACTGTTCTTATGCAATATTCCTGTTCAAATGTGTTCTGTTTAGTGTTTATCCATTTCAGTTAATTCCATTTGACGATTGTCTAGATAATAAAATCAACACAACACTATTAGTATCTGATTTTGATAATGCTGTCATCTGAAGGATTTGTATCACCACTAACAAACCTAAAAACCAAGCTCAGCTAGAGTGGTCATTTCAGACCATTGGCTTTTCATCCAATGGTGTGATAATGGTGACACATGCTGCTTGCTGAAGGTCGAGCTGACCATGCAGCTGGACCACAGTGACACAAAGTGCACTGGATCCGGATCATACATCCTGATGTACTTTTCCCCACTGAGAGACATTAAGATGAGGGAAGTAGACAATGGTCCTCAGAGAGTGGTTTGCCAAATATTTGAGGGTACAATTGCAATAGCATGGAGGTCATTAACGTTAAATCCCAAACAACCCAATCCCATTTTAATTGATTAACCCAGCACTCTACCCTGAGTCACTCCAGACTATAGCAGTTATGTATCTGTTGGAATCAGTTTGATTTGGGAGGTCTGAGGCTCAGGGCTCCGTTTTCGTAACGTGCTAAACCCCTTATCCCCAACTTCTTTGCCTTTTTTTTTTACCATTTTGACAAAGCTTTTGGAATAGTTCAACGTGCCAATCTTTTGACGCGTTGTGAGCTTGTAGACTGGCCATTTTAACTATCCAAAAATGTTTCTTGACATAGTTGAAAAGGGCAAAGAAGTTAAGGGATAAGGGGTTTAGCGGTGACAAATATCTAGGCATTAGTCTTTAACGACATTGGGATTGTGGTGTTGGTGATGACATGCTCATGCAACGCCATAATAATGGTTTGTATATATTGTGCAAAGCCTCACATTTTATCTTTTTTTTGTGCTGTTGGGCCTGCTGCCTAACTGAAGTCGAGTACAACATTCCATTTACACAAAATGACCACAAAGCAAAAAAGAAAATGCCTCTGACAAACAAAATGGCCCAATCATTACAGCTAACTTGACTGATAAGTGCACATATGCATAATTTGACATTCGAATTAAACTGTTTTACCCACAAAAGAAAATAAATCATGGGTGCTCCCTGGGAACTTTCCGACAACCCATACGGCAGCTAATATTTTACCTTCGTTTTTTCTTAACAGTCTCCATTGTTATGCAGCACACATGTGCTGTACTTTTCAATTGAGCCTTTTTCCATTATAATTCCTCTGTCCCTATTTGAGGGCCGGGAAGAAAGGTCAGTGCGAGTTCACTCTGCCGATGGCGAAGCTACAGTACAAAAGCCTCATGCGGAGGCCGATTTACAATGAAGTCCTCGGCCATCAAAGTGCTCTGTTGTGGATTTAATTGAGAGGGGGGCTAAGCTCCCTACTGGGAGTTCCACACAAGAGTCCGCCTGACACTGACAAATCATAGTACCTCTTCATAATTGAACCTCAGTCTCCTCTTTTTTTTGCTGAGACAAAATAACACAAGTTTGTACCTACCGTTTTTGTGCTCCCTCATCACCAAGATAATTACTCTCTGCTTAATGTCTCAGAAACTGCTACGCTATGATGAACTGTGTTGATATTGCACGGTGTTGCTGAGAAGGTGGTGGCGTGACTTTTTGAAAAGGGAATGTCAATTTTGTTCCGTCGGCAAGAAAGCTGCCAAAGCCCAGCCATCACAAAGACAATTAGAAAGTAAATTGGCTTGCTCAGGAGGACATCAGCTATGATGAGGCGAGATGTTAATTGGTCGTGTTATTTATTTATTTTCTATGAGCGAGTGACCTTGCTTAGCAATCAGATTTTCAGTTGAGTTAAAGTCGATCTGAAGTTGAGGTGGAGGAAAAATCCCATGATTGAAAACGTGATCAGTATATATGTTGTAACGGATTCCACTTTTTTCTGACACAAAATATTCTTGAGAGAAAACATACTTTTAAAGCCTGTGGAATC
This sequence comes from Benthosema pterotum, assembly GCA_039105355.1. NCBI lineage: Eukaryota > Metazoa > Chordata > Actinopteri > Myctophiformes > Myctophidae > Benthosema > Benthosema pterotum. The sequence goes on from CM076978.1 coordinate 9,176,165, forward strand.
TGGTTCTGTTCTACAGCATAGGGCAGAGGCCATGACGGTCGTGATAGAGGTCTGAAACTCCTATTGCATTTTTTAAAAAGCTATTCCGCACCCATATTCTGCCTGTCCAACCGGGGTGGACATGCATCACCGACTATTTTTGGCAAGGACATAGGCTTACTTTGTTGTATGTAGGAAATGAATACTTAGGTATGTTAGAAATTATCTATATTTTCAAAAGCAACAACGCCAGTGGTTTAACTAAAGTTAACACACACACCGAGACACAGAGTTGTACTCGAGTTTGTACTCGAGTTAATGTGTATCTATAGATACTAAGTCCTGCGGTTGAGTGATGAATTTCTCCACCACCGCCTGTAAATATGGTTCATGGTACAACATCACTGACAGCATATCACCCAGAGGTGACATCCTGCCTGAGAGGAGGGCTGGGGTGGCATGGGTGGAAGGTTTACAGAGAAGCTATAGATTAGCTCATTAGAATGCAGCCTCATGACTCTCTTAAGTGGAATAATCAAGTGTTTCTCTAAGAGCACCCACTCTGACTCATTGTTCAGATGTTTGTTGCCCTCCTCCACTTCCTCTAAGATGAAAGCACTGCGATACTATACACACACACAGACACATGTATGGTGGGTGTTCGAGCGAACTAATCAGATTAACAGAAGTATTAAAACATAAAGATCGGGGCGAGCCAAAACAAAGCAACGCCCAAATAAAACCGGAAACTGGTGGGCGTGGCTTAAACAGGATCACACGTGGATTTGGAACAAATGGCAGACTTTCCTTGGCGGTGGAAAGCCTGGTGAGATTAATGGTTTCAATCAATTCCAGCACATGAATGAATGACATACATGTACCTAATGGTCCAGGCACATGCCACATAATATCGCCTGACATGCATGTCGCATGTTCGAGTCCCGTTTGTGACGACTTTTGCTGCACCTCTCTCCCCTTCTCTCTGTCCCTCTTTATCTTCTCTATGACCATCAATACAGAGACAAAAGGTAAACACAAATATTAAATAAAAAATATAAAGAAATATAGATACATCTGGCCACTAAACTCCAAGGCTTTCATGTCAATAAAATTTAAAATTTCAAGACCATACCAGATACATGGCAAAAGTTGGAGGAAATATTGTTAGAGGTTGCTATGTTTTCCTCTCCCAGCTCGACACAGAAAGGCTAATGCATGCTTTTACCACTAGCAGAAGAGAGTACTGTAATACTCTAGTGCCAAAAAAAAAGAAGTTGCCCAGTTACACCTAGCACAGAACACAGTGCTATACTGTATGAATAAAGTTTGACTGACTGGTCAAATCTCTCTCTCTCCCTCTCTCACACACTTGAAGAGATATACATGTGCACGCACAGACTGTAGCCACACAATCTGAACAATAACTCTGAATAATTCCAAAGGTCAAGTGTTTTGTACCTTGTCAGGAGGTGGCAGGGAGTCTTGATTTTCTGCCAAACATCTGCAGTGTTATTTGGCGACATTCTGCGGCTTTGCTGCAGCATAACAGCCCAGACGGTGACGCCTCTACAATATCTTTATGCACAGCACAGAGTCTGGACAGTCTGGCATTATTTTATACGTTGTGATCCTCCAAGGTAAGATATGGATTAGATATATGCCAGGCTATACTGTAAAAGAAAACATTCACTTTAGTATAGAGTACAAATAGGCAAGCTGTATTGCTAATGTCAATGCTAGCGAGCTAAAACAGACCCATCCTTGCTCTCATCTGCACCACCAGATATTCAGCAGGGACCCCCCAGCATCACATCATTTTAGTCTGCTGTTATAAGTTATAATGGAGGTGGGAGGCAGTATGCATGCGCAATGCAGTCATCGACGGACTACAGTCAGTGAGCCGAGACAAAACCAAAAAAAGAAGAAAACAGCGATTTGGTTTGATATCAATACTGAGTGCAAATTTGTGCACTGCGCACAAGGAAGTCATGGCCTACTTGTGCATGAGCGGAACAAGCAGAGAGCAAGTACCCCGACACCTCCAGGAAATAATAATCTTGACAATATTTATAGAGATTTCTTAATTATGTCACGATTACGGCCATTACCCAACCAGCCAATCGGAGTAGCCCCGAGGGACGACCGACTTCCGACTGCAGTAGGAGTTCTGCGGTCAGAAAAGCGTGGCTCTAATGCCAGGATGCACCGTCTTATAAGCAAGGGGAGTAGTTTAGTGTTAAGAGAGTAGTGTTAAGAGACCAGGCTGTGAAGAAAGGCACCATGTACCTACCACCCAAGGTTTGACAAATGAAGACATGAGGGCCCTGAACATGTCAGAAGTGTCAGGTGCTAAAACACCTGATCTTCAGCATCTGCTAAGTTCACTGATGGCAGGACCTGCCTTCAACACACTGTGTTCTTCAGTCAGCTCTAACAGGGCAGTGTTTTAAAGGTGCGTCGTGTAGCATTTTACCACTCGTTGCCAGTAAAAACAACAAATCTGTGGCAAAGAGCTCTGTGTTTACAAGCAAACATCGTTCCCATGAACCAGACGAACATGTTGGCTATTAAGATCTCATAACCCAGAGGGATGGCTGTTGTAATTGGCTGTTAAACAACTTAAGTCATCATATAGTAGTATAATTTTAAGATTATGTTTATGTGACACCAAAGGGGAAAATCCTAGTCAGTATACAAAAAAATGTTCCATTGGTTGCATTTATTTTTCTAGAACTGTGATACTTGATATGACACGTTTAGGGACGATTTATATACTGTAGGCCTACCTCATTTCTATATTTCGATAAGTCGCACGCACGTGCACGCGCGCACACACACGCACACACACACACGCACATTATCATCTCCAATCATCATGTTTGTTATGTTCCACAAAGGCTGATTTGATCAATTGGTTTCTGTAAATGTTAATAAGATTTGATGTAAAGGCTATTGCTTTTGGCTTTCTTTCCTTACAAAAGACCTCAATAGCATAATAATCATAAAAATGAAGGCTCATTGACTGAAAATAATTATTCATAAAGTACTGCCAAGTAAGACAGGCACTCACATTTGCAAGATGCACTGAAATAAAACGGCAGCATGCTGCTCCAGGTTGGCAAGGCCTCAGGAAAAAGGAAAGCTTAAAACTCGGCAGGGGAGCGCCCAACGCTACATGGGCCAGCGGTGGACGGTAATCCACTACATTTACCCACAATACTGTACTTAACTTTAGTATTAACTAGGCTCCCACTGAGTTAGTGAGTCCTCAGGCTACAGTTAATAACTACAGGCTAGGTTAACAAGCGCACCACACACACACACACACACACACACACACACACACACACACACACACACACACACACACACACACACACACACACACACACACACACACACACACACACACACACACACACACACACACACACACACACACACACACACACACACACACACACACACACACACACACGTCTGTGGGGAAACATGAGCAAACTGCTGATCACATAATCCAGGGGTTTTCAACAGGTGGTCCGGGGACCACCAGTGGTCCCTGGGAGGGTTCCAGGTGGTCCCCAGCTAAGTTGGTTAACCAGATGAAACCAAATGGAGCCTTGCGGCTCCATTTGGTTTCATTTTAAATGAATATTCATCATCTTATCTCATTTTGGTCTCTATGTTGTTGGCTGTTTTGTTTCCCAATTACTGAGAACAAAAGCAAAAGAAATCTTTAGTTTTGGGGTCTGTGGGTCTGAAGTGTCCTCAAATGGTGGTCCGTGGCTCAAATGCCGAATAAATGGTGGTCCCTGGTGTCAAAAAGGGTGAAAACCCCAGACGCCTGTCCTAGCCTGGCCAAAGACAGACGTGTCAGACTACACCTGCACCCCTGTACAGAAAGACCTCCTTAACATAATCAGGGCCTGGATTTCTTAAGTTATGCCACAGATCTAATTCTGAAAGCCTTCCAAGCAGGAAAAAAGAACAATGAAAAATGTGTTGATTGTTTTTACCTTTGTTGACATCTATTGTCTCTCTAGAAGTGTTACTATTGCAAACGAGAGGCACGTTGCAGTCAGAAATGAGGATATAATTATGCATGCTGTGGTGAAACTTCAGACAGCTCTCTAGGTAAGGACTAGAGCCCGACCGATATATCTGTCGTACCGATATATCGGCCGATATCGATACCGATATATCGGCATCGGTATCGGTGATATTCGTACCGATATATCGGTCGATACATCGGCCATTATATCGGTAAAATCTGCCCATATATCGGTAACATCGGCCGATATATCGGCCGATATTTGCCTGGAACAGAAAAAGAAACACAGCAAATGGAATTATTTCACAAAAGTAAATGATGCCAATGTCATATTCTATTGTTTACTTGAAAGAGAGAATAAATTTGACGTTTAGAAGTTTTTCAAATGTATTTTTAATTATTTTAATTCATTATTATACATCGGTCCCAAACATCGGTAACATCGGTGCAGTTTTTTCCAAAAATCGGTATCGGCATCGGCCACAAAAATATAGCATCGGTCGCTCTCTAGGTAAGGACATATGAGGTATTCTTTCTGGCCGTGAAATAAAATACCAGATTTTCATTATTATTTGTCTGATATCAATGTATAAGCATGACAAATGACAAGTTGACCCGTGTACCCATCAGCTATATTTCCTATAACAATCCTATAACCGATTTGCAACCGACAGATTTCTTTTTTAGCAGGAGAGAAAATAGACCTTTTTTCTTTGTGAATTGTGCAAAGATTTTGTGCCGATATGATTATGCAGTGGTACAGTCACATTGACAGTAGTACAGGCAAACTGCTTCCTTAAACAAGTGTCTTTTATTCAAGACCTTTCTTTTATTAAGTGGTTCTGTCAAGGAACACATGGACTGGTATTTCTTTGTCAGTGTCACTATTCACTCTACTCCCAACTCTCCAGCACCATTGGCAATTTGGCATTCACTTCACCAGATAAACATAAAAACAATGTAGCAGTTCGTATTGTGCACTGTGACGGTTTCGCCGATACAATAGGACCATCTCTCCTGACTTATGGAAGGGGGATTCTCCGATATGACCCCTGATACGATAGATTCTACAGGCTGGACTCTAGAGCAGACACGTCGTAGAGACCAAGTGTTAAGAGGGCCTCTTCCTAGTCGAAATAAGCTGATGTGGAAGGGGCCTATTTGAAGAAAATAAATGAATAAGTAAAAGCATATCACGAACAACAACAACATAAGCAGTCTACAGAGAGCGTGCCTCCAAAAAACGATTTCACTTCTGCCCATAGGGGATACCACAAATGTCAGATTTTTTTGGGTCAGAATTTATTGAGAGCATAGCCCCTTGAGATGCAGCAGCATCTCATTTTAGAGGGAGCCCTATTTAAAATACAAATACACTATACTTATGTACAGTTAGCTTGCTCACCCTCTCCCTCAGGCAGCCCTCAACTAATTTCCGCAATAGAAATGCTTAAAAAAAAAAAAAGTACAGTATAACCACCACATCTTATTAGCAACGTACATCTTCCTCGGGTCGTGACAACTGCAAACCACAACTTGCGTCATGGGCTGGGGCGTCGCGCAAAAGGTCTTCCGTCATCCCTTAAACCAATTTTAATAAGGAGCGTCTCATTAGTATTACTTTGGTAGTCTTACTGATAAGCTGCCGGTTGCCTTGTTCTGTGGCTGCCTGCTCCGACAACATGATTATATTTCATGTCAATCTAGACGGCCAAGGTGGCCGCTGTCATTTACATTCCGGCCCCGACGCGTGTTGTTGCCTGCAGTCTGCTCTCTTACAACTGTAATTGACACAAGGCATTTACCATCAGGATCCTAGAGGATTTGCTGTATACAGTATATTCTGCTGTATATTATAGCCTCTTCCCAGTAGGGATATAGGAGCAGGACTTGAATATTCATTATGGAAATACAGTTCAATTTTGAACCCCGTCTTAATATAAAACGAACACTGTATTTTGTGAAACATTTAAAGACGCCTCTCTCTCTCTCTCTCTCTTTCATTCATACTTTATATCTCATTATATAGCCTCCCGTTTTAACAAGGTTAGCTAATATAATAGTTTCAAATTAAATATTAAAGCCCTGGCTATTAATTAAAGTTTTATGGAGAAGTGGCATGCATCACTCAATGAGCAAATTGCTTTGATGGAAAGGTCTTTGCCTTGACATGAAATAGGAAATTATAAATAAAAGCAGGTGAGAGCCCCCCCCCCCAACAAAAAAACACCGTCTTTATTAGTATGACACCGTTTTGAACGAGTCATTCAGTCATGACCTGATGACCTGATAAAGACAGTCCTTTTTGTACTTGCCATGTGCAGGCTCTTATCTCTTATCTGCTGAAGGTCCTTTCAGCCCAGCACCCAGTTGATGTGTGTATTCTATGTCTACTCTAAAATTATAAACAAAACAAACAAACAACAAAAAAAAAACAGAATCAGTTGAGGCCGATACGATAACCGATAGAATAGAGGCATATACAACCACCAATAACCAATTTGCAATGTTTTTTGCTGGAACAAAAATAGACCTTTTTCCTTCCTTTTTTCTGTGAATTGTGCAAAGATTTTGTGCCGATAACATTATGCAGTGGTACAGTCACATTGACAGTGGTACAGACAAACTGCTTTTTTTAAACCAATGTCTTTATTCAAGACCTTTCTTTCTTTTTTTAAACTTGTTTACTCAAGCTGTCAAGGAACAAATGAAGTAGAGTGAATAGTGACACAGACAAACACAAACCAGTCCAACTCTCCAGCGCCATTGCATCACTTTGCCACATAAACATAAAAAACACTGTAGCAGATAGTAGTGTGCCCTGTGCACTTTTTAAAATTCTATCAGCGACAATTTCACCAATATGAGCAGCAATAGAAGGGGGACCAACCGATAGAACCACCAATAGAAGGGGGACTCACTAATATGACCACCAATAGAAGGTGAACCCACAGATATGACCACCAATAGAAGGGGGACCAACCGATAGAACCACCAATAGAAGGGGGACTCACTAATATGACCACCAATAGAAGGTGAACCCACAGATATGACCCCCGATATGATAGACTGATTCTAGAAGAAAAAAAAAACACTATAGCAGGTAGTAGTGTGCACTGTGCACTTTTTAAAATTCTATCAGTGACAATTTCACTGATACGACATGACCACTGATGACTGATAAAAGGGGGACCCACCGATATGACCACCGATACGATAGGACGATTCTATCTCGATTATAGAGTCAGACTCAGCATACTGTAGCCTACACTTCATGCAATAGATTGCTTAAATATACTGAAGGCACATGAGATACGTGACAACAAGGCATGATTTACCCAGAGGGGCAATTCCAAGCAGAGTTATTAAATTGCTTTCTTCGGTCGAGTCTGGTTGTGAACTTGTCTGCCATCATTACCAGATGGATCAGTTGTTTCGGCTTGACCTACATTATCATCCTGAATCTATTAAAATGATGTGATTCCCGTGTGCATTCAGTAGTCAGCGCATCGCGGTTCCGTTTCTGTGGACAGCGGAGGGAGAATTTTAACCTGAGCTGTATCTTAAGAGTCTGCAAACAGATGGCACTGTGATCTCGACGTCGTCCAGTTGCCGTGAAATGCTACAATGACCCAGGGCCATGCGAAAATGCATACCTTCATTTGCATTCATTTTGTTTGTTTATTAATAATATTTAAGTATCAGTTTGTTTGACTGTGGACTACTCATTGACAGCCCTACCTGTACAGGGCACAACATCGTATTAATGCCATGTTGTGCCCCCACACCGTTCAGGAAATGACTGTGGAAATATCTCTCTCATGCTTTGTTCTCTTCACACCTGTTCTTTTTTATTTTATGATGATTTAATTCATGATGAGCTACAGTACGATCTTAACCTTAAGTGCCCACATCTTCTATGAAACCTTTTGGAGATCCAACATCTCCAAAGCTGCAATACTTTTCTATTGTAGGTCGACTAAAGGTTAGGGATAATGTCTGATTTAACATAGACCTGCGTGGTTTCTTCTGCAAACTAATGATACAAGCTATTTTAGCACACACATGTCAGCACACACAAGCACACACACACACGTACGTATGCGCACGCACACACATGTATGCGCGCACGCACGCACACACACACACACACACACACACACACACACACACACACACACACACACACACACACACACGCGCGCACACACGCACACACGCAGACACTGCAGACACTGCTGCCTGCTCGGCCCATGGTGAAAATTTCCAGCCAAGGACTTTTTGTTCCTCTCTCTCAGTAAATGTGAGATGGTCGGAGAGTCCAAGCATGACGGAGGGTATATTTCTCTGTATTTGACAGGGAGAGCCGGTGGTGAGTAAAGGCTTTCACAATGGGGGGAATGTATTTGGCCGACTCGGGTATTATGACAAATCTCCCTCAAAATGAGAGTATCCCGGGCCATACATCAGATTGTTGGATTGGAGCGGCGTCACCCCGGCGCTGACTGATTCCGGCACCTGCAGTCTCCCCCCACCGCTGCCTCTTTCCTTATCATTTTGAGAAATGCAATGCAGTGCTTCCCAACCTGAGGTCCTGCTGGCACCCCTATTAGGAGGTATAGAGGTGGGCGTAAAAGTTCATGGCCACAAGGCCATTTGCTTGTTTGGAGGTAGTTAAAAGTAAAGTAAAAAAGGGGGTCTGCCAGTGTTGCCAACTTGTGTGCATTTGTCGCTATGTCTTTTTGTAGACCCTCTCTAGTGCCAAAATTAGTGAAAAACTGGCAGAAAATCTAGTGCTTTTTTGCTGGCGAGTTGGGTTGACACGCGCCAGAGATAAAACCCTCGTTTTTCACCGTTTTTCCTCCTATGAGTCCTTCCTTCCAAGAAAGGAACATTCGTAACCAAATGTAAACTCTTGAGATTGTAAAATCTCAAGAGTTTACAAATACGGGTCCGTGGCTAAAATGCAGACTAAATAGTGGGCACTGATGAAATTGTTTGAAAACCACTGCTCTAGTGCGTTCTAGTGCATTTTGGAAGTGCCACTAGTGCATTTTGGATTTTGGCAGTTTCCAACACTGCAAGGACAAAAAAAAAAAAGTTTGGTAACCACAGAACGACTCATTGAATGGCTCTGATGAGAAATCCAGCCGGCCTAAAAGGATTTGTGAACAAATATTCACATTACAATGAATGTTACAAATTAAATACACCTTTTTTATAGGTTATATCCATGTGTGTGTGTGGGTGCGACGGCCAGGGGAGGGGTCATGCTAGAGACAAAGCAGAAATCCATATATCCTTGCTTCCAACGAGCCACAGTGCAGCCGGCCTAAAAATAATCTACTGTGCAAGAGAGTGTGCCATTGATTTTGACCTGGAAACAGGCTAATTTGTATTTTTAATCAAATATCTGGTCCCAGGTGGGGGCATTATATCCGAGTGGATGCGTTGTTCCATTATTTTTGCCTCTAACCATTTCCAATAATCCATTAAGATGCTGGTTACAGTATATGTTCAACACTTTCTCTCTCAAAACATACTGTGTGTGTGTGTGTGTGTGTGTGTGTGTGTGTGTGTGTGTGTGTGTGTGTGTGTGTGTGTGTGTGTGTGTGTGTGTGTGTGTGTGTGTGTGTGTGTGTGAATGACAGTGACTAAGCTAAGGTCCAATGCATATACAGTATTAATATTACTCCGACACAAACAACATGTGTAGGCAATTATAACAAAACACAAATTTATCCCTTTTTGCAGCATGCGTGATTAGCTTCAAGGGCAAACAATTACGATTCCAGGAGTGGAACATTCAGTGGCCTCATTTCCAAATCGGGATCAGATCAAGCAGCTTAATAGCTCAAAACAATCTCCCCGTTTAAAGTTTTGAAATTGATTTTCTTATGCCCACCTCTCAGCGCTCACTTGGGAAACAAAAACAATTTAATTTAACGCTTTTGCTCTGTGGTTTTCGCCCCAAACCATTTACAATAACAACCACTCCCTTCCTCTGCTCTTATTATTATGCTGTGGTGAACAATTACGCTCACTATTCTTAACGCACATCCTTGCCACAGCTCCTGCCTTTAGTCTTTTAAACGGGGCGTACTGTGCACAGCTTTGTCAGATAACGCATGGCAGAAATAGCTATAGTAGAACTTCACATCATGTCAGGATGTGATACACTGTTGTGAGTTTGTTTTGTTTTCGCATACTGTACAATGTCACCACCATGCAACCGTTTTGGACATGTGAGGTTTCCACATGATGACAGAGACCATACGCAGTCTTCTGGAAAACCTCCCTTACAGAAATGCAACATGGCACAACCAGTCACTTCTAAGCAGCCAGGCGCTGCTACTCTACTGCTCTCTTTTCTATGCCTGCTACAACCTGTGAAGTTTTTAAAGTTCTCAGTGTTCTGTGTAGACAGTGGTGTCAGCTGCATCTTTTAGCAGGGATGGAGCCAACGTTAACTTACAATAGGCTGTTTCGTTTACAGTGCATGTATCTGGGTGCATCTCAAGCCCACTTTTAGCAATGGGGAGATAGGGAAGCCAATGATCAAATGCTGTCTGAACTGTCAGTTGCTACGGCGGCACAGAGGTTTTAGTAACAACAAAGTACACAAATATTGACGTACACGAAGTATGTCGGCCGTACACCTTCCTAGCACTTGGGTAATTATGTCGCTTGTAAGACGCCACTGTGCATGGTGCACATCAATGTTGTATTGGGCAGTTTGCAGCCTGCTTTACAGCTGCTGCACGATGCTTTCACTTGCATTTTGACTCATCTGTCAATGTCATGACTGTCACTGATGGAGTGTTGTTTTTTGGTTCAACATAACTAAACACTAAGGAGTAGAGACATTTCTGAAACTAATGCATACAGTACATACAGTATCTACTGTACAAATTAGGTGACGGGCTTTTCACACAGGTAGTTATAAATCAAAACTGAACATCTACATAGAAAACTACTTGAACCACATTCTTAGGTTTTGAGATATGTAATTCAACTTTTAGATTTTTTTTTTGTTACCGTTATGACACTAAACAAACGGGATGTACATACTGAATGCAGACTTAGAAACATTGTAATTAGCCCTTCACTAAGTCTTTCCTCCCTCCCCAATCCATCCTTGTCCAGTAGGCAGAGGAAAGCTTGACCTACATAGCAACAGTTGCTAAACTATTTGGATTATTTGTGAGAAGGGCTAATAGAGAGAAGAAAGTCTACAGTATGTGATACCTGTGTTGTTGTAAATGTGAAGGTAGAAAACATGCAGTCTATCGAGTGAATGAATGAATGTGGCGCTTGAGACAAATAGGTGACATTCAAAACCCAATGCCACTCATTATATACTCATTATCCTAATTGTAACCCTTCTTTTGGGGTTTAATCACAGGGAAATACTACTTTGAACAACCAACACTTTTCATATCTTATATTGTAATTCTTACAGTACACATTTAAAGACAAAAGGGGGGCAACACACCTGTGAATTACAAATAGGACTGCCAGACAGCATTTCTGTGCGTCGAGGCGCGATGGGCCTCTAGTACAGATATCTAGAGAGAACCTGTAGACCATCTCCCCAACATTATTCAGTCTATTGATTTTACACTTTAGCCTCTCCTTCTGTGTCTACAGGCTGCATGTGTTTCCTGCTCTGCAGTTGAATAAAAATACGACAAATGACAAGTAAGATTCAAAGGAAAATTAGTACATACCCAACAATTAAAAGCATTAACGCATTACTCACGAGCATGACCAGCTGGCCAGTGTTAACAGATGCCACCAGTTAATTCGAGGAGAAGGAGAAGTCCACATCATAAACATTTTGTGAGCAATGTCATTCTGTGTTGCCACACGGTGACACATCTGCGTTCCAATATGCACCATTTGCTCTTGAATACATCACCAGAACAGACACAGTATGTGACAATCTAGCAACCTGAAATTCTGAATGCACAATTCTCGTTTTGAATCATCCCATCCAAAGTGCTTTACGTTCAAATGTACTTAACTTTACATTACAAAGTACTTCACAATGACCCTTTCGCCATGCAGGACACCAACCTGCTCACCAGGAAAAATAAGGGGTTCAGTGCCTTGCTCAAGGAAACTTCCACACAGCATACAACACAAACCGCAGCAGCAAAAAGAACAAAAAAATAGGCCTCTTACCTTGAGCCGCCTTCTACTTGCTTCGACACTGGCCACGTGATAGCTTTGGAACGAATGGAAAGAGGGATTGAGCCGTTATTCCGGGTGAGGCCTCCAGTCGTTTCCATCCTTCGTGCATCTGGCTAGCTCACTTCCTCATGTCAGGTTGCAGGACTAAGAGGCTGGCTATACATGGTTCTGGACAGGTGGTGATTATGTGGTCAGCAGTCTGCTCAAGCTCCATGCACTCGCATGCTGCCCTGTGTGTGACGGCCCCACTTCTTCATAGATGTTTTGAAGCAGCCAACCCCAAGATGCAGTCGGCAACCTGCAGAGTCCACTGCAGCCTTTGTGTGTGTGGGATGTGTGTGTGCGTGTGCGTGTGCGTGTGCGTGTGCGTGTGTGCGTGTGTGTGTGTGTGTTGCTGTAGTCTTGATGATATCCCACTGCAATTTAAAAAAGCAACAACAAAAAGTTGGTTTAATAAGTTAGCATTAACTCTGGTCCAGAGCCCCACTGCATGCCTATAAGATCTGACTGCCTAGCTCTGGTCCATACTATAGCTCCACTGATTCAAGCAGTGGAGCCACAGGGGTTGACACTAAGGTCTCCGAGGCACTTGCCCATCGGGCAAGTGCAAGTCAGGTTCTACTTGCCCTCAGGTCACGGTCACTTGCCCCCCAAAAATATATTGTAAATTTTGCATTTAAGTTTACTAAGTTACCAGATGTAACTCTTGAGAACGTAAAAATGAAACCATTTTTACACTCTTAAGAGTTAATATTCATCATCTTAATTAGCCTCAAGTCTACACAACTACAGAATGTAGAAGATCATTTTGATGTGTATGTTAATTTGCCTGTTTTGTTTCCCAAATCCAGCCTGGAATTGTGGATAGCTAGAAAGCAGGTAGACACAGAGACAGAGTGCAATGACTGTCTTCAAGACAAATTTATCTTGTGTTGTGTTATAGTGCACTAAGTTGCACACTTGCCCGATCGGGCAACCAGGTAGCAGTCTTCACTTGCCCCACCATTTTTTTTAGAGTGGAAGAGTGGAATGTAGCTATTGGGGTTGTTAGCCCCTAGCTTTAGAATGTCTCCCTTATTCCATACAGTTGTGGTGAATTTACGTGTTAATTTACTGGAGTTTACTTTACTTGGACCCTTAAAAAGGGAATTCGACCCATTCCAAAATTTTCCTGAGAGTATAAAAATGTGAACCAAATGGACCCGCTTGCGCTTTGGTTGCATTTGTACCCTCTCAGGAAAAAGGGGTCTGAAAGAAAAATCATTGTTGGTGAAATATCTTGATTATCAGATGTATTTCACCATGTTAATGATTTTTTTCCCAACCTCCATTTTTAGGAAATACAGAATTGGGGGAATGTTTTTATCATGTCCACACAACATCTCTAAGGTAGGCCTATATTATTGACATGTTGAAAATGGGTGGAGTTTCCCTTTAATACAAACATTATGGACACCCACACGTTTTTGGCGACCAAATGCATATGATATTTGGATAGCCTTACATATGATATAGTGTACAGGTACTATGTCAATTCACACACCACATGTACTTGAACATGAGACAGAACCAGGACAACACCCCAGCCCTTTTTTCTCTTGTCTTCTCCTTCCACATTGTGATTCTCTCACCTTCTTCCCTGTCCCTTCTCCATATGTAACTTTGCACTTCTAATGTCACAGTCGGGGCGCAACACAGTAATGCAGAATTCCATAAAGTTTAGCCATAGTTTAGCCTACTGTCCACTCACCCATTAATTACTTCCAGAGACGTGGAGTGTGATATAGTCCGCTAGTTTCTCGTGCATGTGAAAGTTGTGTCACAAAACCTCTATTTAATAAAATATCTCGACTTTTTTCACGAGCCGCACACGAACGAACATCTTCTCCCTCGCAGCGCCATCTAGAGACAGAGTTCTGACAACTCCGTTCACTTCATGGGGCCAATCCAATGGCGGCCGCTAGTGCTGCTGGGAAGGGGAATAGTGACACTCTCAGAATGTTGTCTTAAAACGGCATGAACAAAGATTTTTTTTATTATTGTATTAATGACTATACCTTTGTAGAAAAAAATCAGTGCATACAAATGAGAGATGACATGTCACAGGATATTTTCGTATACTTTGTTTGCATTATATTGATTCCTTAAAGAGCAGAATAGTAGTATTCCCAATAGCAATTCACTTCAAATGATCTTTATTGACATGAGAAATCGCACCTCATTCACAAAGTGACACTTCCGTAAACGTCACTCTCGCGGTATTCCCGCGAGACTGTCAGGCAGAGATGCATTGGAATCAGACAACAGCCCAGCTTTAATGACCTTAAATCCCTTTATTTTCGTTTTTTTTTAATAATGGCACATCATACAAATTGCAGAGACTATAGTTGTTACTGTGAAATAATTTACATCGACTGTCATTTTGCATACATATGTAAAATAGCTCTTATTTGCGACACTATCGTCTTTCAGACTCCATGGTTTGTCACTGTTATGTTCTCGGCGACCACTGAGCACGTGACTAAAACCACGTGACTGCGTACCCCTTCAATGTCGCAACTCTCCCTCTAGAGGGCTCTGCTCCCTCGGGCAAACGCGCTCTTCTGTCGAGCTTCCCGTGAATCACCACAAAACGTCATCACGGTAACACAAACGTTTGAGACACACAATTGTGTGATGCATTGCGATAGGGGCTGGGTAATTAATCACACCACCTGCCAATTGTGTGTCCCAAACTTTTGTGTTTCCCCTGATGACGTTGGCGGAAGTTTTCACAAATAAACACAGCTGCCTGCCATTATGAGCATAGAGTAAATTATGAGCCGCTGTGCCCGAGGTAAAAAGATGTTCGTGTGCAGCTCATAGAGTAAGGTGCAGCTTGTGAAAAAGGCGTCTAGGCAAGTAGAAAATGGAAGAAATGTTGTTTTGGCCGACGCCTCCCTAGTCAAACAATCATAGGCCTATATTTTTTTCCAAAAATCTTCCAAAAACTTACTTGCTAAAAATATATTGCAATCCTAGCCGCAATGCAACTATATATTATTTTATAATTGGAATTGAATTTAGAGTTGCAATTCCGTCCATTGACTCCCCCATTACAAGAAATTTAATCTGTGATCTGCCTGTATTATTAAAGGTAAAGGTAGGGGAAGTGATTTCACTTTTGTCAGATATCACCCCAAAAAAATCTGTTAAAATGCTCTATTATAAGGTGTGCAGACCATATATAGAGTTTCCCCCTCCCCCATGTTAGCAGAGGAGCTAATAAAAGTTCCCCAGGTGGAGGGTGGATTCTCCTCCAATCAGGATCGAGCAGCGGGTTCACATAGTGTAGCTACTCTTGGGGGCCCCTAGTGCACCAGGCTGGTACTACACTATGAATTTCAAATCGCTTACCCTACCTTTAAAACAACGTCAAACTCACCAACTTTGCAACTGTAGAGAAAGCTTGAATTATCCTCTTTCGAGCTTTTGTGCCATAAAAATACACAGACATGTTGTGGGCTACTTTCTGTCCAGAATATTCCTCAACATCACAAGCTGCCATCTTGAAAACAAGAGCTGAGGGGGAGTGGTTGTTTTATACACTGACACACAACTGGTGCACACCTGGTCGGTGCACACGCATTATCGCCACCTGCTGTTTGAAAAGAGAACAGGCTTAATGCTAGGAGACGTAATGGTGGAGTGGAGCTACTTTTGATTGAAATGTTTATTAACAACTTGGAGATGTAGCCTAGCCTACTAAATAAATACAAGACTGATAGCTGTGAATTTTACAATGGTAGCCATGTTCATTTCATCCAAGACATTTACAGATAAGGGGGTGGGAATGTAGCCATGTGACATAGGCCTAGTTCTTTGAAACACCTGTGACTGAACAAAATATGTCATACTTTTACTGATAAGCCTGTTCTCTTTTCAAACAACAGGTGGCGATACGGCGTGTGCACCAGATCAGTGTATAAAACAAGAACTCCCCCTCAGCTCTTGTTTTCAAGATGACAGACCGGTGGTGTTTGTTGAGGAATATCTTGGACAGAAAGTAGCTCATAACATGTCTACGGTGGATTTTTATGGCACAAAATGCAGATCGAAAGAGGATAATTCAAGCGTATCTCGGGCCCATACTCTGAAAGGCCCGGAAGGTGAGCGGCCATCTTGGAGGATAAGGCACATGTAAACAAGTGTGATGCTCAATGGAATGTGAATGCATTCTACTAAAACCGATGCTACTAAAACTACTACTACTAGCAGTACTACTACTAGCACCACTCCTACTACTACTACTGCCAGTACTACTGCCAGTACTACTACAGGCAGTACTACTACTACTACTACTACTACTACTACTACTACTACTACTATTACTACTACTGCCAGTACTAGGCTGACCATACGTCCGTATTTCCCAGGACATGTCCGTATTTCACATCCTGTCCTGGGTGTCCTGGTTTATTTTTAGAAAATGAGGAAATGTCCTGGTTTTTGTAAAATTACTTTCATTCAGTTCCTTTCCGACACGTCTTTGCTTACATCGGACCAGTAAATCGACAGGCACTAGGACACCGCGCATTCCCTGTATTCAGACCGGGGCGAGACAAAAGTGAAGCACTGTGCACTGTTTGCAAAGCAGGCACGTATGTCTCGCTCTGCAGTGGTGGTGCAGTGCAAGGGACCTAAAATCCCACATTGACACAGAAAAACACAAAAAAGCTGTTCGAGGCGATAGTAGCGCCTGTTCGATATCTGAATATTTCGTGAAACCAGGGAAAGATGATGCAGTGAATTAGATATATTAGAAATAATTTGTAATTGAAGTTATTTTTGTGTGTGACTTTTACTTAGGGGAAAAAAGGTCGCCGTCGCCGTCCCCGTCCCCCCGTCCCCCCCGCTAAGGTGTCCTGGTTTTCTCCTTTGAGAACATGGTCACCCTAGCCAGTACTACTACTAGCAGTAATACTACTACTGGCAGTACTACTACTACTACTACTACTACTGGCAGTACTACTACTACTACTACTAGCAGTACTACTACTACTAGCACTACTACTACTACTACTACTACTACTACTACTACTACTACTAGCACTACTACTACTACTACTACTACTGGTACTACTACTACTACTACTACTACTACTAGCAGTATTACTACTACTAGCAGTATTACTACTACTAGCAGTACTACTACTAGCAGTACTACTACTACTAGCAGTACTACTACTAGCAGTACTACTACTACTAGCAGTATTACTACTAGCAGTACTACTACTACTAGCAGTACTACTACTACTACTACTACTACTACTACTACTACTACTAGCACTACTACTACTACTAGCACTACTACTACTACTACTACTAGCACTACTACTACTACTACTACTACTAGCACTACTACTACTACTACTACTACTACTACTACTACTACTACCAGCACTACTACGCTAACAATAGCATGATAAAGCTAATATGCTAATGATAGCATGCTAATGATAACATGCTAATGCATTAGCATGTTAGCATTAGCATGTTAGCATTAGCATGTTAACATTAGCGTGTTAGCATTGGCATGTTAGCATTAGCATGTTAGCATTGGCATGTTAGCATTAGCATGTTAGCATTGGAATGTTAGCATTAGCATGTTGGCATGTTAGCATTGACATCTTAGCATTGGCATGTTAGCATGTCAACATTAGCATGTTAACATTGGTATGTTAGCATTATCATGTTAGCATTAGCATTTTAGCATTGGCATGTTAGCATTAGCATGTTAGCATTAGCATGTTAGCATTGGCATGTTAGCATTAGCATGTTAGCATTGGCATGTTAGCATTAGCATGTTAGCATTGGAATGTTAGCATTAGCATGTTGGCATGTTAGCATTGACATCTTAGCATTGGCATGTTAGCATGTCAACATTAGCATGTTAGCATTAGCATGTTAGCATTAGCATGTTAGCATGTTAGCATTAGCATGTTGCTAGCATTAGCATTGGTAGCAGTAGTAGTAGTGCTAGTAGTAGTAGTACTGCTAGTAGTAGTAGGTCTGTTAGTAGTAGTAGTAGTAGTAGTTGTAGTAGTAGGAGTGTTGCAGGAGTGTTGCATTAGCGTAGTAGAGTGTAGTCGGAGTGTTGCATTAGCATTGGTAGCAGTAGTAATAGTGCTAGTAGTAGTAGTAGTAGTGCTAGTAGTAGTAGTAGTAGTGCTAGTAGTAGTAGGTCTGCTAGTAGTAGGAGGAGGAGGAGAAAGAGTGTTGCTAGTAGTAGTACTGCTAGAAATAGTAGTAGGAGTGGTAGTAGTACTACTATTAGTAGTAGCCTAGTAGTAGTAGTAGTATTGCTATTAGTAGTTGTAGTAGTATTGCTAGTAGTAGTATACTAGTTGGCATTGTAGTAGTAGGAGTGGTGCTAGTAGTATCTCCTCTCCGCCTGTCATCACATCCATTGCTGGCATGTGTAGTTACTGCTATTAGTACTAGTATTAGTATTAGTAGTAGTAGTACTAGTAGTAGTAGTAGTATGGCTAGTATTAGTAGTAGTAGTAGTGCTAGTAGTAGTAGTATCTTCTCTCCGCCTGTCATCACATCCATTGCTGCTGGGTGTGTGTAGTTGCATCCACATTCCATTAAATATAACTTGTGCCTTATCTTCCAAGATGGCCGCCGTCCCCTCAGAGTATGGGATATATCAGTCAGAGATACGGGTCTATTCAAGCTTTCTCTACAGCTGCCAAAGTTGGTGAGTTTGACGTTGTTTAATACAAGCAGATCACAGATGAAAATGGTTGAAAACCACTGTGGGCCTACCAATAGAACACAGACATTTCTAGTATCTGATAATAAACCTTCTTTCTTTGAATGTTATTACTGTACATGAATTTGAATAACTAAGAGAAATACTTCATTTGAAATGTATGTTTGTTCAATGTACCAAACAAAGGCAATGCAGTCAAGTGAAATAAGACATAAATACTAGCAGTCTGCGTTTTGTATTGCCTCATGAGTGTTTGTTTAGTTCTATTATTACCTTACACATGATTTTGAGGATTTTGCGGCTGAAAAGTTTGAGAACCGCAGTCTAGTTTGTGGTGTAGATTTATTTTGTTTTTGTCCACAATAGCAGGCTGGATTTCAGGAATGAAACGGTGAAACATAGATAAAAAAATGACCATTTTTTACATTCTCATTCTTTACAAGTCTACATGGTGTAGACTTATTAAGGGCTAATTAGGGCTAATTAAGAAGATGAATATTCTAGCTCTTGAGAGTGTAAAATGAAACCAAATGGACCTGCAAGGGTGCATTTGGTTTCATTTACACGCTCTCAAAGAGTTACATCTGGTGAAGCAACTTTCGATTATTTAGCTGGGGACCACCTGTAACCCTCTCAAGGACCACTGGTGGTCCCTGGACCACTGGTTGAAAAGCACTGCTATATAGCCTATAGAGCTTGTTATATAGCCCGCCATAGCTGAAAATCGTATTCAGTCTCATTGAAGAGGAGCTGATGATGTACTGGTAGTATTATAATGGTCAAAATGGCTACACTGAATCTTCTCAAATGAGGCTGTACATTTATGATTCGCTAACTACAGTGGTCATGACTTTGCAAATATAAAGTGCTGCACCCTTGCTAACATTATTACGTATTAGGAGACAAGTAAATGCTGCTTTTAGTGGTCCAAAATGGACGTGTGGTACGTGTGACTTATGGGACACTTATGAAGGTATAGGCCCTCTACACTAGAAAAAGGTTTTGAGTGCTGTAGACTTATTGTGCTCCCTCAAGGGCCGGATAATGGCGTGTCATCACAGCGAGATGGTAAATATAGATATTGATGAAAGACATCATTAAATGGTTGAGTTAGAAATATGGTCAACAGTGGGAGCAGTAGTGCGAAACATTGCAAACTTCATGTCAAGGAAGAATTAGGCTACATTCACAGAAACGAGAAAAAAAGCCATTCTATTTGAAAAGCTTTACTAGATCTAACTCAGTAGTTTTCAACCAGTGGTCTTGGGAACCCCAGTGGTCCCTGAGACGATTCCAGGTGGTCCCCAGCTAAATTATGGACAGTTGGTAACCAAATGGACCATTATAGATTTGTAACTCTTGAGATTGTAAAATTAAACCAAATGGACCCTCATTAGTCCATTTGGTTTCATTTAACGCTATCAAGAGTTAATTTAGATCAAACATCTGAATTACTTAATTTTCAAGAATCTACACATTTAGAATATGTAGAAGAATTGCTATTTTGACCAATATTTTGCCAGTTTCTCTCCTAAATTGTGCACCAAAACTTGGAAAATGATTAGTTTTGGGTTGGAGAGACTAAACTCAACATCAAGTGGTGGTCCGTGGCTAAAATGCAGAAATAAATTGTCGGCCCTGGGATGAAAACGGTTGAAATCCTCTGATCTAACCCAAATGGAACTTTCAGGCTGAAGAAATACAGCGAAGACTAGCTGAAATATTTAACACCATGACTGCAGACTGACAGTATTTTTTTCTTAGAATCACCACTCTATCAGACAGGAGGAGGGAGAAATATCTCCCTTCCAAGATCCCCCCTGCTGGTAACTAAGATCCTATATCTGTCAGTTGCTGTAGATGCACAATTTGACTGTAATTATACAAAACTGCCCGGGATATTGATTAGCTGCACATTTTTATCGCAGCCCCAGCCTCATAATTATAACCTGACTCTGCTAGATCGCGGTAGCATCGAGTTCACTCTGAAACACTGGGTGCGTTTGATATATGCACGCTGACTGCACTGCCAATACCAACTAAAAGGCAAGTGTGTTAACGCCGGTGTGCAACTGTGAGTTTACCGAACTTACCACAACCCAGAAAAGTCGTTGGGCGCTCGGATAAAAATGCTATCTACTTAAACCACGCGGCATGCAGGAATGCTTGTCGCTGTACCCGCATAACATCTGTGGGATACTTTGTGGGTACTTTATGTTTTAAATCGGAATGCAAATGAAGGTTCCATGTAGACCTGGACTAATATGTCACCAGTCTCACGTTGATCCGGCTTCTAGTGGACAATATACCTTTAGATAAGCCCCGCCCTCTTGCCCCCCCTAGGACACTTTCCAGTCGGGCTCATTCATTCCAATGTAAATATCATGGACTTTACACCATGATTGATACTGGTTCACTTTTGGAACCAGACCTTCAAAATCTTTCCAACAACAAGGCATGCCCTATGCAGAGTGTGTGTGTGACTTTTATTTTTTAAAACAATGTCTTATCATATAGGAAAGCTATTGGAGAGGTTTGTCTATCACGTCATGTTATGCTTAGCTGTGATTGGACCATAGCAGAGTGGGGAGGGGCTTACGTAAAGGTCTATTGCGGCTGCATGTAACATCCTCACGGCTCATCAGTGGGCCCTGAGCCACTGCAGGTTGAGAATCACCGGTGGCGGCGATGTATATACTCTATATTACAACAAACATTTCAAAAACCTTCACACACAATTGTGGAAGGACCACACTTTCTACAACAGTGTGGTTGGACAAACGAAGGACTTTATACTATTGACAAACGAAGAGGATTACTATTATTATTTCCACCAGCAATTGTTGAGTTGGGTTCAAGTCCCAGCTTAATAACAGAGATGAGATCCTTGACCTTTGGGGAGCTGCATGTGTGCACAGTGCAATGAAAGCCATGCAGCCAGTCACCCATCCACATATGCAGCAACACTTTCCACACACAAAGCTTTCCTTTGTCATGAGCGCTGACAGAATAGTGTCAGAGAGCACTTTGGCAAAAGAGAAACATCCACATAATAAGGTTCTTGAATGAACACACATAGCGTTGATGTATGTTAGGCTTATGCTTTTTGACAATGCTTTGTGGATGTACTCAAGAAGACACGAGTGCAAAGCACCAACGAGCTGGCCAGATTACTGTATGTATGGAGAACTGTATTTAGAATTGTGGAGCTCTGAGATGAGTACTTGATGAGATGAGTAGTGGTAGTGTTGCTGTTGTTGATATTATTATTCTCTATTTTCTATAGGCCTAGAGCAGTGGTTTTCCAACCATATGAGCTCTGCTCCTCTCCGTGCAATCGGCCATTACTCCACCTGACCAGCCTCTCTTCTGTAGTGGATGTATAAAGAACGTTTTACCTACTTACCAAAATAAACATGTCTTGTGTCATCATTAGAAAGCCTACTTACCTTAGTGGTAGCACTCTGAGCCCTCCACCACATGAATAAAATGGATTTTATATATATATATATATATATATATATATATATATATATATATATATATATATATATATATATATATATATATATATATATATATATATATATATATATATATATATATATATATATATATATATACCCACACTGCAGGCGTGATATGAAATGATCGGATATTACTTGGTTATTAAGTATTCACCATGTAGGCTGAAAGACGACATGAGTCAAGTTATACCCATATTTCTTTCATGGTCCAATTCTCAGAGAGCCTTTTCAATGGATTTATCCCAGTTTCACCATGGTGTGATGATAAGTACTTCCGGATTTCCCATTTGGGGCATTTTGCCGTGGTGCAAAATGAAAAGACTACTGCACGCAACTCAGATGAAAGCGCAGAGAAAATGAATAGGCTTTTCATCCAAAAGAAAAGCTGCGAGAGAGAAATAAAGCTGGATGGGACATGAAAAGCCAATGAAACAAGAAACATTATCTTTTAGCAATGAGCACCATAATCCAAGCAATTAAAATTGAAATGGCTGACAATGACAGTTAGCGGTTTGTGCTGTGTGCTATATCGACTGCTTGAGTTCCTGTCCTTTCCACGTCAATGAGTTCCTTTGATCTCTTTGTGAACTTCTATGTATGCAGCTCGGATGATCCAGAGGTGTGAGGCTCATTTATTTTATTTTATTTTATTTTATTTTATTTTATTTTATTTTATTTTATTTTATTTTATTTTATTTTATTTTATTTTATTTTATTTTATTTTATTTTATTTTATTTTATTTTATTTTATTTTATTTTATTTTATTTTATTTTATTTTATTTTAGTTTAGTTTAGTTTAGTTTAGTTTATGTTTATGTAATTCTGAAATTAATGTAGGTACATTTTCTACACTCTCAGAGTTAAAGACATTTAACTAGAAAAGGTTCCCTTCTGGGCACTAATGGTGGCGCTACAAATCCACCTGTTGGTGGCACTATAACAGTCCAATGTGAAAAGGGTGGGATATATTTCTCGGCCTAGTAGGATAGTGCGGGTGAAGAATTCCACATAAATTGCATTCTGCATGCATGATGTCCCGCTTTTTGTTCCAAACGGGCCAATCCTGCAAACTTTGAGATCCAGTATAGGATGGAATATGAAATATTGGATAGATCCGTCTTGAAAACATGACTGTAGAAATACTGTGTAATGATTTGCGGGAATTTGGGACAGAATCTGGATGAGCAATATGAAAATCGTTACAAAAATTGCCATCCTGGTGGTGCTATAAAAAGCAGATGTAAGAAATTTAGGTCAAGGGTTTGTACTTGTGTGTGCATGTAAACTTGGTCATGAAGTCATAGGTAAAATGGCAAAGGCTTCCGTGTGGTGACGCTATAACAATTCGCTACATGGAAAGTGTGAGAGGTTGGTAGTTAGTAGAGGTTCATCGTTGGCATCCAGGGCATGTGCGTCGTGCAATGTTTGGCATTGACCTGGTTAACGATGCCACAGATTAGGTAATGGACAGACGGACGGATGAACGGACACGTGTGGACCTAAACGCTGGGAAAAACATATTCTCTCACCATGCCTTCGGCCTGGTGGAGACATTGGTGAACTCGGCTAAAATAGGTTAAAATCCACAAGGCAGATTTTCCATAGCCCCGTACTCAGTCTGAATTATGATTTTGCTTCACTTCATTATTCAGTCTGAAAGCCCACAACAGCCTCCCCCACAACAGCAGTTTATGAGGTCAACTAAGGTATAAGTGGTAAAATGTGTACGGATTATTTCAATACAGCTGCCATGGCCAAGTGGATTTACTCTAAATTGAATTCCGTATCATCACATGTTTACTTTTTTTGCTATACAGCCATCATCAATGAGAGCAAAAAACATCCAGAAAAAAGACTTCTTCTCCCTTTTGGGTCCCACAGATCACCTGAGTCTGTGACACGTCTCTGATTACCTTTCTTACAGGATATCCCATACCTGGCACATAACTCCTTGAGGTGAACCATCCTCCTTAGATGCAGCCACTGTGGAGAATTTAATTTGGGAAACGGGTGGTGGTGGTGGGGGGAGGTGGTGTGCAGGGTTGGGTTGGGGGAGTTTGAGGGTTTCACTCATACGGATGATGGATGAGCCAGAATTTGCAGATGCAAAAAAGAACTCTCGCTGCACATCTTATAGAGGGGCTGAGCAGCAGTTTGTGATGACAGTGCCCTTGAAGCATTGGTCTCCTCCTACACAGTCACAGCTATAGTTCCCAGTAACTGGAAAGAATAGCTTCATATGCAGTAGCTCTGTTTGAAGTTAAACGTCCTGCTTGTGATGACGAATACTTCAATTATGTGTTTCTCATTCAGTGCTCATAAGCAGCTTAACAAAGTGTTGAGACCATCGGTTTGCACATCATTATATGTTTTCTCCTCCTTGCAAACACAATTAAGCTGAAGGTGTAGCCTTTTATTTTGTTTTTACCCATGAGTACACTATTATGATTTCTGCATGGTTAGAAAATGCTCTACTCCAGCATTGGTAGCAAACGATAGACAATACTATAAACGTTTTAAAGGGATGCTGTCTTGTTTGTACCTTTTTAAAAAAAGGTATATTTGTAGACCAGTGTATGAGTGCTCTGTTATATTATCCATAGACCGCACAGATATCTTCTGAAATCTAATCATTGTTGTTGTTTTAGCCTTTTCATATTAGTTTCAGCATTGTCTACTCAAATATTATGTCTGTACCGTTAAAGCCACATGGAGGGATAGGGAGGGATGGTGGTTATGAGAAAATAATGCAATCACAGGTCACTTTGGGTGAATCTATAGCTACCCAATGTGTCTGTTCTGTGGATTAGGCAAATATCTACAATACACTGAAACTGAGTGACCCTGTGGGCCGGGTAAATGCAAAGAGTAGTCGAATAAACTAACTCAATGAAGACTTTGCCTCTATTTGTAAGATAATGTTTGCAGATTTTATTATTTTTTTTAAATCACATGGTTGTGGTTCTCACTGTGTGTTCTGGGACTATATACCCCACCATCACACCTGTACGTATTTGTGTTATATATACCTTTTATGATGACTTGAATAATTGTTACTTGATAATTTTACGATTGAATACTCAGGACCTCAAGGGACCATAAGGACCTGTTTAGGTTTGGTGGTTTCATTGGATCTGTGTTTTCATTCTGTACCCTGTACTGATTACATTTTTGCCAGTGCTTTTCAACCATTGGTCTGGGGACCAACAGTGGTCCCTGAGAGAATTCCAGGCGGCTCCATGCGGATACCAAATGGACCCTTACGGGTCCATTTGGTATCATTTTTCGCTCTCAAGAGTTAAACTATATTTAAACATCTCAATTACGTAATTTTGACCAACTGTGGTCCATTGTGGACTCAATGGACCACAATGACCTGTTTTGGTGATTTCATTGGTTGTGTGTTTTCATTCTTGTTGGACTCTACCCTGTACTGATTACATTTCTGCCAATGAAGAATTCAATCAATCAATCAATCAATCAATCAATCAATCAATCAATCAATCAATCAATCAATCAATCAATCAATCAATCAATTAACCCCCTTCTAGAATATAGGCTGGATCTCCATGCATCTCCGTCTTGAATGTGTTCTCTCTCCTTGGGTCCAGAGATCATCACCTTCATGATCTTGATGTCTGCTCCAGGTCTCTGCAACAGGTGTTTCTGGGGCAACCTCTTTTCCCGCTTGCCCTGGAGGTTCAATGTTAGGGCTTGTCTTATGATGTGGCACATCCATCGTCATCTGCATTTCCTTATATTTCTTCCTTTGCCAGAAGCTTTTTTTTCCTGCCAGAGTTGTTTTTGTTACTTATAAGGTGTTTACATGTCCGTGGGACCACCAGGGGGCCAGACACCATGAACAATGCACTGTTACAGCTACTGTGTCTCTGGGGTGTTTCTGGGGTCGATTTTCTTCAACTTTGTACAACAACGCTGTGAATTTTAGGTTGAGACGGTGAAACCTCGCCACCTGCTTATTGCAGGGGTCAATCAATTACAATATAGAAACGTGTGTGTGTGTGTGTGTGTGTGTGTGTGTGTGTGTGTGTGTGTGTGTGTGTGTGTGTGTGTGTGTGTGTGTGTGTGTGTGTGTGTGTGTGTGTGTGTGTGTGTGTGTGCGCGCGCGCGCGCGCGTCAGGGCACGAGTGCAGCGCAGATCTTCTAGTGTGCGCGTCGCCAGTGAGTGAGCGTGGTGGTGGTGGTGGACGTGGGAGCGGTTTAGCTCCTTCACACACACACATACACACCGATCGGTCGCGCACACGGAGAAGCGCAAGCGCCCCCCCCCTCCTCCCGCCCCACACATCCATGCTGAAAGAAGAAGAAGAAGAAGATAGAGGCGGCGAGGAGAGGAGGAGGAGGTGGAGGAGGAGGTGGAGAGCGAAGAGAACTCGTTGTTGGTGAGATTTATCCTGCCCCGATGACAGACGGATATTAACACCGAGATGGATTTGCGAAAAATGACTCCGCTGAATATCATTAGCCCGTGCTGTGTTCTTCTCCTTCTGACTGCGATCAACAGCGGCGTCGGCGCGGCGTCTGCCGCCAGCAGCCACTGTGAGTACAGCCTATAGACAGTTTATATACTACAGTACACACACACAGCACAGCAGATCACTGTGAGTACAGCCTATAGACAGTTTATATACTACAGTACACACACACAGCACAGCAGATCACTGTGAGTACAGCCTATAGACAGTTTATATACTACAGTACACACAGCACAGCACACACACACACACACACACACACACACAGCACAGCAGCCACTGACTGAGTACAGCCTATAGACAGTACAGTACACAGCACAGATCACTGAACATCCACAGCCTATGGACAGTTTATACAGTACACCAGTGGGTTTCAACCTTTTTCATACCAGGGCCCACTATTTATTCAACACTTGAGCCACGGACCACCATTTGATTATCATTTTTTTTTTAACCCAGACCCCAATAAACCTATAAAGATTTCTTTTGCCTTTGTCCGCAATTCCAGGATGGATTTATTGGGGGAACAAAACAGTAAAATGTATCTAGTTGTGTAGACTTGAGGGCTCAATCACATGATGAATATTTGAACTCTTAAGAGTGTAAACATCTGTGTAACCCACATTCTATCATTTAGCCTAGGGACCACCGGGAACCCTCTCATGGACCACTGGTGGTCCCCGGACCACTGGTTGAAAACTATTGTTCTATACAGCAGGCCCTGTGTGTATATAGTAAGCTACACAACAGTTTCCAATTCCAACCAGTGGTCCGGGGACATTCCTTGATGGATGGGGTTCTTCCGGCCTCCAGGTGGTCCCCGGCAAGGTGGTCAAGTATGGATCATGAGCGTATAACCAAATGAACCCTCATTAGAGATTCTCGTGAGCGTAAAAGAATCGTCTTCCCTGTAATCCTTCCCACTGTACGTGGAGCTGTGCGCAAAATCTTGCATTTTTTTTGGGGGGGGGGGGGGGGGGGGGGGGGTCCGGACCGATCGGGGTTAAATTCACCAAATGGTGATGCTCATGCCTGAAAACATAATGGGTCTTGCTATGGAAAAAAGGGTTGAAAACGAATGACTGGTGAAGTTCCGTGTGCAAGTGCACGCATGCAGTGCTTGAGTCTATAGGCTAGTTACAGACCACAGTGTTTATTTTAGTCGGGGGGTGAACTAAAGCACATCGAGCACACAAGAAGTTATAGATTGAGATGCATTCTTTAAATTGCGTAGGCCTTCATTATGTTTTCAAATAATGCGTAATTTGCGTAAAAGATACTGTATGTGTTGTTTTGATATTTTCACGTGCTTGTACAGTGCAGCGCATCTGTGACGTTTTGTCTTTCTGGCTGAGTCGGAGATGTAGTTCAGTGGTTTTCAACCTTTTTGGTACGAAGGACAAGTATTTATTCAGCATTTGAGACACGGACCACCATTTGATGACATCTAGCGACACAGACCCAAAACTAAAGATTTCTTTTGCTTTTGTCCGCAAAATCCAGGCTGGATTTGGGAAACAAAACAGTCAAACATACAGTACATTCTCATTCTCTACATTCCCTAGTTGTGTAGATTTGCTCACATGATGAATATTTTAAACCTTGAGAGTGTAACGCCCTCAAAGAGTTACATCTGCTTAACCAACTTTCCAACATTTAGCCTGGGGACCACGTGGAACAATATCAAGGACCACTGGTGGTCCCCGGACCACTGGTTGAAAACCCCTGGTCTAGTCTAACTACTAAAGCTCCTGTAGTCTACAGTCAGCAATCTCAGCATGAATGTCTCCTCTCTGGCCATAAAACTGTATAAACTGTATAGTTGTAATGTACACACATGTGCACGCGCGCACGCACGCACGCACGCACGCATACACACACACACACACACACACACACACACACACACACACACACACACACACACACACACACACACACACACACACACACACACACACACACAGCATCATCTCAGGCATGTCTAGCAGATAGGCCTACCGTATAGACAAGCTTTTCACCATATACACTACATATTCTTTCTCTATGGGTGGACATAATGGGTATGGTATGAACTATTTGATTCATGCCTTATTGTAGCCTATACCTTGAGGAATGTTGTACCAGGTTCATTTTATTTTACCTCAGTAGAGTTCATCTTTTCCCAACCCAGCAGAACAGTTAGGACTCCTTCGGAAATATCCCCTAAACATGCTGGAAATATGCCCTAAATTTACTAAACACACTGGTGTGCCCTGCTGTGCTCTTTGGTCTGTTCGTTTATTCAGTGCATTTGGCATTAAAAAAAAAAACACACGTTATGCAATGGGTCCTTACCAAAATGCAATGGGTCCATTTAAAATCTCCTGTGACGTCATACCTATGACAGTGGCATAGGTAAATGGCACCCCCCAAGCTGGTGGTTGCCTTGCCCCCTCCCTCATGGCGCCCCAGGCAACTGCCTAGTCTGCCTAATGGCAAAAACGCCCTTGGCCAGGCATTGTGCCTGAATGCATGGGTTCCATCACAGCATATGCGGATTTATCAGATTTCCCAGAATCCCAACACACAACCATTTTGCTTGACGCCGTTTCGTGGTAGAGATGGCCTACTCTCACGTTCTACCCACCCACAGCACTTTGAAATGTTAAAAATAAGCAAGTTTTGAGCACTGCTTTGTGTGCAGTGGGAGCACAGCACGAGTGATACTTCAGGGCAGCAAGCATAACTCTTGGACCATGAGCAACAGTGGTGGTTCTAGGTGTTAGATGGCCCTATGCGAGATCATTTTGAGGCTAGATCTATAAAGAACTATACACACCATATTACATTACCATCATCTGTATTGTATTTAATCAACCGTTTCACGGGTGGGTAGTTTGATTGATGATAGTGAGGGCCACTGCATTTCACAGTCACTTGAGCGGGCCACAATGCATATAGCCTACTGCATATTCAAAAAATATCTGATCCACAAGCTCAGATTTGACGTGTTGCTCTTATCTCGTATTTATGCCACATGTGGCCCCGGAACAGCTGAAATCAATAATATGAGCATTTCAATATTAACCTACCGGGTGCATTAAGGTAGAGGCCACATGTTCCTATGCTGCCAGCAGCCTGTGTGAGGTATAGGGGATGCATGAAAATAAAATAAATCTTCTCCCTTACTGGTTGTGGCCCTAAACTAAAGGACCGCTTATATTGCTTATGCCTAAATCCGGCCCTGGTGAGCAATCTGAGCATAGACCATATGAACCAATATACCAGTAGCACTGCCCATATAGTGCAGCGGATAAGGGATCGCTTAAAGGCATTGGCATGTGGCACAGTGATTGGTTCCATTGTCGTAACACACAAACCACACCTATGCTTAAAGGGCAGTTCCACCCATTCTCAACATTTTACTATATCATTAATATACCTTAGAGCTGTTGTGTGGACATGATAAAAAGTTCCCCCCATTCTGTGATTCCTAGAAATGGAGGTCTAAAAATCATTATGAAACACAACTTGATGATGATGTGTTTCACCATGTTAATGATTTTTCTTTTAGGGCCTTTTTTTTTTTTACTGAGAGTGTACAAATGGTTCACATCTATATACTCTCAGGAAAATGTTGGAAATGGGTGGAATTCCACTTTAATGTAGTGGTGGTGGAGGTGTTTTAGGGATTTAGAAGGTTGACCAAGAATAGTCACTTCAGTGCAGGGCTAGATCCCCCTATAGTGGATTTACGTTGTAGAACAAAAGTGGTGTGACAATAATGCTGCTGTTTTCTTCTTGTTTAAAGGTAATAGAGGCAACTTCTTTAGTCAAAAATCAAAATTGATATATAGCTATATTTTTGCCTTTTTCTCCTCTACGTTGCTTCTACTTTGATGCTTCAGCTGTTTCCCTGCAGACAGACACTTGCTTCGTCCTGCAGACGGTGCAGAACTTTGTTGTTGTTAACAAATCATGAAAACAAAACACCCGTCGGGCTCAGGAAGGCGCTAATGCGAGTGGGGGAGAGGGTTGTGTGGGGTGAAGCAGCGTGGAGTGGAGGTTAAATGGAGTTAGATTTGTTTTTAAGCAAATCTGTTTACAAACACAGTGTTTGTGCACACTAAAGTTGCCTCCATTACCTTTAATTTTTGTGGACTGCTTTATTTATTATCTTTTTGAAAAATGTGAGCACATCGCTTAAAGACTACAAGTTGGCTGTGGATCCAATTGAACCTTGGGGTCCAGCCTGATTCGCTGTGCTCTGCACATCTGAAATGTCACTTCGCAAATCAGTCTGGCCAGAGTTCTGCTTGACTTGTATTTCCCTGACATCACCTGTCGGGAACGCAGCCACGTTGTTTCTGATTGGTTGGTGTCCAAACGAACATGAGGTGAGGTGTTTTTATCTCCCTCAAACAAACCACAGACCAATCAGAATCCTTGGCTGCATTTCAATCTTCATATGCCCCGCCTACCTGTGGAGATAGGCTCCTGGCACCTCCTAACTCCAAATGGACCCCTTGCATGTCCATTTGGTTTCATGTTTACGCTCTCAAGAGTTAAAATATTGATCCTCTGAATCAGCCCAAGTCTACACATACAGTATACTGTAGAGAATGTAGAAGATTAATGGTCATTTGATCTGTATGCTTGATCGAAATCCAGCCTGGAATTGTGGACAAAAGCAAAAGAAATCTTTAGGTTTGGGGTCTGTGGGGCCAAAATGTCATCAAATGGTGGTCCATGGCTGAAATTCTGATTAAATAGTGGGCCCTGGTATGAAAAAGGTTGAAAACCCCTGGCCTAGTATGACCTCTTGATGTTGTAACCAAACACAAATACATTTCGGGGGATCCTTGACACACACACACACACACGCACACGCACACGCACACGCACACACACACACACACACACACACACACACACACACACACACACACACGCACACGCACACGCACACGCACACACACACACACACACAAAAAACAACAGAATTACATTAGTGGGATCTTTTAGGTCGGAGGACGTGTGATGTGTTTTTTTTTTTATCCCGGGTGATGACCATGACACTGGGGTCTGATGGGGTGTGTGTGTGTGGGTGGGGGGGGGGGGGATTGCCAGTTTATGCCGGTGATGTAAGACCGGCCCCTGCCTGAGCACACAGTCAAACTGACAGCTGCATTACTCATTTATGACATTCTTGTGGTTCTCAAATGTATCCCGTGATAAGAATTGACATGCTTGCACTCGGATGAAATGGGAAGACGCTCCTGGAGGACAAGCAAACAACCGTTGTCTCGTATTTACCTTTGAGAAACACAAGGAGGGGGGCGTATGGATGGATCCATCACGGCCCGTTTTTTTTTTCGTGGTCCCTGTGTCAGGTGACACAGATAATGGCAGCCACATCCTCCTCTCCGGCTCTCTCTCTCCGTCGGAGCTAAACGCCCCCAGCGTGCAGTGGTAGTCTTTCTTCTACAAAGACACAACAAGCGGTATTTTCTCTCTGCTTTGGTCCCCTGCCGGCAATCGGCTGATGTGTCCTTTCAGTTTTTTTGTTGTCTTCCAGCCCAGCCTGCCATTGATGTCGTACAGTACATTAACATGCCCTTTAAGGGCCAGGTGATTGACAGAGCCACAGCTATTCACAACAGCTCTGAAACTGCAGGGGAGTATATAGGGGGGGCCTTCCATATATTTCAGCATGGATCGTATAATTTAAAGCCAAAGTGATGTTGCTTTTCTTCCTCGCCGGTGAGAGGAAGTGCGATTTCTTTCTTTTCAAGCCTGCCTATGGTTATAAACAGCGGGGGCTTTCATTACCAGCTAGGGCAGACTCTGATATGACACTCTTCACCGGTGCTTCTTCTGTGGGTGGAATATTGCTCTACTTTCAGCAGATTTTCTGCCGAGCATCCATCATTTATAACTTTGAATCTGTATCACGGAGGGAGGGAGGGGGTGGGTGCGCAAGGCACACACACACAGTGCGTGTTGTTTTATTTACTTAAATTTTCATGCAACCCGATTAGCTCAGTGAGCAGATATTTCAGAGCAGATTATCCCGGCTGAAGGCGCTTCGCTTTCGCACCGAAAGTGGCTTCCTTCCACACCATGACGCCATCATCCACCAAAAGGAGTGCAGATTCGTCCCCAAATTTCAACGTGGGTTTTGGAGTGCACACAACTCCACCCGGCATATATCAAGCGATCCCAAACAGCTGAGTCCATCCTAATTTCCTTCCTACGATGATAAATGTGACGGCTGAAATCAATCTGGCACGCCCTTGGAAACAGGCCGCTCCTCCCTTTCTTTGCGACATTACAACTGCAATACGACCAGCAAACCATGGTGATGAGGGGGAAAAAAAATAACTTTCCACCGATTGCGCTGCTTCCTGCGGCCAGCCGGCAAGCCAGCCAGTCCCCCCCCCCCCACCCCCACCCCACCCCCCAGCCCGATTGCGCTGCTTCCCGCGGCGCGACAGCCCCCCCCCCCCTTTCACATAGACACACGCAACTCCGTTCGCCGTTGTTTTAAGTAGTAAGTAAAATAATAGCATGGCATTTGGTTTTATTTTTAGTTTACACTCTCAAGAGCCAACTTTCATCTGGTTACCTGGGGACCGGGACCCTCTCAAGAACCACTGGTGGTCCTCGGACCACATTGAAAACTACTGGCCTATAGGACCAGTTTTTATTACATCGCGGTGAATGGAATAGGCTACAGGTTAATATTCTGCAGTGTAGGATTAAATCCATGCATTTTTAGAAAGAGCGCAGCCCCCCCTCTCCCCCCCGAGTCGGACTGCTGCCTGTGAGTGACCACGTAGCCTAAATCAGAGATAGATAACTGCCAGCAGTGACAAGACAGTTCATAAACTCATATCAACCATATAATGTGATCGCCGGTGATTAATAAATGAATCGATGGCAGGCACATGACTGCAGGAGTGCAGGTGTTACATATTAGTGTGCTGATTTACAAGCTTTCTATCCTTCGTGCAGACCATAATTGTAAATAGTGAGGCTGTGCATGTAGGCTATTGTCACTGCAAATAAAAGTGCAAATAAAAGTGGCTTTTATTTAATTATTTTTTTCATCAGGATTAGGCATTAATGAATAAAAACTTTCCACCGATTGCGCTGCTTGCCGCGGCGCCCTCCCTCTCTGTTTCACACGGACACGGCGGGACACACGCAAGTTGCCTTGTTTATTCAGTAAGTAAAATAATAGCATGGTATTTGGACCCGCAAGGGTCCACTCGGTTTTATTTTTAGTTTACACTCTCAAGAGTTACATCTGGCTAAACCAACTTTTCATCTGGTTAACCAACTTAGCCTGGGGACCACCTGGAACCCTCTCAAGAACCACTGGTGGTCCTCGATCGAACCACATTTTTTTTTTATTACATCGCAGTAAATGGAATAGGCTACAGGTTTGTATTCTGTAGTGTAGGATTAAATCCATGCATTTTTAGGAAGAGCGCACGTAGCCTACCTATCTCCCCCTCAAGCTTTCTATCCTTCGTGCAGACCATTGTACAAACCAGACGTAGGCTACTGTAGATCCACATCGATGCAATCTCCCGCCGATCCGCGATCACGACTACCGAAATTGCTCTCACAAGCAGCCTACTGTAGGTCTGCAGTTTATCTGAGTGACTGAGGCGAACGATATACCTGTACTAAGTAGCATATAATATCATTTTAAATAGTCAGGCTGTGCATGTATTTGTCATTGTCACTGCAAATAAAAGTGCCTTTTATTTTATTTTCACCCCACCGGGATCAGGGATGTAATCTCGCATAATATGCCTTTTCAAAACTATATATTTTTCATCTGTATCATTTATTAGGTTTTGTAGCTATTAGGAGTGAATAGATAACTTTAGATACCTTTCTGCAGTTCAGACAATGCTGCTCCGCTTGTTTAGGACAGAAAAACAGGCAAGGACAAATCCTACGACAGCTCCCGACCTGACGTGGGTTTTGTCCGGACGTGGGATCAACTTCAAGTTCATGGTGGGAATGATATATGTCAAACAAGGTGGGAATTCTGCTCTACGCATGTCCTACGTTCATTTTTGGGTGTACACCACGTTGATAAATGAGGGCCAATGACACCATCCACCACCAGCAGCAGCCTGCCTGCACCCAACACTCCAGCATGCTTTTGTTCACCACACGTAATGCGGTGCGTGCAGGCGTGTGTGCATGCTTGTGTGTGTGTGTATGTGTGTGTCTGCATGTATCCCTTTGTGTGTGGGGGGTGTTGTGCCGGTGATCGTTCACATTCGCTCAGCTAATTAATGTAACGCAGTGCCTCTGAAGGAACTCCTACGGCTGCTCTATATGTAATATACTGTATATATTCATAAAAAGGCCTGATGAATTTATCACAAGACAAATGAGGCAGAACACCGCAGCATGATGGCACTTGCATGTTATTCACTCACTCCCCCGCCCCTCTCTCCGTCTCCCCTCCCTCCCTGCCTCCCTCCCTCCCTATAGCCATACCGAACACTCACACACTCCTCCACAAAAGATAAAACGCAGGCAGTCAGACTAGATGTATGTGTAGGGTCCAATTACCTGGAGGCTTTCTGGTCTCATAAACATCTTGCATGGCAGGCAGAGAGAGAGAGAGAGAGAGAGAGAGAGAGAGAGAGAGAGAGAGAGAGAGAGAGAGAGAGAGAGAGAGAGAGAGAGAGAGAGAGAGAGAGAGAGAGAGAGAGAGAGAGAGAGAGAGAGAGAGAGAGAGAGAGAGAGAGAGAGGAACTGCCATGTGCGGGTATATTGTCAAAGCTTGAAATTACTGTCATGAATGGGAGGAAAGGGGGTTATTATTACGTACATGATCTGCATGTATGGTCATTTGAGTTACAGTCCAGTAATGGTTTATTATGTGTCTGACTATTTGTCTGGCATTGTGTCTCAGCCATGCGGTTGTAGGTGTAGCCTGCTGACAATGTGTCACATCTCAAGGTCCTCTGAGCTCGTAGATCATCTGTTTCTGCTATTGTTGTACATCAATGGGCATACATTGTGCAGCAGAGTATAGTACTTGTGGGGTTCAGGAATATATGAATATGAATACCAGTACTGTATACAAATGTTTTGCTTCTTCAATATTCAGTTATGCATTGCTTCAATTTCGGTTTCAATATAGTTTCAGTTAATTGTTATATTTTTCAGTTAATTGTCCAGCCTTAATTGTTTACACTGTAGATCAGGGGTTTTCAACATGTGGTCCGGGGACCACCAGTCATCCCTGAGATCATTGCCAGTGGTCCCCAGCTAAATGATGGAAATTTGGTTAACCAGGTGTAACTCTTTGAGATCGTAAACATGAAACCAAATGGACCCTTGCGGGTCCATTTGGTTTCATGTTTACACTCTCAAGAGTTAATATTCATCATCTGAATTAGCCCAAGTCTACACAACTAGAGAATGTAGAAGATTAATGGTCATTTTGATCTGTGTGTTTGACTGTTTTGTTTCCCAAATCCAGCCTGGTATTGTGGACAAAAGCAATCAAAGAAATCTTTAGTTTTGGGGTCTTTGGGGCTAAAATGTCATCAGATGGTGGTCTGTGGCTGAAATCCTGAATAAATAATCGGCCTTGGTATGAAAAAGGTTGAAAACCCCTGCAGTAGATGTACTAGGTGTTATATCTAGACACATTTGCATCGGACAAAGAGTCTTTCTGGCGAGACTAGTTGTTGTTATCCAAGAAGGGTACCGGTCACAGTAAAGGGGACAGCCACACAACCATAAATAAATCACAGCCAGCAGCACCAATAGTCATGCTGATTGCCATCGATTTTCCCTCTTTCTTGTTCCGGTCTCATTCAAGCGGATCGCATCGCGCTCCCAAAAGACTTCAATTACTGCAGCATTAATTGAATGAGTCACAGGTTCATCGCTCTTATGTTTGTTTTCTTAGTTTAGTTTTTCTCCCTTTCTTCTCCATTCTCTTTCTTGAGTGCAGCAGACAACAGATGTCTCCGTCACCCTCCCTTGTCTTCGGCTTCTGGGAAGTGTGTGTGTAGTTCATTCTCTCTATGGCGAGGAGCGGGACGGGACGGTGGGGGGGACCACAAGGGGGTCCACAAGGTGTTGATTGCATTAGAGTTATTTGATTGGGCAAGCTGTGGCTGGCAAAGCCAAACTCGCCGAAGCGACGTGCTAGAATAGTTTTTGGGGTGCTGAAACCCAGATGCCCCCTGAAATCTGGTGTTTCAGATCTCCCACCGTGCAAACTATTGTGGGGGTTAAAAAGGAGAATTCCACCACAGACCTTAATTTGCAGTTGATTTCTTTCCAAAACAGTGGTCCAGTTGTTATTTTGTGGAAAAACTCCTTTCCTGGCTGTTTCCCCTACCCCACCATATGGGATGTTGTTCAATTTGACCTATTATTTCCATTGCTCCAAAATGCATTTGTACTGCTGTATATTCTCACCCCACCATGTCAGTAGTGTGTAGACACTCACACTTCCACTTTTGGTTCAGCCATGGTTCAGCTGTCTCAAAAGGTGGGGGCGTGGTGCACGATTGATTATGGCTGAACCACTGCTAAACCAAAAGTGAAAGTCATGAGCGCACCTTTCATATAAAAGAATAAAGTTAATATAAGATCCATAGTAGTTCTTTGTATATAAAACATAGATTCTTTTGTGATTTATAAGAATTATACATGACATTCAACAAAGATATAAGATCCATATAATTTCTTTGTAAAGTGAAACTATAATTTTGTAATTTAGAATAATAATAATGTGACATAGAAAACAGATAGTTCCAGTATTTTTCTTGTAAAGTCGCTTGTATGAAAGGTGTCACTTTCAAGAGTTCACAAAGTTTTTTTTTTTCGGAATATCTAACAAAAAAAAAATGCATTTGGCGATGGTGAATTTGAAAAACATCCCATTGCTCCATTATAATGTTATTTTGGGGTAGTAGAAGCAGCCATAAAGGAATGTTTTCCAAAAAACAAAAACATTTTTTTGGGAAATAAATCACTGCAAATAAAGGTGAGAAAGCCTTCCGGGGGGGAATTCTCCACCCCCAGACATATCTAACACTGCCTCACCAACAGGCTCCCTGAATGATGGCTCTGTGATGGCTCTATCACTGATGTGAGAAATCTCCTTCCCACTGACAAACACCTTGCCAACCGTATGAATGATACGCAGATATTACAACTGACACCACAGAGATATTTATTCACGTTCGCCGTCGTCCTTTTGTTGTTTCTTTGTTTCTGTTCTTTTGGCTGCTTTGCAGACAGAGCTGGTTGATGTACGCCGTTCGTTCCCCAGGTGTTATGGATGGTGACGCCGTTAAATGCTCACAATGTATCACAACGCGATATCAGACGTTGTGATGTTCGGAATAGCTATAGACAAGACGGAACGCTAGTTCTCTAATTGTTGTGTCATATGCTTCTATAATGCTGAACGCACTGCTAATCATAAACAACAACAACACAGAGAGAAGGGAGAGAGATAGAGAGAGAGAGAGAAAAATACACGATGGACACATGATATAAGGCTATTTAGAGCAATAATTTCTACTCGGTCTCTTGGGATGGGAAAAATCTATTTTGATGAATGTGGCGCCAGTGGAGGCCTCCCCATTTCCAATTGCATTGCTCACACACTCATGCCGTACACCCCCCTTCCCTTCCGGATCTATCGAGTGCAATGAATATGCTTCAAATGGCAGTATAGTCCGTAAGTTTCCTCCTCTGTTTATTCCCGGTGTTACCGGCAACGGGTTTTAACGGATTACACAGACACCCACGTTCTATCGACTGTGCCAACATAAGACAAGACCAATATGCGGCGACGAGAGCTTGCATGTGTGCGATGGAGAAAAGAAAAAAGAAAACAGCATGATAAATGTAATTGTTGTTTTCACACATTCGGTGCACAAAAATACACACGATTGTGAAGGGAACATGAAAGCTTGCCGTCCTCTACTACCTTCCAACCGGACCTGTAATTGCGTGACTTGACGATGTAATGCCGTTTATCGAAGATCAATGTTTGTGCTCTCAAACGTACCTTTTGTTTGATTCAAGCAAATAGTACATTTGGTTCAGTTTGTGCGCTGCGGTTGAATTAACACTGGACGAGTTTTTTTTTTTTTTTTTTTTTTTTTTTTACTGTGTATGGATGTACAGGCAGTACAGTACAGTACAGTACATGACCAAAATGATTTAGCATTTAACATTAGATCCGGCCCGAGAGGACATTTAGTCCTCTGGCCAACGCATCTATTACTCTTCCTCCCGCTCATTCAACATGCAACAATCCCACGGCCCTGCAGCCATTATCTCCCAAGTTCCGGCAGAACGGAGGCCACCCACTAAAGATCTGTAGTGTTAGCGTTAATTGCGCTGTGCAGCCAGTAGTGGCATTGACGCTGTCTGTTATTTAAATGTGAGTGGCTCGCGTGGCATTTTCCACGGACGGCCGAGGGGACGGCCGTATCCGAGGCACCATCTGGGGCTGCTGGAATGCTGGAGCTTAATCTGTGATTTGCTGCCAATCGGATTCTCAATCGGATTCTCTTTTTCCTCTCTCTCAGTTTGTATATTCAGAGGAGGCTAATCAGCTAATAACCTCGGAGTTCTCTGTGGACAACAGGCCTTAAAGACAGGTTCACTGCCAGGCTATATATCAGTGTCGTCAGACGAAACCGCACAGAAAGATGATAATAAAGAACATTTAAATACAAATTAGTACTACAATCAAAACAAAATTGTGTTTCACGCAAAAAAAAAGTATCACGACTGAAGGTCGAAGCACTATTTCCTCGGCAGATGAAACGCGCAGAATGGGCCGCCAAGTTGGTGTGAGCAAACAGCATGCGGGCCTGCAATAATAATGGCCGAACAGCATTCATTACACAGCACAGAGAACCCGTGCATCGATTTCCCTGGTGATGACTCTGTCTGTATAGGTCGTATGGTCATTTACTTCGATAAATCACACTTTTCATACCTGTAAGGGCATTTGTATTCTTTCAAAACTCCTGCCTATAACCCTGTCAGCCCAAAGAGCAGCGAGTTGGCCCTGACAGCCAGATAATAACCCCTCAGCCATTCACGTAAATTATTCCTACAGTAGTGTGCGGAGGAGAGTCTGCGGTCATGACCGGAATTTTGATTGCAAAACCAAATTATATCCTTACCAAAAAGCTGCTGCTGTCGCCTGATACTGAAATCTTCTACAAAGTTTCCTACTAGGCTGAGAAATACAGCCACCCCTTTTGACATTGGTCTGTTATAGCGCCACCAACTGGTGGATTTTGAGACATACATTTCTGAGGCACATTTTGAGGCACACATTTCTGAAAAAGATTTTCCCATCATATCCAATAGACCTTTCAGTAAGCTCCGCCCTCTCCCCAGTGTTCACCCGAGGCTAGACACTGGGAACCAGACCTTCGAAATCTCTTCCAAATCCATCAACAAGGCATGTCCTATGCAGTGGACAAATGTGTGTGTGTGACATTTATTTTTTAAAACAATGTTTTATCATACAGGAAAGCTATTGGTGGAGAGGTTTGTCTATCACGTGTTATGCTTAGCTGTGATTGGACGATAGCAGTTTGAGGAGGGGCTTACTGAAAGGTCAATCACCATTGAAGTCATACGAAGAAATTGCACCCTTTTCACATTGGTCTATTATAGCGCCACCAGGAGGCCACGACCTGACCTAACCTCATGGAGACCTGTGCCCAGAA
The DNA here is from genome assembly GCA_039105355.1 of Benthosema pterotum. Lineage (NCBI taxonomy): Eukaryota > Metazoa > Chordata > Actinopteri > Myctophiformes > Myctophidae > Benthosema > Benthosema pterotum. The sequence goes on from CM076978.1 coordinate 9,216,923, forward strand.
GGGCACTGTTTCTATTTGAGTATATATTCTTTCCCACTTTTATCTAAAATCTTTATTGCTGGAACAACATGTTGAGATTGAGATCCACAGCCAAATACATAATTCTAGTAGGTCCTTGGCATGACATATTTTGAAAACCACTGACATAGAACCAGGAATTAGTAGATATTTTTTTTTAGAATCTGTTGTGATAAATGGGTTTACTTGATGTTTCTCAGTTACTGCTATTTAGTTTCGCCAAACAGCATGGACTGTCTGTACTGTAGCGTACAATTCTGAAGTCTCAGTTGTGTGCGCTGGAAACCTCTGAGTCTCTGGGCTGTGTTTATCCAGTCCCACCTCTATCGAAGCCAGGCCTTGTTGGAAATGAAGTGCTACAGTAGCCAGGCAGTGTTTCTCAATCACTTCGTATTGACCCGAACTTCCTCGAATTCAGCCTGCGTCTGGGACTAATTGTCAACCGATACCGTAGCTGCGACTTGAGGTACCGCCACACTGTCAGGCAGCAGCTGTAGCCCAGCCCTATAAGTCTATTAATCCATGCACGGTATCGTATGAGGGCCCCTGTCAATACCACCTGGAGGTCTGGAGCCATCCTGTTACTGCACAGTATCACTGCACACATGTGATATTGTTGACACTAGAGCCCCGACCCATGCCAGTTGTTTAGGAGTCCCGGAGACCACAGATCACTAACGTTTTTGACCCATATAGCTGGTCCGGGGACCGCCAGTGGTCCCTGAGAGGATTCCAGGTGGTCCCCAGCTAAATGATGGACCGTCGGTAACCATAATGGGCCAGTTGGGCTATTATAGATCTGTAACTCTTGAGAGCGTTAACATGGAACCAAACGGACACTTACGGGTCCATTTGGTTTCATTTCCCGCTCTCAAGAGTTAAGTTACAGTATATTTAAACATCTGAATTACTTGATTTCCAAGAATCTACACAATTACAACATGTAGAAGGTTTGTTATTTTGACCAACATTTGGCCAGTTATCTCTCATAAATTGTGGGCAAAAACTTGAAAATCCTCATTTTTTGGTCCAAGAGACTAAACTCGATATCATAATGGTGGTCCATGGCTAAAATAGCAGAATAAATAGTGGGCCCTGGTATGAAAAAGATTGATCAAATGTTTTTCAAATAGATTCGACCAGGTGTTTTCAAAGTCAAAATTATGTCCAATAACTGAGATGTATTTTATTTAACCACTTAATTCATATAATTTCTAAATGAGCTACAATCTCACAATGCTTACTGTAATAATAACCAGTATTACGCGAGAGAGTGTTGATTAACATGATAATTGGCACGACTGCGATGTGGTCAGGAACAAGACGTAGTGGAGTTCCGCAATCATCACTGAAGTGCCGGGAATTGCATTGTGTGACATTAATAAAGTAGACCTAGTGTGATATTTCTTTGCTAAATTAAGTGTTAAATAGCTCTATATATTCTGATAGCAACAGCTGTCTCCGTGTCTCTCTGGCTCCTTAGTAAACAGAAACGTTATTTTCAGGTTGGAATACCAATCAGGAGAGAGATTGCATTGGCTCAGCCGTGGCTCACTTGTAGGTACAGCTGGCTCTGCCAGAGTTACTGACAAAGTGCAGTTGAACAAAACACTGAACCCCAAATTGCTCCCAAAGAGCAGGTTGGTGCCTTGCATGGTTTCCCCCACTGTTGGTGTGTTTCCAACTAGCTACTTCCAATAATGGAAGTAGCGAGTGTATATATTAGTTATTTATATATTAGATGTTGAATGATCAAAATCAGATTGTTCACAGCTTCAAAATTGATTCTATCATGATTAATCACCATTCGGACTATGACTGTCTTTTAAATATAAGACACACAGCTATATGCCTCCGTAAAACCGTGCTCTACCATTTTTTTTTTCCAATGAGAAAATGGTCAGTGTGTTGGGTCAGTGTACACATGAGTTAATTGCGTCACAAATTTTAATGTATGGATTTAATCCCATTGTATGTATATAAGACAATGACAACATGACACTTTAGCAATAAAGGCGACTACAACAGGATATACAAGATTAAAAAAAGCTAAAAATAGAATTGATAAAACAAATAAATGAACAGAGCAGAAATTGCTACTGGAACAGAGTCTGATAAACAAAGTGGGGCTACTCTCTCCTCATTGGATGAAATCTGCAACCCAGTGAACTTGAAAATCTGTTCCGTTTACTAACGAGTTGGAAATACTCGGAATACAGCCTTAACTTTTGTTCCCCCCGCAATATATATATATACTCAACAAAAATTTAAACGCAACACTTTTGTTTTTGCTCCCATTTTTCATGGGATGGACTTAAAGACCTAAAATTCATTCCAGATATACAATATAACCATTTCTCTCAAACACTGTTCACAAATCTGCATAAATGTGTGGTATTGAGCACTTCTGCTTTGATGAAATATCCACCCCACCTCACAGGTGTGCCACATCAGGATGCAGGTGTGACATCATGATTAGTGCACAGGTGTACCTTAGACTGTCCACAATAAAAGGCCACTCTGAAATGTGCAGTTTTTTGTTTCTTTATTGGGGTTCTGAGGCCTCCACAAATCTTGGAAGATGAAAATGTCCCAGTTCTTGCATGGCCAGCATACTCACCGGACATGTCACCCATTGAGCATGCTTGGGATGTGCTTGACCAGCGTATTCGACAGTGTGTACCAGTTCCCACTAATATCCAGCAACTTCGCACAGCCATTGAAGAGGAGTGGAACAACATTCCACAGGCCACAATTGACAATCTGATAAACTCTATGCGAAGAAGATGTGTTGCACTGCATGAGGCAAATGGTGGTCACGCCAGATACTGACTGGTTCTGAGGCCTCAGAACCCCAATAAAGAAACAAAAAACTGCACATTTCAGAGTGGCCTTTTATTGTGGACAGTCTAAGGTACACCTGTGCACTAATCATGATGTCACACCTGCATCCTGATGTGGCACACCTGTGAGGTGGGGTGGATATTTCATCAAAGCAGAAGTGCTCAATACCACACATTTATGCAGATTTGTGAACAGTGTTTGAGAGAAATGGTTATATTGTATATCTGGAATGAATTTTAGGTCTTTAAGTCCATCCCATGAAAAATGGGAGCAAAAACAAAAGTGTTGCGTTTAAATTTTTGTTGAGTGTATATATATATATATATATATATATATATATATATATATATATATATATATATATATATATATATATATATATATATATATATATATACATACATATAACCTTTAATAACGTGGGTCTGCTGTGCTCATCTGTCTCCTCTTTCCAGAGAATCGGGGGCCTGCTTGATGGGTTCGTTTGAGAATGAATGAAGAGACCGAATAGGTGTTCCTTTCCCCCGCAGGAACTGCTCTGCATTTTTTTTCCATCTCCAATTTTCGCTGCACTCTCAGAGAGTCAATATGAGATAGGAGAACCAAGCATTTATCCTTATATCTAGCATGCGCTTCTTGTTTATTTGATTTAGGCTTCACAAACAGCTCCGGATCTCAAACAACTTGGCGGCGCCTTCTTCAGGTGCGCCGGGGGCCCTTCCCCTTGCAACGAGAACAAAAAATATCGGTTCCCTGAAAATATAGCACCAAAGGCAGTTTGTGTGGATAATTGAGCTTGATTTCTTTGTGGAATGCCATTTGTTTTTGTGCGCTTGGATTATAGTATATAAGCCCGCTAATGAGGGGAGAAGCTGCCAATCGTGGCGTGAAAAACACCATGGCCATGTAACTCAAATGAGGAACGTATGGATAGCATTCATAATGCAAAAGTGCCCTTGTTAAGGTGCACTGACTGTTCCCAAAGGGTGTTTTCACAATGATATTGTCTTATCGTTGAATTACTTCAAAGTGAAGTGAAGCCGAGCGGAAGTCCTTGATAGGACATTTATTTATATCGCATCTCGCTCCGTTGGACAGACAGCGGAATCATTTTGCGACCGCAGCCAGCGGCCGCGGCCAACGGTCCATCGCGACCATTGCTCCATTGGTCGTGTCAGGTGGTAGATGAATCCCACCTGATAGTAACAGTCGCGACTGCTAACAGAGATGGGCATAAAGAGTATTCTACCACAGGTCATTTTGACGAAATAACCTGATTGGTTGAAACAGTTCACATGCGGTTACTTTAAACACCACACAGTCACAGTTAATCAATACAAAGATTTCAGCTGCTGTATTTCTCTCAGAGCACAGCAGACTTGTGTAACATAACACTCTTGTGTAATACAATGTAATATTACAGTAATATTATTACTTTTCTCTGTAAAAAAAAAAAAAAAAAAAAAAAAAAAAACAGTAGGCTAATAATATTACAGTTAATATAAAATAGTAATATGTAATATTATTAGGCTACTCTTGAGCCCAAGTAAGTAATGTAATATTATTACTTTTTTAAACCATTCTGTACGGTACTTGTGGTGCCTGCTATTTTTGAGGAGAATGTGAGAATGCTGCACAAATATTTCAAAGCAAATGTTTTGTAGAATCTACAATGTCCGGATTAAATGGGTTAAAGGGGTAAGAAGTAATAAGTAATACATTACTCTCCTAAGTAATATTACCCAACATGCCTGTGACTACCAGTCGCGACTCATTTCCCACCGCCGGCCGCGGCCGCTCCTGCTCAACCGAGCGGCCAGTTTTCCTCACTCTCCACCACACACCCAAATGCCTTTAAATGTGAAGTCCCTCAGTATAAGACATGCATGCATCGCTTTTGCCATGACGATGTTCGTCACGGAGCGTGTTATTAATTGATGTGCTTATGGGGCCAGAGTGGAGATTGAGTGCTCAAGTCTCCAAATCTGAATGTGTGTATGCAGTCATCTGTCTTGTCAAGCATCAGTGCACGTTGGCACTCCTTGGGGACGGGGCGAAGGGGAGTGGTGGCATCTATTATTTTTATCCCAAACAAAATCACTGATAACCTCTCCCGGTGTGATGCCAGCATAGAATGCATCAACAGGACATTATCATCCGTTGCAATTTCACACCTACAAGGCAGCGTAAAAACATCAGAAACATCATCTTATAGGACAGCGGTTTTCAACCGGTGCTCTGGGGACCAAAAAAAGTGGTCAGGTTGTTATTTTGTGAAAAAAAACCCTTCTTATTGTCATTTTCCTATACCCCAACATAGGCTTAGATTGGGGCTACGGGATGATGTTCAAATGCATCTATTTCCATCACTCCAACATCCCCCATTCTAAGCCCTGCATGTTGTGGTAGTGGAAACAGCCAACAAGGATTTATTTTTTATTGTTTGCACAAAACAACAATTAGACCTCTTTTTTTTGGATATAAATCAACTGTAGTTAAAGGTAAGAAAGGCCCTCTGGGGTGGAATTGTCCCTTAACAATTGATGTGTTTATGGCAATGCAGATGACAGCCTTAATATGCTTGTTTTATGTGTCTGCAGGACTGCACGGCTCTGTGCATTCTGCATAACACTGTATATACTGCTATGTCTTCTTGCGAGTGCTTGAGCTTGACGGGCACTACGCATTACTATAATATCGGAAGCCACAACACTTTGCATAGAGAGTGCACAGTGGCACCGTAGCATTCATTCATAGCTTCAGAGGATTTTCAATTATCCCACAGGCCAGGGGAGAGCAACGTGCAGAGAGCAACGCGCACGGCTTTAGCAGGCAAATCATTCTCCGTCCGTAAGTCTTCCTGATTGACAGGCGGGCATTTGGCTCGCCACCGAGACCAGGAGGATGAAGGCTGTAAACAACAGCGCTGTTTATAAGATGCACAATTTTGCACGTGGGGGGGGGGGGGAGAAATTGTCTTTGCATTCACAAGGCAACGGGGGCGGCAGAGTTATAGCCTATACATGTCACACCCTGGGAACATGTATTGCGTCATAAAAATGTTATAGGTTTGTTTTTCCAAGCCCCTCTTCTTTCCTGGCCCATCAAAGTCTCGTTTGACACATGTATCGGTGTAAAAATCTCAAAGGGGAATGAAGCTAGATATTGGCCAGACAAGGCTTTTTGGGGGTGTTTTACGTTTGCACAAGGGTGAAGGACTATGACCTGACATTTATGTGATGGTGATAGCTGGCTGCCGCTAGCCTCCATTGGGAGCTGCTGGGCTGAACCAATCAAAGGCGTTGGTATATAGAGTCTCATCCAAGAAAGTGCATAAGATCTTAAGCGAGGCGACGCTGTTTGTGCAAGATATGAGAGATGCACGGATAAAAGCGGAAAGGGAAGTTGGAACGAGTGAAGAAGTTGTCGGGGGAATAAAAAAAATAATTTAAAAAAAGGATACGACAGATGTGTCGTGCTCGTTTAATAGCAATAGCAAAAAGTTATGTGGTACAGTACATATTAATTGACGGATACGTAAGCATGCCAATGTCTGCCTTTTTTTTCTCCCAGTGATGAACATCTGCGACTGCGCCGCCGCTTAAGTCATAATTTGGACCTCGAAAAAACAGCTTGATCCATTTTAGTCACACTTCAAATCGGCATTAGGAGAGGAAAAAAAGGCTCCTGGCAAACGATCTGAGAGCCGTCGGAATCGGGTCAGCCTGAAATTCGGTGGGAGGCCCTTAAAGACCCGTGCACAGTACAGTAAACAAGCTTACACTGTCATCTCCCAGCCACGTCTGCCGTTTAGCAGATGAACGGCCAATCTTCACGGCAGATGTGCCCAGAATAAACTCGGACTTTTGGGGGGAGTGGATTCTGTCCAAGACAAAAATGCCCTCTTTTGCACTGGAGAGGAATGGAGTTGCACGGTGATGGACAGAGTAGCGGGATAATTGTCATCAAGCCGGTGCCAGGTTTCATTATGTGCCCGAGAAGCACATGCTTGAGAGAGGCTCCTCTGTTCACCGCAGAGCTGCAGCGGCAGCCAGCTGGGGAGAGTTGTTGTTGTTGTGCACGCGCTGGTGGAAGTCAGGCGAGAGGATGCACTCAAACACTAAGGGGCGTGCTTTTCAATTAGGCAGACTAGGCAGTTGCCTGGGGCGCCATGGAGGGGGCATCGGGCGGCCGACCACCAGATATGCTTTAAAAGGATCCTAGGCTAATAAGCCTCATATGGATAAATACCTTATACTAGAATTGAACATTTAAAACACATATAATATGTTCTTTAGTTTAAAAATAGTTCATAATTTTATCCCTTGGGGGGTGCCATTTTACTGTAACTGTCATGATGTCACAGGAGATTTTCCCTGGAGCCCTTGCCTGAGGCTCCAAATTGCTTAGAAATGCCACTGTTGACAATGTAATGAAGTACATTTATTGGACTACTGTACTGCCCTGCATGTTTTGTGGGTTCTCTGTAGTTTCCGTGGGTTTTTCTTTTTCTTTTATTTCACTGGGTTTTGAAATGGATTTGAGTTTTGAGGGTATACAATACACCGGAGAAATTAGGGATGTGAATTATTGATTCACTCATTAATTGAAGTTTTCATTTGCTTATCGATCAAGTCGGCGGTGAGTTGATGAGCAGCGTTCTTGTAAAAACAAACAACAACAGCAAAAAACTATCTGAGAGTCTTCATTTAAAAATCTATACTTTGCTCAGAAATAATGCCAAAGGCACATTACTGTATATTCCTTAAAGGGGAATTACACCATTTCTCAACATTTTCCTGAGAGTGTACAAATGGACACCTAGCGGGTCCATTTGGTTTCATTTGTACACTCTCAGAAAAAAAAAAAAACGTCCTAAAAGAAAAATCATTAACATGGTGAAACACAGCTTAATGACTTTTTTCAGACCTCCATTTAAATGCAGGGGGGGGGGGGGGGGCTTTTATCATGCCCAGTTTGCCCACACATCATTTCTAAGGTATATTAATGACATGGTAAAATGTTGAAAATGGGTGGAATTCCACTTGACAGGAGCAGTCTCTATTGAGGTAACTAAATTTGACCATAGACATACAGTACAGGTCAAGGCAATGCACAAACGTTTGCAGATTCCTTGGCACATTCACAGAAAAACGCAAATTACTCGTTAAACGTTGACGACTACAGGCTATTTTCTTATTGGCGATTAGCAGTGTTGGGCAGTAACTAATTTTAGATTACATATTACTGTAATATTATTAATTTTGCTCCAAAAAGTAAAGTAACGAGATTACTCTGCAAAAATGGGTAATAAGTAACGCATTACTTTGCAAGTAACGCCAAGTTACTTTTTTTTAAAATGAGCTTGTTGTTGCATGCAAAAATAGAACAGATTTACAAGCTATCGACAGGTACTGTAACAACAGAGATGTGCACTAGATTGTAGATCCAGTCCACACGCTGCATCCTGCGCACAGTTACATACACTACAAATCGCTTGCTGCTTTACTTTGTACTCAACTGTCTTTGAAAACAATTGTGAAAAAGTTTAAAAAGTCAAAGAGACAGATTTTGTTGGCTTTGTTTCCAGGTGCAGTTTGTGGGATTGGAGAAATAAATTGGATTCAGTTCTAAAAAGAGCTCGCTAAACAGATTATGTTGTACGTCTCTATTTTGAGAACTTGGGAAAGTAATAACGTAATATGTAATATATTACTCTTCGATTCCAGTAATAAGTAAAGTAATGATATTACTTTGTCTAAGGGGTAACAAGTAAAGTAAAGAAGTTACTTTCCTAAGTAATATTGACCAACATTGGCGATTAGTCAATTAGCATCCCTGGTACAAATACATCAAGTACACATTTTGAGAGAGAAGCTTTCGAGTAACATCTGATGACCGGCAGGAGCACCTATACGTTGACTCAATTTACTGCAGGGTGGAGTCCCTGTCCGCCACTATACTGCTCTATAATGGACTTCCTAATGTATAGGCACTAGGCAGGCATGGCTGAATCAGTGCAAGATGAGACTGGCAGGCTTATATCACTGGCCTGGTAATCCTTCCTCCTGCATGATGGAACTACTCTAATCTCACACGCTTGGATTATAAAGAACATACACACATACAGTACTGTATGCACGTCGTACAGATGTACACTCACGCACGCACACAGACCAGGTAGTTGTCGCTAGAAACCTTGTAAAGTCCATATTTAAACGCTTTAAACTATTTTTCTCTCCACGTAAATGACTGCCCTACTTTATCGCTACGGTGTCACAAAAAGTAGCAGAAAATATTTTTTGCTATATTGGGATGGATGGAAACTGTGTCTGTTTTGTTTTTTAGGTAATTATTGAACCAACGATTTGTCACGATTTGTCATTATTGAACCAAAGATTCATCAAATAGATTTGGAAAATAACTGGATAACTGGATTTAAAAGCACCCACTAACCTATATGAGAAGAGCCATGCGCGTCTGTGCGCCTTGGAGATGTCCGATCGGAACAGCTGCTGCATCAGTTCACTTCACCTCCTTATTTATTGATTGTCCTATAAACAGCTGGAGATTACCTGCTGTCGGTCACTTCCTTGTGTCCATTGTGTTTCGGTAAGCTATATAATATAGTTAAAGACATTAATTAACCTGTGAGTTGTGACACATTGCTACTGATTCAGTTTCGCCATGTTTCATCGAATTCCCGATAGATACGTTTCGCTTGATCCCATTTTGTAGAGAAGACCTACATGCATAATATAAAGAGAGGGAATAATTCAAATCGGCACTCTGGAGGCTACTGTATGATCTCGCCTGGTTTGTGACAATTTTGCTGTAAATCGTCAGATCCGTCATCCAAAGTAGTCTGGAAAAATCTTTGAGCACTAATAACTCCTGATCTAAATCAAAAGCTATAAAATTTGTCGCAGTAGGAAGTATATGACCTCCCTTTGTTCCCCATCGTTTATACTTTGTTTTGCCTAATGTTAGGCACTTCTAAGATGAAACCCGGTGACGTCATGTGCATCTGAAACTTGGCCCGGATGTAAACACTCTGATTTAACAGGCGCTAATTGTTCTGGGCGCTTATTGTGTTAACAACAGCCTGTGACTAAGTGACAGTAAATAATAGTAGAAGTGTGAGTAAATAACTCCTACGTTGGAGAACTGCATGTTGTTGATTTTTTTGTCATTTTCCTGTCAAGTAATACATTTGGATGTGCGAGGTTTCCACCCGACGGTGACTAAAAATACACGTGTGCACGCGCTTACGCACACACGCACACACACACACACACACACACACACACACACTCACAGAAGTCACAGAAGGAACTGCGGGTCCTTCTGTCCTCCTTTTAAGGGTCACTGCCTGAGTTAATGGACTGTTGCAGAGATTTGTGATGTGGATAAGTGAGGAGCACCACCAGCTATTTTCACAACATACCTGCTTTAAAACTCGGTGGCGCGGTTCAGCGCTGCACTTTTTTAGGCAAAGATGTATTTTCATGGCAAAAAAGCGAGCATTCCAACGTACGGTCTTGAAGGCTGGGTGCATTTTTCTGTCATTTGTTTTCCACCGGCCCAGCGAGTGCATGTTTGACACGCGGTGCGACCCCCATCCATCAGGGTCTATAGGAGGAATGCTTTTCACATCAGTCTCTGCGGTTGCCATGACGCGCGGCTCGCACGTACAGATCACATTAACAACCTGTAATGAGTTTGCGTAATAATCTGTCTGTCTGCCTGTCAATCTGTCTGTTTAGTTATATATTTATTTTCTACATCTGCACACTTTCACTGCTCCTGGCTGCAGCCTGCTTTGTGTAGTTTGTTGTTTAACCCGCTTAGACCAGAGACCAAATTCTACAAATGTCTTCTAGGTCAGGTTTCTGGAAAAAAGCCTATGTTTCCATGTCAGTGGTGCACAAACGTTTTCACGTCAAAGAACGCCACATACTGTATAAAGAATATATGTTTGGCCACAGACTCTGAAAATGTGTTGTTCTAGGGACTCCCTTTGGTCCATGGCATGTGTTGTGTAGTGTGTACTCTGTTTTTGGTTAAGAAGCTTTTAGAATGTTTCTTTACAGTTTCTCTTCTGTTTTCCAGTTAGAGTTGTGCTTGCACTGTGTACCTTTATTTTGCAGTATTGCTTTATAGTTTCCTGTCTTCCCCTGTAGCTCTGTCTATCTTTGCTATCTTTTGATTTAGTCTTGTTTTCTCCAGCTGTTCCTTGTGAGTGTCCCAGCCAATCCTGGTGTCGAGTCGTTAGTTGTTTCACCTGTGTCTAGTTAGTCCTTGTCTATTTATATGCCCCTGTGTTCAGGTCCTTGTTGGTTTGTATATGTAGTTGCAGTGTTTGTTAGCTCCTTGCGTAATTCCTAGTGTCCTCGTGTTTGTCCTGGTTTTGGTTTAATAAACCTCCTTACACTCGCCTTGTGTCTGCCTCATCATCTGCCATTTGCCTGGGTTCAACACTAGCCTGCCTTGGTACTGTGACATTGAGAAGCAAATGTTTCAGTTAAAAATGTTTGTTCTGAAAGAATATTAAAAGGTTTGCACCACATTGCTGTGACATTTTTTAATGTCCGTTGTTTGATATAATGCTTAAATCACCAAAAAGGGTTCCGGTTATGAATGGTTATTAAATGTGCCTTTTAAGCAAAATACAGATGTGATTCTGTCCCTCATGCTCTTGCATAATTCTGCACTCTGACTACCCACATTTAGATGTTGTGTTTTTTTTTCTTTTCTTACAGATAATTGCAATGGTCCTCTTGTACCTGCGCTGCCCCAAGTCTCCTTCCAGAGCTCCTCTCAATCCTCAGTCCGCAATGCTCCTTACTACGCCAAACTCAACAGGAGAGACGGTAAGTACTACAGTATAGCAGCACTTACAGTAGTCCTCTTGCACTTCAGCGCTGCGCAAAAACATGGAATACCGCTGTGTATATTAGGGGAAAGTCCCAATTAACTGCCCAGCAAACTCCGGTAAAGTCCCAAATTGTATCACATCACACCTTGAGATTTACCAGTGCCCTTAATTGCCTGTTAAGACCTCTTTTCATGCAGTGCAGGAGGTGTAGACCCAATCGTAGCCACCAGGTCTCCACGTCTGGGTAATGTTGCAGGCAAGGTGTTGAGCTTTTGCCATGTAGAGTTATGTTACATGCTTTAAAGGGGAATTCTTTCCACTTTCAACATTTACTATGTAGGTCTGAAAACAATCATTAACATGGTGAAACACAACTTGATGACATCATCAAACTGTGTTTCACCATGTTCATGATTTTTCTTTTCGGAGTGTACAAATGGTTTGGTTCACATTTGTACACTCCCAGCTAAGTGTTTATAATGGGTAGAATTCCCTTTTAAAAGGTTTATATAAATGTCACATAATGTGAAATCTTAGCACCTTTCATAAAAGCCACTTTTCAAAACTGTAATAAATACTGTGCATATTAAATCTGTTTTGTATGTCATATATAACAATTAATGTTTTACAAAAAGATACTGGAACTCATATTAATTTTATTCTCTCATATGAGGACTGTATAAAAGCTGCCACTTTCAAGAGTTCGCATATATAAAATGTTCACTTTTTTGTGTCGACAAGAAATAATAATGCAAAATGGGATTAGAAAGTGATAATTCAAAATATGCCCCTCGCTGACTTACATTGTTTGCTAAAATGTCTTTCAAAGTCACTCTTTTACTACATGAACAAACATAAAAAAACGGATTCAAACACTACAAAGCATCACCAAAATTCATGTGTAAACCCAGGAAACCCAGACTGCATGTTGGATGCTCCTATCAGGCAGGCGGATGTCTATATTTATACAGACAGGAGTAATGGTATTTGCACAATAATGTATCAGAAAAGTTCTCACCACGCAATATGCAGCACTGCACTTTGAGCTTGTGGCTATGCCCATTTTCAATATTCGCTCTAACTAGTAATAATCACGGAAATACTGGTAACATTGACTTGAAGTCATAATATATCGCCATGCCCAAAATGGACACACATGCCTGAAGACGAAAGGGTGGAAGAGTAAACATTATACTCTAACGTGAGACAAAGAGAACCGGAATGACCTCATATTATTTTTAGCCGCACGGCCAAAACCTCCATAACATTCATAGTCCAGGTTTGATATTCTGCTCTCATCTGGCTCCCATGGCGTTGCTTCCCTCATGCACTCCACAGCTAACTGAGTGATGAACCTTTCTGCCAGAGCTGACCTGTTTCTTCTGCTTGATAGCTGGGCGTAGAGCTGCTGAAAGCGCCTGTGCGAGTGTGCGTGTCTACCTGTAATACTAATATTGTGAGGACCAAAATGATATTTATGTTCTTTTTTATGTACTTGAACATAAGTACACAAGTATTTTTTAACAGTAGAAGACAATAACTTGTTCAGACTTCAGAGTAATGTGTTGAATGTCATACCTTTTCAGGAGAGCAGGTCATAAAATCAAAATTTTTATACTACACTGAAAAAACGTATTAAAAGGAGATATGTTCCATATTAAAACTATGAATATATATTGTGTATATACTGTAAACCTACAATGTAATGTATATGAAATATGTAAATATTAAGGTTAAAAGACAAAACCCCTAAGGCTAAGATTAGACAAAGGCTAAACCATTTTTGACATTTTGTCGACTAGGACTAGACTAACAAAAATGAATTTCAGAAGGCTAAAGGGACTAAATGTGTGTTATTGAAAAAAACAAAATCAATTATTCTTAAAAATAAACTTTCCCCTGGAGCCCTGTGTGGGAGTGATTTATTGATCCCGTTCCCGTCCACTCACGTTAAATTTTCTGTCCATTCCCTCCTGCCCCCGCAGTGATTTTATTTTTGACAGCCCACAGTGACCGTCTGTCTGAGGTCCCATTTAGTCCTGCACCATCCCACAGTTGAATCGTTTAGTCCTGCTAAAACCGGAAAATGTCCACTGAGCGGAGTAGCTCATATTCAGATAGATGGGAAGCTACTGGACATATATTATAGGTTAATGTGCAATATGTAGTGGTATAGCATGTCACAGACACATAGTTTGCAGCAGTGCACACACACATACACACTTACAAGTAAATATACAAGTAAATATAGTTTTGCTTAAAAGTTAAGCAAGAGAGAGTGAAAGCTGCACGTGCTGGTGATGGTCACCAGGACAGTCCTAAAACAAATTGTATTTGTACTCATCTTGTCTTGTGTAACCCTCTTGTGTTGTTTTGCTGAGTGACCATGTGCAGATCCGTTTTAGGCATAAGCAATATACAAGGTCATTTAGGGCCACAACCAGCAAGGGGTCCACAACTCAGGGAGATTTTTATTTTCATGTATTTTCTATCCCATACATGGACTACTGGCAGCACTGGCAGTATACTGTAGTAGACTCATAGATCTAGCTTCATAATTTTGATTTTAAAAACAGTGGTGATAATTTATAAAAGGTATAGAATGCAACCTATCTCACGGTCTCTCCAAATGTCCCCACAATTAGAATTTGGTAAATAATACACACATTGTGATAATGAGCATCATTTCCGTCGTCCGCACAACAGAAATGGCTAATCTGCAAGTTCACCGTCCCCATAGATCGGCTATTTCTGGCATTGTTAGGCTTAATAGAGTGGGGAAAAAAGGAATTCTCAAAATAGCATTCATAACATTATCGTCCGAAAATGTAGTCCAGTCTACGCACGCAGAGCAGGCTATTACAAAATGTGCTTGTTTTTGAATTTCATCTACAACTAATTAGCCCTGGGCTCCAGGCCTACGTCCTCTGTGCTGCAAAAAGGAAAGCCTGGGCACGATCTACGGCAGAGAGCCTATCAGCGGAAGATGTGTCCATTGGAAATTCCATTAAGTGTATTTCGCTATTTTCGTTATTTTCCTGACCAATCACAGCACTTGTTTTATTCACGGAGAATGCAAACCGATTCTTAAAGCATCAATGTCATTTCCTTAGGCCAGTGGTTTTCAACCACTGGTCCGAGGACCACCAGTGGTCATTGAGAGGGTTCCAGGTGGTCCCAGGCTAAATGAAAAGAAAGTTAGTTAACCAGATGTAACTCTTTGAGAGCATAAAAATGAAACCAAATGGACGGGCAAGGGTCCATTTGGTTTCATTTTTATGCTCTCAAGAGTTAAAAAAAAAATCATTTAAATTAGCTCAAGTCTAACCAAACTAGAGAATGTACAAGATTAATGGTCATTTTGATCTGTATTTGACTGTTTTGTTTTCTCCGAAATCCAACCTGGTATTGTGGACAAAAGCAAGAGAAATCTTTAGTTTTGGGGTCTGTGGGGCTAAAATGTCAACAAATGGTGGTCCGAATTCTGAATAAATAGTGGGCCCTGGTGTCAAAAAGGTTGAAAACCACTGCCTTAGGTGGTAGTTCCAACCAAAAATAAGCAACGTGCAAGGACTGTGTATTACAACTGCGCACAAACAAGGACGCCAAAAATATCTGGTGCATCTTGAGCTGTGGTTGTTTTTGTTTGGTAGGTTTTCTTTGCTTTTTGGTGGTGGTGTGGAGCGATTGTACTTCACTAACATTTCTTTTTTTTTTGCCAAAGGATGGTTAGATAAAAATAAACTAAAATAAATAAAAAATAAACAACACACAGACAGACAGACAGAGACACGCACAGGCACGCACGTCCTTCGTCTTCTTCACCCTCAGCCGGTGCACTTTTTCTATAGAAACGGAGCCAGAATATCACAGACTATTCTCAGTGCAGGAGTTCAGCATTCCTTTCCAAAGCGACCCCCACCCCCCCCTTCCCCCCGCCCAGCTAGAGCAAGGCTGTGCATGAAAAGCACAACAATACACTGTTCATTGCAGGGGCGGATGTAACATTTCCCAATGGGGGGGGGGGGGGGGGGGGGGCAAGAGAAAATGGTATGGGTGCACCCTATACCATTTTCGGTTACAGGACTTCTATTAGGCAAGTAAAGCATCAATAATAACATCAGTTGTTGTTGAAGTTACAACAGACACGCAGCATGCATGAAGCTCAAGGTCTGACTCAGAGAGTTTTCTGTTTTCAACGATGAAATGCTGTCGGTTTAGTGGTGCCACAACTGTAGTTAGTTAGTAGCAGCAGTAGTAGTGTTTCAAATCATTTTAAATGTAAGCACTTTAATTTGAAATATCCTGGGTTGTTTTGCATGTCATCATGTTTGGTGGGGCAGACAGGGCATTTAGGGGGGCATTGCCACCCCCCATGCCTGCCCATGCCTAGATCCGCCCCTGGGCTGTGCATGAAAACCACAACAATACACCGTTCATTGACTGAATGCTAAAAAGGATCTTTTTCTCTTTTGTCTCTTATCTGTTTTTCTCCCTCTCTCTCTCTCTCTCTCTCTCTCTCTGTCTCTCTCTGCCTCTCTCTCTTTCTCTCTATCCCTCTCTTGCTGTGCCTCTCTCTCTCTCTCTCTCTCTCCCACTCCCTCTCTCTCCTCTCTGTAGGAGCAGGCGGCTGGTCTCCGCTGGTCACAGACACTCAGCCCTGGCTGCAGCTGGACCTCAGGGACAGGGTGGAGGTGACGGCCGTGGCCACACAGGGGCGCTACGACAGCTCAGACTGGGTCAGCAGCTTCCTGCTGCTCTACAGCGATACGGGCCGGGCCTGGAAACAACACCGGCAGGAGGACGGAGTAGGGGTGAGTCTCTCTCTCTATGTCTCTCTCTCTCTCTCTCTCTCTCTCTCTCCACATGGAGGATGATGCCGTGTTCTGGTGTTTATTTTTAATGTAATATAGACCAGTGGTTTTCAAACTTTTTCATACCAGGGCCCACTGTTTATTCTGTATTTGAGCCACAGAGGAGCACCATTTGATGAGTTTAGTCTCATCTCGGACCCAAAACTAAGGATTTGCAACTTTGTGTTCACAATTTAGGAGATAACTGGCAAAACATTGGTCAAAATAACTATTCTTCTACATTTTCTAATTGTGTAGGTTCTTGAAAATTAAGTAGTTCAGATATGTCAATATAATTTAACTCTTGAGAGCGTAAAATGAAACCAAATGGAACCATTTGGTTTCATTTTAACACTCTTAAGACTTACCAATCTATAAGGGTCCATTTGGTTACCAACTGTCCATCATTTAGCTGGGGACCACCTGGAATCCTCTCAGGGATCCACTGGTGGTCCCCGGACCACTGGTTGAAAACCACTGTAATAGACTATCCAAAGGACATTTTAAGTGCTCTAGTATTGTTATATTTTTGTAGGCTACAATGCACACTTAACATAATATGGTAATTGTTTGGGGGAAATGCTGGCTACCATACTAGTTTGAACATTGAGGATTATTAACTGTAGTGTGCTATCAAGGCAACTATATTATGGCACATCTAGCACTGGGTTACTGTATATGGCATGTTAGAACTTTGCTTACATTGTTTCATGGTGTGAGAGTCTAACAGAATACGACCAATACTTTGTTAGAGATACAGTTAAGAATCCCATCAACCCATCAATAATTGAAGGCGTCGCTTGCCTCAAAGAATAGATCTTCAAGCGAAAGTATTGTACTGTATAGACTATGGAATATTATTAAGGCAATTATTCTGTGCTGCTGTCTGATGTGCTGATGTACAGTATAGCTCTGAAGTTGTTTTTTTACGTAGGTTTCTTTGTGAAAAGAGCGTTGCTCAAAAGTACCAAGAAATAGCTGCAAGGGAGAGAGAGCTCCATCAGTTTGGGGATTTTAATGCGTCTGTCTGTGGGTTTAATAAATATTTAACCAATATAAAAGCATTAACAAGAGCTTTTGTCGAAATAACTTGAACTAAGTCTTAGTTTTCCGTTTTCCTGAAAAGGAAGCTTTGGCCGTAGCCTACTACAGTGGAATCTTTCTACCAGAGAGCAATGGCACACCATTCTGTACACCTAGTTATTCAGGGCCGGTTCTAGGCCCAAGACTAAAGATTTATTTTGTTTTGCCCACAATTCCAGGCTGAATTTCAGAAAGAAAACAGGCAAACCATACATCGAAATGACCTTTAATCTTCTACATTCTCTAGTTGTGTAGACTTGGGCTAATTCAGATGATGAATATTTTAACTCTTGAGAGTGTAAACATGAAACCAAATGGACCCACAAGGGTCCATTTGGTTTTCATGTTTACGCTCTTAAAGAGTTACATCTGGTTAACCAACTTTCCATTTTTCTGGGGACCACCTGGAATCCTCTCAGGGACCACTGATGGTCCCCATATTGCCTGTTGAAAACCCCTGCCCTATACCATGGCCCACACTTTAACCCACTAATTAGAGAAATCAAGAGAAATCTTAATTTCTCTTTCTTTCTTCGTTGCTATTTTGAAAGGCATTTTGAATAGTTAATTAGCCAATCTACATTGACACACTGAGCTTGTAGACTGGCCATTTTAACTATTCAAAAATGTTTTTCAAAATAGTAAAAAAAAAAAATGATAAGGCATTTAGCGGTGATGAAAATGAAGCCCCTAGCCTCTTAATTCTGATCTCAAAGTGCAAATTTATGTATTTTTTTTCCTGGTGTGGCAGTGCATGGGCGCATCACATAAACTAATCTTTCATAGGGCCACAAAAAACATAGAACCGGCACTGTAGTTATTTCACACAATGTGCACATGACCGGGTCAACTTAATGTCTCAAAACATAGTGCACACATTATTCCGTCACATGCCTTTCATTCTGCAGCTACAGTACATCAAAATACTGTTATCAGAATGCTTAAATAAGTTTGGGGGGGAGAAAAAACAACAACAACCATCTCTAACGTAGAAGCATTGGAGGTGAAAATTGGAACAAGGCAGTGATGATCCATAATCCTCATATTCAATGGAGACGTTCTGGATCTGTGGCGCGACTAGTGTAGCTCTGTTTGCTTTTTAATTAAAAGTACACACGGATGTGAGGTGGAACATCGTGTCCACCACTCATCGCTCTTTCTGCATTATTTACTCTCCTCCAACAGATCTTTGATAATACATTATTTACAGCAGGGCGAACTGTGATACGATAAGGACAAAATCAAACGCAGGCGATAATGTGTCCCAGAACAATTTAACATTGAAGGAGAATAATCTTGGAGAAGGACTAAACCAAGATTCCAACAACCTATAAATTGATGTAGTGTCGGCTATACACTAGTATTACAATTACGTTAGTCTGTCTGAGCACACAATTGTAAAGCCCTGGAATCTCTGAGAATCGTTTTGAACGGTCCAACAAGTATTTGATTAGTTTGTTTGTTTTTTTTCGCAGTCACATTGATTTCTGCAACTTCTTCTCGCTCTCCCCCGATTCCCCGAAGGATCGGTGAAGGAAATGAAAGTAGTGTACAGTATTGCAGCCTTGGTGGAACTGGCCTGTTTGTATTCAAGGTAAAGTCTAGGTCATGGCTGAACATGGCCGGGGGCTCTTACCCTTTGTGTACAGTTCATGAGTAGAGAAATAGAAAGAGAAATGGAGAGTGCGAGAGAGAGGGAGAGGATGTGTGAGCAGGTGAGAGAGTGAGAGGAGAGCCAGAAAGTGAAAGAGTCATATGGAGGTACTCTTCAACGGAGGAAGGAATTTAAATCATTGCTCCAAATGAATGTTATGAATTCATTGCAGACTTGAGAGAGGCTCCTTAGCTCCTCCTGTCATTCACATGAAATATTTTTTTTGAAACTGACACGTCATGCCCAGGTGCTGCAAAGATTGACAATACAGATCAAGACACATATCTAACCCTCTCAAATTAGTCTAATTAACTCCTTAACAGATTTACCACGGCTTTTGGAGTGATAAATCTTCTTATCACTCCAAAAGTCATTTTAGTTTTGTTTTATTAACAAGCTCATTAACTCACTGCACAAAACCTCATGAAGTCCTATAAGTGGTGGTTGCACTACAAAAAAACAGAAAACACCTTGCACACCTCACAACTATATTTGATGAATGATAAATGACAAATGGTATAACTTTAAATGCATGTATATCTGAATGAGCCCTAAAAACAGTGAAATGTGGAAATACAGGCTGTTTTGTCAAATGAATTTTAAAAAACTGAAACACATCATCAAGTCATTTGATTTTTTCCCTTAAAGTAGACACCTTAAGGTGTCTTTTGAGCTTGTTCATTTGCACAAATTCACAACAGAGGATTTTCTATGAATTATTTTGTTACTATTGAGCCTAATGGCGAGCCTAGCTTTTCTGCTAGTCTGTCAAGAGTTAACAGTTGCAAATCAGTTGCAGCTGTAATGGCTGTACTCAGGCGGAGAGAAAGACAGACAGACAGAATGACAGATGCCTTTTATTTTGTCCAGTCGGTACAGTTGGAGTTGTGGTTTGTATTTGGTCTTCGATCCCAGCGCTACTCTCGCTACCGAGACATTTCGATCCCCGTGTCGACGTTTAGACGCGACCTTTGACACCATCCGGCTTCTGGTTTGACACGGATTCTCGCCCCCCGGGGGGTAAATAATCTATTTCTCATCTTGGAGAAAGCAGGAAAGGATCTCTTAGCTTCGCAGCAGCAGCGGTAAAGATTTCAGCTCCATGGGGAGACCAGACCGGTGGGGCTGAAATCCGGTGGTTGTAGGAAGAGGAAAGTTTACACAGAGTAGTTCTTCCAGCGCTTCTTGCAGCAGGGCCGGATGTAATATTTCCCAATTGGGGGGGCAGGTGACAATGGTATGGTGGGCAACTTCATCGGTATGGGCTTCATCGCCCGTATGAGCTTCATCGCCCGTGGCGCGAAGCTGCCCCCCATACCAGCCCCATACCAGCCACACCCATACCATTTTCGGTTACAGGACTTGAATATTAGCCAAGTTGGCAACAATAACAACATCAGTTGTTGTTGAAGTTGCAACAGACACGCAGCATGCATAAAGCTAAAGGTCTGACTCAGAGTTTTCTGTTTTGAATGATGTAATGGTGTAGATTTAGTGGTGCGACAACTGTAGTTAGTAGTCGCAGTAGTGTTTCAGGTCATTAAATATAAGCACTTTAAATTGAATTATCTTTGAAATTTGGGTTGTTTTGCATGCCATCATGTGGGGCAGTCAGGGCATTTAGGGGGGCATTGCCCGCCCATGCCCATGCCTAGATCGGATGCCTAGATCAGACATCATCCATCCGTCTGAGTGTTTGTCCGTCAGACGCCCTGCCTGGTGATGCTACGTGACCTGCGGACCGTCTCTTTAACGGACTTGGATCCAAAGACGAAGGCGTGCGTCTGATGACTGGCAGCTAATTAGAGACACAGCGCCTAATGAAACTCACTCCAAAGGTGGCTAACCGCCGCCTTTAACCTCGGCCTTTTGGGAGATATTAATTGACGGCCGTCTGGCATTTTAACAAGAGCAGTTCAAAGGTAAGAGGCTCACCGCCTGTACCTGGTCTGAGGGGCTAATGAGAGAACAAGCTGCAACGGACTGCAACGCTCTGCCCTGCGAAATCCTTTCAACCCAAGACACAAAATGTTGAGCCGTGTTCATCACTGCCATGAATGCACAAGAATATATACTTGTAAATTCTGCATAAAGACATCTTGAATATATTGACGCACCGATGTACCGGCACTAGAGTACACAAATCCTCTGGATTTGTTATTTTCTTCTTGTTCCATGATTCTATTCTTGGACCGTTAATGTATACCAGTACAGTGCTGTATGAGGACACTGTCTGAAATGATTAGTGTGATGTATCCTTGTAATGCCTTGTCCTGATTAGTGCACTTACAACGTGCACACTTTTGTATATTATTGTTCATTATTATTGATGGTTCTTCTTTATGTGTGTGCATGTGCAACACAATGTTTTTGCACTTGTTTACTGTATCTGAACTGCTCTGCTGGCTCTGGTGACTGCATTCAACCCCCGTGGCATCCATCGACTGTTAATCAAGCCTTGTTTATAATCAGTATTAATCAGTATTAATATTTGTGTTGAATAGCAGTTTGTGTTAGAGACTTATTTAGACTTATTTCATACACAGCATGGAAAAAAAGAAAACTCTAAACTTTTCACCTACAATGATATTTCCATGTCCAAAATTACAGCACAGCTATAGCCTGACCTGACATGAAATCTATTTTGGCCTAGAGCAGTGATTTTCAACCAGTGGTCCAGGGACCACCAGTGGTCCTTGAGAGTGTTCCAGGTGGTCCCCAGAAGTTGATTAATCAGGTGAAAAGTTGATTAACCAGATGTAACTCTTTGAGAGTGTAAAAATGAAACCAAATGGACCCCTGCGGGTCCATTTGGTTTCATGTTTACACTCCGACTAGATCTGATTTGACCCCACCAAGGTTTACATCATCTGTAGCGACACCCTGTACCCAAAAGGGTTCACTCCCATTTCTAGGCCACCGTGGCTAATGGAGATCAGTGGTTAAGCTTTATTTCTCATGCAAAATCCATCCTTGCATATTGATAATCCGTCCGTATTTGTCCGCATTAATTGGTTCACTGGTTTTCAACCTTTTTCCATACCAGGAGACACTATTTATTCTGCATTTTAGTCACAGACCACTATTTGATGTCGAATTTTCAAGTTAGACTCTACAATTTAGTAGAGATCACTGGCAAAACGTTGGTCAAAATAACAATTCTTCTCCATTTCCTAAATGTAGATGTAGTAAATGTAGTAGATGTAGTAAATGTAGATTCTTGAAAATGAGGTAATTCAGATGTTTGAATGTATTTTAACTCTTGAGAACGTAAAATGATACCGAATGGACCCTTACGGGTCCATTTGGGTCACTTTTACGATCTCATTTAACGATCTCAAGAGTTACAGATCTATAATTCATTTGGTTACCTGTCTGTCCCCATCATTTAGCTTTGGACCACCTGGAATTCTCGCAGGTCGCCGGAGCACTGGTCGAAAAAAAGTGAATCAAATTTATACATCTGCATCCATCCGCCATCGGCATTATACATACTTATACACTCTACAAGCTCACAGCGCGACACACACGACAGTGCAACGCAACGTGATCAGCGGCTATTTATTCACTCACCCCTCTCCAGTCAGGATGTACTACAGCCGCTGTATATCCCGTTTCCATAGAAACCTGTTACTGTCTGCCGTTCTTGCATTGCAACGCATAGCATCTTCTTGCCATATGCCCACACTTATTGATTCCCATGCCAAACTTATAGTCATCATCCCTTCTGTTTTAGTTAGTTTGAAGCTTCTTTCAACTTTTAAACTCTCATCTGCAGTTATGCTAGCAGGCTAATGTTGTTTTGTTGCGTTGTTGTGGGTCCTTATCCAGAAATATAAGCGGCCGTTGTGGGAGTTTTGGCCTGTTTTGAACAAAATGCCACAAATTTTCCGTGACATTTAGCACCTTCTACTGCAGAAAAATAAATTCCATCCTTTTCACAGTGTGCCTGTTGTAGCGCCACCAGGAGGACACAATAACTTAATACCTGGCCTGGTGGAGACCTGTACATTTTTTTTTGTTTGTTTTCTTTCTTGAACCACATTTGTTCTCTTTCTCTTTCTCTCCCATACATTCACACCTACGCCATTATTACTGGATATCATCATTATCGCTCAAAATCTCCTTCTTTTGTCTGTGGGAGTCTGACTAACTAGTCGGAGCCGTATAAGGGCACGATGGGGATTGCGCGAGGTGTGAAACAACAAGATCCAGCGCCAGTCACTGACTACAAGCTGTTAATAACCTAATTAGTGAGAAGCCGAGGGGGAAAAAGGTGGAGTTGATAAAACATGACTTCTGTGTGCATCTGAGAGTCTGAGGGGCTGAGCTTTGAGCTGATGAAATCTGGACTTTATTCTGTGTAATTTATTGTGTGAAGCTCAGAGTGACCTGAACCCTGGCCTATATCTGTGCAGTGTTTTGCTCCCTTTGATAAAAAGACGTGTAGGTGTTTCAGAGAGAGATTGGATTGAGAGCAGAGTAGGAAAAAAACACGGGTTGGGGGTCCATTTTTGGGGGAGTTTCAAACCCAAATAAATATCGATTTATTTTTACTTTATCATTATTATTATATTACTTACAACATTTTACTTTGTCATTAAAGGGGATTACCACCAATTTTCAACATATTTACTATGTCATTAAAGGGGGATACTACCGATTTTCAACATTTTACTATGTCATTAATATACCTTAGAGATGTCGTATGCACATGATACAAAACTTCCGCCATTCTGTGTTTCCTAGAAATGGAGACCATAACACGGTGAAACACAACTTCATGACGTCATCAAGTTGTGTTTCACCATGTTAATGGTTAATTTTAAGATCTTTTTTTCCTGAGAGTGTACAAATGGACCCGCTAGGGTCCACTTGGTTTTCTGAAAATTTTCACGTTTCAGGAAAAAGGGATGTTGTGTGGAAATAATAAAAATGTTCCCCCATTTTGTAGGATAGAGAACTGGAAGTCTGAGGAAAATCATTAACATGAAACACCATGTCAAGTTGTGTTTCACCATGTTTATTTTTAGATCTACTTCTGGGAAACACAAACACATGGAGGTTAGCCTACTTTATTATAATTTCCACATGACACATCTAAGGTATATTAATGACAGTAAAATGTTGAACGTGGGTGAAATTCCCCTTAAATAATTTTTAATTAAAAAAAAAACATTTTTTTTCCCCAATAAACAGGAATTCAGCAGATATACTGTAAGTTTACAATGTTTCCACATTGTGGGCTTATAGATCTGCTGTATTGTACACAATAGCCACTTGTATTGCAGAGTCACGAATTTCAAGGCTTAACTCATGATTTCTTTTTGGAAGTTTCATGGATCCCAGGGAGGAAGGAGGCAGAAAAAAATATCTCTTTTTGGGTCTGGAGCTGGGGAAAAAAAAGTTAAAAGGGAAGACGTTTTTGCCCTGAGGCTTTTAAGAAGGCAGCTCAGAAAACCCAGTGAAAATAATATATAGGTCTTATGTCTTAGTACTTTTCTGAATCGTGCAATCTTCAATCCACTCCGGAATAAAACAAATTGGCTATTAGCGTTTAGGCAGGACTCAATGAGCAGGTTAAAGCAGTTCCCTGGCAGCGGGTCTAGGGCTGCTGATTGCTATCCCTGTTGCAGAAACAGTCTGATGTAGTGAAGAAAGACACGTTCTGTTTGTAAAGCCCTTTGTGGGCTATCTCCACTTTGCAATCACTTATCTACACTCTCAGAGTTAAATTAACATTGATTTTAAAATATAAATCGGGGGCCAAAGATAGAAAACTTGATCCTCGTAATGAAACGGGGTTGAGAATAACTTGCTAGAGACCCTGCTAAAAATCTTCTCTCATGGGGGTCTCTCTAGCGATATCTTTTTCAAATGTGAGTCTCAATGTGGGGGGTCCTTGACATGAAAAAGTTTGGGAAAACGCTGCGTGGAGCTATGCGTGAATTGAAATTCCCCGGCCCCTACCCTGTTCTTAACTCATTCTGTACGCGGTGTTTAAACTTTTATTCAAAAATAGCAGGTGTTCACGGCTCATAGTGCGGCACAGAGTGGCGCGCTATGAGCACCTGCTATTTTTGGGGAAATCGTGAAAACGCAGTGCAAATCTTTGAATATTATATGTTCTTTCAGAGCGAATGTTTTGTAGAATCTATATTATCAGCTCAAAATGGCTTAATACTGTTCCAACATTCATGCTAGCACGCATTAGGAGCTCAGCAGGTGCTGCAATCTGTTAGGGCGTAATAACGTACAGTAAAATGCATGTGGGATTTGTAATGAGGATACAAAATCACCTCGAGTGGTTGCTTATAATCGTTTTTCTCTATACGGGGCTGATTTTTGCTCGACTAATTGCATATAGTTGCCAGGATAGAAGCGCGGGCGGCGGGCGATGAAGTGCTAAAATAAATTGCATTTCCATATCTTCTCACGTTGTCAAAGGTGCTGCCGACTGTGACTTGGCGGGAGAAATACCAAGCGAACGCGGAATGGGTTTCGGCGGAACCTTTTTATTTTCCTCAACCTCGTACAGTAGGCTACAGTGCATTTAAAATACTTCTAGACTTACTGCAGACTGGAAAGCGGATTGTCTTGGGATTTCACCCCAGTTGCATGCAGCGACACATAAAACATCAGTGGCAAACAACAATACATAACAGAGAGACCACAACATTAAACAATTTCACACGTAGTGTGCCGTTTCAGAGCCTCGTTCAACATTTTAGTTGATGCTGGTACAATTCTTTTCTGGTACAATGTTTTTCGTAAACCTGATGTAGTTCCACTTTGGTTCTTTGTACATTCTCCCAGAGGTCAGAAGTACAACCTCTCCATTTAACACATGGGTAACATCAATGGCAATGTTGTTTTTAGCCTGTTTTAGTGTAGCCTGCTCATAAATGGACTGCAGAGATGGGGAGTTGTCTTACACCTTCTCTTCCCTGCAGTGCAGTCGGCAACAATCTGAACAATTTGGATCTCGGCTGCCGGAACCAATGTTTGATGCCAAATCTGTACAAGGCAGAACACTGACATTGATTTTTGGTCAATGACAACCTGTAGTTTACTACAGAGGCATGTGCCTTCCAATTTAGTGCGTTGTTAATCCAGATTCCCAAGTATTTACTGTGAGATGTGGTCACCACAACTCCTAGGGGTGCGTTCAGACTTGGATAGTTAAATTGGCCTGATATTTGTTTCCAGTCGCTTTTCCCTAAGGGAAAAAAGAAGATTTTTGTGGGGCTAGTGAAATATGGTGTGCGTGTGTGTGGGTGTGATATAAAATGTATTCAAGAGATTTTGTGTGTGATTTTGTCTGTGACTGTGTCCAGGAAATTGTGTTTCTGCACTGTCAGAGACTCGGATAGATCTACCGAATTCTACCGAATATAAGAGTAACACAAATTTTCAAAATTAATTTGTGGGAAAAGAACATTGAATGTCAAATAGCATCGCCCCCGAATATAATACAACCCCCATTCTTTGGGATATTTCCATTGGAAAAGAACATAGTCTTACATTCAGGCCAATAGGGTACATCTATCCTAAGATGTCATCAAAGAAAGCCCATGTTGTTATTGCTTACATTGTATTTTACTGTCAATGACAGACAGGTTTCAATGGGCCTGTAAATTAATGAACTAATATTTTTACTATAATAAAATATATATATATTTTTTTTTTCATGGAGCCCGAGGCCTGACCCAGCCCTACTCGTTAGCAGATTTTAGGTCCAACCCGGCCCTAAAATGTTGGGTCGGGCCTGTTCAGGGTGGTTCCTGGTCGGGTTCGGGCAGAGTTTGAGAACTCTTATACGGACACTACAAAAAAGACCAGCCCCCAAGCACAAGTGTGCCCTTTTCTGGGCTTTGAGCCCCTGCACCTTCAGTGCTCTCTGCACGGCTTTAAGGGCTTAAGGGGGTGCAATGTTTTTTCGTTTTTTTTCCCCTGGCAATGTGATTACTTGCAGTGACTCATGTCTCCCTCTCCAACACACAGTGTTCGTTGAGACACATGACAAAGCCGGATACAAACTTCGATCGGAGCCCCCAGTCTACATCCGGGAGGTAGTACAGTACAGTACACCCCCCCGAGTGCCTTTGGGACGTCGTCTGTACCTGATCCCAGTCATGTGACTGTGTGTGTGTGTGTGTGTGTAGCCATGATTTAGCCCTTTGTGTCCTGAACGCGTTTTGGTGTTTTATCTGTTGAAAAATAGCAGATCAACAAGCTCATGTCGCGCCACCGAGTGGCGCG
This sequence comes from Benthosema pterotum, assembly GCA_039105355.1. Taxonomy (NCBI): domain Eukaryota; kingdom Metazoa; phylum Chordata; class Actinopteri; order Myctophiformes; family Myctophidae; genus Benthosema; species Benthosema pterotum. The sequence continues at coordinate 9,244,515 of CM076978.1, forward strand.
ACATGAGCTTGTTGTTCTGCTATTTTTGAAAAATTGTGAAAATGTGCTGCAAATCTCTGAATACATTATTTTGGAAGCAAACATTTTATCTCAATTTTTCGCTTCTGGGGAACCCCGAGAACAACATGTTTTCAGGTGGCGGTCTGCAGCCAAATATGAATAATTCTGGTGGTCCTTGGCTTGAAATATGTTAGCATCACTGACACAGGAGCACAGATTTTTCAGAAAAACTAGAATCTAGTGTCAGAAAACTGTATAATCTAGTGTCAAAAACTCGATTCTAGCGTCAGAAAGTAGATTCTAGGGTCAAAAAGGAGATCCTAGTATCAGAAACTATCATTTAGTGTCAATAACTAGAATCTAGTGATGGAAACTACTGTAGAATCTAGCGTCAAAAGCTAGAATGTTGCTGCAGCTATAATCTGGTGTCAGGAACTACTGTATAATCTGGTGTCAGAAACTCGAATCGAGGGTCAGAACACAATGGGTTAGTGGTCCTTTGGGATTAGTACAGGGTGGGGGTAATTGGATTTTATTATTTTCCATTTTTTCACTCAGTGCCGCTGAGGTCATACGGCTCAATATAGAGGCTGCTCTGCCGTCGCTGCAGTATGTTCTACCTTGGTTAATGAGACGCTCAATGAGCCTTTGAGTCCATAGATATAAAATCAAATAGATAGATCATAAGCCCCCGTGTGTTCTCACAGCGTAGACACCACCCCCCACCCACTGTCCACTCATACCAACGTGGAGGACGGCCATTCATGAACACGCTTACGCTATGCAGACTCAGAGGCCCCTATGGATTAATGCCTTACTTCAGTACTTCTTCTGTGCTATGTACTATATACTATACGCAGAGAGAGAGGGAGAGAGAGAGAGAGGGAGGGAGGGAGAGAGCAATACTCGCCAGTGCAAACAGAGGGCAAGACTTCATTTTCAATGTTACATTGTAAAAAAGGGTATATTGCAGAGGAATTTTAAAGGGTAGAGCTATTTTGTTGATTTTTTTTATCATGTAGTTGCCATGATGTAATTCCAAGTGTGCACAAGAAATAGAAAATAAAAACATGGTTTAGTGATTAGAAATATGCTGTTCATTTACTTACAGTATTTTAAAACAGCTTTCAAAGTCACTCTATAGAGCAAGACACTATAGGCGCCGTCACCATAACTCTTGTAGTTTTTGTTTTGCATAAAACATGACCACATGAGTTATGGTGATGCTCTATAGTGTCTGAATCAACTTTGCATGTGTTTGTTTACACACATTTTGTCCACATTTGGAATTGCACAATCACAGCTAACAACACAAAAAACTCAACAAAGTGGTCTTACCCTTTAAGACAGACAGACAGACAGACAGACAGACATGATGTAAGGGTACTTCAATAACAGATAAATACATGCATGCATGCACAAATGCATGCTGCCGTCAGTCTATGATATTAATGTGCCATTTACACACACACACACAGACACACACACACACACACACACACACACACACACACACACACACACACACACACACACACACACACACACACACACACACACACACACACACCACACACACACACACACACACACACACACACACACACACACACACACACAGGTACCTCTAACAGTAATAACATGGAAACCCAATGCATGGCCATACAGTAGAACAAACACGTGTGACTGATGTGTGCTGTGTGTTTGGACCAATGAATGGCGCCCACGTTGACAGCGTCACTGGGGACCTCCCCCCATGGCAGCAGCACCGCGGTGGTGGAAAGGAGAGTAAAGACTCCTTAATGAACAGGAAGCACTAGTCGATACAAGAATAAAAAATAATGAAGCCGCCGTGGGGGTTATAGGAGGCCCTGTTGACGTGAACAATGACTAACCTCAGAGCCCTGCGCTGCTGCTGCGCTCCTCTGGGGACCGGCGCCTTTAATTGACGCTTTACCCCACCCTGCTGCAGCAGGACGACAGCTGAGCTACAAGCCCATGACACCTTGGGTCCCGCGGTGCTCGGTGAGCTTGTAGGTCTGCTGTTCTCGGGGGCTTCTCTCCATTTTTTTCCGAGAGGAGCCTCGGTGCTGCACGCCCGGTGTCGTAATTGGAAGGCTGTGTTGTCGCGTGATGGGAGCCCCTTTTTTGTTTTTGTTTTTCTTTCCAGAGGTGGAAAGAGAAAGAGAAAACGTCATGGAAAGGATGAGCGTGTCCTCCCCGGTGTTGCCACGTCTATTGGTTATAAGCAACTTTGGGCTTCCTTTTCTGTAATGATGTTGTTGTTGTTGTTTAAACCTCAATTTAAACCTTTGCTTCTCAAATATTTTTATGTATTGGATCCCATCTCAATATCATATTCAAAAAACTAATTTAGGATTCAAATATAGCAAAAACAGCTGATCTACAAGCTCAAAACGTGCCACGCTGTGACGCATTTCGAGCTTCTAGATTTTGACAGTACATGCAATGTGGCCTCTCTGGAGTGAGTATGGAAATATAGTAGATAGAAATAGTGGCACCAGGGGAACACTCAGGTTATTTTAACTGACTTATAAACACATGGAAAGCAGGCAAAAGAGACAACAGAAAGCCATTCGAACACTGAACTCTGTCACTGACTGTCAGTCACAATGTGGGACAGACAGGGGGCTCAATGTGTAGGACACCTGAACAGTCTTGGAAAGAAGGTACTGTCCCACAAAGAGGGACACCTGGTCACCCTATAGCCTCGACACCCAGGCTTTCATTTTCCAAGCCAGTTGTTGGAATGGTTCAAAACTCTTGAAAATTGGAAAATCGGCATCTAAAGGTGCTCATGCGGCCTCTATCGTAGCTTCTTTCTAGGGCTTGTATACGTCATGCACGCCATTGGTTTCTTATACTTATTATACTCATTTTCGTTTTTTTCCTGTGAATGTACAAATGGAACCAAATGGACCCATTAGGGTCCATTTGCTTCACATTTGTACACTCTCAGGAAAAAAAGGTCCTAAAAGAAAAATCATTAACATGAAAACGTCCTGAAGTTGTGTTTCACCATGTTAATGGTTTTCTTTGGAACATTTTTTGGAACATTTTTATCATGTCCACACAACTCTATGGTATATTAATGACATAGTCAAATGTGGAAAATGGGTGGAGTTCCCCTTTAATATATAGTATAGTATATTCCATGGATGGACCGACAATCCCGTCCCTGGGTGGGGGGTGGGGGGGTCTGGGGGTTGTTGTTGCACTTGAGGGATAATGACACACATAGATTTTATGTCCGGGGCTGTTGCTAAGTCAGCTTAATGAAGTGCTGGAGATGCACGGGGGGGGGGGGGGGGGGGGGGGGGGGGGGGGGGGTGGAGTGATAGGCGTGGCGGTGGGTGGGTGGGTGCATTGTGGGGAAGGGGTGGGTTTGGTGCTGAGCCTTGAGACAAGCGACAGTCTAGCTTCATAGGCAGCGTCCATTAGACTCATCACATTAACTAGACAGCCAGTCTATTCTGCAATGACTGGCATATACAGTACATGGCTCTTATGCTGACTCCGCTATCCCTCCGTACCCACACACACACACACACACCAAACGCTTTCATTTTCAATGCGCCAGTCGGGCCGCAGACTATTTTATTTATTTGTTTTTTTATGTATTTTGCATTTGAATGGGAAATTAATTGAATCCATTGGAATAATACGAGAAAAAAAAACGCTTTGACGGTGAAGTGTCTAGCTTTTATTTTGTATTTTTTCCATCAGCTCTCGGCCCAAGGCCCCTGCCACCAGCCCTATATATATATATATATATATATATATATATATATATATATATATATATATATATATATATATATATATATATATATATATATATATATATATATATATATATATATATATAGAGTCTACAGAGTATACTATAGAGTCTACTATACACGCACAGGGGGGACCAGAACAATGCAGGATCTTTCTTTCATTAGCCAGATCAGCCAAACGAAGGCCAACCAATTGAATAAATGCATAAAGTCCTGTGGCTGATTGAAAACATGAATATGTAATCCGTGTTTTTGATGAGCTCATCCGTCGTTGCGTCCTCCGTATACTTCCCCCGTTCGCCTAAGATGCTCTTTCTTTCACCCCTCATCCAGAGCCAGGGGGGGGGGGGCGGGAGAAAATGGTATGGGGGCGGCTTCAATAATAACATCAGTTGTTGAAGTTGCAACAGACACGCAGCATGCATAAAGCTAAAGGTCTGACTCAAAGAGTTTTCTGTTTTCGATGATGAAATGCTGTTGGTTTAGTGGTGACACAGCTGCAGTTGGTTAGTAGCAGTACTACAGTAGTAGTGTTTCACATCATTTTAAATATAAGCACTTAAATTTGAAATATCTTGGGTTGTTTTGCATGCCATCGTGTTTGGTGGGGCAGACTGGGGGGCATTTAGGGGGGAATTTGATCCCCCCCAATGCCCATGCCTAGATCCGCCCCTGTCCAGAGCAGCAGCAGCAGCAGCAGCTGCAATAATATACGCACATACGCCTGCATGGAAAACGCGGGGATGGCGTTAAACCCCCAGCGAAATTATTAATGCTCTCTCTCTCTGCCTCTCTCTCTCTCCAACAGACACGAGTTAACATGCCGGCGCCTAAGTGCTTAGCTTGCATTTCCGCTAAGACTCAGTCACCAGGCTCCACTTAAATTGCTCAAAATAGGGACGAACTGGCATAAATCACTGTAACAGCCCTAATAGTTACCTTGTAGTCCTGTCTTCTTCATTATCTACAAAGCAGACATCTCTCCGCTGGCGGGGGCCCCTCAGAGGCATGCTGTATGTACGTGTGTGAGTGCTATGGATGAACAAGTGCATTTACTCAAGTACTGTTCAAGCGTACATTGTCATTTCTTTTTTTTTTGCCTTTATTGATTCATTTGAAGTGGAGACAAAGCGAAAACGTGGAGATGAGGTTGTCTTAAATATTATTTTGAGGTATTTTGTGTTTGTGTGCGTGCATGCATGCCCTTAAGTTTCTGGAGGACAAAACGAAGGTGATCTCACATACGGTATCTATATCTACTCGCATGCATGACCACCAGTGCATGGCAGACCCATTATACCTAAAGACCTAAAATGTTGATAAGAATCGAAGCCAAACAGTTCTAAGTACAAGTTATGGACATGATATAACATTATTGCAGGCAGTGACGGTGTACTGTAGCCTGTTCATCTTATTTGGTCTGAAGGCCTACTTTAAGCGACAGATGAACTTTCATATTGTGAATATAACTTTGGCTAAAAGCTTGTGTTTGTTTGGGTTAATGTTTAGGCTACTTGGTCACTTTCCATTGTCATGGCAATTAATTAATTACGAGACACTTTAAAGGAGTATTCAACACTAGTTTGATTTCCAAGTATACCGATGGGATATGTGTAGACATTCGGAGTGCGTGTGTGTTTGTGTGTGTGTGTGTGTGTGTGTGTGTGCACCTGCTCGTGCGCATACACGGGAAAAGCCCGGAGCCCTGTTGTCAGCGATCCATCTCTCCGTAACTTTCCTAATGCTCGCCATTATCGATTTGGCTTCGTCACCTGCCTCAAATCCATTACGAGGACTTCAGGTGATCAGTCATGTGCTGGTTGTTTGGCCTGGGCTCCTACATCCCTCTCTTTTTAGATTTGTCTCTGACACTTTCTCTTTCTGTTACACATGCTCTCTCTCTCTCTCTCTCTCTCTCTCTCTCTCTCTCTCTCTCTCTCTCTCTCTCTCTCTCTCTCTCTCTCTCTCTCTCTCTCTCTCTCTCTCTCTCTCTCTCTCTCTCTCTCTCTCTCTCTCTCTCTCTCTCTCTCTCTCTCTCTCTGACATTTCTCTTATCCCTCACATGCTCTCTCTCTCGTTTGCACTTTCACTCGCTCTCTGTCTCCCTCTGGCTTACTTCTCTCTGTCTGTATTTACTCACTCCCCCTCTCTGTTCTATCCATCCTCCTCTGTCTGCCTGTGTGTCTGTCTGTGTGTCTGTCTGTGTGTCTGTCTGTCTGTCTGTCTGTCTGTCTGTCTGTCTGTCTGTCTGTCTGTCTGTCTGTCTGTCTGTCTGCCTGTGTGTCTGTCTGTCTGTCTGTCTGTCTGTCTGTCTGTCTGTCGGCCTGTCTGTCTCTCTGTCTGTCCGACCCAATGTCACATAATTATAAAATCCATCAAAGCCGGATCTATAGGGGGGGCAGGGGTGGGCAGAGCCACCCAAACTTTCATCTTGCCCACCCAATCAATGGTTATGGTCTTTTTTCCCCAATAAAAATATCACAAAATATCAGTACCATTTACCATATCTGATTAGGTGGGAATTACTGCTAGAACCGTACAAATCTTCTCTTATGGGGGGTTGCTGTCATATCTCTTCAAATGGGGATAATATGTTGGCAATTTGGGGATCTATGATATGCAAAACCTTGAACTCGCACACCCCCTTGCCATTCTTCCAGCCCACCCTAGCAGGGCTGGCTAAGTCCGTCCCTGCAGTCCGTGGATAAACTACTAATAGAAGCAAATGTCTGTTCATATTACTCATTACCCATTGACGATGACGGAGGGCTGCCGTCTCTACCGAACCTGAGTAAACCTGGTACGGAATAGTGAATAATATAACACCTGAATTCACCCAGCCCTGAAACAGCTGCAGTGAAATTGTACTTTCCAGGATGTGAAAGCCAAAGCCTCTGTCCGCTGTGTGTAAATGTGTTGCAATGTTTTTTTTTAACTTCATTTAAGTCGCTCTGGATTAAGAGCCTCTGCTAAATGCCTAAATTTTAAATTTTCTGTCAAACAATTGGCATATATGAGCAGACTTGTGGCTCTATTTTTAGTCGGTGTCAATTCCGTCTCCATTTCTCTATATACTGTATCTCTACATCTATCTCACTGTATCTCTTTCTATCTCTTCTATATCACCTCCCTCCCTTCTTTCTCTCTGTTTGTGTGTTTATGACCGTTTATGTTGTTTGTTCTTGTCCTGTCCTGTCCTGACCTCTCTCTCTCTCTCTCTCTCTCTCTCTCTCTCTCTCTCTCTCTCTCTCTCTCTCTCTCTCTCTCTGTCTCTGTCTCTGTCTCTGTCTCTGTGTCTCTCTGTCTCTCTGTCTCTCTGTGTCTCTGTGTCTCTGTGTCTCTGTGTCTCTCTGTGTGTCTCTGTGTGTCTCTGTGTGTCTCTGTGTGTCTCTGTGTCTCTGTGTCTCTGTGTCTCTCTGTCTCTCTCTCTCTCTCTCTGTCTCTCTCTCTCTCTGTCTCTCTCTCTGTCTCTCTCACTCTCTCTCTTGTGGGTAGACAGGAAACAGTAAATGACAAAAGAATAATTGCATCTGAGACTTTCGCCGGGGGTCTTTTCATTTGTGTATCTCCCAGCAGAAAGACCCCCCCCCCCTCTCCCTACATGTCACAGTGGTCATTTTCACCCCCACCCACGTGTCCGTTCGGCCGGATATTCTCCCATTTGCCCGGCCGCCGCTCGTACAGCGATTTTTATCTCCTTTCATTAAATAGCATGTTGAAGGAGAGTGAAAAGGACGGTGCCCTTGGGTTTGCCTTGTCAGCACTTAGCCGTTCTCCTCCACCATTCAAAGGATTTAGGCACTACAGTGGCTGCAAGTCACTTATGGTTCCCAGACGCACCACTTTACAGAAAGACATTTTCTATTAAAAAAAAGAATAAAGTCATCCATTTTCTATAGGTTTAAGGTCAGTGCAGTTAATCTTGATAATTGTTCTGTAAATGCACTTATCTGTTCCCTCCTCCAGGGTGGGTTTTGTCATAAAAATGGACGATTAGGGCTTGTCTCTCTCTGTCATCGCGCTCTCATCATTGTCTGGCTCTATCTTAGACCAGCGGTGGCGTATAAAGTCATTTTCCATTTATACATTTGAATAGCAAGTATGTTCTGTACCTTTGGTATAGGCTACTTTAATTACATTTGTATGCCAATCATTTTGTACTTGTTACTCGAGTAAATGTTGAATTTCTGAACATTCCATTGTAGCACAGTACTTCTGCATGGTTGGTACATTTATACCATATGGCGCATTGTTAGGACACATTAATTGCACCTCTTTATGTCTCAGCCAAAATTGAAAGCTCAAGTCTTCTTTTCTTTTCTTTTCTTTTCTTTTCTTTTCTTTTCTTTTCTTTTCTTTTCTTTTCTTTTCTTTTCTTTTCTTTTCTTTTCTTTTCTTTTCTTTTCTTTTCTTTTCTTTTCTTTTCTTTAGTTACAATGAACTGAACTGAATGAACTCAGTTAATGACAGAACACTGGACTCAGAGAGATGGTGATTACATCATATCCTCTTTGGGGAACAATACAGACAGGGAGATCTCGTCTTCTTATTTGGGATTTTCTCCAATTTAACTGGCACTGGCACCTATAGGGTGAACAGATGTCCCTCTTTGCGTGGGACAGACCCTCATATCCAAGACTTTGCAGGTATCTCACAGACTGTCTGAGCCTCTGTCTGTTTGTCCCACATTGTGACTGACAGAATTCAGTGTTCAAATGCCGTAATATTTGGCTTTCTAATGTCTCTTTTTATGCTACAGATGTGTTTTAAGTCTGTTAGAATAACCCCAGTATTCCTTTGGTGCCACTATATTTCCACACTCACTCCACAGCGGCCACATGGCATGTATTGTCGTATCAAATATAGCTGATGTACAAGCTCAAAACGCATTGTGCCGTGACACATTTTGAGCTTGTAGATAAACTATTTTTATTTGACTGAAATCCTGATTTTGTTTTAAATATGACATCAAGATCTTAACAATTTGCCGTGTTAGCTGTATTATTAGAGTTGTCAAACCACACATTGCAATATTCTGCCCTCAAATGAGCAGTGTAGATCAGTGGTTTCAACCGGGGACTACCAGTGGTCCTTGAGAGCGTTCCAGGTGGTCCTCAGGGTAAATGATAGGAAGCTGGTTAACCAGATGTAACTCTTTGAGAGCGTAAAAAATGAAACCCTTGCGGGTCCATTTGGTTTCATTTTTACACTCGCAAGTTAAAATATTCATCATCTGAATTACCCCAAATCTACATACAACTAGAGGTCTAGGTTTGCCTGTTATGTTTCTGAAATCCATCCTGGAATTGTGGTTAAAAAAAAACAAAAGAAATCTTTGGCTTTTGGGGTCTGTGGGGGTGAAAATGTCATCAAATGGTGGTCCGTGGCTCAAATGCTGAATAATAAATAGTGGTCCCTGGGATCAAAAAGGTTGAAAACCACTGGTTTAGATCTTGTCACCACATTTCGGCCGGAGGAGGTCGCTGGTGTGGCGATATGGAACATATCTGGCCACATGCTGTAATGTTTCTTAAAGTCTTATGTTTCACAGAGACCCCTATTCAAACGTTTTTGGCATGTTTTTGTTATTTTTATTGTCCAGAATTTAAGTCCAATATACAGTTATTTTGCTACACCAGACTGCAGTGCAAAACACTACCAAATAGCGTCACAAGATGGCACTGTTGTCCATTGAATTCATGGTCTGTTCTAGAAACGAATGCCACTGCTTTTATTCTGAAAGGGTTTTGGGCAGGAAATTCAATGTACAATGACAGTCTGCAGAGAAACAGCCACCATTCTCTGTCTGACCCCTTGTGTATATGTTTTCTGCATTTCAGGTGAGATATATTGCAAAACCCATGATCACTGTATATTATTGTGCTTGTCTGTGACAATACACAACTCGAGAGAACTCTGAAATAACATACATGGTACACTGTGGCTAGCTGGTTAGCTATAGGGTGACCTCTACAGCAGTATAGGCCTAGTTGGTGTGCTGTGGTGGCCATTGTGTCACTGTGGGTCATGTAAGCTAATTGCTAAATAGTGTGTGTACTGTGACTACATTACTGTGGTGAGTGTTATGAACAAAACTACTGGACTGTTGTGGTTTATTTCTTTATTTGACATGAATATACTGTATGTTACTATGGCTGGGGAATATGCATTTATTATTTTTGGACCTAATTGAGTTAATGGTAATTGAAGATTAATACTAATTGTAATTGAAATGGGCTATTGTTATTTGAAGGCTAATTACATTGCTGTTTCTATTTGTATGGATAATTTTGAGAATATTTGGGAAATTCAATGTACAATGACAGTCTGCAGAGAAACAGCCACCATTCTCTGTCTGACCCCTTGTGTATATGTTTTCTGCATTTCAGGACAACGATCCTGGTAAAATAAAAATCTAAATATGTGGCACCAGAAAACAATCCTGGTTATTCTGTGAGCGCTACACTGGCAGATAAAAAGTTAGCCAAAATGTTAAAGTCAACTCTCTTCCCCCACTCTGTCTCTGTGTGCAGAAGTTTGTGGGGAACATGAACTCGGAGGGTGTGGTCCAGAACAGACTGGTGGTCCCCGGACCCCCTTATTGAAAACCCCTGATGTACATGTCTGTCTTTCTCTCTCTCTGTGTGTCTGTGTGCAGAAGTTTGTGGGGAACATGAACTCGGAGGGCGTGGTCCAGAACAGACTGAGTCCCTCGGTCAGAACTCGCTTCCTGCGCTTCGTTCCTCTGGACTGGAACCCCAGCGGCTGGCTGGGCCTCAGAGTGGAGGTGTACGGATGCTCCTACAGTGAGTCACAACCTCTTCGTTATCCACTTCAGATAAGCCATTATACAGACCTGCAGGCTGATAACATCATGCCTTCATGTCAAGGACCCCATGAATTGACAGGGGTTGACACAAAGGTCTCCGAGGCACTTGCCCATCGGGCAAGTGCAAGTCAGCTTCTACTTGCCCTCAGGTCATGGTCACTTGCCCCCCAGGTTCCAGGTGGTCCCCAGTTAAGTTGGTTAACCAGATGTAACTCTTGAGAACGTAAAAATGAAACCAAATGGACCCTTGCGGGTCCATTTGGTTTCATTTTTACACTCTCAAGAGTTAAAATTCATCATCTTAATTAGCCCAGGTCTACACAACTAGAGAATGTAGAAGATTAATGGTCATTTTGATGTGTATGTTAATATGCCTGTTTTGTTTCCCAAATCCAGCCTGGAATTGTGGATATCTAGAAAGCAGGGAAAGACACAGAGGCAGAGTGCAATGACCGCCTTCAAGACAAATTTATCTTGTGTTGTGTTATAGTGCACTAAGTCGCACACTTGCCCGATCGGGCAAGCAGGTAGCAGTCTTCACCACTGCCCTATGCTTTGTGCCACAGACAACTTTCGTGTTAAGATTTTTGGAAAAAAACAACAACTTTCAAACACATAAAATGTTTAGAAATAGAGGTACAAGATTACAGCGCATATGTGCTGTCGATCAGCTTGTGCTGTACTTATTGATAGGACCTGCCAAATTTTACAGAATACCTGCCGTGATGGATAGGATTCTGCCGTGGACGATAACATATGTGCCGCGGCTGACAGGATAAATGCTGTGACAGATAGGATGCCTGCCGTGACTGATAGGATACCTGCTGCGATCGATAGGAGACCTGCTGGGCTGTTTGGATGACCTTGCGACCGATAGGATAACTGCTGCAACCAATAGGATACCTGCTGCCACCGATAGGACCAATAGGATACCTGCCACGACCGATAGGATACCTGCCGCGACCGATAAGACCAATAGGATACCTGCAGCCACCGATAGGATACCTGCTGCGACCAAAAACCTAGACAGAGTGCGGTGCACATCAGAAACCACAGGTCACGACTACACCCATATGGAAAACATTTATATGGGAACTCCTTTCACTCCATACACTCCTCATATAAGAGAATAAACTTAATAAGATCCATAGAAATAATAAGGTCCATAGTATTTTTGTGAAGTCAAACATACATACTATATAAAACATACAGTATATCATATTGTAATTTATGATAATTATATATGACATGCAAAATAGGTATAAGATCCATAGTCTATTTTTGTAAAGTGAAACATACAGTATATTGACTTCTTTATCTACTAGTCACATATTGAGATCGATTGGTCAAGCTACAGAGAACAGACTGATGGACTGACAGGGTTTTGGTTTCATTTCCGAGGAAAGGTTTTTGATGCATGAACCTGGGGGTACTATTTGTATTGTAAAGAAAACACGATGCACGAAAACAAGATAGGCTAAACATTTCACCATAACATGACAGCGATACAAATGGAAAACAAGATAAACATTTCAGCAGCATGACACGAATGTTACGAAAAATAACAAAACTACAAAAAAAAATAAAGTGAAATTGAATGTCTAAAGATTAGCGCGGATAAAAGAGAGGCCATAAGGAGATGAAACAAACAAACAAATGATGAGAAAGTCTTGATATTTACAGTATATATAAAGATCATTTTCAGAGGTGTTGAGGAAGAGCTGCTGTTAGTTCCTCAGACAGGGAATGTGAGGACATAACCTAGGATGTCAGGCTGTTCTCAGACCCATAGTGGACCTGGACATCATTCATAATTCTAAAGTATACACTGTAAGGAGTCTTACCTGCAGTAGCTGGCCAGTCTCCATTTAAAAAAAAACTCAAAAAACTCAATCCAGAAACTCTCAAGCAAACCTGAGTCCCTGATAGTTGCAACATGCACAGTAGCAACTGCAAAGCAAAATATAACACATAACAATGATTACTGTATATCAAGAACAAAACATAAATTCATTTCGATATTACTTATTTGAGTCTAGAAAAGTACTATCCCTTTTAGACTTGACACATGTGGCTGTTCTTTAAGCAAATGTATGCAGTCAGAATAAGCCTTTAATTCATTTTAAAATGGGTTTGTATAGCAGCCTATTCACGAGTGTCTCTCAGAAGTGTCGTAATTCGATTAATCGAATTGTCATTTAAGTAACCATCCGTTAGTTGTTACTAACATGTCCTTGCCATGAACAAGTTTAAAAAGCACTTTTGTAATCGCTCACGGTGGAACTGATTGTACAACCCACACCGCTTGGGGTAGTTGTCTCCCTGCGCGTGCTGAGAGTTATTTTCAACCAGATTCAGTTCCTTCCCTGAGCATGAAGGCAGCAGGCGCTACATGAGTTCAATGGAGACAATACAATGGGAAAGCCGGGTTCAAGTCAGGGGTAGAAGAGGGAAGTATAGCGCAGCACGGTTTAGAGGAAGCTAAAGCAGTGCTACTGCTTTTAAAGTAAATGCTTTAGTGTTTCAGTGAAATTGTCACTTTCTTTATTGCAATCCGGTTGCTAATAATACATCACATACTGCCCTGAAGTCAGAGAGAGAGAGAGAGAGAGGTGCTCTAACAGGCATGATGCCTCACATCAAACCAACAGTTTTATTGTCGAGTTCCTCTCTGACCTTGATTTTTTTCAAAACTATTCATCTTCTGACTTTACGATAAGGAATCAGGGCTAGGCAAATTTTTAAGGTTTAGTATATATAATCTATATAATCTAATGATTGTGCGAATTCTGGCAATTTAAGTATTGCAGGGGTGGGGGCAAAAACATTCCTAATTTAGATTGAGGAGCGTGTGTGTGTGTGTGTGTGTGTGTGTGTGTGTGTGTGTGTGTGTGTGTGTGTGTGTGTGTGTGTGTGTGTGTGTGTGTGTGTGTGTGTGTGTGTGTGTGTGTGTGTGTGTGTGTGTGTGTGTGTGTGTGTGTGTGTGTGTGTGTGTGTGCGCGCGCGCGCGCGCGCCCGCTAGTCACCGCAAGTGCCAAACGGATTATCATAATTTCCAGACTGTAAAATGACAGATTTTAGATAAGGTCGTCAAAGGAATCATCAGACGTCAGGGCTTGACACTAACACTTGCCCGCTTGCCCGGGGCAAGTAAAAAAAATGGTGGGGCAAGTGAAGACTGCTACCTGGTTGCCCGATCGGGCAAGTGTGCAACTTAGTGCACTATAACACTACTCAAGATAAATTTGTCTTGAAAGCAGTCATTGCACTCTACCTCTGTGTCTTGTGTCAAAATGACCATTAATCTTCTACAGTGTAGACCTGGGCTAATTAGGATGATGAATTTTAACTCTTGAGAGTGTGAAAATGAAACCAAATGGACCCGCAAGGGTCCATTTGGTTTCATTTTTACGTTCTCAAGAGTTACATCTGGTTAACCAACTTAACTGGGGACCACCTGGAACCCAAGCACCCACGTAGGAAGTAAACTTAAATGCAAAATTTACAATATATTTTTGGGGGGCAAGTGACCATGACCTGAGGGCAAGTAGAACTTGACTTGCACTTGCCCAATGGGCAAGTGCCTCGGAGACCTTAGTGTCAACCCCTGTCTCGACGTGTTGAATATGATGACATCCACCCATGGCAATTTACCAACTATAAATGCAACTTCAGCATTGCACACAAGTAGGCCTACTTGACACCCAGCCGAAGAGAAGACTTGTTGAGTTTTTTGTGCAGTTACCTTGCCATGATAATAAAAAACGCATTTATTTTATATTTCTTGTTCACATTTAGAATTACATCATGTAAAGGTAACACACACACACACGGGCGGGCGCGCGCGCGCGCACGCACACACACACACACACACACACACACACACACACACACACACACACACACACACACACACACACACACAGACACAGACAACAAAAGTGGTCTTACCTTTTAATTACATTAACATTACACCATTAACTGAACCAGCCAATCGAAGCTTTAATAAAAATCACACGCATCCTGACATTTGTATTCTAGAGCCGGAGCCTTGTACAGACATGTTTAGAATATCTAAAAGGAGGTAATCAGATTATGTTTTTATTCTGGTGATGGTTTGTTGGGTTATTGATGCGTGCATAAAGTACAGCTGAGCTGAACACGAGGATAAAAGGCTGTTTGTTAACGTTTGAATTCCAAACAACTATTATGTGTGCTGTAAAACGTTAGATGCTTTGTGCGTTTTGAGCTGAGAAAGTGGGACACCTGTGACAAAATGACCGTTGTTATTGTCAATACTTTACTCCCACATTTATTGATTCAACAATGAACGTTTTTAAAACTTTTGGCAAAACATATCTAATCTTTTTACATCTATTAATATGACTCATCATTAAAAGCGCAGCGTTTTGTCACTTGGTTGGAGGCACAGTTGCAATGTCCCCCTGTAGGTTTGGAATTGCTGTACAACAATAAGAATAATCAAATGATGCTGAGAGGCAGCTACATAATTCTTCGTTATTATCCCAACGACTCTCAAAATGTGCTCTTTTACGTAATGGTCCTGTGCTTTCTTTGTTGACTCATCTTTCTGCAGTTCCTATATCCCGCTGGTATATATACTGTATATACCGGCATATAAACTAAAATAAAGCCACACAGGGTGGCTACGATGAGCTGTAAAAGTATCTGGCACCTTGTGAGGTACGAGAAAAAGCACTAAGAAGTAGAACGCATCGGTCGGCTTGCGTTGGCACAGTATAAGGCTGAGAGTACATTACAACTTCCAAAAGAAGCTGACAGGACCAATATCTGGATGTTTTTAGAATGGTTGTGGATGGGAAATAAGCTCCGCACAAACGGCTACAGCACGTCGTCCAGAATCCAATGCATTTGTGCCTACGTCCGGTGCGGTACTAGTGCCCATTGGATGTCTCCATACTCAGCAGCATAGAGCATTTCCTTGGAAGTGAACAGAGGTGTCATAACTCTGTCTACACTCTAAGGGTCTGGACCCCCCTAAACCGGTGGTCCGGAAACCAACAGTGGTTAGTGACGGTGTCTTGGTAACCATATGGTAAATGGAAATGGACCCTTACGGGGTCAATTTAGTTGATTTCTTTTCACGCTCTCAAGAGTTAAATTATTGTTAAACATCTGCATTACGATAAGGAGAAACATGTAGAAGAATTGGACCTGCCAATTTCCGGACCTCCGTTTTGGATTAATTAATCACCATCTTTTTGAATATAATCTCCATTCTTGATGAACCGCTGAACACTATAGGACCTGGGCTCCTGGGCTCTACACACCCTCCGCCAACCTGGGGAGGCAGTGGACTGGCCTCATGCTTCCTTCAATGCATGAGGAGTCCAAGCTTCTTTTCACTCGACAAGGGGGAGTTTCCCTGGTTGGACGTAACGCGTGGAACATGTTATTCCAACCATTTCCAGTCCCCTCCATCAGGCGCCCCGGCTGACCAGGGGGAGGCAGTTTAAAGCCCAGGATTACAGCATGTTTTTGTGAGGGTATCTATCCTAGGGGGACACGGCCAGAACATGCAAACTCCACACAGAAAGGCCTTTTCACCAACCCCGCCTCAGGTACAGTATGGGCACTGATGACGCGGATAAGGAGACTCGCCGCCAGTACCCACAGCAGCACCCACAGCAGGAATCGAACCCAGGACCTTCTAGCTGTGAGGCGACAGCACTAACCACTTCGACCATGTCAAAACGTAGTGATGAAGTCACCGGGTCATGACTCGCAGTGCCTCACAAGTGCAAAGCCAACGCTAAGTCACAAACTGGACGAGCCTGTGAATTACCCGCTTTGAGAAAGACAGTTGTAATTATCCCTGAGCGAGCACTTTTATAACCGCCGACCGAGTTCACAGCGCCAGTCTCCTGTATTATGCATGTGAGTGGGACGGAGCGGGCAGAATTGAACGGCCTCCTGAAACAGCATATTGTCGGAACCTTGATATAAGAAACGAGGAGGAAAAAGAGCGCGGAGAACGTAGGAGCCGCAACATTTCAAAGAACCGCACGTCATCTTCTCACACTCCTTTTGATTAATCCTGGCTGATTAGAGAGAGACGCGAAAACGATGAATCACGCGAGCAGCGGGAGAGCCAGACAAAAGGGAGGGAGGGATAAAGTTCAGACGACAGACAGACAGAGAGAGAGAGAGAGAGGGAGAGGGACAAAAAGACAGATAGCACGGGGGGGTGAGGAACGGGGGGAAATTGAGGAGAGAGTGAGAGAGAGAGAGAGAGAGAGAGAGAGAGAGAGAGAGAGAGAGACGCACACAGAGACAGACAGAAAAGCATTGCTATTCAGCTCTCATCGTATCACATTACAGAGCGGCAATCCATAAATTCATGAATCTATGCATGAGCGTCTCTAGAGCAGAATTATATCTAGGTAAAGCTGTGAAAAATAAATAAATAAATAAAAAACTAATAACTGGTCTCAACCATGTACAGGACACACAGGGAATCAATTGTGTACGGACGCCAAGAGACTACAGGTCTATGCATCCAGTGAGCGGTGAGCACACAGTAGTATACTATAGACTACAGGCAAAATTCCTCTGCGAGTCGGGGAATTCTTTCCATATCCGTCATGGCGGCTTTCCCCCGTACACCAGTTCTGAAACATTAGCATTAAAGGAGAATTCCGGCCCAAAAGTTTTTTTGTATCTTTATTTGCAGTTAATTTTTTTGAAAAAAGTGGTCCAGGTGTTATTTTGTGAAAATACTCCTTTATGGCTGTTTCCCCTACCCCAAAATAAGCTTATAATGGGGCCAATGGGCGTTGTGCAAGTTCACCTATATACATCGCTCCAAAATGCAATTTTTTGCTATATATTGTGTCTCCACCATGTCAGTAGTGAGTTAACACTCACACTTTCACTTTCACTTTGATTCAGCAGTGATCCAGCTGTCTCAAAACCTGGGGGCGTGGCACATGGTTTATGGCTGAACCACTGCTGAAACAAAAGTGAAAGTGAAAGTGTGAGTGTTAACACACTACTGACATGGTGGAGACACAATATATAGCAAAAAATTGCATTTTGGAGCGATGTATATAGGTGAACTTGCACAACGCCCATTGGCCCATTATAAGCTTATTTTGGGGTAGGGGAAACAGCCATAAAGGAGTATTTTCACAAAATAACACCTGGACCACTTTTTTCAAAAAAAATTAACTGCAAATAAAGATCCAAAAAAACTTTTGGGCCGGAATTCTCCTTTAACCCCTAAAACATCGACATATAGCTCTGCATAATACAGCTCAGATGTGCAATGTACAGCCAGGAGTGTAGTGGACATCAAATATATTATTCAAGGCAAAAATATGTTTTTTGACCTGTTGTTTTAATATAGTGTGTGCATTGTGCACATGCACGCAAATGTGCATGCACGTTTAGAAGTGGGGCGTCACACCACTTCTAAACGTCTCACGACAACACTCTCAGTGTGGATTTTACACTATCACGTATGCTATCCGCTGTACGCTGTACAGCATACGTGGTAGTGTAAAATCCGCATTATGACTTACCAATGAACAAATCACTGCAGAGATTTTTTTTTACCTGTGGCACGCCTGCACCGAACCCTGAAGCCACGTCGCCTTAAATGACTTCTGGCAAATAAATTGACAAGAAAATGTATCACAGTGAATCTTCTGTTACATTAAACTAGCAGTTAAATATATATACACAGTCATGACACATTTACAACTGTACCGGTAATTACTTTTATCTTTTTCACTTAGTGGAATTAGTGACACATTATTTTTAAACAGGGAATGAATTATTACGATTGTGATGGTTATGCAACTTTTTTCCCCCTGAAAATATTTACATTTGGACAATTATGTATTAATTTCGGCAGCGGGCCTATAAAAATACCTGGGAAACAAGTGTGCACCGTGCAGACAACAGACATTGTAAGTCGCTCTGGATCAAGAGTGTCTGCTAAATGCCTAAATTGTAGAATGGGGAGATAATCTCTGTTTTGTTTTCATTTTCCCTTGCAACTAGCAATGAGCATAATGGAGTAACGGTCTCCCTAATAGAGCCATTTGAACAGCTAGTACATAGCTTCACAGTTAAGTAATACTGCAATCTACTCTGCTAGAGGCGCTCTCTTTGCAGAGAGGCTATATAAGTGTGTATGTGTGCGTGTCTGTCCCTCTTGCAAGCCTGTGAAATGGCTGTTTTCATTTCACAACACACACATGCGATATTACTTTAAACTTAACAAGTTGCTAGAACATTATGTTAAGAAGCATCTCCCTTGAAACCTTGAATATGCCATAAATGCTGAAGCTCAGTCTGTGATTTATTCAACTTATTGGTTGGTTAGTAGGAGTGTTTACATAGCATTTTGCTTCCCAACATGCCTGGGGTGGTTTTAAGGTCTACACAGGCTTTTGTGAGCAACCCAGAGTCTCTTTTTGATTTGCTTCATATAAATTATATGTTATCATTTTCTAGTAGTAGTGGAAAAGTGGGAAAGTAGTGGGAAAATAATTGGCACCTTCCTGCCTAAGGACAATGTCAATTATCAGAGCCAAGGACGTGTGTTTTCAATTCATCATGGTTAAAATAGTGTTTGATGTTGCAATGGTCTGTGGTCTGATAAAATATAACCTCAAATTATTGAATCAAGTCTGGGGTTGACTTGGGGTTGACATCCAAGTTGACTTGGGATTTAAACAAGCCTGTTTTTTTTATTTTTTATTTTATCTAGCATCAGTATTATAATGACTCAACTATAAAGTAATGCGCACCTCGGGACATTGTGGTACTGCAGCTAAACTGCTTTTAACGTCCAGAAAGAAATGACAAGGACTGGTTATATCAGAGGCTCAAATCATTAGAAATAAGCTTGAGGGACATGTGCAATATGATATTATGTATTCAAAACATTTGTGCTTTAACGCCAAGCTTCCTTAGTGTGGGGGTAAATACTGAGCTTGTCGATCAACTATACAATAGGGTTCAATGGGGTTTGGTTCCATTTGTACACTCTCAGGAAAAAGGGGTCTGAAAGAAAAATCATTAACATGGTGAAATACATCTTGATGATGTCATCAGATGTATTTCACCATGTTAGTGATTTTTTCCAAACCTCCATTTTTAGGAAATACAGAATTGGGGGAACTTTTTTTATCATGTCCACACAACATCTCTAAGTTATATTAATGACATTAAAATGTTGAAAATGGATGGAGTTCCGCTTTAACTTTATGCATGATTTTTTCTCCAGAATCCGACGTAGCAGACTTTGACGGCCGCAGCTCCCTGCTGTACCGGTTCAACCAGAAGTCCATGTCGACGGTGAAGGATGTGATCTCTCTGCGCTTCAAGAGCCGCCAGGCTGAGGGAGTTCTGCTGCACGGAGAGGGGCAGAGGGGAGATTATATCACCCTGGAGCTGCACCGAGCTAAACTGGCACTGTACCTTAATCTGGGTGAGAATTATATACATATACAGTATATACCTGCTGCACGGGGAGGGGCAGAGGGGAGATTATATCACCCTGGAGCTGCACCGAGCTAAACTGGCACTGTACCTTAATCTGGGTGAGTTATATACATATATACATACTGTAGATACCTCAACCTGCTGCACGGAGAGGGGCAGAGGGGAGATTATATCACCTTAGAGCTGCACCGAGCTAAACTGGCACTGTACCTTAATCTGGGTGAGTTATATACATATATATATACTATAGATATATATACCTGCTGCACGGAGAGGGGCAGAGGGGGGATTATATCACCCTGGAGCTGCACCGAGCTAAACTGGCACTGTACCTTAATCTGGGTGAGAGTTATATACATATATACATATATATATACCTCAATCTGGGTGAGAATTAACCCTTAATCTGAGTGTTCTGCCAAGCTGGCACTATACCTCAACCTGGGTGAGAGTTATACTGTAACTGCACTGATTTTAGATTGTACAGGATGTTGCCGCTCCATGGATGTTGCCGCTCCGGTTTTCAACCGTTTTGATCCTTTTTGAGCCACAGACCACCATTTGATGACATTTTGACCCCCACAGACCCAAAACTAAAGATTCAAGACAAAGACAAAGAAAGACAAAGGCAACTCGGGTTGTGACAAATCATGATGACGCACAATGTTTTGGGAGAATCAGATCTCTTTTTTTTTTTTTTTTTTTTTCAGAATCAGATAATTTCTAAGCTGAAAAAAATAAACAAAAAGTGTTGTATCCTGCCGTTTTCTACTTATTGCATGATAATATTGAGTTTGTTGTCATGATTTGTCACGACACCGAGTTGGCTTAGTGTTTTGTTGGCAATCGTGTTTTTATTAACCACTTTCAAAAAGTCTGAGGAAAATGAATGAGGATTCCGTTTCTAGAACACGGGAGACGTGGTGAACGGGCTGATCCAGTGGCTCCAAAAAACAGAATTGTGTAGAAACCAGTGTGGATGAGAGAATGGGAGGGGTTGGTTGGCGTCCGTCTGCCTTTATATGTTTTTACAGTGTATGGGTGAGAGGAATGGAAAGGGGTGGGGTGGGGGTGGTGGGGTCACACTTAACTGCTCCCAGGGGGATGAAAGGAAGGATTGATGGGCCCATTTTAAGCGATCGGCGTCATGGGAGAGGTGCTGCACGATTTACAGTAGCTGCTGTGCGTGTGTCTCTGTGTCTCTGCACGTGTGTGTGTGTGTGTGTGTGTGTGTGCGTGTGTGTGTGTGTGTGTGTGTGTGCGCGCGCGTGCGCGCACGGGTGTGGCAGTTTGTGTGTCCGTGTGTGTACGGCTTTTCCAATCACCGCTGGAACATAACTCTCTCCGTCTCTTCCCCTCTGCGTCGATCCATCATTCTATCGTTTTATCCACCGGTATCTAAGGGTTCACTCAAAGATCAGTTTAAGGTTGTTGGTGGTGGTTGTTGTTGTTGCAGATGACACCAGGCTGAGGTTCAGCAGTGGTCGTGTGGCCGTCACACTGGGCAGTCTTCTAGACGACCAGCACTGGCACTCTGTGCTGGTGGAGCGCTTCAACAAGCAGGTCAACCTCACCGTGGATTCACACACGCAGCACTTCAGGACCAAGGGGGAGGGAGACTCCCTGGATGTGGACTACGAGGTGTGTGGCTTTCTTCATAGAGTTAAGTGATGCCAGAGCCCACTATTTATTCAGAATCTCTCTGGATTTGGGGAAACAGTCAAACATACTGATCAAAATGACCATTAATCTTCTACATTCTCTAGTTTTGTAGACTTGGGATAATTCATATGATGAATATTTTAGCTCTTGAGAGTGTAAACATGAAAGTAAATGGACCCATCATTTAGCCCCGGGGACCACCTGGAACGCTCTCAAGGACCACTGGTGGTCCCCGGAGCACTGGTTGAACACCACTGATAGAGTTGTTTCGTGTCAAGGACACCCAAATTGACAGCAATTTGCCTGCAGCCCCTTCAACTGTTCTCAACCTGACGGTCATTGAATAGCATTCATATCTCTGAGACCCCTTAAAGCGGGATTTCAACATTTTACTACAGTATGTCATTTATATACCTTAGATGTTGTGTGGACATGATAAAAAATCCCCCTATTCTGTGTTTCTTAACTTAATTAACATGGTGAAACATAACTAGACCAAATGAACGCTCTTGTAAATGGGTGGAATTCCCCTTTAATTCAAAGGTCCATTTGGTTTCATTTGGATGCTCACAGAGTTACAGATCCATAAGGTAAGGTTGGTTCCAAACTTATCATTTACCTGGGTACTCTGTGGAACTTCCTCAAATACCCCTGGGGGTCCCCGGACCCCACTTTGAGGACCACTGCTTTACAGGATGTACACCCAGTAAGGTTGTGACCCCGCCCTTTTGCATCCGCCTGGGTGATGGCAGAACAGATCGGCTCCATATATATCGAGATGTAAAGCCATTTTCACACCAAAGGGTTGCCATGCCCTTCGGTGTGATATATGGTCCACTGACTTACAGACTTTAATCACTTGGGACAACGTCTTGACCCTTTGGTGTGAAAAGGACCACTTCACCACTTTTCAACACGTCTCCATAATAGGTCCTCACTAATGTACATGATAAAATACCAATACACAAGCAATGATCTCACTGGAGGACGGGTTTCTGAACTGCTCACAGCCCTCCTGTGAGACACAGGCAGAGTAGAAAAAAAGGGTATTTTATCATGTGAGGTGAGGACCTATTATTATATGAAGATATGTTGGTTCTGAGTTAACAGTAGCTGCGGTCCATAGTTCTGAAGTAACTATAACTGCTGTCCATGGTTCTGAGTTAACAGTAGCTGCTGTCCATGGTTCTGAAGTAACTATAACTGCTGCCCATGGTTCTGAAGTAACTGTAGCTGCTGTCCATGGTTCTGAAGTAACTATAACTGCTGTCCATGGTTCTGAAGTAACTGTAGCTGCTGTCCATGGTTCTGAAGTAACTATAACTGCTGTCCATGGTTCTGAAGTAACAGTAGCTGCTGTCTATGGTTCTGAAGTAACAGTAGCTCTGTCCATGGTTCTGAAGTAACAGTAGCTCTGTCCATGGTTCTGAAGTAACAGTAGCTGCTGTCCACGGTTCTGAAGTAACTCTCACTGGCCACCTGGCCAGAATCTTGGAGACCACATGTGGTCCCTGGTGTGGTCCCTGGTGATGGTAGTGTCCGACTGTCACGTTTTGTCGGGCCAAATAAAGGCTTGCTGGTGAGCAAACCAGTAAATCTAAAGTGTGTAATCGGTGAAAACACAATAAAACAGGGGTTTTCAACCTTTTTGATACCAGGGCCCACCATTTATTCAGCATTTGAGCCACGAACCAACATTTGATGACATTTTATCCCCACAGACCCCAAAACTAAAGATTTCTTTTGTTTTTGTCCACGATTCCAGGCTGGATTTTCGCAAACAAATCAGGCAAACATACAGTAAATCAAAAAGCCCATTCATCTACATTCTCTATTTGTGTACACATTCAAATGATTAATATTTTAACTCTTGATAATGTACATGAAACCAAATGGACCCGCAAGGGTCCATTTAGTTTCATGTTTAGAGTTACATCTGATTATCCAGCATTCCATTATTTACAGTAGCTGGGGACCACGTGGAACCCTCTCAAGGTCCACTGGTGGTCCCTGGACCACTGGTTGAAAACTACTGCAATAAAACAATAACAAGAGGAGTCTAAAAGCTTGTCTTTGTTCCAAAGACTCGAATATCAAATATGTCACAAGCTCTAAATCCTTTTTTTGTATGATCTTTGTTAATGTCTTCAAAGCTGAGCTTCGGTGGCATCCCTCTGCCTGGCAAGCCTGGTACCTTCCTGAGGAAGAACTTCCACGGCTGCATAGAGAACCTCTACTACAACGGCATCAACATCATAGACCTGGCCAAGAGGCGCAAGCCACAGATATACAGTGTGGTGAGGACTTTGACTTTATAGTAGAATCTTTTATCTTCTGTATGCAACGACTGTAGCTTTCCACTGCATGCCCACTATGGACAGTACCAAGTACATTTACTTGACTACATGTACTATGCTAACATTCATTGCAAAAGTTAATAATGTACGTTTGAGTCCACTAGATGTCTAGGAATGGAAAAGGTCAAGGTTATGAATTACCCACTTTGGTCCTGTTTCAAGTGACGTGGGAATTGGGTGATCTGCAAGCTCACCAAGTGTTGCAATGTGACCCATTGTGATCTTGTAGATATGCATTTGAGATTATTACCGTGTTATTATTATCCGGAGCGCACTATAAGGCACGCCGGATTATAAGGCGCACCTTCAGTGAATGGCCTATTTTAGAACTGTTTTCATATATAAGGCTCACTGGATTACTTTATAAGATGCATAAAATAGAAGCTATTGCAGTCAACATAGAATAAAAGCATAACATTCCATATATAAGGCGCACTGTTGTATTTTGAGAAAATGAAATGCTTTTAAGTGTGCCTTATAATCTGGAAAATACAGCATTAGTATTTCTCAGATGTACAGATATACTGTACAGCATGGTGAGAATGCATACTTTATTAAACCAACTTACAACACCTCAGTTCAAGTCATTAGGTGTTCAAGTCTCACGAGGGGATCGTTATAGAGCCCTTTTTGTGATACTCCGCAAGGGAGCAAGGAAAAAAAAAAGATTTTTGCAATGAGCACGTTTTTAATTGCTGCTTTAAAGTGAGATCCCACATGCACACCGACACTGTGAGCGGATCTCATTGTAATCACATTTTAGATTTGAAACAGTCACCTGGATTTAAGGGATTGGAGGGCAGAAATTGCCTTACCTTGGATCGGGGGCTGGGGGGGGGTGGTGGTGGTTGCGGGGGGGTACGGGACAAATCTATTTCTGCTTCATCATTTTGTTCTCGTCTGATCCCGACCACACGGTGTCATTAAGTTCTAAATCTATGAATGGATTTAGCCCGGGGCACACGCTATCATTCAGAACACCCCCCCTCCACTCTCCCTCTCTCTCCCTCTGCACCAAGCAAAGACGAGAGGCCAAAAGAGGCACATTTCATTCCAGACGCCCTCGCCCTTCCACCGCACTGATTGCCATGTTAAAGGGCCTTAAACTTACAAGAGAAAGCAAGAGAGAGAGTGATGAAAAGAGAGGTGAGGAGAAATGGAGAGGGAGAGAGAGAGAGAGAGATAGAGATAGAGAGAGAATGCGAGAGAGAGGGAGAGAGAGAGATAGAGATAGAGAGAGAATGCGAGGGAGAGGGAGAGAGAGGGCGGACAATTTTGAGCACTGACTACCATGATGGAAACTGTAATGGAATTTCAATGTAGAATTCTTCCCCAGGTGTTTGGGAGGGCATCACATTGAGAAGAAAAGCGCGATGATTGCTCTTCACTGCCTGCCAGGCACCAGGACTGATAGGATTCTGACCTCAATTGACATGACTGTTTTTTTTTTTCTTTTTTGGAGGGGGTGCATGCATGTACCTAACGCAGCCTCCGTTGGCACTCGAAAAAAGAAAAATGAATAAAAGATTCATTTTTTATTTTTATTTTATTTTTGTCTGTTTGTGTTTTATTCATTTCTCAGCCAAAACAGCCTGCAGGACCGCGTATCGATCGGCTTCAACACAATATCACAGATCTGTCTTGGGATGAAGAAGATTCGTTGTTTTGTTTTTAAGTCTTTTTTTGGGGGGGGAGTCTTCTTGTTAAAGGGGTACTACATTATTTTCACGACTTAAAACGTTTTGTTTTGAAGTCAAGCTCACACGTGGGCATCATGTGGACGTCCACTTGGGAACGATAAAACGATAAAGACATTTACTTATCTCCTTTTTAACCTGATAATATAGACATTCACTCTGAAACTAATGTGTAATATTCAAAGATTTGCGCTGCATTTTCATGATTTCCCCCAAAAATAGCAGGCGTTCTCGGCTCGTGAACGCCTGCTATTTTTGAATGAAACTTTCACCCCGTACAGACTGGTTAACTGTTTTATTTGAATAGTGAAAATGTAGAGTTTTTGGATGTACAGTATGAGTTTGCCACCCAACAACTGCACCCATGATGAAAGTATATATAGCAAAAATACACAGCCTGTGAAGGTGTCTTTGGCAGGAACCATGAGAATTTTGCTGCTAGCTATATGGACACGGGTGGGCGTACGACTGGGCGCGAACACATCCTGTGGAGAGGCCTTGTAAAAAGGGTCAGATCAAACAGAATTGGCTGATGGTCCAGTTCATGTTAGTTCTGCTCCAGTGAGTGTTAGTTGTGTGAGAGTCAAGTTCAGTTGGAATGATAAAGTCAACAGGAGGCTGCTGTGCTGTTCATATTCATATTAGCATAACGTTAGGAAACAACATTCTGCATAAGTAAGCGTATTTGGCGGGAACGCTCGTTGGTGTTCTAAGCAGTATTAGCATTATTTAGCATTAATAGCATTACTTAGCATTACTTAGCATTATTAGCGATACTTAGCATTAGCATCACTTAGCATTAGTAGCCTTACTTACTTAGCACTAGCAATGCTTGGCATTATGAGTATTACTTACAGCATTAATAGCATTATTAGCAATATTAGATCATAAGTTATGAACAATACTTAGCATTAGTGGCTTCACATTGGCAATACTCTGAATTACCAGCATTAGCATTATTAGCATTATTTAGCATTCATTATTCAATACTTAGCATTAACGTTATTGAAAAATATCAGACCTACAAGCTCATAGCGTGCCACGGAGTGGCACGCTATGAGCTTGTAGGTCTGATATTTTTGAAAAATGGCGAAAAAAGTGGAGCAAAATCTTATTATTTTTTTTTTAATTATTTTTCAATTCAGAATGGGATAAGTAAGCATAATTGTCATTGTCGCCCTCCTTCTGTCTGTGTGTGGTCCCCCAGGGCAACGTGACCTTCTCGTGCTCGGACCCCCAGCTGGTGTCCTGCACCTTCCTGAGCTCCAGCAGCAGCTTCCTGTCGCTCCCGGCAGCGACGGCGGCGGCTGCGGCATCGTCTGGCAGCGCGGCGCCAGGCTTCTCACTGCGCTTCCAGTTCCGTACCTGGAACCCAGACGGCCTGCTGCTGTCGACCCGACTGGCACCGGAGACACACAGACTGGAGCTGATGATCAGCAGCAGCCGCATACGCATGACCCTGTATACCAACACCCAGCACACCTCTGAGGTGTCTACTGGTGAGAATATACTGTATATACACACTGTACACCTCCACTCAGCACACCTCTGAGGTGTCTACTGGTGAGAATATACTGTATATACACACTGTACACCTCCACCCAAAACACATCTGAGGTCTCTACTGGTGAGAGACACGCACGCACACACACATGCACACACGCGCGCACACACACAATTTACAATTTAGCCATTTAGCAGACGCTCTTAATCCAGAACGACTCACAATAGTAAAAGTTTACAATTTAAGCAGAATTTACAATACACTTTACAATATACCATCTAAGCGCTAAAACATTGTAATGCATTAGGCATCCTATATAAGTCACTGCTGCAAGTACTGCGGGTTGGTATGTAATACAAGAGCTAGGCTGAGATGGAGTCTGAAGAGGTGTGTTTTCAGACTGCGGCGGAGCATAGGTAGTGAGTCTGTGGTTCTGATTGCGGTGGGAAGTGCATTCCATAGTTTTGGAGCCAGGAGGGAGAAGAGCTTGGGGCATGTGGAGCGTTGCCCAGCCCAGGCGTTTTTAGTGGGGGTACTGCCAGATTTCCTATGTCAGCTGATGGGAGTGCACGGGAGGGCTTGTAGGGTTTTATGAGGCCAGTGAGGTATGGTGGAGTCAAACCTTTGGTTGCTTTGAATGCAAGCGTGAGAGTTTTGAACAGTGTCTGTGCAGCGACTGGGAGCCAATGGAGGGAACGGAGAAGGGGAGTGACATATGAGAATTTTGGCTGGTTGAAGACCAAGCGGGCTGTGGCATTTTGGATCACACACGCACAAACATGTGTGCGCGTGCACACACACACACAGACACACACACACACACACGGACACACACGGACACACACACGGACACACACACACGGGATCTAGAAAAGGAAAGCCTTGCCTGAAGAATAAGATATACCTGTATCTTGGCTTTTCATCCTGTTGGAGTCTCTGGTTTACATTTATGTTTATGCTTTGTTTTACTCTCTGTTTCACTTATTTTTTTTATCATTCTACTTTTTTAATGCCTGCAGTTATCTTTTTTGCTATAGTGCATTTGGTTTGATTTATTCATTTTATTATTTTTATGTACAGCACTTTGTGAACTCCTGAGTTTCTGAAATGTGCCATAGAAGTAAAGTGGATTGCATTGGAAGGTGATGTTAGACCTTTGAAAGTAATTGTGAAAACATCCTGCGCAAGCAATATACTATACACACAGACAGAAAGACAGACAGAAAGACAGAGACAGAAACCAATAACTGGGAGAAAGAGACAGAGTGAATGTTTACTGAATAATGTTTACAGTGGTGATTGGAATACGCACGCACGCAGACACACGCACGTGTGCACACGCATATGCACACACGTACACACGTACACACACAGATCAACCCTTGTTCATCTTTCAGAGAGAGTGAGAGAGACAGAGGGACAGAAAGAGACGGAGGAAGAGAGAGACTTACAGCCAGAGAGAGAGAGAGAGAGAGAGAGAGAGAGAGAGAG
This sequence comes from Benthosema pterotum, assembly GCA_039105355.1. Taxonomy (NCBI): domain Eukaryota; kingdom Metazoa; phylum Chordata; class Actinopteri; order Myctophiformes; family Myctophidae; genus Benthosema; species Benthosema pterotum. The sequence continues at coordinate 9,273,356 of CM076978.1, forward strand.
AGAGAGAGAGAGAGAGAGAGAGAGAGAGAGAGAGAGAGAGAGAGAGAGAGAGAGAGAGAGAGAGAGAGAGAGAGAGAGGAGAACGAAGGGAGAGAGAGAGAGAGAGAGAGAGAACGAAGGGAAAGAGAGAGAGAGAGAGAGAGAGAGAGAGGAGAACGAAGGGAAAGAGAGAGAGAGAGAGAGGAGAACGAAGGGAAAGAGAGAGAGAGAGAGAGAGGAGAACGAAGGGAAAGAGAGAGAGAGAGAGAGAGGAGAACGAAGGGAAAAGAGAGAGAGAGAGAGTGTAGAACGAAGGGAAAGAGAGAGAGAGAGAGTGTAGAACAAAGAGAGAGAGAGAGAGAGAGTGGAGAACGAAGGGAAAAGAGAGAGAGAGAGAGAGAGAGAGTGGAGAACGATGGGAAAGAGTAGACACGGAAGGGAGAGGGAGACAAAGGCAGCGAAAATTGTATCCTTATCACCTACCATTACCTTTCTCCTCAATAAACCCAGACCGTTCTTAATCTCCCTGGATTTACGTGGAGAGAAATGTGCTCCTCAGCAGGGCCGCCTCTTTCATAAAGTGGCTGCTATGGTGGAATTGCCATTCACAGATAAATCACAGATAATCATTGTTTTTTGATTGTAGGAAGCCTTAGAAGGACTTCAGCAGATAGGCTTTGCTTAACTGATTGAGGAAATATATGCAGACCTAGCATGGGCCCTCCGTGGATGATAATTACCATTTAACATTGTTAGCATTACATTAGGGCATTGGTGCATCAACTCAAATAGCATCAAACCGCATACAAGCTTGTGCGGAGGGCTCACGCGCTCGTTCAGAATGGATTAAACTTTTATTTGATAAAAGCATGTGCAGTCACCGGATCTACTGACAGACATTTATTGTAACGGTAGATACATGTCGCCGCGCGGCGTTGGGTTCATAAGACACTGTGCTGTCAGTGGTCCTTTATGCATTGTAATGTTTTCCGGTGTAATAGGATTAATGATTAACATTCTGTGAAGTACTGAAAGAGTGTGTTTAATCTCTTTAATAGAACATGTCTAACTGATTAAGCACATTAACACGTTTCTTTTTCTACATGTCTAAAATAGCCAAGGAATAACCCACACGCTCACAAAGCATTGCATGTATGATGAATCATGTATAGGCTTAGGGCTTTACTGTGTTGCAGGCAGTTAATCATGTAATCTACATCCGACCATGGCGTATGAAGTTCCTCATCTTTATCACCATGACGCAAGGACTGTAGATTCACTTTACATTATTGGATGTTAACTTTGTTAATGCAATAACCCTGGTAACAATGGCCTAATATACCCCTAGTCAAAAAAGAACGTTTTTCAAATTTAAAAATCCTTTATTACTTTATTACAGATTATTACATTCCTATTAGTATCTACATAGGATTTAAATGCTCCGATATAATTCTGATAGGAAATTCATCTAATTCATCTAATCTATAATAATTGTTTGCAAGTTGTCAGGTGTTCTAGCGCAGTAGTTTTCAACCAGTCGTCCGGGGACCACCAGTGGTCCTTGAGAAGGTTCCAGGCTAAATGATGGGAAGTTGGTTAACCGGATTTAATTCTTTGAGAACGTAAAAATGAATTTATTTCCCACTATTTATTCAAATTCTGAATAAATAGTGGGCCCCGGTAGGTTGAAAACCACTGTTCTAGCAGAATACTAGCATACTGTATATAAGATTTTGAATTCCTATGAAAATTTGGGAAAGAGTTTTAACCATGTTCCATATTGGTAATAATTTCAGTCACCCCTGTCATTATTATTGAAATCCCATTGAAACGTGTTCTCTACACTCTATAGAATGGGGAAAAATAAATAAAACTCCCAGTTGAATCACAGAAACCAAGTGCCTGAAGTATTGGCCTACATTTGGGCATGCCTAATGTCACAATAGTGTCATCATACCGCTTGATGACTGACATGCATCTAAAGGGTACCAACACATCCAGACGTCATCTCTTATCTATCAGCACTGTATTCCGAGCAACGCCTGTGGGGCGAGCTGATTCCTGCTTGTAATTCGATAAGAATGATGCCGCTAAAAGAAAATATAAAGTTGGAATCGAGCATGAAACCATTTGTAGATACTTTATTATTTGATACTTTGTTCGTCTCCGTTCCAATATTGGATTGCTGCACACAGCAGCATTCTAATTTTGACTGACTTGACTTAAAAGACCATCATCAACTTCATGGATTTGAAACCCCCTGAAAGTTGAGCAGCCCAATCAATTCAATGAAGGAAACCATGTTTACCGCCCAGTGTACACCACTGTTAGCGGCCCTCCGGTCCGAATTGATAATGTCTCAGTTTGAGAATGAAACCGTAGAAGCGTTTAAAGAGCAGTGTGGTGGGCCATGGTAGACAGAGGATCTGACCACAGATGTAGAGTCATATTTGGTCTTTGGTCAAAAAATATTGAACTATACCTGCATTACAGATCCTCTCGCTAAGATGAGTTTGTTGTGTTGCAAAGACTCCCATTTTGCTATCTACTATTCACAGCAGGCTATTCATTTGAGAAAGGCTATTCGATGGTAGCAAATTTTGTGTGAAGTCTGAGGAAAGCTTTCACCACAAAGTGTACAAGTAATGGGTTTCCCCTCTATGGGTCTCAATGGCGAGCTCACCACCAATTCAAAAGCCTTTGATACAAAAGTGTACAAGTAAAAGATGCTTTTATTTTATTTGTATTTGTTTCCCCCCGCAAACTGTACAAGTACATAAGTACAAGTACGTTTTTTATTTACTTATCATCAAAAGTAGTACATTCACATTCAAAATGTGATGCAAAGTGATGTGTTTTGAGCTTGCAGATAAAAAGTATTTTAGAGCTATTTTGTTTTTATTTCACTGTTTACAGACATGAGGACATGGCCTGAGGTTAACACCTCACCTCAGACTGCCACTACCTGAAAGCACTGACACACACAGAACCTTATAAATTGGAAAAATGGGTAAATAACTGCTGTTAGAATTGCATTTGAAGCGTTCAGGTGCTTATGTCAGAGTGTTTTTGCTGGAGTTCAAGGGCTCAATGATGGAATGACTCAGTGTGATCTGAGGAAGAAAAGATGAAACGGTTACTGTCATCAGCACTGGTGTCAAATGTCTTGTGATGATGGCTTACATAACAGACACAAGTCTATGTCTTTGTAAAATGTTTTTAAATGTTATTTTTTGTGCAATGCGCTATTTTCATGGTTAACCCATTCCGGTAGTTTCAGATTTTATTTATTTATTTGTTTGTTTGCGTATGTGTTTTTTTGTGTTTTTTTTATTGAAAAATAGCAGATGTACAAGCTTCATAGCGCACCACAGAGTGCTATGAATCTGCTATTTTGGGGGGGGGGGGGGATCGTGAAAACGCAGCGCAAATCTATGAATATTATATGTTCTTTCAAAGCAAACATTGTATAGAATTTATAGTGTCGGGTCGAAATGGGTTTTAGTGGGCTTTGGACTAGAGATCTTGTTAGAGTTACATTAAGAAACCTCTAACAAGAGAGTGAACTGTAAGAGTTCACTCTCTTGCAACATCTATGACAAATGGTGAGAGAATAGCGTACAAGCTCACATTGTGTCACATTGACTCACATCTGCAACACACAGCAAGCAAGATTTTGATTATTATTAGTTTTTAATCGTTTTGAAATTGTCATTGCAGGTACATTTGTCAATGTACCTGCAATGACATAGCCAGATATACGTGTGTGTGTGTGTGTGTGTGTGTGTGTGTGTGTGTGTGTGTGTGTGTGTGTGTGTGTGTGTGTGTGTGTGTGTGTGTGTGTGTGTGTGTGTGTGTGTGTGTGTGTGTGTGTGTGTGTGTGTGTGTGTGTGTGATTGTGTGATTGTGTTCTGTTTGTGTTTTGGGTGCTCCCCATGTTGTGATTTCCATCCCCAGGAATATAACACATTTCGAACAATGTGGACAATTTTGTCCACAATTCCAGGCTGGATTTGGGAAGCAAAACAGTCAAACATACAGATCAAAATGACCATTAATCTTCGACATTCTGTAGTTGTGTGGACTTGGGGGTGATTCACATGTTGCGTTAACTCCTGAGATTGTAATCATGAAACCGAATGTACCTGCAAGGGTCCATTTGGTTTCATTTTTAAGCTCTCGGAGAGTTACATCTGGTTAACCAACTTTCCATCATTTAGCCTGAGGACCACCTGAAACCCTCTCAAGGACCACTGGTGGTCCCTGGACCACTGGTGTAAAACCACTGTTATAGACATATTATAGACAAATCGTAGACATATAGTATTATATCAGCGCACAGGATGCGGTCTGCCCATTCTGTTTACCCTGTAGTAAGATGGTTGAAAAATAAAATGATGCTAACGGCCGTTAGCTTCATGACCTTATCAAACAATTGGTCTGGTATGGATAAAGTGATGCTAACAGCCGCTAGCATCATGACCTTACCAAACAATCGGTTTGGTATGAAGACATGTCTGCCCAGCCGTCTGTCTGGAAAAAAGAAGGAAGTGGTCATCCATGTTTTGGTCCCACTTTGTCTATTTTTGCTAGCAATGTTTAGCTGTAAACGACACTCTGTGTTTACATGGCTGACATGTTATAAACGGCAGAACATCAAGCAGGGTGCAGCCGCACCGCTGGAGAGTTTGATTTGGCAGAGGTCTGTTATAGAGCGGAACGGTCATTATCCAGAAACAACAGACCTGACTTTTGGCGAATGACAAAACAGACTCAAGCATTCGAACAATCCAGCAACCTTCCTTCCGCATTTTGTGTAATGCTGTGTTGCAGGAGGTTTGGTATTGGTATTGAACCGTGTCAGAAACTAAAAGAAAATCATTATGCATAGTTTTAGTTTAGGTTCTTTTAGTAAACTTACACCACATCGACAACACAAACGGCAAACTTCAACGTTTATTTATACAGGCCAACTAAAAAAGCTGACGACCTGGAGTGTTGTCTGGTCTTTTGCCAATGATCCGGTGATGCTGATTGGAAGGAGCTGGCTTAGCATTAATATTAGCATCTTTGCATTTAAGGTGGGACTTCACCGAGTTTACTCACGGAGTGGACAAATGCAGTTTGTGTTTTTAAGAGATGGCGCATGGTCCTTTCATAGACATCTATGTGTCCTTGTTTTTAATAGTGTGAGAGGAGGGCTTGGGCGAGCCTGGACCCATATCAAACAACTAGACTGGTATGAAGACACGTCCGCCCAACTGTGGCACCATTGAGAAAAAAAGAAGGAAGTGGGTTGGATCAGATCAGATAAAATTCCTTTTTGGGGTCCTGCTTTGTCTATTTTTTGCTAGCGAGGTTTAGATGTTAGAAAAAGCAGGACATCAAGCAGGGTGCAGCCGCACAGCTGGAGAGTTTGAATTGTCAGAGGTCCGTTATAGAGCGGAATGGTCAATTATCCAGAATTTGCCAAGTGGCCGATCGGAATCGAGCATTCGAACAATCCAGCAACCATCCACATTTTGTGTAACGCTCCGTTGCAGGAGGTTTAGTATTGCTATTGAACCGATCAAAAACTAAAAGCAGATTATAGTTTTAGTTTAGGTTCTTTTAATAAACTTAGACCACGTCGACAACACAAACTGCAATTCACTTTTTATTTATCCAGACCTGGAGTGTTGCCAGTAAGGGGGGTCTTTGCCTAACTGGCTTAGCATTAATATTAGCATTGTTGCATTTAGCTGCCGAGTCCACACAGAGCCAGAGTGGACAAAAGCAGTTTGTGTTTTTAAGAGATGTGTCCTAGTTTTTAATAATATATGTCCAGATCATGGCATGAGTCTTCCTCCAAGAGTCAATGGGACTTGGTGGTCAGGCATGAAAATGTGGTGTGTTTTATTCATAGCACATTGGTGGCTGTGGAAACCACGCAAGGTACCGACCAACACATTGAGAGCAATCAGGGGGCTTGAGTGTCTTGCTCAAGGACACAACAAACTCTTGGGATCAGAGACTCTGAACTGGTAACTTTGGGATGGTTACCATTCAGCCACCCCTAAGCCACGGTGGACATCTTTCGGCCAGGATCTCAATGTATTCTTGGTCTGGTCAGACCAAAGAATCTTCAGAAGGCAGGGGGATGTATGAAGGACCTCCTGGCCCTGGAGGTCCCCCTGGAGCTCATTCTTGGTGGAGACAGGACCTCGGGCTATGTCCGACAGACCGACACTAGCATTGGCTCGCATTGTAACGTTGGCACGAGGGAAGTGCTCATCATGTCATCTCAAAGGGATAGCAGTAGTTTCCGATGTTCGGCAGGTACAGCTCTCATAGTCAGACATCTCACACGCTGCATGAAGCGTGATGACATGTTGACTTTCATTTTTTCCGCTCATGTTCACACGGTACCGATCTAGCGTGCCATGCAGGCGGCATTGCGGATGGACAGCGGAGGGAGCCCAGGAGCGTTCGGAATGGCGCACCCGAAAGGATCCCTCCGAGAAAGGGGGCGTCCTGACTAAGGACGTGCGTTCTCATGGCGCTCCTCGCTGATGCTTGTCGGGGACGGGTAGTCAGGTTCCTGGTTCCCAGGTTCCGCCTTGATCACCTGGAGGCATCCCTTGTGGTGGTCCTCGCGGCGCTCCTCGCGGCGCTGGTTCAGCGCCTCACAGTGTTCCAGGATGTTAAGCCTGTTTTCGTGCGAGCGGAAGGTATTGCTGATGTGGGTGAGGGGGGAATTGAAGAACGTCTGGATCTCGTTCTTGACCGCGGCATTGCGTTGATCCATCAACTGGTTGAGCTCACGCTTGTATTTAAAATACTCCCCAGCCACATGCCGCCCGACATCGCTCACGGTCATCCGGTCAGCAATCTGGCCCTGGAGGTGCACGTGGCTTTCCTTTAGTGCATCAATTTGACCCTTTTGCGACTCAACCTGGCGCCGCAGCTCCGAATTGGCTGTCTCCCGCGAAGCCAGGTCGGTCCTGAGCTGGCTCACGGTGTCGTTGAGCTTTTTCTCCTTCACCTCGTAGTTGCTCAGTTTAGTCTCCTGTGAAGCGATCTTTGCCTCTGCCCTGGCCAGGTCTTGTTAATGCTGCGTTTCCATCTGCTCCATCCTTGCGGTGAAAGTGCCAAGCTCGGCGGCCATCTCCTGCTGTCTCGCGCTCATGCCTTTCACGTGCTTGGCGATCACCACCCCTGCAAAGACCAGGCCGGTCGCCAGGGCGGTGGCCGCCATGCTCAAGCCTATCAATTTCTTAGCAATCATGTTATCTTAATCTCAAATGGGTATCTTATGTTATTATCTTAAATCAAATGGCCAAGGCTATCTTCTTTTATCTTCTCTTAATCGAATGGACAGTGGTTTCAACACCAGGGTTATATCACACCTCACTGGGTAAATCCAGTGAGAGTTTGTTTGGGTCTCCTCAAATAGGGTGTTGGGGAAAAAAAAGACGTCATCAGGATCCATATTTGGTCGGCTAGACCTAGTCATTGATTGGCTGTTGGTAGTGACGTCATCAACCCACTGGTATCAAACTTCCACTGGCAGGATGAGTTGATGTTGATTTTTTTCATGTGTATTATCTCCGGAGGTGTTCTCCACAGGCTTCTTGTTTACTCGCGCACAAGCGGGCCATGTTTGTATTGCGCAAGTTGGCTGATATTGGTGGTGACGCAATTAAGAGATCTTTGTTTATGCACTGTTATGACTATGATTTCCTGGAGGTGCCGGGGGTATACTTGCTTTCTTGTCGCTCACTCTGCTTATGGCCTACTAGTGTGCTTGCGTGCGTGCGTGCGTGCGTGCGTGCGTGTGTGTGTGTGTGTGATTGTGTTCTGTTTGTGTTTTGGGTGCTCCGCATGTTGTGATTTCCATCCCCAGGAATATAACACATTTCGAACAATGTGGACAATTTTGTCCACAATTCCAGGCTGGATTTGGGAAGCAAAACAGTCAAACATACAGATCAAAATGACCATTAATCTTCGACATTCTGTAGTTGTGTGGACTTGGGGGTGATTCACATGTTGCGTTAACTCCTGAGATTGTAATCATGAAACCGAATGTACCTGCAAGGGTCCATTTGGTTTCATTTTTAAGCTCTCGGAGAGGTACATCTGGTTAACCAACTTTCCATCATTTAGCCTGAGGACCACCTGAAACCCTCTCAAGGACCACTGGTGGTCCCTGGACCACTGGTGTAAAACCACTGTTATAGACATATTATAGACAAATCGTAGACATATAGTATTATATCAGCGCACAGGATGCGGTCTGCCCATTCTGTTTACCTGTAGTAAGATGGTTGAAAAATAAAATGATGCTAACGGCCGTTAGCTTCATGACCTTATCAAACAATTGGTCTGGTATGGATAAAGTGATGCTAACAGCCGCTAGCATCATGACCTTACCAATTAATCGGTTTGGTATGAAGACATGTCTGCCCAGCCGTCTGTCTGGAAAAAAGAAGGAAGTGGTCATCCATGTTTTGGTCCCACTTTGTCTATTTTTGCTAGCAATGTTTAGCTGTAAACGACACTCTGTGTTTACATGGCTGACATGTTATAAACGGCAGAACATCAAGCAGGGTGCAGCCGCACCGCTGGAGAGTTTGATTTGGCAGAGGTCTGTTATAGAGCGGAACGGTCATTATCCAGAAACAACAGACCTGACTTTTGGCGAATGACAAAACAGACTCAAGCATTCGAACAATCCAGCAACCTTCCTTCCGCATTTTGTGTAATGCTGTGTTGCAGGAGGTTTGGTATTGGTATTGAACCGTGTCAGAAACTAAAAGAAAATCATTATGCATAGTTTTAGTTTAGGTTCTTTTAGTAAACTTACACCACATCGACAACACAAACGGCAAACTTCAACTTTTATTTATACAGGCCGACTAAAAAAGCTGACGACCTGGAGTGTTGTCTGGTCTTTTGCCAATGATCCGGTGATGCTGATTGGAAGGAGCTGGCTTAGCATTAATATTAGCATCTTTGCATTTAAGGTGGGACTTCACCGAGTTTACTCACGGAGTGGACAAATGCAGTTTGTGTTTTTAAGAGATGGCGCATGGTCCTTTCATAGACATCTATGTGTCCTTGTTTTTAATAGTGTGAGAGGAGGGCTTGGGCGAGCCTGGACCCATATCAAACAACTAGACTGGTATGAAGACACGTCCGCCCAACTGTGGCACCATTGAGAAAAAAAGAAGGAAGTGGGTTGGATCAGATCAGATAAAATTCCTTTTTGGGGTCCTGCTTTGTCTCTTTTTTGCTAGCGAGGTTTAGATGTTAGAAAAAGCAGGACATCAAGCAGGGTGCAGCCGCACAGCTGGAGAGTTTGAATTGTCAGAGGTCCGTTATAGAGCGGAATGGTCAATTATCCAGAATTTGCCAAGTGGCCGATCGGAATCGAGCATTCGAACAATCCAGCAACCATCCACATTTTGTGTAACGCTCCGTTGCAGGAGGTTTAGTATTGCTATTGAACCGATCAAAAACTAAAAGCAGATTATAGTTTTAGTTTAGGTTCTTTTAATAAACTTAGACCACGTCGACAACACAAACTGCAATTCACTTTTTATTTATCCAGACCTGGAGTGTTGCCAGTAAGGGGGGTCTTTGCCTAACTGGCTTAGCATTAATATTAGCATTGTTGCATTTAGTTGCCGAGTCCACACAGAGCCAGAGTGGACAAAAGCAGTTTGTGTTTTTAAGAGATGTGTCCTAGTTTTTAATAATATATGTCCAGATCATGGCATGAGTCTTCCTCCAAGAGTCAATGGGACTTGGTGGTCAGGCATGAAAATGTGGTGTGTTTTATTCATAGCACATTGGTGGCTGTGGAAACCACGCAAGGTACCGACCAACACATTGAGAGCAATCAGGGGGCTTGAGTGTCTTGCTCAAGGACACAACAAACTCTTGGGATCAGAGACTCTGAACTGGTAACTTTGGGATGGTTACCATTCAGCCACCCCTAAGCCACGGTGGACATCTTTCGGCCAGGATCTCAATGTATTCTTGGTCTGGTCAGACCAAAGAATCTTCAGAAGGCAGGGGGATGTATGAAGGACCTCCTGGCCCTGGAGGTCCCCCTGGAGCTCATTCTTGGTGGAGACAGGACCTCGGGCTATGTCCGACAGACCGACACTAGCATTGGCTCGCATTGTAACGTTGGCACGAGGGAAGTGCTCATCATGTATCTCAAAGGGATAGCAGTAGTTTCCGATGTTCGGCAGGTACAGCTCTCATAGTCAGACATCTCACACGCTGCATGAAGCGTGATGACATGTTGACTTTCATTTTTTCCGCTCATGTTCACACGGTACCGATCTAGCGTGCCATGCAGGCGGCATTGCGGATGGACAGCGGAGGGAGCCCAGGAGCGTTCGGAATGGCGCACCCGAAAGGATCCCTCCGAGAAAGGGGGCGTCCTGACTAAGGACGTGCGTTCTCATGGCGCTCCTCGCTGATGCTTGTCGGGGACGGGTAGTCAGGTTCCTGGTTCCCAGGTTCCGCCTTGATCACCTGGAGGCATCCCTTGTGGTGGTCCTCGCGGCGCTCCTCGCGGCGCTGGTTCAGCGCCTCACAGTGTTCCAGGATGTTAAGCCTGTTTTCGTGCGAGCGGAAGGTATTGCTGATGTGGGTGAGGGGGGAATTGAAGAACGTCTGGATCTTGTTCTTGACCGCGGCATTGCGTTGATCCATCAACTGGTTGAGCTCACGCTTGTATTTAAAATACTCCCCAGCCACATGCCGCCCGACATCGCTCACGGTCATCCGGTCAGCAATCTGGCCCTGGAGGTGCACGTGGCTTTCCTTTAGTGCATCAATTTGACCCTTTTGCGACTCAACCTGGCGCCGCAGCTCCGAATTGGCTGTCTCCCGCGAAGCCAGGTCGGTCCTGAGCTGGCTCACGGTGTCGTTGAGCTTTTTCTCCTTCACCTCGTAGTTGCTCAGTTTAGTTTCCTGAGAAGCGATCTTTGCCTCCGCCCTGGCCAGGTCTTGTTGATGCTGTGTTTGCATCTGGTCCATCCTTGCGGTGAAAGCGCCAAGCTCGGCGGCCATCTCCTCCTGTCTCTCGCTCATGCCTTTCACGTGCTTGGCGATCACCACCCCTGCAAAGACCAGGCGGTCGCCAGGGCGGTGGCCGCCATGCTCAAGCCTATCAATTTCTTAGCAATCATGTTATCTTAATCTCAAATGGGTATCTTATGTTATTATCTTAAATCAAATGGCCAAGGCTATGTTCTTTTATCTTCTCTTAATCGAATGGACAATGGTTCCAACACCAGGGTTATATCACACCTCACTGGGTAAATCCAGTGAGAGTTTGTTTGGGTCTCCTCAAATAGGGTGTTGGGGAAAAAAAAGACGTCATCAGGATCCATATTTGGTCGGCTAGACCTAGTCATTGATTGGCTGTTGGTAGTGACGTCATCAACCCACTGGTATCAAACTTCCACTGGCAGGATGAGTTGATGTTGATTTTTTCATGTGTATTATCTCCCGGAGGTGTTCTCCACAGGCTTCTTGTTTACTCGCGCACAAGCGGGCCATGTTTGTATTGCGCAAGTTGGCTGATATTGGTGGTGACGCAATTAAGAGATCTTTGTTTATGCACTGTTATGACTATGATTTCCTGGAGGTGCCGGGGGTATACTTGCTTTCTTGTCGCTCACTCTGCTTATGGCCTACTAGTGTGCTTGCGTGCGTGCGTGCGTGCGTGCGTGCGTGTGTGTGTGTGATTGTGTTCTGTTTGTGTTTTGGGTGCTCCGCATGTTGTGATTTCCATCCCCAGGAATATAACACATTTCGAACAATGTGGACAATTTTGTCCACAATTCCAGGCTGGATTTGGGAAGCAAAACAGTCAAACATACAGATCAAAATGACCATTAATCTTCGACATTCTGTAGTTGTGTGGACTTGGGGGTGATTCACATGTTGCGTTAACTCCTGAGATTGTAATCATGAAACCGAATGTACCTGCAAGGGTCCATTTGGTTTCATTTTTAAGCTCTCGGAGAGGTACATCTGGTTAACCAACTTTCCATCATTTAGCCTGAGGACCACCTGAAACCCTCTCAAGGACCACTGGTGGTCCCTGGACCACTGGTGTAAAACCACTGTTATAGACATATTATAGACAAATCGTAGACATATAGTATTATATCAGCGCACAGGATGCGGTCTGCCCATTCTGTTTACCCTGTAGTAAGATGGTTGAAAAATAAAATGATGCTAACGGCCGTTAGCTTCATGACCTTATCAAACAATTGGTCTGGTATGGATAAAGTGATGCTAACAGCCGCTAGCATCATGACCTTACCAATTAATCGGTTTGGTATGAAGACATGTCTGCCCAGCCGTCTGTCTGGAAAAAAGAAGGAAGTGGTCATCCATGTTTTGGTCCCACTTTGTCTATTTTTGCTAGCAATGTTTAGCTGTAAACGACACTCTGTGTTTACATGGCTGACATGTTATAAACGGCAGAACATCAAGCAGGGTGCAGCCGCACCGCTGGAGAGTTTGATTTGGCAGAGGTCTGTTATAGAGCGGAACGGTCATTATCCAGAAACAACAGACCTGACTTTTGGCGAATGACAAAACAGACTCAAGCATTCGAACAATCCAGCAACCTTCCTTCCGCATTTTGTGTAATGCTGTGTTGCAGGAGGTTTGGTATTGGTATTGAACCGTGTCAGAAACTAAAAGAAAATCATTATGCATAGTTTTAGTTTAGGTTCTTTTAGTAAACTTACACCACATCGACAACACAAACGGCAAACTTCAACTTTTATTTATACAGGCCGACTAAAAAAGCTGACGACCTGGAGTGTTGTCTGGTCTTTTGCCAATGATCCGGTGATGCTGATTGGAAGGAGCTGGCTTAGCATTAATATTAGCATCTTTGCATTTAAGGTGGGACTTCACCGAGTTTACTCACGGAGTGGACAAATGCAGTTTGTGTTTTTAAGAGATGGCGCATGGTCCTTTCATAGACATCTATGTGTCCTTGTTTTTAATAGTGTGAGAGGAGGGCTTGGGCGAGCCTGGACCCATATCAAACAACTAGACTGGTATGAAGACACGTCCGCCCAACTGTGGCACCATTGAGAAAAAAAGAAGGAAGTGGGTTGGATCAGATCAGATAAAATTCCTTTTTGGGGTCCTGCTTTGTCTCTTTTTTGCTAGCGAGGTTTAGATGTTAGAAAAAGCAGGACATCAAGCAGGGTGCAGCCGCACAGCTGGAGAGTTTGAATTGTCAGAGGTCCGTTATAGAGCGGAATGGTCAATTATCCAGAATTTGCCAAGTGGCCGATCGGAATCGAGCATTCGAACAATCCAGCAACCATCCACATTTTGTGTAACGCTCCGTTGCAGGAGGTTTAGTATTGCTATTGAACCGATCAAAAACTAAAAGCAGATTATAGTTTTAGTTTAGGTTCTTTTAATAAACTTAGACCACGTCGACAACACAAACTGCAATTCACTTTTTATTTATCCAGACCTGGAGTGTTGCCAGTAAGGGGGGTCTTTGCCTAACTGGCTTAGCATTAATATTAGCATTGTTGCATTTAGTTGCCGAGTCCACACAGAGCCAGAGTGGACAAAAGCAGTTTGTGTTTTTAAGAGATGTGTCCTAGTTTTTAATAATATATGTCCAGATCATGGCATGAGTCTTCCTCCAAGAGTCAATGGGACTTGGTGGTCAGGCATGAAAATGTGGTGTTTTATTCATAGCACATTGGTGGCTGTGGAAACCACGCAAGGTACCGACCAACACATGAGAGCAATCAGGGGGCTTGAGTGTCTTGCTCAAGGACACAACAAACTCTTGGGATCAGAGACTCTGAACTGGTAACTTTGGGATGGTTACCATTCAGCCACCCCTAAGCCACGGTGGACATCTTTCGGCCAGGATCTCAATGTATTCTTGGTCTGGTCAGACCAAAGAATCTTCAGAAGGCAGGGGGATGTATGAAGGACCTCCTGGCCCTGGAGGTCCCCCTGGAGCTCATTCTTGGTGGAGACAGGACCTCGGGCTATGTCCGACAGACCGACACTAGCATTGGCTCGCATTGTAACGTTGGCACGAGGGAAGTGCTCATCATGTATCTCAAAGGGATAGCAGTAGTTTCCGATGTTCGGCAGGTACAGCTCTCATAGTCAGACATCTCACACGCTGCATGAAGCGTGATGACATGTTGACTTTCATTTTTTCCGCTCATGTTCACACGGTACCGATCTAGCGTGCCATGCAGGCGGCATTGCGGATGGACAGCGGAGGGAGCCCAGGAGCGTTCGGAATGGCGCACCCGAAAGGATCCCTCCGAGAAAGGGGGCGTCCTGACTAAGGACGTGCGTTCTCATGGCGCTCCTCGCTGATGCTTGTCGGGGACGGGTAGTCAGGTTCCTGGTTCCCAGGTTCCGCCTTGATCACCTGGAGGCATCCCTTGTGGTGGTCCTCGCGGCGCTCCTCGCGGCGCTGGTTCAGCGCCTCACAGTGTTCCAGGATGTTAAGCCTGTTTTCGTGCGAGCGGAAGGTATTGCTGATGTGGGTGAGGGGGGAATTGAAGAACGTCTGGATCTTGTTCTTGACCGCGGCATTGCGTTGATCCATCAACTGGTTGAGCTCACGCTTGTATTTAAAATACTCCCCAGCCACATGCCGCCCGACATCGCTCGGGGTCATCCGGTCAGCAATCTGGCCCTGGAGGTGCACGTGGCTTTCCTTTAGTGCATCAATTTGACCCTTTTGCGACTCAACCTGGCGCCGCAGCTCCGAATTGGCTGTCTCCCGCGAAGCCAGGTCGGTCCTGAGCTGGCTCACGGTGTCGTTGAGCTTTTTCTCCTTCACCTCGTAGTTGCTCAGTTTAGTTTCCTGAGAAGCGATCTTTGCCTCCGCCCTGGCCAGGTCTTGTTGATGCTGTGTTTGCATCTGGTCCATCCTTGCGGTGAAAGCGCCAAGCTCGGCGGCCATCTCCTCCTGTCTCTCGCTCATGCCTTTCACGTGCTTGGCGATCACCACCCCTGCAAAGACCAGGCCGGTCGCCAGGGCGGTGGCCGCCATGCTCAAGCCTATCAATTTCTTAGCAATCATGTTATCTTAATCTCAAATGGGTATCTTATGTTATTATCTTAAATCAAATGGCCAAGGCTATCTTCTTTTATCTTCTCTTAATCGAATGGACAGTGGTTTCAACACCAGGGTTATATCACACCTCACTGGGTAAATCCACTGAGTGTTTGTTTGGATCTTCTCAAATAGGGTGTTGGGGAAAAAAATGGCGTCATCAGGATCCATATTTGGTCGGCTAGACCTAGTCATTGATTGGCTGTTGATGGTGACATCATCAACCCGCTGGTATCAAACTTCCACTGGCAGGATGAGTTGATGATGATTTTTTTCATGTGTATTATCTCCCGGAGGTGTTCTCCACGGGCTTCTTGTTTACTCGCGCACAAGTGGACCATGTTTGCATTGCGCAAGTTGGCTGATTTAGGTGGTGACGCAATTAAGAGATCTTTGTTTTATGCACTGTTATGACTATGATTTCCTGGAGGTGCCGGGGGTATACTTGCTTTCTGGGCGCTCACTCTGCTCATGGCCTACTAGTGTGTGTGTGTGTGTGTGTGTGTGTGTGTGTGTGTGTGTGTGTGTGTGTGTGTGTGTGTGTGTGTGTGTGTGTGTGTGTGTGTGTGTGTGTGTGTTGCCTCGTTCCACCTGAGCATGGGCCAGTGGCAGACAGGCTGGAGGACCAGTTGGAAGCACTGGTTTGGCACCGCCGGGGGGGGGGGGGGGGTCCCCTGGGGCTCCTGCTGCAATGAAACAGGAAATTGAGTGGAGAGAGCGACGATGATGATGCATGCTGTGCATGGTCCACTGGGGGTTGAGGCTGATTGTTAGGCATCACTGGCTTCTGATAAGACCCAATGAGCAAAAAAACGCTGTAACCGCTTCCCCCTGGGAGTTCTGGGGACGAAACCTGACATCTGTGGCCCAGATTAGGGTGAGAATTTATACCGTTTCTTCTGGGCTCAGAGAAGCTTGACTTTTTGGGAGGGAGTTTTGGGGGAGTGGTGCTCAGAGCCATGTGGGACAGGACAGGCATCCCAG
Source organism: Benthosema pterotum (assembly GCA_039105355.1). Lineage (NCBI taxonomy): Eukaryota > Metazoa > Chordata > Actinopteri > Myctophiformes > Myctophidae > Benthosema > Benthosema pterotum. Next base: position 9,289,464 of record CM076978.1, read on the forward strand.
TCATATCTGGGCTCTGAGCCTTGCAGGTGTAACTGTAAGTATTATTATTTTAATGGCACTGGAGAGACAGACGGAGAGAGAGAGGCAGAGAGAGGGGCGGTGACATGTGACATAGGTCACACGTCGAATTAGACCCCAGAGAGTCACAGTTAGCTAGGTGACTGCGCCGCGGCGCGCATGCTAACGTCGGCCCGAGTGCCACGATGACAGCTCCTGCCTCACCGCCATCTCATTTTCATCCCCCAGCAGTCAACCGGGGGAAACTTCTGCTCTGACTGCCGAGCGTAGTGATGGAAGCGCTACAGTCTGTACATTCACAGGATCACACGTTCCCTCTGTCTGCTTTGGTTCATAGTGGCTTTTCAAAGTGGGAGTCAGTTTTTTGTTCATTTAAATTCAAATCGTGAGACTGTATTGTCCCAGTTTTAACCACACAGTGTTTGATCCTTTTCTGGAAAGAGGAGATGGGTGCTGTTAAAATGTTTCGGGTTTGACTGGGATTTCTTGAATGTTATCTTGGCTGTTGGCTACTTATTTGCAAGCGTACATTAGAGCAGCGGTTTTCAACCTTTTTGATACTAGGGCCCAATATTTATTTCAGAATTTGTGCCACGGACCCCCATTTGAGGACATTTTAGTCTCGCACAGACCCCAAACTAAAGATTTATTTTGGTTTCGTCCACAATTCCAGGCGGTCAAATGCCTGGAATTTAACCTGGGGACCACCTGGAACTCTCTCAAGGTCCACTGGTTGAAAACCACTGCATTAGAGTGAAACCATTATGCTGGGGGTCCCCTGGGCCTCTGTCATAAAGGTTGCCTGGGGGGGGAGGGGTTCCCCAGACCCCACTTTGAAAACAACCCGGCCTAAAGTGATGGGCAGATGTTTTGAAAGACGACGGTCCTCATGTGGGCACGCTGAATCACTGAATCACTGCCAAGGCCATTAAGAAGGGAACAATTTCTGCCAGATATGATATGTAAACAATGTAGGAACAGACGTTTCATCCCCCAGGTGGGAGTGATGACTAAGACTGCATGGCAGTCAGTGCCAATCAGCGTACCGACGGACCCCCTCCTCCTCCGTTCCTAAAGGCTTCCTGTCTGGCCCACACATCTGCATACTGATCCGAGGACAGTCTGCCCTCCGCTCATTGCTATGCAGAAAAAGTTTGACAAAAGGAAAAGAATGCGCGTCCAAAACAGAAAGACAAGGTGCTGCTGTGCTGTCGTGCCGGTGCATTATTCCAGGCGTTTTCAATCAAATGAGGGTCCATTTGGTTTCATGTTTGAATCGTCTTCATCGTCTGAATTAGCCCAAGTCTATACACTAGAGAATGTAGAAGATTGATGGCCATTTTGATGCTGTATGTTTGACTGTTTTGTTTCCCAAATCCATCCTGGAATTGTGGACAAAAGCAAAATAAATCTTTAGTTTTGGGGTCTGTGGGGCTAAAATGTCATCAAACGGTAGTCTGTGGCTCAAATGCTGAATAAATAGTGGGCCCTGGTATGAAAAAGGTTGAAGACCACTGCATTATTCTATTGCCATACGGCCAAGAGATGAAGCCAAATGCGTGTCCATTTGGTTTCATTTTTACATTCATCATCTGAATTAGCCCAACACTACACAACTAGAGATCTATGTTTGCTTGTTTTGTTTCTGAAATCCAGCCCGGAATTGTAGATGAAAACAGAAAAAATCTTCGTCCGTGGCTCAATTGCTGAATAAATAGTGGGCCCTGGTATGAAAAAGGTTGGAGACCACTGAACTACATGAAAACTTTAAATACAAAGATGCAAGGAGCACCTGTGAACTCCTCTGAGCCGTTGTCATCATTCTATCCAACCCAGGGGCGGATTGGCCTGCGCTTCTTTTTGAAAAGTCCAAGGCAGGCCAGGGCGCCAGGCCCAGACCAGGCAAACTAGTGTTTCTATCCTTCAAAAAAGAAAAGGTGTTAATCTTCTACATTCTCTAGTTGTGTAGACTAAGTTGGGCTAATTCACATGATGAATATTATAACTCTTGAGAGTGTAAAAATAAAACCAAATGGACCCGCAACCAGATGTAACTCTCAAAGAGTTACATCTGGTTAACCAGCTGCCACCCCCCTAGGGTGGCCTGGCAAAGGCAAAATTGTCCTGGTGGGAAAATATGTGCCAATCCGCCCCTGATCCAACCCTTCATGTTTTTCCCTCCTCAGGCCACAGAGTGAACGATGGCCTGTGGCACTCAGTCAGCCTGGACAGCAGGAACCTGCAGCTCAGCCTGACTCTGGACAGTGAGCCGGCCTCCACCATCCAACTGTGGGAGCAGGTGGAGCCCAGAGGACACTTTCACTTCGGAGGTCAGTGGATCAAATACATTGAATTTGGTTTGCTATAGCCAATAGAGACCGCAAAGCGGTTGTCTTTTCCTGTTCCGCCAATAAAGACAATGACAGAGTTTAAGGACGATACACAAGTCTTGATTTTTGGAAAAGAATGTATATTTTCCTCCTCCGTTAAAAAAAGAATAATTATAACATTGCCCACACACAAACGCAGAAACACATTTAACACATTCTCACTCCTCTCTAGTTACACCTAATACTGGAATAACTATGGGAAAATACCCATGAAAATTTGCAAAAATGTACAGTGATTTGTTGCCATTTCGATTACTTGATTACTTAAATGACAGCGAATTCATTCATCAATTTGATTACGATTAATCGATTAATTGTTGTAGATCTATCACGTATACACAGTCAGTGCACACGTCACGCATTATATGTTTCTCTGCGGCCCACAAGCTGCTTCGGCCTCTCATACCACATCTGATGGCCACCATGGACTGTACGAGTATAGGCTGATATTGTTTATATTGGATGCCACATACCTTTGCTTGCTGACAACATGTTAGTTGATGCAACAATTAAGTTTCTAACATTTCTAACCTATATTATAGTAAGCTTGACCTGCGCAAATGAGCAGTGGCACCCTTGTGTCCTCAAAAGCTCCGTTTTGCATGACTACACACAGCGCCACGGCTCCGGATATTATGGAAATTTTTCAATTATTTATCCGGTTGAAAACTACCTCCGTTCGGGTGGCCGGAAATGCCGTTTGGCGAAAGCAGGGCCTTTCACGCGGGAAAAAAAAATTGTTTGGCTAAAAGTTTAGGAGTCGTCTAGCCTTATTCAGACCCTTAAATAAATGTTTACTATCTCGATTCTAAAAATGTCTCTGAAATACTAACCTAAGTGTACTGGAAAACTTCAAATTATTGTGTAACACCACCAAACTTTGACATTTTTTGATACTGTACATACTGTACAGAACGCATATTGGTGTTCCCGTCAACTAGGGTAAAACTACCACTAGGGCAGGGGTGGCCAACCGGTCACAGACTAAGAGCCACGTTTTTCACTGTGTTACTGCAAAGAGCCACATCAAACGGTCACAACTGTTATAAAACCGCCGCGACGGCCGCCACGGTCGCAAATAGATTTCCCCTCTCCTGCCATAAGACACGTGCATTTGTGTGCAGGTGCGCAATGCAAAGACACACTATTAAAACATATAGACATGTATTTAGAAACAGGGTTTACAATCCAAAAAAGTATATGACAAGTCAAAAAACATACACCTACACCTCCACGGTCGACTAGGAATCAGTCCTTGGTTGAGGGTTGGGCACCACTGTATAGGGCAGGGGTTTTCAACAGGTGGTCCGGGGACCACCAGTGTTCCCTGAGAGGATTCCAGGTGCTCCCCAGGCTAAATGATGTTGGTTAGCCAGATGTAAGTATTCTACGCTCTCAAGAGTTAAAATATGTATCATGTGAATTAGCCCAAGTCTACAAACTAGAGAATGTACAGTTGTAAAAGATTAATGGTCATTTTGATCTGTATGCTGGACTGTTTTGTTTTCTCTGAAATCCAGCCTGGATTTGTTGACAAAAGTAAACGTAAGCTTTGGGGTCTGTGGAGCTAAATTGTCATCGGTGGTCTGTGGCTCAAATCAAATTCTGAATAAATGGTGGGCCCTGGTATAAAAAAGGTTGAAAACCACTGGTATATGGAATGCGCCAGGCCGAGTGTTTTTGACTGCTTCATGTGGAAGCCCCTTAAGAGCCGCATGTAACCAGCTGAAGAGCCGCATGTGGCTCGCGAGCCTCAGGTTGGCCACCCCTGCCATAGGGGTTCCCATCTACAATGGGTTAAATAAATGTTTTCTTTGTTTGGTAGCAACACGTTATTCCTTCTGATGGAATTGTCTGCTCTCTCTCTCTCTCTCTACCAAACAGGCTGTCCTTCCAGCGACTGCCAGAACCCCACGCTGGCATTCCAGGGGTGCATGCAGCTCATATTCATCAACAGCCAGCCAATAAACCTCCATCAGGTCCAGCAGGGACGACTGGGAGCCTACAACCAGCTCCAATTCGAGATGTGCAACATAAGAGACAGGTAAAAACCCATCTCTCCGCTCATGTCACCCCTCAGGGTATGTGCTAGTCAAAGGAGGGAGTATTCCTTGTGAAGCAAATCCTTGTCTGGATGCTAATAGTGAATTATCTGTTCCCGGACAGTTTATTCACTGGCGGCATTGCTGTGTGCCTCTAGAGCATTATAAAGTCGCTGACAGCCCGTCCAATGGAAATAGGCTTCCTGACAGCATTGTCCAATTAAACCCGCAACAGCTTTGGGTTGGCTCCCTCCCTCGTCGGGGATCCTGCTAACAAGCTGCTCCCTGTCCTGCGTGGCAATGCCTGTCCCTCATTACCCTGCAAGTGTTGTGGGGCGCCACAAACAGGATTAGTAGACTCACAAGGCTCGACGAATGTCACGCCACGAGTTGCCTGGAACAGTTACGGGAGCGAGCCAGACAAACAGGCGCTGGCGCTGGCATCCTTCCCTCATGTTTTGCCCCCGAGGAGGATTCCGGCGCATGTCGTGGGTCTCGACTGCTACCTGTGCTCTCCGTTAGCCCAGGGTGTTTTTGAGCGCAAGCCCAAAAAACTCAAGTCAGACGCTTAGTCAGGAGACATCATTGCGCGACAAAAACAGATGAAGGAGCAAGCACAAGTCTGTCAGTTTTGTTGGGAGGGAGTGGGGTGTGAAAATGACTGCCGCGATGGAAAGAGATATGGGAGACAAATGGAGCCAACCCTTGGCTGCCGTTGAATCAGCGCTATGGGAGTGTAAAGGCTCAGTCATACTCCACGGTGAAGTGGCTCACGGTGAAAGGGTTTCACCGGCTTGTAGTTTTTTTTAAGCCTTCACCCTGTATCATACATACTCCAGGGTGAAGCCTTAAAGGGGAAGTCCACCCATTTTCAACATTTTAACATGTCATTAATATACCTTAGAAATATTGTGTGGACATGATAAAAAAGTTCCGCCATTTCTGTATTTCCTAAAAATGGAGGTCTGAAAAAAATCATTATCATGGTGAAATACATCTGCTGACATCATCAAGATGTATTTCACCATGTTAATGATTTTTTCTTTCAGACCCCTTTTTTCCTGAGAGGGTACAAACGTGAACCAAATGGACTCGCTAGGGTCCATTTGGTTCACGTTTGTACCCTTTCAGGAAAATTTTGAAAGTGGGTGGAATTCTCCTTTTAAAAAAAAAACTACAGTTTTTTCTTCAACTTTCTTATAGCGCACCCTTAAGGTGCGCTATAAGAAAGGAAACGTGCAGAGCGCTCTGAGGCCGTGCGGCGGGCGGCGTCCTCCTCTGTAATCCGCCATCACAGGAGGCGACATGTGAGGAAGTTGGCTCGTGTGTAGGGGAGGGAATTATCCACAGCTTTTGTTGAGCCGCCTATAAGTCATTCCCTTGATGTATGTCCCACTTTTTCTCTTGTCATCGTGGCGTATTTTAGGGCGACGACCATACAGTTCTTCATTAAAACGATGTTGTCCTGACACTAGATTGTAGTTTCTGACGCTAGATTGTAGTTTTCTGATGCTAGATTGTAGTTTCAGATGCTAGATTCTAGTTTCTGAAGCGAGATGTAGTTTCCAATTGGATTGTAGTTTCTGATGCTACTGTAGATGGTACTTTCTGATGCTAGAACGTAGTTTCTTATGTTAGACGCTAGATTGTAAAAAAAAAAAAAAAAAAAAATCTATGTCCATATTTCATGCCAAGGACCCGCAGAGTTATCTGTTTGGCTGTGGACCCCCATCTGAAAGCATTTCTATCTAGGGATCGTCCAGAAGCAAAGATTTGACTTAAAAAATGTTTACATTTTGAAGATTTTTCAAAAACAGCAGACCTACAAGCTCATAGCGCGCCACTCAGTGGCGCGCTATGAGCTTGTAGGTCTGCTGTTTTTCAATAGCTAAAGAATAACGTGCAGGCGCTCCATGCAGGATTCATTAAAACGATGGGGAAGATTAACCTTTATGAGTGTTAAGCTCCTCTCTTCCTTTTTTTCCCTCTCGCCGTCCAATCAAACTTCACGACTCAATTTATGGCGAGTGTGCACTTCTGTGCAGCCCGGCGACTGTAATTTCATGACCTGCGAGGGCACCCGTGAACACAACAATAGAAATAGCTTGATGGTAATTAAACCATTGGATGCAACCTTATCCCTGCTGCGGCCGGCCCGCTCCACTGCAATTAATGGGCGCGAGATGAAAGTGTATGAAATTATAGATGCATGCTTGAAAGGCCGGCAATTATGCGAAACTCAAGGAGGCTCGAGGAAGGGACTATTAATCAGCAGAGTGTGGTTTGGAATTTCCGTGAAGCGCCAGTGTTCAAAAATCCCGTAAACATGCACTCTAGTTGGAACGGGACGTGCGACCGCGCGCTTCTTTTTTTAGACGCAACACCACCAGGCCGTGTTTGCCTTCTTGTTTTTTTTTTCTTCCCTCCCCTCCTCCTCTTCGTGATCAGACCCAAGCCACAATCCGAGATAAGATCACACCACAGTACTGAGGGATTTTACACCACCGTGGACCGACGGCGTTGTGAATCAACAAACCGGAATGGGACAAAAATAATGTTGGCTCAAGCTGTGATCCATGTGGTGGGTTAAAACCTTGTCTCACTGATAGCAACGGGGAATGATGGGGAAATAGGGGAAACATTTTTTGGCTTAAGAAATAACAGCCTAAAAATGATAATGAAAGGCACAAGTGCATGGCACGGTGCTTTTGTTTTGTCCAATAAGAACATAAAACATTAACCTTGGATGAAAAAAACAAAGTTTTCCTTTAAGATGGAGTGCCAATTATTAGTTATAATAATAACATTTTGAGAACCACTATTATAGCAACTATTATGTTTTTTCAGAAAACTGATTTAGAAGATTTATTTTCATATTCCTTTTAGAATGAGCCTCATGCAGGCCTCAACTCTTGCACCCTCCTACAGAGCTAAATGCATTTAAAGTTACATCATTTGTCATTTTATCAATTATAGTCGTGTGAGGTGTATTCTGGTCTTGTAGTACAGTCACCACTTAAAGGACTTCATGAGGTGCTGTGCAGTGAGTCAAAGGGGAATTCCACCCATTTTCAACATATGCCCTTAATATACCTTAGAGATGTTGTGTGGACGTGATAAAAACGACCCCCACATTCTGTGTTTCCTAGAAACAACACCTTGATGACGTCATCAAGTTCTCTTTCACCATGTTCATGGTTTTCCTTTTAGAGCCTTTTTTTCCCTGAGAAAATCTCAGGAAAATCTTGAAAATCAGTGGAATCCCCCTTTAATGAGCTTGTACAGCAAAACAAAACCTAAAACGACTTTTGGAGTGATAAGCGGACAACAGAATAATCAATCACTCCAAAAAGCGGTGGTGAATCTGCTAAGGAGTTAACAGGGTCAATGGTCTTTTCTTTCTTCCCTCTCCAGATGTCTTCCTAACCTGTGTGAACATGGAGGCCAGTGCTCCCAGGCCTGGACAACCTTCTACTGTGACTGTTCAGGGACAGGATACTCCGGAGCCACATGTCACAACTGTGAGTTCACCTCCTCTGTTTGTCTGCTCTTCACTTTCTGTCTGCTTTAAGCTTGTTGTCTGCCAACCTGCTGCTTTCACCTCCTCCAACCGCTGTGTCTGGGAACCGATGAGCTGTGTGGCACTTCATTCAGCACCACATGCACACACACACAATGCGCACAGCCGCACACGCACACACACACACACGCACAGCGCGCGCACAACACACACATGCGCACGCGCACACACACACACACACACACACGCACGCACGCACATGCACACACATTTTGTCTTATAATCTTTCAAGCACCATAAAGTTATTATTATTGCGTCTAGACCAGTGGCTTTCAACCAGTGGTCCTTGAGAGAGTTCCCTGCAGGCTAAATGATGGAAAGTTGTTTAAGCAGATGTAACTCTTTGAGAGCGTAAACATGAAACCGAATGGACCCTTGCGGGTCCATTCGGTTTCATGTTTACATTCTCAAGAGTTAAAATATTCATCATGTGAATTAGCCCATGTCTTCTCAACTAGAGAATGTAGATGAGATGGTCATATTGGTGTATATGTTTGACCATTTTGTTTCTGGAATCCACTCCTGGAATTGTGGGCAAAAACAAAAGAAATCTTTCGTTTTGGAGTCTGTGGGGCTAAAATGTCATCAAATGGTGGTCCGTGGCTCAAATGCTGAATATATAGTGGGCCTTGGTATCAAAAAGGTTAAAAAAAAAACACCGATCAACTGTAGGTCAAAGGAAGGTAGCTTCTTTAGGGTGGGGTTCAAAATGTTTTTGATGGTTGGTTTGATCATAAACCCCACAAAATCCTGCATCCTCCCGCAATTAACCAGATACAGAGCTTGTATAACATTTACCAAAATTTGAACATCTGTGGGGAACATTCCACTGTGAGAAATGTCCCATACTGCCCTGGACAATGATCAGGCATCTTTACAAATCAAAGCACAAGACAGGAAAGAGGACACGCACATCCAAAAAAAACCAAACTGGGTAGGGTGCTAGATTAAAGATACGGCTAAACAAAAGAAAGAAAATCTGCACACCATTTGATGCTCCCGAATGTGGATTTATTAGTACATAAGGTGACGTTTCGGGCCGCAGCCCTTCCTCAGACCTTGAATCAAAGCACAAGAAAGAGCACACTACACACTAGGCACAGGCACCCGTCATTCATTAGTGGTTTAATCGACTTTATGGAGTTTCTTTTCCTCAATCCTTCCTCCACATTGATTTTTCTTGTGTGGATCTTCTGCATGACATGGTCAACAACGGGAAACGGTACACAAGATAAGAAGATGAGTGCAATTTGTTTCAGGCTTGTCATAGTGACCACCACTTGTACACACCGCTGCATAATTTTATTTGTAATGATGTAATAATTCTCAAATTCTACCATACTTCTGGCAACGTAATGTGTGCACACAGGCACGCACATTCACACACAGGCATCACATAGATCAACAATAAAATGACACAAAAACAACAATTGAAGGTGCTATACAATAAACTGAAACAAAACGAAAGCATTACATAGATCAACAATACAATGACACAAAAAACAACAATAGAATGCATTAGAGTAGTGAGTGGTGAATAAAATACAAGATACAAGAATAAGATACACAGTACATTAGACAATATGGCAAACCAACATGCTTACGAAACAAATGGGACTTCACCTGACCAGGCAGGACAACAACATGGCACACCGGTGACCCTGGTTCACCGCTAGTTGTTCCCTTCTTCCACATCATACATTTCCGAAGTGCCAGACTCTCATGCATCAGCATTTGACATCCTGTGGCATGCGTTTGATAATCACCGTGTAGCGAGCTACAGTATATGAGAATCCTCATGTTAAAGTCCTTTCATCAATGCCCAGGTGGGAACCTTGTATAATGTCCACAATAGAAACATTGCCTGGAGGGATAAGGGGTGGAAAAATAACCTGTGTTCTGATGGATTCAGTGTAGCAATTATTTAGTTAGTTCTTTCTTTGGTTAAATATTTATAGAACACTTTCACATGCAGATTAGTTCACTTCACAAAAGTAGGAAAACTTCCAAACTATAAGCATGCACAGCGCAGATTGTAGATCGGCTATTTTGCCAATACTTTACCAACAACACTGATGATTTTTAATCAGATTAATGACAGCTTAAAAATTCATTTAATCATGATTAATCACCATTCAAACTATGCACAAAATATGCCATGTTTTCCTGAACAGAATTGGAACATCTGTTTATTTCTTAGATATTTATCAAAATAAGTGATCTACAAGTCCCCAATGCTTGTAGATCTCTCGATTTATGGCTCTCTATGGCTCTGGTTACAGGGAGACACACAGCTATACTGTATGTCTCAATAAAACCATGCTCTACCCAATTGTTTCTATGTGAAAATGCTCAGTGGGTCAATGTGCAGAATTGTGTTAAAAAATTGAAATTTCTGATTAATCCAAAAATGAATTAATGTTATTTTCAACAGTCTTTTTTTGTGTGTTGGAATATGGACATAGGTGAATTCTGCCCTACAAGTACACCTCTAGATTCAGAATACTGATTCGCTGTTTGTATGCAGACGGAAGCAGATGTCCTTGCGCGTCGGAAAGGCAACGTGACAGCAAAGAGCAACAGCTGAATTAAAAGTAGACCTCCAGCCAACTTAGTTCATCAACTTTGTAATTTGATGCACGGCACTGTTCTGTCAGGCTCCGCGCCCGCCGGGAACTCAAGGTTCAGGGCTTTTATATTGGCACACATGTTTCTAGTGCACGGCCCTGCAAAACAATACGCACTTAACCGTGTTTTTTGGACACACACACTGATTTGTCTTTTTTTCTTCTTCTTCTCAAAGTTCAAATTAGCTTTCGGGATTTGGAGAGATGCACAATTACCTCAAAAACAGACAATTAGTGTAAACAATGCCGAACCATTTGGCTGAACAACTGAAACACTTTTAAACCCTTTTGTCAGTTAAAGTATTTGCATAACCATCGCAGCATTGCAGGCATGGCAGCATAGAGTACCTAAACATTCCTTAACAGTGATCAGCAGCACTACAATCAAATAGAAACCATTCACCTTTCTAAAAAAGGAGTGGTGTGATTTTTGTATTTTTTCCAAATTTGGACATGTTTAACAGGTGACAGGATACACCCATTGGTGTGTGTTTTTTATGTGCAATGATGTCTTCCCTCTGTATCTAGGTCTAAATAGGTGAACTACCTGAATCCGAATGCTGGCACAAAAAAAAGCTAAATATGGATATGAAATATGGCGCTATAGGGTTTCTGCCTGACATGAAATTATTAAGGTATATTATCATTGGGATATAACAATACATAACAATTCTACTCCGCCACAGGGCTTGCTCTCCTTTCTGACCACTAATTATAACACATGAAATGAGCTGGGGTCATTTGATCTCACACAGCCGTCCGTCTGTGTGGCTGGTCTATAGCTGTAAGAGGACCGGTCATTCAGAGTGTTAACCATCCAGTTATGTAAAGTACCTTCATGGATCAGAGTTTTTGCATGCATGTGCGCATGCACACGCACGCACACACACACACACACACACACACACACACACACACACACACGCACACACAAAGCCCCTATATATGTAGCATACTGTTCCAGTCTTATACAGCAGTGGTTTTCAACCTTTTTGATACCAGGGCCCACTATTTATTCAGAATTTGAGCCACGGACCACCATTTGATGCCATTTGTTCATTTTAGCCCCACAGATACTAAAGATTCATTTTGCTTTTGCCCACAATTTCAGATTTGGGATATGGGAAACAAAACAATCTTGTACATACATTCTTTAGTTGTGTAGACTTGGGCTAACTCAGATGATGAATATTTTAACTCTTGAGAGGGTAAAACGAAACCAAATGGACCCGTAAGGGTCCATTTCGTTTTATTTTTACGCTCTCAAAGAGTTACACCTGGACCTGGTTAACCAACTTAAGCAGGTGTAACTCTGGTTAACCAACTTTCCTTAGTCCCCTAGGACTTAGGAACCAACTTTCCTTAGTCGTAGGGTTTTAATAGCTACTTCCCTATTCTGGGGAAGCTTTGCGAAAAAAAAGGAAAAAAAAATGACCTCACAATGTGATGCCAAAGTGACACATCATGAGCGATGTTTTCAGCATAAATACAGCAAGATATTTTTTCTAGGGGGAAAAACAGAATGGGCTGCATAGAGCCAATCCTGGCCAATACAAATCTGTATTCAAATTGGGGAAAAATGACAAAACAGAACCTCATTGATTGCCGCTGAACCCAACCCGAGGTCCGCCGTGACAACCAAACGACAAAATGACAAAGCGAGTTGAAAAAAAGTGAAGGTTTTCCTTGATTGAACGGCTTTCCCCCGGTGATTCATCGGCGGGGTAATGTTCGAAAACTGTTGATGCATCTTGATGTTTTTATCCATCGTGGCGAATGATTGATTGTTTACTCTCGCCCCCCTTCTCTCTCCACCCCACACCACACTGTCATCCCGTTTTTTTTCCCTGCCAGCCATCTACGAGTCGTCCTGCGAGGCCTACCGGCTGACGGGCAGCTCCTCGGGCTACTACTCCATCGATCCTGACGGGAGCGGCCCCCTGGGGCCCACGCGGGTCTACTGCAACATGACGGGTGAGATCGGTGTGCTCCGCTCCAAGCCGCCGCCGTGGCGGCAGTCGACACCTCGGCACGCGTTGGGGGGCTCTACCGAGAGCTCCTAGCTGGAGAGTTCAGTCACTTACAGGTCACGGCCCATCGATCCGTTGCCGCGACGTGCCTGACAGTTGGCCATGTAATAAAAAAAGAAACAGAAAATCATTACAGTCACTCACTCCCAGCTATAAGGTCGAGTTGATGAAGGATCGGGGAGTTCATTTGCGTGCAGCAAAAATATCTGCCCCCGTGTGCGAGGGTGAAGTCATAAGTCGGGGTTGTGTGTGACCTACGTACGACGACATCATAATCCCTTGTAAAGCTGGTAATCTAAAGGTCATTTTCATGTCAGTATCCTGTGGGACGAGGTGCAGATTCAGAATGCCCCCCACCAAAATCCCTGTCTTGAATAGTCTGTCTGTCTGTAAGGTTCCTCCACTGATGGAGTGGGACCGACAAGATTCTCCAGAAGGGGTGAAATCAATTTGCCAACGGCCGTGACCATTGGCATAATGGTAGCGACCGTTGACCTAACGGTCACGAATATTGGCATAACGGTTGGGGTTATGTTTAGGCATAGGTTTTACTGAGGTTATGTTTAGGATTAGGGGTTGTGATCCTATTTATTTTCCAGGACAATTTAAAGAAAACATCTGTGATTCACAGATTTTAATGATTGTGTTTAAAGAAAACATCTGTGATTCACAGATTTTAATGTGTGTTTCCATAAAGCGCTTCTCCCACTGAAGTGTCAAAGGTTTTGACCCTTCAGTGTGAAAGCGTTTTGACTCAAAATGCTTTTAGTGTTAACACTTTAGTGACCGTTTGGATCCAAGGAGTTGCGTGGTTGGTGACCCTTGGGTGTGAAAAGGGCTCAAGAGATCAAGTTCGAGTTCAGACAGTGTAGGATCCGAGGGCAAGATGAGAGGCAGGCAGAGGCAGCTCAGTTCAAATTTAAATATTTATTACCAAGATGAAGAGGAATTTGGTAGGCTGCTAGGCAGTCTGAACACATGAAAAACGTTGACAATAAATACTATTCTGGGAAGGTGATCCAGAGGATTCAAGAACGAAATAAACTCACAGAGATGATAAATAATGAACCAGCACATAACATTTCCAATTTGAGGCTTCCTTGACATGAAGAAGAGAAGTTAACACTGGTCTTACGCTGGTCTACAGTATGAAGCACATTTTATTTGTGTTGTCTTTTGCTTGTGTTTGTGGAGCACTTGTCTGCGTAACTACTATTCGTGCGTATAGTATACGCCAGTGACAAACTACCCCGGTTGCATGTGAGGGCCGGGGCAGACGTCTCGACTTTCAGTCTGCATGCCCACGATGAAAGCGAGAGGAGCGTGGCGGCACGCCACGGCCAAGCGACGATGATGATGATGATGCCGTCCGTCGCTCGGGATAGTGCCTGAGCTGAGTGAGCGCCGGCTGGCCGCCCCGGGCAGCCGACCGACCTGCACACTCGACACAGTATCTGTCACTTTAGCTGCCGTCACCCTCCACAGCACGTCCTTCTCAGAGAGGTTAATGTAACTGTTAAAGTCATTTACAGAGGCTTCCCTCTTCGTCACATATATGACTTCAGAAAGCTTGATGTTTTCCCTCCACCCAGAGTCCCTTCCCACCCCAATTTCACCCTCGCAAATCCCAGCCATCGGTACGGCAGCGATGCCTCAGGTTGACCTCAATTAAAGAATCCATTAGAGATGTAAATAACGCTCAGCTTGACAACCTGGGAACGTGAATAATCGCAAAAAGTGGAGGAGTGTGGGATTTTCTCTGAGGCGAGGTAAACACAAAAATCCCCATAATACATACTAAGTGGGGGATGGAAATGAATTGGAGTCATCACCTTGGTTAATTATGCAAACTGTTCACCCCCCCTCCTCCATTTCCACTGGGGTAATGCATGGAAAAGTCCTGTCATCGATTTACAGTCAGATGAATTGTTACTCTGCATGCTTTGAGAACCAAATATGATTTAGCTATTGACGTTATTGGATATTTTAGCTCACAGTATATTGACTGATTTTTTTTTTTTCTTCGCCGGGGCCAATTGTCCTGTAATTTTAACCATATTAACCTCATGAACCCTTCCATCCATAGTGTATAGGCACGTCATAATAGAGTGGTCTTTGGATAATACAGCTTCTGTGGTCAGAAGAAGGAAGCTATAGCTTATACTTATTGGTTTGGGATTGTTGTCATTGGATTCATGATTATTGGCTGTGGGAACGGAGTGGGGGAAAAAGGTAATTACTCTGCAAGATAATCTTTACTAACTCTAGCAGGGGCGGATCTAGGCATGGGCATGGGGTGGCAATGCCCCCCTAAATACCCAGTCTGCTCCCCCAAACACAACGCCATGCAAAAAACCCAAGATATTTCAAATTAAAGTGCTTATATTTAAAATGATTTGAAACACTACTACTGCTACTAACTAACTACAGCTGTGTCACCACTAAACCAACAGCATTTCATCATTGAAAACAGAGAACTCTCTGAGTCAGACCTTTAGCTTTATGCATGCTGCGTGTCTGTTGCAACTTCAACAACAACTGATGTTGTTATTGATGCTTTACTTGACTAATAAAAGTCCTGTAACCGAAGATGATATGGGTGCGACTTCATCGACCCCATATCATTTTCTCTTGCCCCTCCAACATGTTCTCTTGCCCCCCCCCCCCCCCCCAGATGGGACATGTTACATCCGCCCCTGAACTCTAGTATAGAGTGGAATAGAGCTGAGCAGTCCCGCCCCTTTCATGACGTCGCCTGTGTTACTGAAATGGATTTCTCATTCATTTTCCTCAAAGACTTTTTTCGAAAATGGTTAATATAAACACGGTTACGCTGCGGACAAAGCCAACTCAGGTCGTGACAAATCCTGATAACACACACAATATTATCTTGCAAAATGTAATTAAGAAAGAAGAAAAGAACACTTTTTGTTTTGTTTTCTTTTTCGAAATTATTGGATTGTCCCAAAAGATTGTGTGTGTCATCATGATTTGTCACGACCCGAGTTGGCTTTGTCCGTGGCTTAATCATCTTTATATGAATCATTTTCGAAAAGTCTACAAGAAAAATGAACGGGGAATCCATTTCAACAAGGAATCCAACAAGTGTCATATTTCCCCTTTATATGGCGTTAGTGTGGAACTTACAGTATAACTTGTGCGTGCGTGCGTGCGTGCGTGCGTGCGTGTGCGTGCGTGTGTGTGTGTGTGTGTGTGTGTAGATGACAAGGTGTGGACAGTGCTGACCCACAACAGCACAGCTCCAGTCAGGGTCCTTGGCTCCTCTGTCCAGAAGCCTTACGTCACACGCTTCAACTACAGCTCCTCTCCAGAGCAGCTGCGTGCCGTGGTCACTGGCTCTGAGCGCTGTCAACAGGAAGTGGTCTACAGCTGCAGGAAGTCCCGCCTCTTCAACACCAGAGGTGATGCGCTAATTGGTGCAGTAAATGCCTGTGTGACACGCATGTGTCAGCATCTGCGATTTTAACCACTTTAAAGGGGAATTCCACTCATTTTCAACATTCTAATGTCATTAATATACCCCTGGAGGTGCTGGCTGGACATGATAAAAAAAGTTCCCCCATTCTGTGTTTCCAAGAAATGTATGTATTTCACCATGTTAATGGATTTCTTTAGACGCTTCTTTTTTCTGAGAGCGTACAAGTGGAACCAAATGAACCCGTTAGGGTTCATTTGGTTGCATTTGTCCGCTCTCAGAAAATGTTGAAAATCTGTGGAATTCACCTTTAAACATTATTTTATAAGCCCACTGTACTTCGACTAAAAGTCAGGGACATTTTATCAAATCTTCCAGCCTGAGTCACTGGTGGGAAACATTTTTGAAATTGTTTGCCACCTTGAATATTATTTTAATTTTAGAAATGGTACACGTTTCACTGAATAGGTGGCCACTCCCATGGCAAGCTGTTGATGTCATGGTGACATGTCCATGTGTGGTCTTACACAATGTATGGAATACATGTTCTGATGAAAACAATGTAATTGTCACGATGGTTAATATGAGCATCAAAGCAATATCTTAAACACACACACACACACACACACACACACACACACACACACACACACACACACACACACACACACACACACACACACACACACACACACACACACACACACACTATTCTCTGGCATGCCGAATTGCAGAACTCTACAAGCTCGTGCCATGATGTGGCATGTTGTTGACTTGCAGATGATTCTTTTTTGCCACACTTTTGGAGAGTTTTTTCTTTTCAACTATTGCTGCCCGTATACCATTTTGACCTGAACCCCCCCCCCCCCCCCCCCCCCCCCCCCGTAATTGGGAGATGTTACATCCGGGCCTGTCAGCATCAAGTGTGCCGATAAAAGGAAATACAAGTTTCACACTGCAGGCCTGAACGAGGGAGAGGTCATTCCACAGCTTGGGACCTTTTCCTTCTTTTATTTTTTTAGGGAAGGCAGGGACAGACAGACAGGGGTGTGTGCCAACGCCATGCCCTTGGTCTGCCATCACTGCTGCTTGGAATGCATTCACCTGGTTGACCTGTGGCACAGGGACGGATCTAGGTATGGGCATGTAGGGGGCAATGACCCCTAAATGTCCAGTCTACCCTACCAAACATGATGGCATGCAAAACAACCCAAGATATTTCAAATTAAAGTGCTTATATTTAAAATGATTTGAAACACTACTACTAACTACAGTTGTAGCACTACTAAACCAACAGAAAACTCTCTGAGTCAGACCTTTAGCTGTATGCATGCTGCGTGTCTGTTGCAACCTCAACAACATGCTGCTTAAGCATCACTAAAATTCCTGTAACTGAAAATGGTATGGGTGCGGCTTCATGATGAAGCCACCCACCACCTTCAAAATCTCTTCCAAATCCATCAACAAAGCTTGCCCTATGCAGTGGAAAAATGTATGTGTGACATTTATTTTTTAAAACAATGTTTTATCATCTAGGAAAGCTATTGGTGGAGAGGTTTGGCTATCACATGTTATGCTTAGTTGTGATTGGACCATAGCAGCTTGGGGAGGGGCTTAACTAAAGGTCTATTGATACTGGTGAAACACAGCTAAGGCCTGCTATGCCTATAGTGACTTCCTGGCGCAAATGTAACCAAACGTCAAAAGTTTGACTGTATATTATGGACAGCATCGTAATTCCTATCCCTGCTACGTTCTGTTGAGGGTACCCACTTTTAGATTAACGTTTGGTCAAATCCATCCCAAGAAATCTCCCATTTGCTGTATCGGAGGTGAAGATGCATTGTTTTTGTAGAGACGGACAGATTCCTTGGAAATCCGGGAGGAAGATGTACAGTATGTACACTCACATAAGCAGACATTTTCTTGCCTTGTCATTGCGAAGCCGGCAGGCTAACCGGGAACACGTGATTCCACAGGTGGAGCTCTTAGCCGCAGCACTTTCTCTAGAGCTCTGAATGATGTGCTACATCTTTCATACAGAGCAGCAGCTGGACTGGATCGTGTCTCGAGTCACAATGTTTATTCATCTCACTCTGTTGCCGACGAAATTTATGGACGTGTCAGACATGGGGAATATTGCTTCTGTTGTCGTTGGTCATAAGGAAGAGATGCAGAGGAGCGGCGTGGTGACTCACCAGCTGTTCTGGATGTTTTTGTGAGCAAAAAAACAAACAAAAGAAGCCCAAAAAGAAGTGACTAATATGACGATACAAATGGCGGTTTTCCCAAGCAAGAGAGACTTCATAAACTATCAAAATCCGAACCACTTTAAAATCTTCGTCAAATATTTGGAATATTTTAGAACATCGGAACTGCACAAATCTTGAACAAGGGGGTGGTCCTTGGACAAATACACATTAATTTGGGGGTCCTTGACATTAAAATGTTAAACAGCATTAGGAGGCAGACCCCCACGGTAATGTAGGCAACTTATTGCGTATAAACACACTGTTTGTTAACAGATTTGTTCAAAAACAGAATCTAATTCCACCTCACCTCCACTCTATTGGCTCATTATGAAACTGCTGGAGATTGGCTGAAACACTGCCTCACCCCACACAACCCCCTCCCCCTCATATATTAGCATCGCCCTGCCTGAGCCCGACGAATGTTTTGTTTTCATAATTTGTTGTTGATCGTCTGCAGGACGAAGCAAACGTCTCTCTGCAAGGGAAACAGCTGCAGTATGAAATTAGAAGCAATGTAGAGGGGGAAAGGCAAGCAGCTATATATACATATATACATACAAGCTATATTCATTTTTATTTTTGGCTAAAAAAAAGTCTATGTTACCTTTAATGAACTAGTCTACACAAACAACACTATATAAACAAAAAAAAAACACAGCTACAGCCGTAGGCACAATTATGCATGCTAGACATAACAATATAGGTAGTAGTAATAGCAGTCCAATGTATATTAACATGTTGAATAGAATTGTGTACTCCCAATAGAAACGCTATGCGGCCAAACCATTAACATGTATTATTCTGAAGCGGTGTTGAGTGTACTGTTGGCTAAGGGGTGTTTGGTTCATCACTTCATGCCCGGTAGTGCGAATGGCCGAGAGATTGAGAGTCATTGGCCTCCTTCAACATTCAAAGGAAAAACTGGCAGGGCTCCATTCAGCCCCTCTATCTTGATGGTGTTCGCGGAGCCATAGAACGCCCTTGTTTTCTAGTCTCTCTTTGATCTGATCATGATAATGAACTTGTTTGTTTGCGCACACACATGGCACCTTGGGAATGGCGAGGAGGATTCAAGACCTCATGAATGTTTCATGATTTAAGGAGCAAACGCGGGATGTCTGGGACACCGCGGCGCTCCCAGAGCAATCCCAAGACGAACGCGCATGAGGAATGATTGGAGATCGCCTTTCAAGTTATCGCAAAAGGAGAGCGAGAGAGAGAAAATAATAATAATGATAATGAGAGCCGCGGAGCGTAAAGTAGTTTATATTCCGGCTTTCAGTGAGGTCAGAGTGGATTTCCATCTCCGATTATGGGTCGGGAGGGGGGTTGGTAGGGTGTATATGGTACATTAAGACATGGCCTTAAACCACTGTTTCTCAAAGGGGCTATCTGTGTCGTTGCACAGAAGCAGAGCAGTGCTTTCATAGATTTAGACAGATGCCTGGTTCTTTTACTGACCCGATTTCACTGTACATTATCTATTTTTTTATATTATTCTAATGCTTAGACTATATAGGTCATTGGTGTATCTACGATCCTAGATTACTGAGGTACTACACTGTCTATGCGCTTTTATGCATTTCCTTGTGTTTACCTTGCTCTCTGTAAAACACTTTGGGTTAAGTCTCTGCCCAAATGCCTCAATTGTAATAATTTTCCTGGAATTGACTGTATATTCAAGGCCTGTGATGCTTCGCGCCACAGGCATTTTCAGTTACAGGATTTATTTCTTTTATTAGGCAAGTAAAGCATCGATAAAACATCAGTTGTTGTTGAAGTTGCAACACACACGCGGCATGCATGAAGCTAAAGGTCTGATTTTTGAGTGTTGGTTCAGTGTTGCGACAATTGTAGTTAGTTAGTGGCAGTAGGAGTGTATCAAATCATTTTAATAATACGCTCTTTAATTTGAAATATCTGAAATTTGGGTTGGTTCATCATATGGTTGTTCACAGATCATTTAGCTTGTTACATGCGCGAGCGGAGCGGCCAGCAGTAAGGCGATCGGTGCTCGGTGTTCGGTGTTCGATCCCTCGGGGTTCCCCGATTGTTTAGGTAACACGACAAAACCTCTTAACTCAAAAGCTCTGCTAAAACAACTAACTCCACCACCTCACCACATTGTTTTTTTTCCTGAAAAAATGTATATTTTTCATTTCCTGAGAAATGAACGTTTTGGAATTTCATCGCAGACCGACACAAAGACATCCTGAATGACACTTGCTGGTCTACGACATGCAGCAGAAATGGTGCAGTGGAAAGTGTAGGTCCTTTTTCCTCTGCTAGCCTCGCCGCTCCGTCTAATGCAGGGTCACGTTGCGTGACGGATGAGTGAAGCCACGCCGACCACTTAGGCATGCGGGAGGTAATGAGGCCTGCCTGACTGGCATGGTGCGAGGCCTCATTGACACTGACAGACACCCTGACATGAGATGCCAACCGATAGGCCCACCCGCGGCTCTGATTTCACACGCCATGCTTGCTCTGCCGAAATGACCCTCCAGGCAATTAGCAGAAGCCTGAGAAGGGGCAGTGGATGACTTTCTGTGGGCGAGCAGGAAGAGGATTATCTTTTTGAGCAAAAAATATGAGAGCCCAGAGAGGAGCCGCCGTGGGTTGCCAGCAATTTATATTATGTTGTGGGGTCCAACGCGGCGGGGGCCATCTTAGCTCGCGTAAAACAAAACGTGTGTTTCGAGGTGTAATCTGTCTGCTGTGTTGTGTAGCGTCACTGCTTCCATCCAATATAACACCAATGATGGAAAAAGGAAGGGGAAAAATCAACCATACCACATGCTCTTTGGACTATGGGAAACATGTATGTCCACCAATGACCTTGATGTAGTAGACTCACAGGGTTGTTGCAGACGATTATGATTCGTTTCCCTGTGGGACGCTGGTACAGATGGCCCACCCATCTGTCCTGATGGGTGGGCCAGACTAATGTGTTATAGTGCTACATTGTTACAGATGGTACTATACTTCTGCTCACACTGCAGATAATGGCTGGTATTCTCAAATGCTATGGTGTAGCCAGGTATGGTGTAAGTCTTCGTATTGGCTGCTTGGCAGCAAATCAGGTCTGGGGCCTTGTGTGTAGGCCAAAAGCCTGTACCACCAGACCTGAGCCTGGGCTTACCAAATAATTACCCAGAATAATTAAAACCTGAAATTCAAATCCAGAAATGTTATTGTACTCCCCTGCTTTGTTCATCATGAGTTGAAGCTCTTGATGGCTGGTTTTAATTTATTATGAGTAATTATTTGGTAAGCCCAGGCCCAGGTCTGGTGGTACAGGCTTTTGGCCTACACACAAGGACCCAGACCTGATTGGCTGCCATGCAGCCAATGAGAAGACTTACACCATACTGGCTACACTATAGCATTCGAGAATACCAGCCAATGTTAGTGCCGTTACAAAGGACCATGTTGCAATATGATGGGTTGACTATGCTTTATAATACAACGTATAATTTCAGACGGTACTCCTATGTTGTGGTGGGTAGACCAGCTTGTAATGTGTTGGGTGGACCAGGTTATAATGTAATTATAACTGTTATTATACAGATGGTAATCCTCTATCATGGTGGGTGGACCAGTAATGTGATTATAACTGTTATATTACAGATGGTAATCCTCTATCATGGTGGGTGGACCAGGGAGGAGAGAGGAGGACCTACTGGGGAGGATTTCTGCCTGGAGTTCAGCAGTGTTCCTGCAGCCTGGAAGAGAACTGCATGGACATGAACTACTTCTGCAACTGTGACGCCGACGCCAATACATGGTATGTTATGTTATGTACTACAGTGGTCCCTGAGAGGATTCCAGGTGGTCCCCCAGGCTAAATGATGGAAAGTTGGTTAACCAGATGTAACTCTTTGAGAGCGCAAACATGAAACCAAATGGACCCTTGCGGGTCCATTTGGTTTCATGTTTACACTCTCAAGAGTTAAGATATTCATCATGTGAATTAGCCCAAGTCTACACAACTAGAGAATGTAGAAGATGAATGGTCATCTTGATCTGTATGTTTGACTGGTTTGTTTTCTCCAAAATCCAGCCTGGAATTGTGGAGAAAATCAGAAGAAATCTTTAGTTTTGGGGTCTGTGGGGCAAAAATGTCATCAAATGGTGGTCTGACCGTGGCTCAAATGCTGAATAAAAAGTGGGCCCTGGTATGAAAAAGGTTGAAAACCACTGTACAAAAGCATGAGACATATGGCCCATAGGGTTGTTTTTGTAACGTGATGCTGCTGGATGTACAAGTACACCCGACATGACGCTAGTAGTGTGTCACAGAATATTAGCAGTGGCAGATGGACAAGGCTCTGGCTTTTTTCCCCCTTTGAAAATCAATATTTATCCAAGCAGGCTGGCTCTCTTATCGCAATGGTAAAATATACTGTATATACTGTTTATTAGCACACACAGGAAAACGAGGTTCAAATTCTGGTGTAGAAGATAAAAAGTTACATTGTGTAGCTTTAACCTCTATTCTTAGTACAAATAAGTTAGTTATTTGTATTTATTTATTTATATTTATTTATTTATTTTACTAAATCAAGTACCTTTTTTGTCTTGACATTGTAGATTCTACAAAACATTCGCTCTGAAAGAACATACTGAAAGATTTGTGCTGCATTCTCACATTCTCCCGAAAAATAGCAGGCGTTCACGGCTCATGGCGCACAGGGTGGCGCGCTATGCGCCGTGAACGCCTGCTATTTTTCAACGAAAGTTTAAAACACCACTAGTACAGTACAGAATGGTTTCACCAGGTGTTATAACATGTTGCACAATTTTGTCTGGTCATCAAATGTCACTACTAAGTGACTGGATTAGTGCTTCAGTCAGTGTACCGTTGCAAAAATGATTGATCGTAAACATTATGATTTCAACGCATTACAATGAAACTAATCATGATTCCCAAGCACCCCAATTGAAGCTACAAGCAGTGACTAAAGATCCCGTCACTATTTCATATACATGACATTATTTTACACATCTTTGCATGCTATATGCTAATCCCTACCTCGATCGCATGCTCGTCCGCGTTATTGGGAGGAGCACTATTTGCATATTACTTTCCACAGGCACTTGTCTGCATTGTGATAGATTGTGCTGCTTTTAATGTGCTTACCCTACGTTCCAGTTTTAACCCCTTGACACCTGTGAGTGATTCTGCAAATGTCTTCTAAATCGGTTTTCTGGGGGGGAAAATACAACTACTCTAGCTATCAGTGTTGTTCAAATGTTTTGTTCTCTGAACCCCATCTCAAGATTTTGTTCCATGGATCCCCAGGAGCAAAGATAGTAAACATTTTCACCTTAAGAGGATTCGTGGCAAATAAGAGAAATATGCTTTAAAACACCATACTTGCCTTCTATAACTAAAACATAAAGACAAAATACACCTGCAATATTTCTTTGATGAATAGAGCATCTTTCACCCAGTATTAAGTTGGTGTCATATGTCCACGTGTGGCCGAGTCTTATGGAATATATGGAATGCACATGCCTATATGGAATATTTAATATAGTGTTTTGATGTGCATATTAAAAAAAGTATTAAGTTACTTTTTGTTATCGTATGCATTCCATATATTCAGTACGGCTAGACCCCACATGGACATATGACATCAGCCTTCGACAGGAGCAGTCCCTGTAGAGTTAAAGATTCACCTTTTCATGGAAGAATGAAAATAGTTAAAGGTTAATTCCACCCATTTTTTCTGAGCGTTCAAATGGAACCAAATGGACCCGGTAGTTCCATTTGTGCACCCTCAGAAAAAAGGTCCTAAAATAAAAATTATTTACAAGGTGAAACACAACCTTATGACGTCATTTTTTCAGTGCTCCATTTCTAGGAAACACAGAATGGGGGAACCTTATATTAATGACATGGTAAAATGTTGACAATGGGTGCAATCCCCCTTTATGTTGTTTCTATTTGTTTTTATTAGTCATAGAGGCCAAGTATTAGTTTTAAGACATATTTGTCTCATTAGGGATTTATTAAACAATATACATTCAAAGGTTTCATACAATGTATCTCTCTCTCGCTCTCGCCCTCGCTCTCGCTCTCTCTCTCTCTCTCTCTCTCTCTCTCTCTCTCTCTCTCTCTCTCTCTCTCTCTCTCTCGCTCTCGCTCTCTCTCTCTCTCTCTCTCTCTCTCTCTCTCTGTCGAAAGTATCAGATCTTAATGTGTCTATTTTTCAATAGCCAAGTATAAAACAATGTATTTCTAGCTCAGATCTAAAGCAACACGGATGCTTTCTCGGGTTTGATTGAGTTAAAGGGGAACACCACCCATTTTCAACATTTTTCCCGAGAATGTACAAATGTGACCAAATGGACACATGGTGAAACACAGCATAGTGAAACACAACTTGATGACATCATCAAGTTATGTTTCACCAATGATTTTTTATTTCAGACTTCCATTTCTAGGAAACACGGAATGGGGGGGAAACTTTCTAATTATGTGCACACAACATCTCTAAGGCATATTAATGACATAGTAAAATGTTGAAAATGGGTGAAGTTACCCTTTAACACAGAGGAGTGATTCCTTTATCTGTGCTCCTTTGAAATTGAGATGGTTTTCTCCTTTCTTGTTTTCCTCCTCCTCCTCCTTTCCCATTGTCAGGGCTAATGACACAGGCGTCCTGTCCTATAAAGAGCACCTGCCAGTGAGCCAGATTGTGATTGGAGACACCAACAGAACGGGCTCCGAGGCTGTCTACAGAGTGGGCCCTCTGCGTTGTTATGGAGACAGTAGGTGATCACTTCTATTTCAGAGCCTTATGGAACCAACGGTCGGGGCTGTAAATAGCTACGACAGTATGGTACGGTCGGGTTCCATCTAGATCTGAGACAAGAGAGAGAGAAGAGCTCAAGATGCTCTGTTTACTTTCTGACACTTTGCACCACCACCACCAGCCTGCCTGTGGCTTTGTGCCTCGGTCTGGGTAGGATCTGAGGAAATGAAGACTTCTCTGTTCTTTTTCTTGTTCTACTTAAATATACAGTAGATATATAATTTATCAATGTATTAATTCAGACAGAATTACGATCTTGTTTGTGCATAAAACATTGCAAAAGAAGACGTTTCCTTGTTCCCGTTAAAAATAAAGAAAATAATACATGTATTAATCTGCGGCCAAAACAGAATTCTTGTCTTGATTTCGCATGTGTTCGCATTACTGATAAAAGGATAATATGTTTCCTTTTTTTTTGGCCGCGTTCCCTCTGTGTCACCCTTTGTGCCAGTTCTGTTACACAGTCTGGTTAAGACTCTATTATTCTCTTAACTCCACTCTCTCCAGACTCTATTATAACCATCTGTACAAATGATTCCACGTCCGCTGTTATTAAACCCTCTGACCAATTACAGTTCCTATCTGTCTATTCCGCGGATCCGATTAAAATTCATCGTTTGATCTTTCCTTCCTCGAACGCCCCGATGATCGCAAAGTGTTAATTCTGCTCCTCGTTGCACGAGTCTTGCTTGATATTTGCTTAATGTGTGACATGTATTGTGCCTCGTGCATTGCTGTTAGTTTCTATAAAGTGTTGCTTTAATTAATGCTTGTGTTATCTTTAGGAAGTATTACGTTGTAGATGTTGCACACTCCATACATTCCACCATATGGACATACTGTGTGACATCTTGTGACAGCAGCAGTTCCTATTGACGGATTGAAAGATTATTTATTTATGAAAGAAATAACCCATATGGAATGTATTTTATATGCACACTCTTAAAAGTGGCACCTTTCATATGGAAGTTAATGTAAGATCATAGTATTTCTTTGCAAAGTGAAATATCTAGGAAACACATATGATTGTGTGATTTATAAGAATTATATACTGTATGACATTCAAAAAAGATATAAGAACCATAGTATTTTTCTTGTAAAGTTGCCTGTATGAAAGGTGCCACTTTCAAGAGTTTTCATATAAAGTTTATTTCCATATGGGAACATTTAAAGTGGATCCTGGTTGATGGGACTGATATGCCTTAAAACACAACTTGTCTTCTACAACTTACAGTATATTGAACATTTTGGCTTAACTAAATATTGAACACATTTTAGCTTAACTTAGTATTAGTAGTGATTCGATATAATACAAAAAGTCTAACAATATGATACAATACTTTCTGTTTACATAACGATAGGCCTATACTTCATTTTTTTAATTAAATTATTTCAATACAGTTACTATATGGTTACACCACTACTAAATAATATCGTTTGGATTGAATGATTTTCTGAACTACTATATTATTTCTTTCCTCCGTTTCCTGAAAAGAACATAATAGCTGAGGCTTTCCACGCCCAACCCAATCGACCACAAATGATCCATAAATTGCATCCTCTCCTACTACTACCGATCCATTTCCACTTCAGTGTATCCCTCCTGTCATAACTAACCTGTGGGGGGCGGCGGTGCGTTTCAGAGTGGATGTGGAACGCTGCGTCCTTCTACCAGGAGTCCTCCTACCTTCACTTCCCCACCCTGCAGGCTGAGCTGGGCTCTGACATCTCCTTCTACTTCAAGACCAGCTCTCCCTCAGGAGTCTTCCTGGAGAACCTGGGCCTCAAGGACTTCATCAGAGTGGAGCTCAGCTGTGAGTTCAAACATTCATCCGCCTACTGTATATATATACTGTATATACTGTATACCGTACCGCAGTACATTCCGTGAGAAGAATTCAGCCATCAAAGGGACCACCAAGGATTTGTGCACACTACAGTAAACACAACACGCACACATGCACCAGTCAGAGGACAGAGTTATTTGTGTGTGTGTGCGTGCACATCTGCGTATCCGTGTGGCGTGTGCACCTGCATGTGAACACGTTGGCATGAGTGTGCGTGCACGCTTAAAAGAAATAAATGAATGAAATATTTTTAGCATTTTTTTTTTTTGATGGACATGCTATAGCGGTGGTTGACATTCGATTTCCGTAGAATGGAGGCTGTCACTTTGCGAAGCTTGAATAATGTAATCCTAATGACAACATGAACGCTATGTTATCAGCCTGTCACACGAGGGAGCTGGAGAAAACTCAGGGTAATTTTCCCACCCATGCATGTAATCAAGTCGAAGGATATATCGCCGAATCGGAAGAGAGAGAGACGACTATGAAATAAGCAATGATCAACCCAGTCCTCTCTAGCACACAAGCTAGCCAACACACACTTCGCAGATGTATTTTGGGATGCGTGATTGTCACAGCATAACATACATACCCTGACTGACTGCCAGCATCCTGGGGAGTTGTAAAAAAATAGGCGTTAGCGAGTGCTGAGTGGCATTCGAGAAAGAAAAGCAAATCATGCAAGTCTGCAATTTACTCATTTGCGACAAGGCACTTCTTTCTGATGATCATAATAAAGATTCTAATGTTTCCTCCTCCTTCCTTTCCATCCAAACCACCCAGGAACATCTCTGTATAAGACTCTCAGCCATTTTCTCCATTTGCATACATGCAGGGTTCTGTATTTTTAGTCGCCCAAGAGGTGCGATATGTAGGGCAGAGATGGAATACATTTGTCATAAACGTTAACAAAACGCGCGGGTTTTGTTGAGGTTTTTAAATCAATTATAAAACAAAGTGATAAAATACGGTGACGAATGTGAGAATTTCTACGCCAGCACCTCCTCATGCACAAAATAGGCTGAGCCACGAACGAACGGAGGTATTTCTGCGCTTTCTGAGGATATTCAGAGCGATAATGTATTACCCCCCCACCGCCCCCAACCACCCACACACACACACACTATCACCGCCACACCACCACCACCACCACCCCTGGGGGTGGGGGTGGGGGGGGGTTGTGAAATATTGACGAGCTGTCAGGCCCCAGCCCCTCATGAATCCATTCAGGTCATCAAGCTCTCCCTGCATCGTTGTATCGCATTGCAGCGTCGGGGGAATGATATAGTACAACATATAAAAAAAAGCCAAGCCAGTATCGCGTTTAATCTGACCCGACTGTCTTCTCTTTCTGCCCCCCCACAACGCCCTCCCCCTTCTCCCAGCTCCCTCGGTGGTGACCTTCTCCTTTGACGTGGGGAACGGCCCGGTGGTCCTGGCCGTCAAGTCCCACGTTCCTCTGAACGACAGGCAGTGGCACTATGTGAGAGCAGAGCGCAACGTGAAGGAGGCCTCTCTGCAGGTGGACCAGCTGCCCCTGCGCTTCCTGGACGCTCCGTCTGACGGACATCTGAGGCTGAGGCTCAACAGCCAGCTGTTTGTGGGTAGGTCCCTGGGGAATGGGTAGAGGTCCCTGGCGCTGGGCAAAGGTCTACACCCTTTTCTCCATCCAGCACGACTATGGTCTTTCTTTTCTGCCCCCCCCCACCCCCCCAAATTGGCCTCATGGCCCACCAAGTGGCATACAGGTTGAGAACAACTGCTCTGTTAGCCTGGCCCAGGCAGTGTGCTTTTTGGTATAGAGTGGTGGGTAGCACGTGGGAGCAAGCGGTGGTATAATAGAAAACAGTGGAGAAAACTGTCTATATTTCAAGCGGCTCCGACTCCCCTATAAGCGCTGTAGTTCACTGCCAGCTAGTCCTGGGAGGGGGGGGGGGGGGCTCATTGACCTGTATGCAGATCTGTATACTATCGCAGCAATACAGAATGCCTACTATGCAACCTTTTGGATACCAGGCCCACCTTTGATGTTAAGTTTTTGTGTACAATTTAGGAGAGATAACTGGCAACGCAATGGTCAAAATAAGAATTATTCTACATTTTCTAATTGTGTAGAATAGTTTCTTAAAAATTAAGTAATTCGGATGTTTGAATATAGTTTAACTCTTGAGAGTGTAAAATAAAACCAAATGGATCTGTCAGGGTCCATTTGGTTTCATTTCACCCTCTCAAGAGTTACCGATCTATAAGGATCCATCTCAAGGACCATCTCAAGGACCACAGGTGGTCCCCGGACCACTGGTTGAAAACCCCAGCCCTATTTAATCATGCTACAGCGTCACACAAAAGCATCAACGGCAGGAGTGAAATATGTCCCTTTAATCTTTCTCTACCTGCTCTCTCCTGGCTTCCCTCCTGCTGTGCTAACGTGCGTTACCGCTGAGCCTCCCTGCCTTGATCGTTGCTAACCTGCTGCTCATGAAAGTTTGGCAAATCCCACTGCCCTCCCTAGCGCTGTTTTGTCATCCCCCCTGGGGGGTCTTAATTAATTTCCCTGTAATTCTATTTAGCTTATAACTTAACTAAAATGTTAATGTTACAGGGAATGAACAGAGACAGAGCCCCTTGACTGCAATGGATGCTCAATTAGACTGCTGGTGCTGGGCATGCGCTGCAGGCTCAGATGTAACATTTCCCAAATTGGGGGGGCAGGTGAAAATGCTATGGGCAATGAAGTCGCCCCCATACCATTTTTCGTTACAGGACTTACAGTATATTACGCAAGTAAGCATCAATAATAGCATCAGTTGTTGAACTTACAACAGACACGCTGCATGCATGAAGCTAAAGGTCTGACTCAGAGTTAGAGTTAGACTTAGAGTTTTCTGTTTTGAATGACGAAATGGTGTTGCTTTAGTGGTGCCACAATTGTAGTTAGTGTGGGCAATTCAATTCATTTTAAATACACTGTAAGCACTTTTAAGTAATTTGTAAGCACTGTAAGTAATTTGAAATATCTTTGAAATTTGGGTTGTTTTGCATGCCATTATGCTTGGTGGGGCAGTCAGGGCATTTAGGGGGCCATGCCCATGCCTAGATCCGGCCCTGGTGCACTGGGGCTTTGCGAGAGCTGATGAACATAAAAAAATATTTCTGTACTGACCATATATGGAGCGTGTTTTGAGTGTTTTTTGGGGTGCAGATCAACATATGGAATGTCAGAACAGACACTGTCAGCGACAGTGTTTTGAGTGTACAGGGTTTGATGAGGGACCATGTAGAGCTGGGCCTTAATTTTCGGGGCTTGTTGAGAACTCTAGTTTTTGTCGTCTCAGTCATCACTAGCTGCAGGGGCGGATGTAACATTTCCCAATTGGGGGGAAATGGCATGGTGGCGGCTTCATCGCCCGTGACGCTTCGTGCCACGGGCGATGAAGCCGCACCCATACCCTTTTCAGTCACAGGACTTTTATTAGGCAAGTAAAGCATCAAATTGTTGTTGAAGTTGCAACAGACACGAAGCATGCATAAAGCTAAAGGTCTGACTCAGAGTTTTCTGTTTTCAATGAGTTTTCTGTTTTTCAATGCTGTTGTTTTAGTGGTCCGACAATTGTAGTTAGTTAGTAGCAGTAGTGTTTCAAATCATTTAAATATAAGCACTTTAATTTGAAATATCTTGGGTTGTTTTGCATGCCATCATGTTTGGTGGGGCAGTCTGGGCATTTAGGGGGGCATTGCCCCCCAAGGCCCATGCCTAGATC
Organism: Benthosema pterotum; assembly: GCA_039105355.1. Classification (NCBI taxonomy): domain Eukaryota; kingdom Metazoa; phylum Chordata; class Actinopteri; order Myctophiformes; family Myctophidae; genus Benthosema; species Benthosema pterotum. Next base: position 9,320,271 of record CM076978.1, read on the forward strand.
CCCCCTGACTGGCTGGCAGCACAGAAATGTATGCAGAGTAATTTATTATGACTAAATTGGGAGTAAAAATGTTTAAAATATACACACGCACGCATATCGCACACACACACACACACACACACACACACACACACACACACACACACACACACACACACACACACACACACACACACACACACACACACACACACACACACACACACACACACACTTACTCTAATTTCGGACTTTATTATAAATTTGACAAAGCTGAGTGAGTTACTAACATTGGCAGAAATATCATCTTTTTCATCAAAAGTTTCTCTCTGCAATTAGATGTTCTAACTTAAGGAGAAATATATAGACTGTGATTCTGTACAGCATCACTGCATGATGGTCAACATATACGACCCAACGCTAGTGGATATTCCACCATTATTTGCATATTTGCTTTTAATGAGGCCTTGTTCGCCCGAGCGCTTCCGGAGTCGCAATTAGATGGATTTAAATGAAGTCAAGTCAAGCCTGTCAAGTGAAATATAATTATAAAGCAGTTATAGTTGTGCTGGAGGGTAGGGCCGTAGAACAGGCTTTATGGGTGACTATTCTGACTAATGGCCGTCCCTCTCCCAGTAGGGATGGAATTTCCAAACTGGTACTTCTGCCATTTTTAAAGGACTTATAACATGAAGTTGAACGTTTTCAATTTCTTTTGTATTTGTGGTGCTCTTGTGTGTGTTTTCTATCCCCACAAATAACCAAGTTTGAACAATCAGGGTTTCGTGTCCTATAGGGGTTTTAATGGAAATTGCTCTCAGGAACAGCTCATCTGCTTTTGTCCTCCTAATGATGTCATCAATGTCAGCCTACTTTTTGTATAATTCATCCTCTTCAGTCTTCCGTTCCAAATTTGCAGTTCCGCTTTCTTTAAAACGTACACCTTTGTTGATCTTAAAGCTGGCATGGAATGGAAACAAGCCTTGTTTTATCTAACAGTATTCTAAAGTCTCAAAAATAAGATTATCTGTGTGTCAGTGGCCTCACCACTTCAGGACATTGTGGTATTGCAGCTAAAACTGCTTTCCAGAAAGAGTCCAGAAAGAAATGCCAAGGACTAGTTATAACAGAGAGGTTGAGGACATGATTGAGGACATTTTAAATTTTCATCATTTGTCAACTATAGTTGGGTATTGTAGTGGAATCAGCACTTAAAGGACTTTATGAGGCGGTGCGCAGTGAGTTAATCTGAGCTTATTAATAAAAAAAAGCAAAAAAAGCAGGAGGCGAAAGTAGTCCTCGACTGTGACGGCCATTGCGACGGTTTTATAACCGTCACAATACAATTTTGCATAACAACAGCAACGGTTTTGCATAACAGTTCTTTAGTACGTCCACATAGGTAGGTGTGGTAGCGTTTTGGCTGGGAGTTCTAAGTTCTTGTCAGTGGCAGTGGCCAGCTCATCTCATCCTCCATACTGACATCTTCTTTGATGCACTTGGTAATGTTCTCTACAGACGCTTGTACCAGGCATGTGCTCGACATGGTTGATGTTCAGTACCACATGTGTAACATTTGGTCCAGGGATTTCTGTAGGGAGGGGGAGGTTTGGAGATCTCTGGTGCAATCTGTTGTTGCCCCTGTGACCCGACTACGGATGGGTGTATGGATGGATTTTGTTAGTGTCCAGCATCGACAGCCATAGAGAAGTACAGACCCCACAGTCGGATAAAGAAGAAAGTGACCTTGATGTGTGTTGTGTGTGATCTTGAATATAATCAATGTTAGGGGTCCTTGGTTTGAGAAATAACTGTAGCAGGCCCGGATGTAACATTTCCCAATTGGGAGGGCGGCTTCATGAATCAGCCCCCATTCAATTAAATTCTTTAGTACTATGACCCACAAGATTTATATCTTGTACAGGACTTGTATTAGGCAAGTAAGCATCAATAATAACATCAGTTGTTGTTGAGGTCTGACTCAGAGTTTTCTGTTTTGAATGATGAAATGCTGTTGGTTTAGTGGCGCCACAATTGTAGTTAGTTAGTAGCAGTAGTAGTGTTTCAAATCATTTTAAATGTAAGCACTTTAATCTGAAATATCTTTGGGTTTGTTTGCCATCATGTTTGGTGGGGCAGTCTGGGCACTGCCCTCCCATGCCTAGATCCGGCCCTGAACTGTAGTAAAGTATCCCATAATCCACCCCCAATCCATCTCTCTCTCTATCTCTCTCTATCTCTCTCTCTCTCTCTCTCTCTCTCTCTCTCTCTCTCTCTCTCTCTCTCTCTCTCTCTCTCTCTCTCTCTCTCTCTCTCTCTCTCCCTCTCTCCCTCTCTCCCTCCCTCTCTCCCTCTCTCCCTCTCTCCCTCTCTCTCTCTCTCTCTCTCTCTCTCTCTCTCTCTCTCTCTCTCTCTCTCTCTCTCTCAGGGGGCACAGCGTCCAGACAGAGAGGCTTCCTGGGCTGCATCAGGACCCTGACCATCAACGGTGTGACCTTTAACCTGGAGGAGCGTGCCAAGATGACCCCCGGAGTGTCCTCTGGTTGTCCTGGTTACTGCAGCGGCTCCAGCAGCCTGTGCTACAACAGAGGGAGGTGTCTGGAGAAGAACAGCGGCTACGTCTGTGACTGCTCCCAGTCAGCCTACGGGGGACCCTCCTGTAAAGAAGGTGGGCGGGTGGAGGACACCTCTACGAGCTGATCTCACAACGCATCGCCGTCTGCTGCGTTGTGAGCCTGTAGATCTGTTGTTTTAGTTCAATGGTTTTTAGCCTCTTTGATACCAGGGCCCTCTATTTATTCAGCTTTTGAGCCACAGACCACCATTTGTTGACATTTTAGCCCCACAGACCCAAAGATGTATTTTGCATGTCTCTGCAATTCCAGTCTGGATTTGGGAAACAAAACAATCAAACATACAGATCAAAATGACCATTAATCTTCTACATCCTCTAATAGTCTATACTTGGGTTAATTCAGATGATGAATATTTTAACTCTTTGAGAGTGTAAAATGAAACCAAATGGTTTTCTGGGTATTGTAGTGGATGCACCACTTAAAGGACTTTATGAGGCGGCGTGCAGTGAGTTAATCTGAGCTTATTAATAAAAAATGGAGTGATAAGCAGACAATGATTGTAAATCAACCACTGCAAAAGTCATGTTAAATCTCTCCCTCTCTTGTTCCCTTTCCTGATGTGAAAGGGCAAAATGTATATAATAAATTGGATTTTAAATGCATGGCGGAACCCCTTTAAGTTGTTAATTATCTGCATACGGAGTACAAAGAAGAGGTGTAAGACTCGTATAAAGAAGATGGCTAAGTGGAAATGGACAATGCATTTACATAGAGCCTTTCAATCGCTCTTGGAACGTTCAGATTAGCTGGGCGGTGAGCCGCTGAGGCCTCTGGGTGATGATGTCTCCATTTGTATTCAGAGTGCAGTGTCCTCTCTGTACTTCTGATTATTGCTCCCTGATTGCTAGATGTGACCAGTGGTGGACAAAGCTCTCAACCCCTCCTCATGAGTCCAAGTAGAAATACTCACATGAGTCCAAGTATTCAAGTAAGCACCTACGCCAAAGTTGCTCAGTAAAATGTTTCTTTAGGTTAAGGCTCATCAGAAATACCTAATTATTATTAGTATTAAAATACATGCTTTTAAAAATGCAGGTTGGATGACACCCCCCCCACTTTCAAGTCCCGTTTGTCGAGACGGGACTTGAACCCACAACTCACTGTCTATGCTGGATTACCAGCATTTTTTTTTGCTATATTGTCTCCCCACCATGTCAATAGTGTGTTGACACTGACACTTTCACTTTTGGTTCAGTCGTGACTCAGTACAGCTGTCTCAAGAGAAGCGGGCGTGGCGGTTTGTAGCTGAACCATGGCTGAACAAAAAGTGTCAGTGTCAACACGCTATTGACATGGTAGAGAGGCAATACAGTTTATAGAAAAAAATCCATTGTGAATCAATGGAAATAGGTGAATTTGAACAACATCCCATAGCCCAATTCTAAGCTTATGTTGAGGTAGGAGAAACAATAAGGTTTTTTTCCCCCCACAAATTAACAACGGGACCAATTCTTTGGAAATAAATCAACTGCAAATAAAGATGAGAAAACCTTCTTCAACATTTTCCTGAGAAAATCAGCAAAATCGTTAACATGGTGAAACACATTTTAATGACGTCGTCATCAAGTCGTATTTCACCATCTTAATGATTTTTTTTTCAGACCTCCATTTCTAGGAAACACAGAATGAGAGGGAACTTTTTATCATGTGCACACAACATCTCTAAGGTATTTTAATGACATGGTAAGATGTTGAAAATAGGTAGAATCCCCCTTTAAGTACAGTACTCCAGTAAATGCACTGTGTTACTGTCCAGCAGCGGGGGTGAAGTGTTGATCTGTATTCAGGGCGCGTCCACGTGCTCCTCTGTGCAACTGTCTGCTAGCTTGTGTTTGATTACTGGCTGATTGCTTAGATGTTGCAGTGATAAGCAACAAATGATGGCTGTTGATTTGACTCCAAAGTTCAGCCGAAGCTGACAGGACTGCGCTGCGTGTGAAAAGGGTCGCTCAGACTGCGTCGGCGGACATCATCACAGACCTAAAAAGATCACAGCATGCTGCTGGTATACATGTGTGGTTTTTGGCACTGACACCATCTCATGAAAAAGCTAGTGTCAAACAGCTTAACAGTTACTCCAACATTTTGTTATAATGGTTATCTGCCGCCAGTGTTTATTCATGTGGGATATTTTAAAGAGTCAAGTTTCTGACTGGAAGGGGACATGTTATGTCAGTGCATAGGATGTGGTCCATCCATTCGTTGTTTACCTCTGAGTGAGATGGCTGAGATGGCTGCCTCCATAAAGTCAAAGCCATGGAATATACTCTGTTTTAACCTAAAATCAGGGATAAGGATTAGGAGATGCAGGCAAATGAAAGAGATGGACAGAATGGATGTTTATTGGTGCAATGCACAATCATGTGTTGCTGACAAGAACAGTTGATCAGCAGCTTAGTTGATTATTAACTGTTTAGACCCCAAAGACGATAAAACGGCTTGTAAACAAGGTAAACAAGGTTGTTTGCATGTGCCATAAAAACGTAGAGACAAACTTTGTTTACAGTGATTAATCCACTTTAATCCCGGTTGTTAATGTATGCTCTTTGTGATTTTTTTGTTTTTGAGATCAATCAATCAATTATTGATTGCATATGAATGGCACTCTGGACCAAGTGGGGGCGCTACAGGTTGGAAAAGTAGCACCCAAGGAGTTTAAAAAAAAATCGATTCAAACTTTTGTGGATTTGTAGTCAAATAAGAAAGAAAATAAATGTGCTTTGATGATAATTACCCTGCAGGATGAATATTCACCTAAACCCTGGCATCCGAATTGAGAAAGCTTTTCGCAGACAATATCAGATCTAAGACAGCTATTATCTGCAGATATATTCTGCTCATATAGCACCCCGAGGGACGCCGGCCAACCATATAGTGTTTAAAGTGTTTAATTGCCCAGGCATATGTGAAAGTACTCCAGCCGCTACCTGTTCTGCACCGCTGCTGCAGGGCCTGCAATATTCATTAGGCACATATATAATGATAATCTGCTCATTCCATTCTATTAATTAATTCATGTTAGATGACGTTTATAGGGTTTAACCCAGTCTGAACTGAATAATAATAATTCAAAGATTTGCGCCTCATTTTCACCACTTTCAAAAATATCAGACCTACAGTACAAGCTCACAGCGCGCCATGAGCTTGTAGATCTGATATTTTCCAATAACTAAAGCAATGCCTATAATGCTATGTAATGCTATCTAATGCTGATAATGCTAAGTAATGGTAATGCTAAGTATTGTTTATAATGCTTAAGTAATGCTAATGCTAAATATTGTTAATAATGCCAATAATGCTAAGTAATGCTGATAATGCTAATAACGTTTAGAAAACCAAAAGACGTTTCCGCCAAAAATGAATTAATGTAATGTGAACATTTAATTTTTATTTCATAGAAATGCAGGGCATTTCAGAACAGAAGGAAAAAAAAGGTTGTCTTATCAAACAAACAAACACAAAAACAAACAAACAAAAACGTTTTTATTGCATTCATAAAATGAATTGTGTGCATGCACACACATGTACACCCACACCCGCACGTATGTGGAAGCACCAAGGGCCGATGTATGATGAAGAGGGCGCATGTGGCACACGGGTTGCCTCATCTCTCATCGATGAAAGGCCCAATGTTACAGACAGCAATACTAAAAGAAATCGTGTGGAGTTTATGTTTGATGCTGGTTGGTGATCAAAGTGCGAGCAGGGCCAGATGATGACCGATTGCGGTGGCTGTTCCACCGTCTCTCCCTCGTCCGCCCAAGGAGGATCAGGCTTTCATGCAGGGCTCTATTATCATGGTAGAATACCTACCAGATATGTCACCGGTCGCTCTGAAATACAATAGACTCTCCCCTTTGATCCAATTGTCTCTGGTGCTCATCCCACAAAATGACGAACGTCTCTCTGCCTCTCTCGCTCCCTCTCTCCCCCTCTCTCTCCCTCTCTCTCTCTCCCCCTCTCTCTATCTCTCTATGATCTCATACGCATTTGATATTCAGAGCAAATTTCCAGATCATTGCAATTCTGAGGGTTTTGCTGAAAAGGAAAGACACACACACACACACAAGAGTTGAAAGTTGTTAGGAAAAGCCGGAAAGCAGGTGGCATGCACGTGCACCACCAGTTCAAAGAACGGAAGGTTGCCACTCGGTGAAGCAGCACGCTTCATCTTTTTAATATTAATGGTTCATTGTTCAAAGTTAATTAACCACTACGGTTGGAGGAAACGAGAGAGAGAGACAGCAAAATCAATTTGCGGCAGAGGCATATGCCATATATGCATTTGCCGCAATATTCCATTTGCCAATATTCCAATATTCCATTTGCCGTGCAAATAGTGCCTAGCCTATTGGTTGTGGACTTTTTTCCCCACCGGTTGCTGCTAAACCTAACCCTAACCCTTAGCCCTAAACATAACCTCAGTATCAATCTGCCGCGGCATATGCCTCTGCCGCAAATTGATTTCAACCCTCCCAGGAGAAATAATCAACTCTGTGTGCACTCGTTGTTGGTCAATTACAAAGCAGCCTGGGCACACACAATTTAATAATAATGCCTCCTAATTATGGACAGTTAACTAAATATTATTACATGGCTTGAATGAATGCTCCAATCAGAACCCAGCGTTATGGTCTTGTGAGTGGTCACATATATGTCATAACAACAGACCGCTCCGCTCAATAACAGAACTCCTAGCCCGGATGAACGTAGCCTACACAACTGCAGATAAATAAAAGCATCCTTGTTATGTACTATTTCTGTCAAGTATTATTATGTTATTTATGAATGTATTAAGCCATGTAATAAGCAGGATAACGCCCTTCAAAGCGGTGAGTTGTTTCCTAATAGTCGCGTATTCTGCCTTACTTGTTGAGTACTGCACTTAAGTAAATTATAGTAACTGCATTAGTATGTTTGGATGGAATGCTGGCCATGGTTCTGAAGTAGTTGTGGGTTCTGTCCATGGTGCTAGAGTAGTTGTTGCTGCTGTCCATGGTTCTGAAAGCGTCCCTGAAGATGCAGTCCAGGGAGCTTGCCACGCAAGACATTTTTCACGAGTGAGTGAGTGAGTGAGTGAGTGAGTGAGTGAGTGAGTGAGTGAGTGAGTGAGTGAGTGAGTGAGTGAGTGAGTGAGTGAGTGAGTGAGTGAGTGAGTGAGTGAGTGAGTGAGTGAGTGAGTGAGTGAGTGAGTGAGTGAGTGTGTGTGTGTGTGTGTGTGTGTGTGTCACGACCAAATGCAACGCTCGCAACCATTTTCCACCTGTAGCTGAGAAATATTTAGCACGTTGCCCACCACCACTGGGTGTGAACGTGTGAATGTGAAATACATTGTGAAGCGCTTTGGCTGAAAGCGTTATATAAATGCATTTATGCAGTCCATTTACCTTTCCATTTTCTCTCTCTCTCTCTCTCTCTCTCCCTGCCTGCCTGCCACAGAGGTGTCGGTGTCCTTCGACAGAGAGTCCTCGGTGACCTACACCTTCCAGGAGCCCTTCTCGGTCATGCAGAACAGAAGCTCTCAGGCCTCCAGCGTGTCCAGAGAGAGCAGCAGAGCCAGAGAGAACATGGCCTTCAGTTTCCTCACCTCCCAGAGTCCTGCCATGCTGCTGACTGTCAGCACCTTCAGCCAGCAGTACATCGCTGTCATCCTGGCCAGGAACGGTACGCTGGCACACACAGCTAGTATACTCGCAGATAAATATTTATTTATATTCTAATAGTAGTCGTTTCTATAGAGCAGTGGTTTTCGACCTTTTTCATACCAGGACCCCCTATTTATTCAGAATTTGAGCCACAGACCATCATTTGATGACATTTTAGCCCCACAGACCCCAAAACTAACAATTTCTTTTACTTTTGTCCACAAAGCAGGCTGGATTTGGGGAACAAAACAGGCCAAATATACAGACCAAAATCACCATTAACCTTCTAGTTGTGTAGCCTTGGGGCTAATTAAGATAATGAATATTTTAACTCTTGAGAGCATAAAAAATGAAAAAAAAAAAAAATGAAAAAGAATAAATCTGGTTAACCAACTTAGCTGAGGACAACCTGGAACCCTCCCCCCAAGGACCACTGGGGGTCCCCGGACCACCGTTTGAAAACCACTGCTCTACGTTAGGAAACGGATAATGTATAATTTCAGATACCCGAGAAACCGTCAGATTGTTGGCTGAGACAACATTCTGACAAGCTTCTGGGCTGGGCACAGAGAGGGAAAAATACACACAGAGCTCCTAAACACTGGTATTTGGACAGCCGTGCACATTGTTTTGATGTATTAAGCCGGCTCTCAGAACTTTGGCACCGTGTTCTCTGGAGTGGAATGACAACTGGCTAATAGTTGCCGTCAGGGACCACTCGGGGTAAACCGTAGACAATCAGTCAATCATTGATTTTAGAGAGGGGCATTGAGCTGAAGGAGAGTGAGCCTCTTGGCGTGTTGCGTGGAAACCTCACATGTCCAAAACAGTCAGGGGCAGATCTAGGCATGCATGGGCATGGGAGGGCATTGCCCCACCCAACATGATGGCATGTAAACGGCCCAAATTTCAAAGATATTTCTAATTAAAGTGCTTGTATTTAAAATCATTTGAAACATTTACTACTACTGCTACTAACTAACTGCAGCTGTGGCAGCACTAAACCAACAGCATTTCATCATTGAAAACAGAAAACTCTCTGAGTCAGACCTTTAGCTTTATGCATGCTGCGTGTCTGTTGCAACTTCAACAACAACTGATGTTATTGTTGATGCTTAGTCTAATATACTGTAAGTCCTGAAACTGAAAATGGTATGGGTGCGACTTCATCGCGATGAAGCCGCCCCCATAGCATTTTCTGCTATCCCCCAACCCCCCCCCCCCCCCCCCCCCCAGTTTGGAAATGTTACATCCGCCCCTGAAAACAGTTACTTTTTTAGGATGGGAGTAAACTGTCCACAAGCTTGTTTTCGACCTTGTGGATCCACTACCTTTGGTGCTGCTCTGTGGCGCTCTGTGAAGTTAAAATGCAGAGATCAGAGGTTCATGCTCAGACAGCAATGATATAGTGTTGTTCGATAGCATAACATACCATCATGTTATACTGTATATACGTGCTTTCCAGCTCCTCATGGCTCCTGCTGGCCTTTGAAATGCGAATGTCTAGAAGTAGTCAACTGTTAAAGGTTAAAGAAGAGAAAATACAAAGGGAAAACGGACCGCGGTAACAGAAGAACGACTTTCTGCAGCGAGATTTTCTCGTTTTTTTTTGTTTTTTTTTTTTTTTTGCCGATACAGCAAATCAATGGCGTAGGAAAACGACATGCAGTAAGGGGTGCATGTGAAGGTTGGCCGAGCAGAACAGAGAAGAGATCTTTGAAGTGGTGCTGCATTGGTGCTGTACTGCAGCAGTCTACTCTGCTGGCAGTCAATACAATATTATCCAGTGCTGAATGGGGGTTGGGGAAAAGCACTCACATTCTTTAATTAACACGATGACTACTTTATGGCTTAATTAAGCATGGCTTTCATATGATTTCAATAATGATTACCTTTGTAGCAGATGTGTTTTTTGCTGTTTTTTTTTTTTTTGCGGGCATAGTGGGCATAACTATCCGGCAATGTTTTTTAACCCGCTAAAAACACCTGGACAACGCTCCACGCGCCCCAAGCTCTTCTCCCTTCTGGCTCCAAAACTATGGAATGCACTTCACACTGCAATCAGAACCACAGACTCACTACTTATCTTCCACCGCAGTCTGAAACACACATTTTCAGACTCAGCCTGTAGCACTTGTATTACATACAGTACCAACCCACAGTACTCGCAGCAGTGACTTATATTGGATGCATAATGTATTACCATTTTTACTGCTTACATTGTATATTGTAAAGTGTATTGTAAATTCTGCTTAAATTGTAACTATTGCTATTGTAAGTCGTACTGGATTAAGAGCGTCTGCTAAATGCCTAAATCGTAATCGTAAATCGTAACATACCTTTGGGTTGTTGTGTGGCAATATTTTTAATAGTGGCTACCTCCAGGCTAAACAGAAGGCAGGGAGCTTTTTTTAAAGGTCTTTTACACTGTTAAAGGTGTTTTAAACTAATATTAAATGTCCACAGACTCGGCTGTTATGCAGTCTCTATCTCATGTCATTTTTCACCTTGAATGCCCAGCGAGGCTCTGCAAGCAGTTTGTTGAATGAGGCCTGGTTGCCCCGTGTCAGTGCCCTTCTGTGCACCTCTGCGTTTATATTGGAGAACGGATGAATCGCAGGGCTTTGCAAATATTGAAGGGGGGGCAGCGGGACACCTCATCCACCGTAATCTTCATCTACGGAGACCCTCGTGTTCAGGCCGCGCTCTAAAACCCAACGCAAGAAGAAGACCCTGCACCAACTGAGCTGAAATTGTAATATTGACTCAGCCTCACTTGATAATGCAAAGCTTTCTGCCTCTCCGGGCCGCTGGGGTGTGTGTGTGTGTGTGTGTGTGTGTGTGTGTGTGTGTGTGTGCGTGTGCGTTGGAGGGAGAGGGAGGAACATGAGGGCATATTGACACACAGGAGCACAAGAGCTTTCTGATAAATATTTACTATATATCTAAGGGGGGCGATCACTGTTGGAGTTCGGATAAAAGAACTATTTATAAATAAGTGGCCGCATTTTCCATCGGTAATAGTTCAATAGCAAACTGCTGCCAATAGCAGTGGTATTTATGTTGTTGTTGTTGCGGTATGGATTGATATGTGAGGTGCACGGATATCTGAATTCACGGTTTTTATTCAGTAAGGCAAGAAGCCGATTTCGCTCGGATTCAAAGTCTTGCGGCTTCCATATTGATCAGTGTTGCCTTTGGAGATGTTTTGGGGATGGGTCTCTGAGGTGCAATGCACACAGCTGAATAGCGCCATTCAACGCAATGTCACAAATTCCCGACAATGCACTTGGCACACTCTAAAAAGGAGCTTTTTCTTCATGATGATGGAGGGATTTCCAATAGAAGCCCGGGGGCTTTTCAAGGCCAGGCGTGTGACTTTCTTTTCAGTTGATGTTTGCAGTGTGACTGACAGTGTTGCCAACTTGGCGCGTTTGTTGCTATTTAGCTTTTTTTTTTTTCAGACTCCTCTAGCGCCAAAATTAGTGAAAAGCTCCTAGTGGAAAATCTAGGGCTTTTTGGCTAGTGAGTTGGGGGAAAATTGTTTGACAGGCGCCAGAGATAAACCCTCATTTTTCAGCATTTTACCTCCTATGACAGTGGTTTTCAACCAGTGGTTCACAGGCTAAATGATGGACAGTTGGTTAACCAGATGTAACTCTTTGAGAGCGTAAAAAAGAAACCAAATGGACCCTTACGGGTCCATTTGGTTTCTTTTTTACGCTCTCAAAGAGTTAAAATATTCACCATGTAAATTACCCCAAGTCTACACAAGTAGAGAATTAGTCTGACTGGTGACTGACTGCGTCTTTGTGTTGCGTTCCAGGGAGTCTCCAGATCTGGTATCGTCTCCATGCAGGCAGGAGGCCGGACGTGTTCAGCCCCGCCCCCAGCAGCCTGGCAGACGGACGTCTCCACCGGGTCAGAATACACAGAGAGGGACGAGACGTCTATGTACAGGTGAGAACCTACACACAGGGTCAGAATACACAGAGAGGGACGAGACGTCTATGTACAGGTGAGAACCTACACACAGGGTCAGAATACACAGAGAGGGACGAGACGTCTATGTACAGGTGAGAACCTACACACAGGGTCAGAATACACAGAGAGGGACGAGACGTCTATGTACAGGTGAGAACCTACACACAGGGTCAGAATACACAGAGAGGGACGAGACGTTTATGTACAGGTGAGAACCTACACACAGGGTCAGAATACACAGAGAGGGACGAGACGTCTATGTACAGGTGAGAACCTACACACAGGGTCAGAATACACAGAGAGGGACGAGACGTCTATGTACAGGTGAGAACCTACACACAGGGTCAGAATACACAGAGAGGGACGAGACGTCTATGTACAGGTGAGAACCTACACACAGGGTCAGAATACACAGAGAGGGACGAGACGTCTATGTACAGGTGAGAACCTACACACAGGGTCAGAATACACAGAGAGGGACGAGACGTCTATGTACAGGTGAGAACCTACACACAGGGTCAGAATACACAGAGAGGGACGAGACGTCTATGTACAGGTGAGAACCTACACACAGGGTCAGAATACACAGAGAGGGACGAGACGTCTATGTACAGGTGAGAACCTACACACAGGGTCAGAATACACAGAGAGGGACGAGACGTCTATGTACAGGTGAGAACCTACACACAGGGTCAGAATACACAGAGAGGGACGAGACGTCTATGTACAGGTGAGAACCTACACACAGGGTCAGAATACACAGAGAGGGACGAGACGTCTATGTACAGGTGAGAACCTACACACAGGGTCAGAATACACAGAGAGGGACGAGACGTCTATGTACAGGTGAGCTCCTCCTACACACAGGGAACACTGTCTACTGGACTCTGCTGTGTTGTTGTTTTTTTGCAATTTTACAATTTGCTTGTGTCACAGTTGTTTAGTTTTAGTTAGTTTTGACATTTTATTTTCTAGTTAGTTTGTAGTTACCGTAATTTCCGGACTATAAGCCGCTACTTTTTTCACATGCTTTTGACCCTGCGGCTTATACAACGGTGCGGCCAATCTATGGATTTTACAGGTTCCAGGTGGGCTCCGCAGACTAAATGATAGAAAGTTGGTTAACCAGATGTAACTCTTTGAGACCGTAAAAATGAAACCAAATGGACCCTAGCGGGTCCATTTGGCTTCATGTTTACACTCTCAAGAGTTATGATATTCACCATCTAAATTAGCACCACTTCATTAATAAGTCATAAGTCATGTTCATTTTGGTCTAAATTTGATGTTTTTTCCTCTTTTGTTTGCGAAAATCCATCCTGGAATTGTGAACAAAACCAAAAGAAATCTTTAGTTTTGGGGCCTGTGGAGTGAAGATGTTGTTAAATTGTGGAAAAAGTTGAAAACCACTGCTCTAACATGAAGCACCTGACTATAAGCCTGGTGCGGCTTATAGTCAGGTGCGGCTTATACAAGGAAAAATCAGTACTTTGCCCCAAATTTAGCTGGTGCGGCTTATATTCAGGTGCGGCTTATAGTCCAGAAATTACGGTAGTTTTAGTTTGCTTTTAAAGCATGTTTAGTATACAATTTTTTATTTTGGTGAACATAGTTCTAGATTAGTTATATTTATTTTATTTTTTTCTGTGTTTTGGTTGTCACAAATAGGATTAAAAATAAGTTTTTTTTAATCCTAATCCTAGAAGGATTTTTTTATATAATAAAAACTCAAAAAGGGAAACATGAATTTAGCAATGATGATTCATAAAAATAAAAATAAAACTAACTGTATTATTTCTCAACTTTCATAATACCATTTGGTACAAATATAATTTCAATCGTTGATCATTGTCACTTGTATAACAAGGAATAGAGTGTAAGGATTATACGCAGGGGTGCACATAACTATTTTGGTCCAGTACTCAGAGGAGCACCTGGAGATGTTACTTGGTGCTCCCAAAATGCGGTGACCCGCATCGCCAGGCCCTGAGACCCCTTTTTTCCACTCCGTACATCCTGATCAATGTACAATATTACAGTACAGGGCGATAGTTTGGGCGTTGCAATAGTGGCTAGCCTAGTAGTAGTACTACTAAGTGCACTCTACATCCATTCAAATACTAGTAGTATTTTAGACTTTAGTTAGAATTATTTCATTTTCAAGGCTTTTTTACTGACCCAGTCGGGCAGTCATTATGAGCCGCAGCTGTGTGGTGCTCAAAGGAGCTTTCCACCCCTGGATTTGGGAGCTCATTGTAGGATTTTTGAGCACCGGAGCACCACTTATGTGCACCCCTGACTATACGTCTGCTGTGTTGTTGTTTTTTGCAATTTTACAATTTGCTTGTGTCACAGTTGTTTAGTTTTAGTTAGTTTCGACATTTTATTTTCTAGTTAGTTTCTAGTTAGTTTTAGTTTGCTTTTAAAGCATGTTTAGTATACATTTTTTATTTTGGTGAACATAGTTCTAGATTAGTTATATTTATTTTATTTTTTTCTGTGTTTTGGTTGTCACAAATAGGATTAAAAATAAGTTTTTTTAATCCTAATCCTAGAAGGATTTTTTATATAATAAAAACTCAAAAAGGCTACTGTTTAAAAAGATGAATTTAGCAATGATGATTCAGTAAAATAAAAGTAAAACTAACTGTATTCTTTCTCAACTTTCATAATACCATTTGGTACAAATATAATTTCAATCGTTGATCACTGTCACTTGTACCACAAGGTATAGAGTGTAAGGATCATAGCATACTGCTGTGTGTGTGGTGCCTCCATGAATGTGCAAAACTGTCATTTAATTGAAAGGCTTTATACAAACTAAAACTAAGGGTATTTTGTCTATAATTTCAGTTAGTTTTAGTTAGTTTTCTGAACCCACAATACAGTTTCAGTTTAGTTTTTGTTTTTTGCGTTCATTTTTAGTTTTTATTAGTTTTAGTTAATTTAAAATATTGCTTAAATTGTAGTTTTGGTTTTTAGTTAGTTTTGGGTAACTTTATAGTTATGGTACTGTGGCTATGGGCTATGGCAACGTTATAGGGCTTGATAGTCTGTTGTATGACTACATCTGTTATTGGCACCTTTCTGGAAGAATTTTTTGTACTTCCCCAGCAGAACAAGAGAGAGAGGCATTTTTTAAGAGAATGACAAATTGAACGAGACCAGAGTTCAGCATACAGCAGTGATTTTCAATCTTTTTGATACCAGGGCCCACTATTTATTCAGAATTTGACCCACAGATCACCATTTGATGACATTCTAGACCCACAGACCTAAAACTAAAATTATTTTGCTTTTGTCCACAATTCCCGGCTGGATTTGGGAAACAAAACAATGGATAAAAAATTACCATTGATCTTCTACATTCTCTAGTTGTGTAGACTTGGCCTAATTTAGATGACGAATATTTTAACTCTTGAGAGTGTAAACCTGAAACCAAATGGACCCGCAAGGGTCCATTTGGTTTCATTTTCACGCTCTTAAAGAATTACATCTGGTTAACAAACTTTCCATCATTTAGCTGGGGACCGCCTGGAACTCTCTCAAGGGCCACTGGTGGTGTCCGGATCACTGGTTGAAAACCACTGGCATACAGTACACAGTACATGTGCATATGTGCATCGTGTGAGTCAACACCGCCTCCGGCTCAATACCAGCACTTGATTCTCTGATCTCTATCGAGCTGAGCCCAGCATCTGAGCCAGTGGGTTAGCACACGGAAGTATAAGAGGAAGCGAAGCACTTAAAAGCTAGTCTACAACAGATACTATTTGTATGAAAGCAGGCCAAGAACATAATACTCAATCTATAATGTATTGAAATGTGCTGGTGCCATGGTTTGGATTTCGTTGTAACCCGCTTATTATTTGATTACCTCCCACTCAACCAGATCGACCAGAACATCCACAGAAAGTATACCCTGTCATCGGATGCACAGTTGATCTTAATCAGATCCTTGACATTGGGCAAAGTCACGGGTAAGTCCTCTCGAGACGTCGAAGCAGACACAATTTAAGCTCTTTCCCCCTGAAAAATTGGCTTGATTCGAGGTGTTAAAAAAAAAACCCTAAGCATGTTAGCTCCCGGGAGAGATGGGCTTTTACCGTAGTCATTTCCTATGCGGGGGAATCTCGGCCAATCTCCTTGGCCGATTTTTCAAATCTAATCGTGCAAAGATTCACTCAGAGGCGTTGGCTTTCTGAGAACAAATTTCTTTCATCTTCTTGCATCCTCTTGCAATAGAAAGCTCTTGTTCCTGCAGGAACGTACAGTACCTGTAACAAATTCTGATAAAGTTTAAAGGTTAGAAGCTATTTGTGGAGAAATTAATTGTTGTTTTTTTTCGATTGCTTGTCTTCTAACGAGGAGATATCAGTGCCCTTTTGCATGAAATACACCTGCATCTCCGAGGATGTGGTTTTAACCCAGTTTGTCCTGGCTGGATTCTAGTTTCTGACACTATTCTAGTTTCTGATGTTAGATATTCTAGTTTCCGGCACTACATTCTAGTTTCTGATGCTAGATTCTAGTTTCTGACTTTCTTTCTCTATTTTTTCTGAAAAAATGTTTCTGTGCCAATGATGCTCAACCTATTTCATGCCAAGGACCCCCAGAATTATCTATATTTGGCTGCGGACCCCCATCTGAAAACATGTTGTTCTAGGGATCCCCCAGAAGCAAAGATTTGAGTTAAAATCGTTTGCTTCTGAAACAATGTAGTCAAAGATTTGCGCCAAATTGTCACAATTAAAATAAAAAAAATAGCAGACCTACAAGCTCATGGTGCGCCCCTCGGTGGCGCGCCATGAGCTTGTAGATCTGCTATTTTTCAATAGCTAAAGTATAACAATAATCAGAACACCAAAACACGTACAGCACAGGAAGAGTTAAGCATAATAGATATATTTATGTTCTATTCCTGCTCCTGTTTGCAAACACTTCCGCGGTGCGGTCGATTGATCGCTCATGGATCTGCCTGCAGGAAGGGAAACGTTCGACGAGGAGGTCATGGAGGCGGGAGCGAAGGGTTTCGTCGGCTGCCTGTCGTCGGTGCAGTTCAACCACGTGGCACCGCTGAAGGCCGTGCTGCTGGACCGAGGAAGCTCCCTGGTCCACACCCGCGGCCCACTGCCGCAGTCCAACTGTGGGGCACTGGCGGACTCCACCACCCCGCACACCTTCTCAGGTGAAGCTGCTGGATAATAGGGATGGGCAAAAAAAAAATGTTATGCCAATATATCGCAATTCTTAATGTCATGATCTCCATATCGAATCGCTAGGTTCAAAATCGTTTTTTTTTAATATATTTATGTAGACTTATTCATTAATTTGTTCATGTCAAAAAGAAAGACTGGCTGATGTTATCGGGCTGCATTGATGTGTATGATTGAACCCTTTGTTATTTATATTGTTTAAAATTGCTTTAAAATGTTCTCGTTGATTGAACTTGTCATCGTCCACATTGTTCAGAATTCCGCCCATTTTCAACATTTTACTGTATTGTATTTTACTTGATGATGACAAGTTGTGTTTGTTAATGATTTTTCTTTTTTTTCTTTTTTCTGAGTGCGTACAAATGGAACCAAATGGACCCGTCAGGGTCCATTTGGTTCCATTTGTACGCTCTCAGAAAAAAACGTGAAAATGGGTGGAATCCCCTTTGTTAAGTATAATAAAAGCGCTGTCATTTTTGGAGAAAATTGCGATAAATCAATATATCAAATCAAATCGCAGCATAACTAATAATCGCAATATAAATCGATTCAGAACGCTAAATATCAATATTGTATCGTATCGTGAGGTAAGTGAATTGTCCCACCCCTAGATAACTCACGTAAAATGATGTACTTGAGTACATGTTTTAACCAAGAGCGCCGATTCTACAAATGCCTTCTAAAATCGTAGTCATCTGCAAAATGTTTGTGCCAGGGGCATCTATGCTGTTCTCTCTGGCTAAAGCCAGACCGAATCAGCTGTTGTCAGAAAAAATGCCTGTTAGTGTTGTAGTCGAGACCACCTAAACCGAGACCAAGACAAGACCAAGACACCCACGGACTTGATCGAGACGAGACCGAGACGAGACTAGCACCTAGAGGGTCGAGACCAAGACGAGACCAAGACACCCACAGACTTGATCGAGACGAGATCGAGACGAGACTAGCACCTAGAGGGTCGAGGCCAAGACAAGACCAAGACCTAGAGGGGTCGAGACCAAGACAAGACCAAGACCAAGAGTGGTCAAGGCCGAGGCCAAGACCTAGAGAGGTCGAGACCAAGACCAAAACCAAGACATCTTTTTTTTTGTCTTATTTGTACAGAAGACAATCTAACTTTGTAGGCTAGGCCACGATGTTTTTAACTGAATTAGCAACTAATTACACCTCAATGGTAAAACTAGACAAAGCAAAAATGAATAAGTAGGCATAATGAACCATCACCTTACAGACAAGAACAATGAACCTACTCTCCCTTTTAATGACCCACTATTATTCTATTGTAATGTGCTACTTTAATGACTGAAACAATTGCTTATGATAATTCAATTGCACATAACCTTCTCCCACACAACTTTAGTGTTAATGCACATTTAACATCATTATTACAATATCAGTAGTACTGTAGGTATAGGCTACAGTAGCCTATAATTAGTAGGCTTAACCATTATAATACATTTACAAAATGAAACAACTATATGTTAGCAGTGTGGTTCCAAATCCTCCTGGATCCCACTTTGAGATGAAATGGACTCTTATATAGGCCCATGTAGGTCTGCAAATCCTAGTGTACAAATGGAATCAAATGGACCAGGCAATTAGTAGCCTACGCTTTGGTTTAAATTAATATTTTGGGGTCTCACAGATAGAGGAATGCCATGGTCACAGGGGTCCTCGAAATTAAACTAGTTGAGGATTTACCATTTATTTGCCACACACGATTAACCTAGCCTACCATAGATTACATAATTGCAGTAGGCTGTTATTTCAGTCAGTGGATTGTTATTTGGTTACAGTTCTGTCTGTCAACTATGTTTTAATGCAAAATTAAAATGTATGATAAACATACATAAGCATAAGATCTTTTTGATTTAATATTGAGTAGGCTATATGAGGGCTTATAGCTCCAGTGGCTTAATTGATGATAGCCTACTGTGCAAACAGACTTAATTAGAACAGCTGTGTATCGGAAATCCCCTGACAGACAGCGCATCGAGTGTGGACATTTAGCCCTTCTATTGTGTGATAAACGCATATTATAAACGCATGACTTATATAGCAAATGAAAATATCCTTGGATATACTTGGACCACAGTTGGAATTATTGCAATCGGGTGAGCATGGCCTGAGAGTTTTTCGATTCAAATCTCAACAAAGAATCACGGAGTTTAAGGTAAGAGCAACGCAGAGCATTAGCGCCAACTCCGTTCTCTTTAAGTGGCCAGTCCAAGCGCGGCTCTTCTACATAGACTTCTATTGAGGATCGGGACAATAAATAGGGACAACAAGCTGCACAAACCGCTCTCAAGCGCTACGTTTCTGACGCCTCAATGTCGCAGCACCAGATGTCTTTGTACGTCTGCCTAATAAAAGTCTACACTGCGCTCTTTTTTTTCTCCGATTAAACCAAAGTGACATTAGCTCATCTCCCTTCACCAACGCAATAGGCTACTGTTGAACGCAGCAGTATGACAAAAGTAACTAAGTAATATTAGTAGAACATATTAATAATAACACAATAGGCGAATAGGGTGGACGTTTGGACCATTTGATTTCTTTTTGCTCAATGCTCATTCAAAGTTAAATGAACGATAGCCTTTTCTTCGAGCATCACCTTATTTTTATATCTCCCGTAAACTATTTTTTTGATGGACTGAAGATGAATATCAATAGATTTTGGCTCAAGTCTACACAACTAGAAGATGGACAAAAGCAAAAGAAATATTTAGTTTTGGGGTCTGTGGGGCTAAAATGACCTCAAATGGTGGTCCGTGGCTCAAATAGTGAATAGCCTAAATAGTGGTCCCTGGTATCAGAAAGGTTGAAAACCCTTGGAACAGACGTTTGCCTCATTGTCTCATCCATGCCTATATTCTCTCTGTAGCTGTGTTCTGCCAGTGAGCAGCAGCAACACGTAGGCTTCTCCAGAGCCATCTAGAAGAGTTGCGACATTGAGTGGGACAGAAAACAGAGCACTTTGAAGTTGCAAATAGATTGTTTTCAACGAGGGCAGCGGCCATTAGACCTTTCCATGGGGGTGAACGGAGATGTCGTAACTCTGTCTATACTCTAAGGCTCTGAGCTCTGCGCAGCAGCTGTCTTTATGAATGCGTCCTCGCTCCACACAATTAACTTTTCCTTCGCATTGTCTCGTCTCGGGAGGTCTCGTTGGTGAAGGAGACCCGAGACATAGACTCCGAGGTCGGGACAAGATCGGGACAAAATTATTCGAGACCAAGACGAGACCACGAGACCAATGAAGTGGAGAGCCGCGAGGTCGAGGCAAGATCAAGACAATTGATTGGCGAGAACGAGACAAGACGAAAATGACGAAAAACGTTCTCGAGATCGACCTCGAGACGAGACAATGCCTCGAGAACTACAACACTGATGCCTGTCAATCGGGCTGGCAAAATTAGGACACAGTATGCATATTTGAATACTGTCTCCTCACTGGCCACCCCAAATTCATGGAGTAGGAAATGGGCATCCAATTGAGCTATTCCATAGCAATCTGCTGATAGGCATTTATTTTTGCCAACAGCTCATTCGGACTGGCTTTAGCCAGGCCAGTTCTTTGACTGAAGCACTGGGACTTAAGTACTTTGTCCACAAGCAGGTCATTGCCGAACAGAATCCACTTAGAATTCTGATGGCCTGTTAGTCCGAAAACATGGCGATGTATTAGGGACAGGACCAACGTGCTGTCAGAAAATAATGACGCTGACCGTTGCGAGCTGCTGAACATAGTTTGCTGGATTCAGGTGTACCGATCATACCAATTCCATGCGATGGGAGGAGAAGCCAATCAGGGTATAACCAATAAGGGCTGCCATTGATCCAAAATTACTAACAACACTATCTCTAACCCTCACCATAACACGTTGCAGTGTGGACACAGTTTTGATTTAGAAAAACTCCCTCACACGCTACCAACCTGCTTTTAATTGACACAAAACATGCTTCTTGAGTCAAATATTGGTGTGCAATTAATTGAGAATAATTAATTACAAAGCTTCAAATGAATTAGATCAAACAATTTAATCGAGTCCCACCCCTAATACATACTCTTCCATTTCCCCACTTTATCAATTTGTTTTTCCCGTCGCAAACCTACACAGATCTGCTCAACACAGGAAGGAGCACTGCGACACTCTAAGACTAACGATTAAGGGTTTGTGCAGTGAAGTCCTGCCTTAGAGCTTTGGGCGCAATTATTACATTTCAGTCATAAATCAGGGATGTGTTTGAGAAAGAAACAATAGCTTTCCAACAACACAATACCTTCCGGCGTAAATGAGGATGTTTTGTTTATCACGGCTTTGGCAGAAACATGAAAATGGCTTATCGCGTGCGGCGAACGGCCCCCCCATTGAAGAACAACAGCATCCCCCACTTGTGCGGCTCATTCACTCATTACTGAAAGTTAATGAAATATCCTTGGCGTCTCTCCTCTCCTCCCTCCCCCAGATCAGCCTATGAAGGAGAACAACGATAAGGAGCGTCACGTCATTGATACGCGCAGCGATTCCGCTGTAATAGGAGGTCTGTTTTTTCTTTTTTTTTTCTCCTTTTCCCTCTTTTATTATGCTCTTTGCTTTGCCAGTTCATTGTTCTGCTGTTAATTTGGTTTCCCTTTAATGAGCTCCAGCTGCCTCGTTATTTGTCTTTGTCCATCTCATATCCGCTTCGACACAAAGCCCTGCGTTTGTACCTTGGCGTAAATAATACGCCGGCGTGCTCGGTATAGCTTATCTGTACACCTTTGTCGTGGGGCTTGTGGGTCGTCCATTTTAACCATGTGAATTAAAGGGGAATTCTGCCCGTTTTCAACATTTTACTATACCATTATTATACCTTAGAGTGTGGACATGATAAAATAGTGCCCCCTGTTCTGTGTTTCCTAGTAATGGAGGTCTGAAACAAAACAACTTAAAGGGATATTGCACTTTCAAAAAACTATTGGTCATTTTATGGTGTAATCAGTCTCATGTGAACACACCTGACAGTTTACAAGTTACAACATTCAGTATTTAGATATTTGATGTTCATTTTAGTGCATCCACCTCCTTCCTATACAAACCCATTATAACTTAAAACTTTTACATTTTAACTATGACAGATTATTTGAAAACAACCAAGCTCCATATTTGGATGAATAAAACAATGTTTTAAAAATAAATAAAAACTGTAAATGAAATTCCACGTTCCTCTCACGTATTAGGAGGACAATACTTGCCATTTATATAGTGGTGTCAAATGTATTCATTGTGGGAGTTCTGCTCTGGTTTTGGTGAAATATGAAGTAGTTCTGGTTATTTTGTCCTTGAGGGAGTCCCGCCCTCAAACTCCCTCAAGAATTCCTAATTTGGGAACCAATGCTCTGTACTACTATCATTTCTGAAAGTGTTAGTTAAGGTTTTGTGTGTGAGCTATTTTTTGCCAAAGCTTCCCCCACAATATGCCTGCAGGGGTTAATGGCATAATCAAGTCCCCCCCTCCCCCATTACAGATAATATGGCGTTTAATTCTGGGGGTCGACATGCTCATTATTAGCATTACCGCTTCACAAATCGGGAACACATGGAAGCCCATTTGCACCAATGATCACAAATGATGAAGGCTTTAAATTGGGATGGGATTTTTACCTCATCATTTTGAGTTACTTTCTCCCGCATTTCCATTTCAGGCGTTTAGCAAGACGCTGTTATCCACTTACGAAGTGCGAGATCAAAGCAACAGTGCCGTGTAATTAGGATACGACTGTTATAGCAGGTGGAAATTAAACCTGCCGGTATGTCTACACGGCATACAGTACTATCTATAGCTTCTGTGAACAAACAAACATCTCTCTAGCATCTGACAAGCAAGCATCCATCTAAATAATACACGGAGCAGAACATCAATCAATATACAAACACATGTGCATATTGGATAACATTGAGTAGCATCTGGTACTGTACTGATGCAAGGAAACCAGGAGGATTCCTATTCTCCCAACTGCAACTTATATTCTCAGAGAATATTTATCAAATGGTGGAGAATTGTAGAGAACTCATGCCTTCTTATTGAAGCTGCACTGTGGAACTTTTCTCTTCTCTACCCCCGGATTTGAACTCAGTTTCCACTTTTTCACTGCTGAACTAATCACGCTTGTTTGCTTGCCACGGGCGGATCTAGGCATGGGCATGGGGGGGCAATGCCCCCCTAAATACCCAGTCTGCCCCTCCAAACACGATGGCATGCAAAACAACCCAAGATATTTCAAATTAAAGTGCTTATATTTAAAATGATTTGAAACACTACTACTGCTACTAACTAACTACAGCTCTGGCACCACTAAACCAACAGCATTTCATCATTGAAAACAGA
Organism: Benthosema pterotum; assembly: GCA_039105355.1. Lineage (NCBI taxonomy): Eukaryota > Metazoa > Chordata > Actinopteri > Myctophiformes > Myctophidae > Benthosema > Benthosema pterotum. The sequence goes on from CM076978.1 coordinate 9,344,103, forward strand.
AAACTCTCTGAGTCAGACCTTTAGCTTTATGCATGCTGCGTGTCTTTTGCAACTTCAACAACAACTCATTATTGATGCGTTACTTGACTAAGAAAAGTCCTGTAACCGAAAATGGTATGAGTGCGATGATGAAGCCGCCCCCATACCATTTTTCTCTTGCCCCTCCAACATGTTCTCTTGCCCCCCCAAATGGGACATGTTACATCCGCCCCTGTTGCTTGCTCAGGGGAGAGAATTTAACCTTAACCACCAGCTCATACTTTGCGTCAATTCCTGTGTCTAGCTGAGACATGACTGTTGATGTGATTCTAAACGTCTAGAATAGAAGAATAGGGAGACAATGTGCATAGTTAATTACTGTAAATACATTAGATTAGGTGAAAAAATACAGTATATATACAAAAGGTTACATATTGCCGGTGGAAATGCGTTTCCATAGAAACACGTAAAGTGATGATATACCGACGATGTGCGGTGGAGAAATGTTTCAGACATTAGCCATTTATAGAAGTTAACTTCTAGGGCAACGCTGTGATTTGCAAATTGAACATTCAGACAAGGCATGACATTTCTCTCAAAGTATACTGTATAAGTATATTGTGAGAGAAATGTCATGCCTTGTCTGGCTTGCCATATACAGTACTGTAGTTATTTATGACAATATGACAAGCCCTTTTAACATTTAACAGCTAGATTGCATATTGTATACCAGGTATACCAGATATCAGTAATTCAGTTCTTCCTAGTCAAATTCTTCCTATCCGAAATTGCCGCTTGAGATATCCATATCGTCATTCTTACTAGAAGAAATCAGAAGACGTCACTTTTTCCATTAATTTGGATTGTTTAGGATATGCTTAATTGGATATCCTGGATATGTACAACTGAATTCTACCATTTTACATACCATATTATATTACTAGGAGAAACTATCAATTCAGATTTGGAGATAAGTGAAATAAAATAAAAATAATAATTATATATTGCATATCCAAAAATAAATTGTGACAAGTACAAAATTGAATTATGGATATCTGCAATTCATATTGTTGTCATTCATATAATAACTAGTACAAATGTAGCTTTGGATGCCTAGGAACATTGCAATTACAGATGTACTTAACTATTTTATGGATAGTTGATGTTAGGTAGTTAAGATGCGATTTTAACATGAAAAGGGTTCATTGACTACCTACAGTTATGTTTTAGATATCCCACATAGGATTTACCCTGTGCAAATTATAATCTAGGCCTAGACATGTTCCCGCTGTCTACAGTGTCTCTGTCTCCATGTCCAGGTGTGGTGACAGCGGTGGTCCTCAGCTCTCTGTGTGTGCTGGCGGTGGTCTGCGGCCTCCTGTACCAGCAGCGGCGGCGGGGGGGCGGGGCTCCCAGGAGGAGCGACGGCGGCGGCGGCGTGAGCGAGAAGGAGGAGGAGCACCGACAACACGGCCTGGAGACGGCCTACCGGGCAGAGCTGCACCTGCAGCACCACGGCTGCAGCGCAGTCAGGGACAACATGAAGGAGTACTACATATGACAACAACAACCCACTGACGAAGTGCAAATGGATTCTGTAGCGGCATTACAGGCGTGCCGTCACTCTTCCCGCCGTGGACCTACTGACTAACTAAAGCCAGATGAGCTCTCTCTCTTCTCTCTCTCATCAAGGACTTGACTGAGCATCGGGAGGTGTCTGTTACAGCCTTATGAAAAGGATAATGCCCCCGGGCCTCATCCCTCATCCGTGGGCCCTGGGTGCAACAGGACAAAACAGCAGAATCACAAAACAAGACAAAAAAAAAACAAAGCAGAATAAAGGCTGCGCACCGGTAATGCCATGCACCAAAGTTCTGTATACTTTCATTTTTACAGTTGTCGACATTTCGATCCCTCAGTGATCTTCATCAGGAACATAATTATGAAGTCCTGCCGAAGATCGAAACGTTATCAGACCTTGCGGCAGCATTATACAAAAATATATAGAGCTTTTTTTTTGCAGTGTTACCGGTGTGCAGAACTTTTATCTGTTACAGCCTATACTCCTCCAAACTGCTAAATCTCAGTGCTTGTTTTTTGGCTGAACCTCGACGAGCCTGAGGGAGATGCTGCAGAAGATTGGAGGAGAGGAGGGGTGGTGGGGGTGTACTGGCCCATGCATAGTGTCACGTACGCACCAGGAATGTATAAGGGAGTGAGGGGAACAGCTGGATTCGTCTTCACAGGGGTGTTGATTGAGTGTTGTTACTTATGGTTGGCACAAGCCTATTAAAGGTCCAGTAAGTGATGTTTTTGCGTGTGTTAAAAACGGCTCATTGATTTAGGGTTGTTTGTTCCAGTAACCATGTCTCCTTTAACTTTTTGCTAACTCCATGAGTGGATTCTGTCTCCTGATTGGATGATAATTTATTGCGTTCCGTTCATTAGTGGCTGGCATTTCACTGGGGAGCAACTAACAGCTGCACCGGCAACATCCTGTGTGCTGATCTAAAATGTCACCTCAGAAACGGAGACCTGGCATTTTCACATACGAGTTCCACGTTAAAAATAACTGTTGCCAGCTAACTCCAGAAATTAAAAAGAGAGTCACAGAGAGAGACCCTGCAGGTTACAGAACATACACAATCAGAAGATCTAACTTTTTAACTAAAACAAAACAGTTTTTTTTTTTTTTAACCAAAATAATTATCGCTTACGCTACCTTTGAACAGACACACATTTCTCTGTGAAACGTTGCAAACCAGCAGCTGAGTGAAGGCAGGAGAGGTAGCTTGTGTGTGGGAGCAGCCCACCACCACACCCTTCCCCACAATGAACTGAGGACAATTTGTGTTTGTTTGTGACACTTCAACCTGCTGATCAGCGAGTCTAGACATTTAGGTCAGGCCTGTAAAAGACATGCTGACAGAAGAGACGCTGCCATCAAAGGTGGATTCTTTCTTTTATTTCTTCTTAATAGCGTGACGGAGAACGCCGCCGAAAGAGCAAAAAGGGGGCCAGTACTGCCTACTGTAAGAGTGCCTAATTTTGCCATTTTAAGTTTATCTTTTTTTACATTGACAAAGACGTTTCTTTCTCCACCGTCCCATCCACTTAAACCAGGCCTAGTTGTTGTACAGCCTATTAACAGAGGAACAGATGGCAATTATGGGTTGAAACGCCCGTTCCAAGATTCAGCCTGGAAAGAACATGAAGAAACGTTGTCTGTCCAGGAGAAAACAGAACGACACGAGAAGTCCAGGAAGTAGTGAGTACGACTTGCAAGTGTTGCGTACGTTAGTATTGCTTAATGAGTTGTAGACGGCTTCCAGTGTTTGTTCAATAAATGTAAGTTGAGAGAGAAGTGTCTCAATAAATGTAAGTTGAGAGAGAAGTGTCTCAAAGGTTATTGCGAAGGAAAGCAACCATGATGCACAAATATGCTATGAATTATACGTTTGTTTGACTTTTGCTATAATCTAGTTCAAGCCAGTCTTGCCAATTTGGCGCAATTTGTTGCTATATTTAGCTTTTTTTCCAGACCCCCCAAAATTAGTTGGAAAAACTCCTGGCGGAAAATCTAGTGTTTTTTTTTTTGCTGGTGAGTTGGGGCGAAATTGGACCCTTATAGATCTTTAAGTCCATTTGGTTTCATTTCATGCTCTCAAGGGATAAATTATATTTAATTAATTCCGATTTACTCAAAGTTTAGAAAATCCACTCAGTTCAAGGCCCTACATGGAAATGATGCACCGCCACCGGATGTATTGTAAATGGAGGTAGGCGGAGATCACCAATACAGCTTGTTGATGTTATTATTGATGCTTATACTTGCCTAATAAAAGACCTGTAACTGAAAATGGTATGGGTGCGGCTTCATCGCCTGTGGCGCGAAGCGACACGGGCGATGAAGCCGCCCCCATACCATTTTCTCCTGCCCCCCCAATTGGGAAATATTACATCGCTCCCTGATCCATGAGCGACGCTTGAAATACTTTTGCTTTTTTTTTTTCCAAAACCTGAAAAGATGACATTTTGAGCATGTGTGATGTGCTACTTTTGCTACTTCTGAATTTGATTCCTAAAAACGAAATCATGTTGGACATACTGTCAGAGGTTTCCATCCGACAATAGACGATTGTCGGATGGGCTTATCCTGAATATCCCTTTCATTCTGTATCCCACAGCCAGAGATAATGAGAAATAATGAAATGACGGATCATTTTATTTATTTTTTTTGTTGTGCAACAATTTCACCAGTGCAGTCCTAAAGGTGTATTTCCTCTTTTTGCATGCTTACAACAGTGTAGCCATTATTTCATCATGCAGCGGGGTAACAAAGCTGGCTAACTCACTAAGCTAGAGACTTCTGCGCTATGTAAAAAAAAAAAAAAATCTGGAATCCCTTGGAACATGGATTAGAGTGAAATGAGCTTCTCTGAGACATGCTCTGCATAAGTCTGGCTTATTGGGTTTTGCCGGCGTCGTATGTGTCCAAGGACTGATGAGGACAGGACTGTCTGTGGTGGCAACTCTATATGGCCAACGGAATTCCCATAGTAGCTCTAGGTAAATACATTGGTGCTGGTTTGACTTCTGGCGGTGCTAGTATGGGAGACATAGCATTGGTTAGACTTGCATTAGGTCCCTTGGGAGGTGAGGGTCCCTGAGAGGATTCCAGGTGGTCCCCAAGCTAAATGTTGGACAGTTGGTAACCAAATGGACTCTTATAGATCTGTAACTCTAGAGAGCGTAAAATGAAACCAAATGTACCCTTATGAGTCCATTTGGTTTCATTTTACGCTCTCAAGAGTTAAATTATATTTAAACATCTGAATTACTTAATTTTTTAAGCTGGAATAATAAAGGGAAACGAAACTGAAATTCAAGCTCAGAATATGAAGACTATGTTTGGCTGTTAACAGTGTAGACCAAGGAAAGGTTTGCTGACACTGCCTCATTTAGAGCATGTACATTTTCACTGGACTAGAACTTGAGAACTTGGAAAACAAGACCGTCACCACAGAAAAAAAAACCTTCATGGATTTCATCCTATAATTGGACTAAACCATTCCAACCTGTGTGTGTGCTTTTGTGTGTGCAAACACACACACACACACACACACACACACACACACACACACACACACACACACACACACACACACACACACACACACACACACACACACACTGCTATTAACAGGCAGGGAAATCAAGCAAAAGGCTTATATCCCACTTGGTTGATTGTTTGAATAAATTATTATCCGTTCAATGATTTATTTCAGAGTGGAGTGTGTGTTGGCTTCAGTTTTTGAAGCAGAATATTCTTTCTCAAACATTTCTTCACATGCATCTGTGCTCTGTAAAAAGAAAAAAAACAGTGGTGCTCTGTAAAGGGGAAAACTGTAAATGTGAATTATGGACCCATAAGGGATTTATTATACACTCCATTTGACACTCATGATTTTACAGTGTGAAACAAAAAAAATGTCCACTTCAAAATCTATAACATTGCTTTTGCGTAGAAACCTATTGTATTTATTTTTTTATATACTGCAGCATCACACAAAAGCATCAAGCTGATGCGTTTAAGCTTGGTAATTTGAATCTTGAACAGTAGGCCTAACAGTTTTTGAAGTAAGGTGAGACGGCCGTTACCAAGCAATAATTCCCAGAAGGCTGCTTATTGGCCATTCTTATCGATGAGGCATGTTGTCTGGGAGCCGACTGACACGATTGCATTGATAAGTGTGTGAAAACGGACTGCATCATGATGTGGTCGTGGTGCAGGCGGGGATGGGGCTGAGACAACTTATCAACAAGGTCGACTGTTTGTCAACATAGCTGGTAAAAAAAAAAAAACTATGCTTAATCAGTAGCCTACTGGGAATACTCGCTTGATTTTGGTAGAATCCACTGGAGATTTTTAACTCTACAAAAATGATACTTAGACCATGGTCCTTATAGAGCGCTGTTGTCCCAATTTCCCATTATTATTATTATTATTTTTTTCCAGAAAGTATTTTTTAAAAAACCTTTCAGTCTCGGACAAAGCCAAATCGGACTCCTGACATATCGTGACAAACAAAGCTTGGGGGGTGAGCTGAACAAATCATTTTAGAAATACAGGGCATGACATAGTTTATTTCTTTTTGTTTATTTGTTGTGGTGTATTCCAAGTCAAGGGAGCAGAGCATTTTTTTTTTCTTTTTGCTTTTTTTTTTAGTTCATATTTGTGCACATGTTCTGAGAACATCATGGTATAATTGAAAAGACTTGAGATTTACCTTGGTTTTGCAAATTCCAAGTGTTTACTTTTCTTTTTTTCCTTCTTGATGATTTGTATAGTTGCCGTTTTAAGGGTCTATTGTATAGATGTATAATTTAATAATAAAATCTGAAGATAGTCTTAATCGTGTGTGTGTGTGTGTGTGTGTGTGTGTGTGTGTGTGTGTGTGTGTGTGTGTGTGTGTGTGTGTGTGTGTGTGTGTGTGTGTGTGTGTGTGTGTGTGTGTGTGTGTGTGTGTGTGTGTGTGTGTGTGTGTGTGTGTGCGTGCGCGCGTGCGCGTGTGTGTGTGCGTGTGCGCGTGTGTGTTGCACCAAGTCAGTGTTGTTTTTTGTGGTGCTAAAATTGATTCCCATCATCTTTGGCCCTGCCTGTGGTTTCCTCTGGTATGCAACACAACTCGAACCGCCGGCATCGCCTTACCAGCAGGCCTTGTTGAGTCTGCATTGTTCGATCTTCCTCCTTATTCAAAGGCACTGACAAACAAACAAACAAAAAATAAATAAATAAAGCGAGAATAACTTTTCTTATTTGATAGAAGAGGTTGAACAATCACACGTTCCACTTTTTCGTCAGGCTTTTCACGCTCAAAACCAAACCACAGCCACACTGATTTGGACACTTTGGGTGCAAAATGACTTAAGGTTCCAAGTCTATAATAATTTGCACACCCTGTTATGGCTTGAATACAACAAGGACACAGAAAATAAAATAAAAAAATAAGGCAGAAAAAGAAAATGCCATGGCTGAACTTTGCAAAACTACAAGATCGTTTATAAACACCAAAACAAGACTTTGGAATACAACGTTGAATTCCAAAGTCTTTTATCAATCGCTGATCAAAAAGACAAGTCACAATAACTTTTTCTGCTGGGGACAAAATAATATGCCTTTTTGCTTCACCATGCCTTGGCACGGCTTGTTTACTTACTTAATATGCGTAGGGGTATGCAGGGACAAACATCAGCCTCCTCTCCCAGCTTCTGTTCTCCAAACACAGGCCAGGTATTGTTTGTGGAGGCATTCGCTTCCAACCCCATGGTGATGGGCAGTTATTTAAAGCAGTGGTTTTCAACCTTTTTCATACCAGCGCCCACTATTTATTCAGGATTTGAGCCACGGACCAACATTTGAGGACATTTTAGCCCCACAGACCCCAAAAACTAAAGATTTTTGTCCACAATTTAAGGCTGGATTTCAGAAACAAAACAGTCAAGCATACAGATCAAAATGACCATTAACATCCTCTAGTTGTGTAGACTTGGGCCACATGATTATTTTAACTCTTGGGAGTTAAAATGGACCCTTGCGGGTCCCTTTGGTTTCATGTTTACACTCTCAAAGAGTTACACCTACCAACTTTCCATCATTTAGCCTGTGGACTCTATCACATCGAACTATGTTTTTGTGTCCATATCACTATGTCCAAAAAGTATATAGAAATGTTTCAAAAGTAGCATGTCGACAAGCTCACGATGGGTCACATCCTAATGCTTTTACAAGCCAATAGTGGTAAAATTGGGGTTCTCAAAATGGAGTTAATTTCGCTGGTGGGGGACCACCAGAACCTGCAGGGGGTCCTCATAATAATCCCATCCATCCACGGTTTAGGTAAACTGATGTGATCCCACATGGCAAGAAAACTTCTGCAATATTTTTCATTGCAATTTGTGAAAAAAACAACAACAAGCAAGTGTTTAGATGAGGAGGTGTTTCAGGGAGGCGGCAGGTTACAATGCTGGCATTGTTAACACGATCATTATACTAATTGCTGCAATTATTCAGAGTTGGTAAACTTGTCCCCAATAATGAGAAGCAGCCTTCCATGGTCAATTGGGGTAACGACATCGACAGCATCCACATGCATCTTGCTGTCTAAACAAAAAGCAATAGTTTGGGGGATCCGGGAGCTCTTGGGAAATTGGATATTTGTCAAACTGCCAAACAGTAAGTAAGAAGGGGGCGAGCAATTATTATTATTTTTTTTGTGGACTAAGTAATTAGTGGATTATCTTAAGTCAGGAGGGAATGAGGTAAACAATGAACACAATAAAACAGTACGGTTCCCCAACTTCTTCATTTTCAAGGACTCCTCTAACTTATTACATGACTTGTTTGAATGTGTGATTCTGACTGGTCGATCGCGGCATGTAGAGAGGTCTGATATCTCCTGATAATGACCACTCTGCTCTATAACGCACCTCTGCACAGGGGCGGATGTAGCATTTCCCAATTGGGGGGGCAGGAGAAAATGGTATGGGGGCGGCTTCATCGCCCGTGTCGCGAAGCGACACGGGCGATGAATCCGCCCCCATACCATTTTCGGTAACAGGACTTTTATTAGGCAAATAAAGCATCAATAACAACATCATTTGTTGTTGAAGTTGCAACAGACATGCAGGCTGACGCAGCATGCATAAAGCTAAAGGTCTGACAAGAGAGTTTTTTTGTTTTCAATGATGAAATGCTGTTGGTTTAGTGGTGACACAGCTGTAGTTAGTAGCAGTATAGTGTATCAAATCATTTTAAATATAAGCACTTTAATATGAAATACCTTGGGTTGTTTTGCATGCTATCATGTTTGGTGGGGAAGACTGGGCATTTAGGGGGGCATTGCCCCCGCATGCCCTGCCTAGATCCGCCCCTGCCAAATGTCCTTTTTTTCCCCAAACCGCCACAACCGTTTGTGAAACCGTCACAATCTGTTTTTCAACTAACCCTAACCTAACTAACCTTAGACGTAAACTTAACCTCAGTAAAACCTATGCCTAGACCTAATCTAAATCCCAAACCCTTTTTAAAAAAGGTACAAATGGTCGCAACCCTAGGTTGAGGTCGCAACATGATTTGGCCCCTCCACGAGAAGAACTGCACAATGAAAATGACTTCTTATTGCATGTGGCCTCAGATGCAAAGGGACCTGTCTGTCACAGACCTGTAGAAAGCGTTCACACCCAGGAGACGGCTGTCTCTTCTGTGTCTCCTGTGTGTTGCAAACATGCAAATCATTTTCAATAGAAGTCATGGTTTGACGAGACAACATGGTTCCATGGGGAGGAGGAGGAGGAGGAGGAGGGCGGGAGACAGCCAGGGAGCAAGAAGCTTGTCTCCTTAAAACCACGTGACTCCCACTGAAAATGGATTGCGAGCTTGCAACACCAGTGTTGCCGACTTGGAGCATTTCTCACTACAGTATATTTAGCTTTTTTTTTCCAGACCCCTCTAGCGCCAAAATTAGTGGAAAAACTCCTGGCGGAAAATCTCGTGCTTTTTTGCTGGTGAGTTCGGGCGAAATTGTTTCACAGGCACCAGAGATGAAACCCTTGTTTTTCACCATGTTTCCTCCTATGATAGAGTCCTCCTTCCTTCCTAGAAAGGACCATTGGTAACCAAATGGAGCCTTACAGACCTGTAACTCTTGAGATCGTGAAATGAAACCAAATCGTTTGGTTTCATTTTACGATCTCAAGAGTTAAATTATATTTAATTCTGAATTACCTAATTTTCAAGAATCTACACATTTAGAAAATGTAGAAGAATTTTCACCAACATTTTGCCAGTTATCTCTCTTAAATTCGTCCGAGAGACTAAACTCAACATCAGATGGTGGTCCTCCCTGGCTAAAATGCAGAATAAATACTGTGCCCAGGTATGAAAATGGTTGAAAACCCACTGCATGGAAGTGCCACTAGTGCACTTTGGCAGTGGGCAACACTGTGCAACACACAGAACACACAAGAGACAATGAGGAGACAGCTGTCTCATACAGTAGGCGTGCACGGCCCCCTAAGCATCGACTTTCGGACCCCTGGGGGTCCCTGGATCCCACCTTGACTACCAGCTCAGAGTGAAGGCCTCTCACAGCCTTGAATGTGCATCGATCATTCATTTCTCTCTACTATATTCTATTTGAGGATATATGGGGATGTGTTGACCGTTTCACTTAGTTCTGCCTTAGCCAATGGATTATCTTGGTGGTTGTTGTCCTTGTGTGTGTGCCTTTCTGTTGACAATATTGAGTGAATCCATCACACATTATTTCTGATGGCTGAACGTTTTGCTGTAGGCAGGACATTATAAGGATAAGGGTTTAAGACCATTGAATTCTTTCAAAGAAGAGGCTGTTTGCCCTTTCTAGTTGGAAGGATTTGGTGCAACTGCCTGAGAGGAGTAAACATCAGCAAAGCATCAGGATAGACCTGTGTATACTGTAGTGTAGTGTGTGAAAAGACATTTGTACTGTATTTCACAAAGAAAAAGTTGCATGGACTGTATCATTATTCAGCTGAATACACTGTGACTCATCTTAGGATATTCTACAACTTCTTGTTTCAACCAAGGTTCATGTTTTAGGTTATTCTAGAAATTTCAAGATGAGCGTTAATTGGGTTTAATTTGCTGCTTTCTTTTCTTTTGGGGATTTTAGTTGCTTTTGACAGGGGGCAGGGGCATTCGAACATGGTCCTAAATACATAGCCTATTTGTTTACAATATTTAAATCAATGTCTTACTATACAGACCTAATAACCCCCAGGAAATTACATCTGGCCACAAAAGATTACAGGACCTACGCCTGAATGTGACAAACTGCCATATTGAGCCTATTGTACAGAGTAAAGTGCAGTGTGGTGTGCTGCCTCCTTCACATCAGTAGATCCTGTGAACTCCTGTGGTCAGTTATAATTTCCTGGGATTTATTAGGACTGTATAGTAGATAATAAAAAAAGGAATTACTTTAAAGTTTTGTAAACAAATACATACAGTATTTAGGACCAAGTTTGAATGCCCTCCATATGCCCTAAGATCTATAAAATTAAAGAACGCAACAAACAAAAAACAATTAACACCCATCTTTTACTTTCTATAATATAACAACCTAAAACATGAACTTGGAAAGAAAAAGTTGTCCTTTAAGGCTTTATGCCACAGTGATGAACTGAATGACCTACTGTATCCTTTTCACCCCTACAAGTGTTTGTCCTTCTGCAAATCTATGAAGAGCATATACTCCAAATACTGGCAATTCCATGCATTCTCTCGTTTGCTTCAGCCTGCAATGCCATGATGACGATCAAGGCCAATTTTCTGTTCCGAATACTACTTGTAAACTGCATACTGCACCAGCATACTGTATAATACATGCCAGCCTTCACAGTAGTACGGTATGTGGTGAAATATGCATTATGAAATGCAGGGGCCTTTTTAAATCTCAAGGATCCTTTTCAATTTCAAGACCACAGACCCCATTAAAAAGAAAAAGAGAAAAAAAAAAACAGAGTATCCCTATTCCCTAACCCAGAGTAATCTAGTAAGAGAGTGGCGACACAATTTGATCTTGCCGCAAAGCTGGGTGCTATGGCATTATATAGTTCCAAATATCAGGACTTCACCCCATTGAGATAGAAGAGGCACTTCCACATTTCGCTGTTACAGGAGTCCATGGTGCTAATGCCACTAGATGCCCCAACCTACACGTACCAAATGGACGTGTACAGGCCCATCAGAAATAGCAAATCTGGTGGCTCAAAATGCATTGATTCATGCAGCATTCCAAACTTGTAGATCTCCTACTTTTGGGGCTTTTCTGTGATGCTGTCAGAGGATCAAGTATGGAATTCATTGACGAGAAAACACAAAAAAAATAAAAATAAATAAATAAATAAATAAACAGCAAAAACTATTCCGTAGACAGTTATGTCACCCTGCTTAGACACGGAGGCCACAGCCACTGGCCAAAGCACTCCATTGAAAAATGATATTTGAGCTCATAAAATAGCTCATAAAACATTTGGCCAACAGCAATACAACAAAAATACACCCAGTATCATATCACATACTTCTCTGGACTCTGGAGTCTCTGGACATTTAAGAAATTATTTACAGGGGAGCGTGGCAGGTGGAGTTGAATAAAACTTATTTTTCAATATCAATGTATACTCAAATGATGCTGTTTCTGCCTTCATCACACTGCCGTAGCAGGATTAACACATGTCGCATGAGCTAATACAAAAACATTGTTTTATTTTGGCGTCCTTTAGTAGGAATTGACTATTAGCGTTCATGCTCAACAGCCTCAGTGCAACGGTATAATTTATTTGCTAAATGCAGATGCACTAGTCGTGGCATGCGTATGTTAATACGGGTCAGTGGACCTTTTTCTCACAGCAGCCATATTGACAAATAATTGTACGTTACTTCCTTCCCAGGTGTTCCCAATGACACTAATTGCTGAGGTTCTGTTCCGTGTAGCGTAGCACAGAGCCAACGTACGCAACACACACTCTTGTCGGACCTGAATGGAACAGAGCTGTAATTAGTATCACCAACATGTGATGTGAAGTGATGTGAGGCAAGAAGCATCATTATACTAGTCTGGTTAAACCACTGATTGGGCCATGTTTAATCAGGCTAACATTACACAGCGTTTTGTCACTAATGCGAGGCTTTGTCGAATGCTCCATTCTGATTGGTCAATGGCTGAATTCAGCACTCAACTCAAAGGCTAATCAAATTCAGAGTGGCTGGTTCACACCAAGATTGGAGACTCATATAGGCATTGTTCATCACTCGACGGCAGCCTACTGTAAGTGCACATCTGTTGTTTTGCTTGTGGTGGGATCGGGTGGAATGAAATGAAATGCAACATTGGAGGCTGGGTACAGATATTTAAATCGACTAGCTAAGCATCTGGCTGTCTAGCTGTCTCTAAAGTCAACTCGTCCCCGCCCCCTCAATTCATTTCCAGTCACGTGAATGTGACTCCCATTGGAAATGAATTGAGGGGCGGGGCAGAGATGTTAGATACAGCTAGACAAGCAGATGCATAGCTGTCTAGATTAATTGCCATGTGTGTACCCAGGCCTAGAGTGATGGTGACAGAATAGAAACATATACCTCTACAAGAGCCTACCAATCTCTGTTTTCTGTCATTTTTTGCCACCTTCAACATGGCAGCCATGTAAACAAACATGCTATTTTAGGTGACAAAGTAAGAAAATATTGAGTCATATGATTCTGGTTGTTGTTGTAATGGACAATATGACATCCTGGGTATGTTTGGTGCAAATGTAATCTCTGTTACACAAATGCATTCATTATTGTTGTTCTCATGTTGTTCTCATAACTAGTTTTCATGCTGCCATCACAGTGTCGTTGGAAAAGCTCTCAATAGACTGATCATTGAATGAATAACTATAAAGAATAGTTGCATATATGAAAAGTGTAAATGTAAATGTGAAGACAGCCACAGTCAAGCATGGTAACTTTCATCAATATTCTGACATGTTGGAATGCAGGGCTGTCACCTCACACAGTCATTTCTGAGTCTGGCCCACTGCATCAATGAGCAGGTTAAATAACAGCCCACTCCAGAGGGCAGCTAAAATTATTTGAAAACAGAAGGTTATGGAACAGCTGTAGGTGCAAATCATTCAGTTGACGCTAATTTTCTTCCAATTTTCTATCTTTTTTTGGGGAAGGACAGCTTTTCGTAAGCTAATGAGACAGCAGGGGCAACCTAATGCAGTAATTCCACCTCTGTCAGTGTCCACGATGGATGGACAATTGGACATTCATCATGGATTGGTGAATTAAATTCTATGACTCAAATGTTACATTGTTGTACATTATCCCTAGAACACTTAACTTAAATATATAAAAAATATATCGAAGTACAGCAACACAGGGCAACTGGTTATCTGGCACAGAGGGTTTCTGAACCAGGCAACAGGTATCCCTTCAGGCGATGGGAGGATGGCCAAAAGAGAGACGGCTTTACACTGAGCTCTACTGTTCTACACGTGACACATGGACTGTTTGTTTACAATAGTCGCTCAGATCTGCCACTTTACAGCTATGTGGCTTATTTCTATTATGAAATTTTTCAGATATACTGTATATTCTAACATAATGATTGAGTTTAAACCCAGTAATACACTGTCTGGATGTGGGCTGCAGCTCTTCGTCATGCAGTTTCTGGGCGAATAGTCACGGGACAGGTGGAACTCTATTCTTGGAATTTTACATGTTGCATTTATACAAGGTAAAAGGGGTTAAACTATTTCACAGAAAAAGGCAGGCAATCTTCGCAGAGTGATGACGTCAGAATCGTAAACACCTCTCTCTAGGCTTTAGCCTCAGGTCAACAAATTAACGTGGAATCTGTCTACATAATAGAAGGGCAAGGGCGCCTATAGCGCAGTATCAACAGCAACGCGGCCAGGCTCAGGAACAGTTCCCACCCCGCCGGCAGCCATCGGATTACTTAAGCATGGCGTGAGTCTGTCAGCAGACTGTGATGACAGGCCATGCCCTGCTCAGTGGGCTGATGACAGGCACAGCCGATAGCCTGGCCTTAGACCTTCTCTTTGCTCTTCCAGAAGCTATACTACTTTACTATGGATTATATACCAGGGACTTGCTGACAACCACCCACAGCCACGGACCATAAGCACAATGAATAATGCACATGTAATGCACAGTACACAGCAGTAGTCCGCAGCTATGTGCTCACACCCCTCGGGTACTGTGTGAACATTTATTTTGGTGGAAAAAGATACTACTTGGTTATACGGCTGTACAGTAGATAAGCTCAACGGCTGTACCGATTGTGAAACAATTTTCTAAATTAGCCTATCTGAATCTCTTTACTTACATACTGTACAAGTTAAAAAACAATTAATCACTCAATTCACTTTCAATCATTTTTCCCCCTCACAATTTCTGGAAGGTCAAGAAAGTGGATTTAGGGGGTCATGTAGGCTTACCCCTCTTGCTTTTTTTGGGGGGTGGGGGCATATGTACAACGTATATAGGTATATGGGCCCACCCATAGCAGCTGCCCGCAAGGGTCCATTTGGTTTCATTTTTACGCTCTCAAGAGTTACATCTGGTTAACCAACTTAGCTGGGGACCACCTGGAACCCTCTCCAGGACCACTTGCGGTCCTCGAGCCACTGGTTGGAAACAACTGCCCTACTTGATTCTGAATCGAGTGGCCTAGCTCAGAGAAGAACCACTGAGCTACCAGACCCCCTACTGTTGGCTGTTTTGTTAGGCCTGTGAGTCCTATGGGGGCTACAGTATTCCTCTCTAACGCCGCTAATGAGAACATATGGAACAGATGTGTAGAACGAGTTCGCGACAAGAAAAGATCATCGCACGCCCGCTACGCTACAGCGTAGTACTAATTAATGCAAGTAGTCCACTTCATAATTAGTGACGTCTGACGATGGTCCGCATTAATGCTCTGCATTTGTCGAGCAGTCGCGGTTCCGTCCCTTTTATGTCGACGGGGGGCCGAGGAAATAGTGTTCCCCGTTCATTTTCCCTATATTCAGTTCCAAAAGTAGTTATTTAAAGATCTTAAGCCTCCAACAAAGCCAACTGGGACTGTGACAAATCGTGACAATAAACACATTATCTTCGGCCGAATAAAGTATGAGATAAAAGTAAAACACACAAAACACAAGCACTACTGAATGAATAAAATAACATAGTGAGTTTCAACTTGCAGCCCTGCTATGATACATTCACACCACATAACAAGCTTCCGGTTTAAATACTGTGACATCCCAAGAGGACAGGTGGTAAATGGGTAATACATTCCCCACACACCATTGGTTTTCAACCAGCGGTCTAGGTTCCAGGTGGTCCCCAGCTAAATGATAGAAAGTTGGTTAACCAGATATAACTCCTTGAGAGCGTTTACACTCTCAAGAGTTAAATATTCATTATCTGAATTTGCCCAAGTCTACACAACTAGAGAATGTAGAAGATTAATGGGCATTTTGTCTAGTAGTATGTTTTGAACAAAAACAAAAATAATTGAAAAAAAACAAAATAATTCTTTAGTTTTGGGGTCTGGGATGCTAAAATATCAAGACTCAAATGGTGGTCCCTGGGTGGGCCATGGTATCAAAACCACTGCCATACACAAAATGGCCCCTGGAACAGAAACTACAATGCCCAGAGTGCCTGTGGCAGCAGCACACACACAGGCACACAGGTGTAGGCAGTGTGTTAGGCAGTTAATTGAAGCAGAAGTGAGAGAGCAAACACACATTGGAGAGAGACAAAGGATTCAGAAGGACTGTGTTAAGTAACAGTGTGGAATTTAAGAACATTTCAGTTCGGACAATATTTGCAGTCAAGAACATTATTCTTCCTCTGGTATGTTTTTTTGTCGCCTCATGTTGACCTATTCAAGTTATGACCCTGGGAAAATAAACCTAATTTCATTGTATACTGGAATTTCCTTTGCTTTAGTCCACACTGTTTCACAATATCCCGCCCTATGCTCCTGCTTATTACTTTCATAAATTAATATATATATTTTTTTTAACTTTGTTTTTATTTCAGTATAGGCAACTTTACATTTAAAAAGACATTCCTTAAAATTTACATTTTTTCCCCTTTTTTCACACACATAATCTCAGCTGTTTCACACCTGAATAAACAAATAATAATACATACACATACACACAGACGGTTACAGACAAACAGTTACAGACAATGAGAATAGTAACAAAAAATAAATTAAAAAAAAGATAGCGTATAGACCTAAGTACAGGAGAACGAATTAATAGGGTGCAGATGCAATCGTGAGGGCGCCGGACGTTCCGTGGAGGAGGAAGGATCAAGAAGACACCTCTAGTGTCTACTTACTCGCTAATAAAGGTGCCACCGGATCCCATCTTTTACTAAATAGGTTTGGTTGTAGCCTTAAGGCATATGTAATTTTCTCCATATGATAGATATCCCAAACTTTTTCCAACCACATTCTGTATGTTGGAGGTTCTGGTTTTAGCCAATTGATTGTGATACATTTAGTGGCCGCTGTAAGCAGCACATGTAACAGGTAAATGTTGGATCTACCCTCCAGGCCCTCCGGCACCACTCCCAACAGCATTACCAAGGGGTCTTCCGGAATATTATGGCCTATAAAGACTAATTCCAATGCTTCCGATATCTCCCCCCAGAATGATCTCAATTTGGGGCACGTCCAGAAAATGTGAGTGTGAGTCCCGATATGTGCTCCGCATCCCCTCCAGCACCTGATTAATATATTGACCCAAAACAAACAAAAGTATTCCTTGAGCTTGGTGCTTCCTGGTGTTCAGTTACAGCACAGTTGGAAAACAATGAAATGGCTTGATCAAATAGAGTCCATTTTCGGTTGGTGCTTATATAGTCTATTTTTCACTCATGGTTTCAAAAAGTGTGTGTGTGTGTGTGTGTGTGTGTGTGTGTGTGTGTGTGTGTGTGTGTGTGTGTGTGTGTGTGTGTGTGTGTGTGTGTGTGTGTGTGTGTGGTGTGTGTGTGTGTGTGTGTGTGTGTGTGTGTGTGTGTGTGTGTGTGTGTGTGTGTGTGTGTGGTGTGTGTGTGTGTGTGTGTGTGTGTGTGTGTGTGTGTGTGTGTGTGTGTGGCTCTGCCGAGCGAGCGTTGGAAACAACCGTTAATCAAGCCGGGAGCAGCCGCATAGCTGGTGCTCCGAGTGACCAATCAAGCATTCAAACAAGCCATGTAATGAATACCATTATTTTAGGTGTAAACACCAAACAAAACAGAACTCTGTGCTCACTGTTTGTCTTCATGTTGGCCGTAGACTAGTATTATCTCTAACTCAAATGCTCCCAGCGCAGCATTAATACTTATATTTGAGCTGTGCAAGCCGACAACAGGCCTGACGTTAATGTGGCCTACATACACGCTCTCACCCTGCACAGAGTCCTCGTGCTGTTGGGCTGATATGACTTTGACAATATTGACCATTCCATCTGTTTATTTGCTTACAAGTTCCGGGAGAAACAGAGGCTGTAACAACCATATAATTGGACCATACTGTATCATACATTTCATTATATGAATAATAGCAAAAAATAAGCATTTCCACAATCTCACACATGTTGCAACGTGATGCATCGTGAGCTTTTATATCCATTTATTTTTCTTTCACTATATTTCAGTGGTTTTCAATCTTTTTGATACCAGGGCCCGCTACTTATTCAGCATTTGAGCCACAGACCACCATTTGTGTGACATTTTTATCCCCACAGATCCCAAAACTAAAGATTTCTTTTGCTTTTTTCCGCAATACCAGGCTGGATTTCGGAAACAAGACAGTAAAACATACAGATCCAAATGACCATTAATCTTCTACAGTGTCTAGACTTGGGCTAATTCACATGATGAATATTAACTCTGAGAGTGTAAACATGAAACCAAAATGGACCCAAAAGGGTCCATTTGGTTTCATTTGGTTGGTTAACCATTTAGCTGGGGACCACCTTTAACCTTCTTAAGGATCAATGGTGGTCCCCGGACCACCTGTTGAAAAAACTATTAAGATATTGATGGTACCTTTTTTGAAACGTATACCGACATGGCCGAAATAGGGAAAACAGGTTTATGTACGGTATAAAGCAGGCTACAAGCACACTCCTCAACACTGGCACAAGCTTTCTTTCCTCTTCTTTCAGTGGAGAAAAAGGACACATGAAAATATGTTGGCCTCTTGCCTGTGGCAAGCCCCTTTTGTGTAAGCCCTGCGAAATAACAACCCCTGTTTCAAATCAAGAGCAACCTCAAATTCCTCAAGCCATTTCTTGACAATGATGCTTAACGCTGCTATTTGTGTGGGCACACAGTGTAAAGTCAGGGGCGGATGTAACATTTCCCCTTTGGCGGGGCAGAAGAAAATGGTATGGGTGCAGCTTCATTGCCTGTGGCTTCGTGCCAGGGACAATGAAGCTGCACCCATACCATTTTCGGTTACAGGACTTTTATTATGCAAGTAAAGCATCAATAATAACATCAGTTGTTGTTGAAGTTGCAACAGCCACGCAGCATGCATAAAGCTAAAGGTCTGACTCCGAGAGTTTTCTGTTTTGTATGATGAAATGCTGTTGGTTTAGTGGTGCCACAATTAGTTAGTAAGTAGTGTTTCTAATCATTTTAAATAAGCACTTTAATTTGAAATATCATGGGTTGTTTTGCATGCCATTGTGTTTGGTGGGGCAGACTGCATGGGCATTTAGGGGGGCATTGCGACCCCCCATGCCCATGCCTACATCCGCCCCTCCATAAAGCCTATTCCGAAAGCAGCCGTCATTTTTTCTCCCCTTTCCATTTCATGCCTGCAGGGACCATGGTGGTACTCTTGTGGATCACACAACTCTGCAAAAGACAAGGAAGGTGAGTCAAAGCCCTCTTTCCCCAGACCTCCAAAAAACCCAGACATATTGCTGACTGAGACATATTTCCCCTCCAGCTACTCTTGCCCCTGGACTGCCGGGATTGTGTGTTCTTGTGGGAGAATTAGACCTAGATGAATTCATCAAATGCAACACACATTTTTTATTTATTTTTCTTGTTTCGTGTCTGGGTAGTTCTAGGTTGTGGTCTGGTCTTCAGATAAACGTCGGGGGCGAGCACCTCCTTCAGGGAGCTTCCATTTGTAAAGATGCTTTTTGAATCAAATGGAATACCATATTTTTGAAATGCCATCTCTTATTCAGTGATACTCAGACTGCCTTCTGACCCCAAAACACGTCTCGGCTACATTTAAAATGGGGGCCTGCGTGATTTTTTTTTCTCTCCGAGAGAGAAATGCATCTCTGTGTTGATCATACATGCATGATGTACAGTATATCATGGTCATACATGCATGTGCCGGTGCAGCAAGAACCATATGGTTAACTTAACACCTTCAGCACCCAGGAACCCTTAGCACCCATTAAATCAGTGCATCCTTGTTCGTTTCCATCCGGACCGAGATACAGGCGCACATGGCGTCACCGGACTTAATCTTAGATGTGGCTAAGATTATCGCCAAGACAAAGGACCAACAAAGGGACATCATATACTTCCTACCACGAATAACGATAGTGCCACTATGGGCCAGCAAAAACAAGCGCTTTAATTCAAATTTCAGAGCTTTTGATTTAGATCAGGAGTTATTGGCACTCAAAGGTTTTTCTAACCGTCAGTTGTAATGAGACCGGACGACTTTTGGATGATGAACCTGCCGATTGATGGCAAGACTGTCTCAAACCAGAAGATATCATACAGTACAGCAGCCTCCGGAGCTCCGATTTAGAATATCTCCTGTTGTCTTGATTACAATTCGTCTCTGAGACACTGCGACACTCTTTATGCAGACAGTGTTCTCCGTTTTGGCAGCTTATAGTGTTAATTGAGCGGCAACAAATTTTGGCCTGCCAGAACCAGCCATCTCCCCCAAACACAGACCAATTATGAACAACTCGGATGGATTCGAACCCCTATAGCCTAGAAGACCCCATGATGGTGGACTCAGGTAGCAACCTTACCCCCCTCTGTGCCACTTGACGGCCCCCAAACAGGTATTTTGATGTTATGGATAACACAAAAATGAGTAATGGTCATGGTTGGGGGCTCTAGGCCATGCCCATCCAGGCGTGGCGGTTGTGTTCCTGTGGTGTTAACCCGGCTGCATTGGTGCAGCACTGAGGGTGGCAGGCCTTTTATTTCCGCTTGGTGAGCTGTAGCTAACGAGCTCAGCTACAGCTGCAGGTGTGTGGCCTGCAGGCTGGACCGGCCAGCGTTGGAAATGCCATTGCTGTTGGGCAGAAACCTATTATCTCCATCCATAATTTAAGTTATTGTGTTCATCCTTTCGTGCATGAATGCCCTACTTAAAGGGCTTCCACCATGAATTTAAAGAAGAATTCCAACCCAGGAGTCTGTCTTACTTTTATTTGCAAATTTGATTTATTTCCAAAAAAGTTTTCCAGTTATTTTGTGAAAACACTCCTTAGTGGCCGTTTCCCCTACCCCACCATAAGCTTGGAATGGGGCTACTGGATGTTGTTCAATTTCAACGATTTCCATCGCTCCAAAATGCATTTTTTTTTACTATATATTCTCTCTCCACCATGTCAGAGTGTTGACACTCACACTTTTGGTTCAGCAGTGGTTCAGCCATAAACTGTGAGCCACGCCCAACACCTTTTGACACAGCTGAATCACTGCTGAACTGAAAGTGAAAGTGAAAGTGAGTGTCAACACACTACTGACATGGTGGAGATAGAATATATAGCAAAAAATCCCTTTTGGGGTGATTTCACTAAATAACAACTGGACCACTTCTTTGGGAAGTAATAGTGCAACTATACATTATTCCCACAGTGATTATTCTATTTTTTGATTATTTGATGAATCAAATGATCTCAAAGGATTCTCTTAAACCTAAACTTAAGCTTTTCTACATCAATGACTCGATTAATGTTACAGCAGTGCTACAACGGTTACTACAAAAGTTTCACAATATATTTGAAAATGTTAGAAGTTAGAATTGTTTTTAAGAACATCCATGATGCAATAACACTGAAGTGTTTTATTAAATGACTATCAATTCTGATTTTTAATGTTGTACTGCTCCTTGATAGATGATGTGGCCCACAGATAAAGACACAAACTCCACACAGAAAGGCCCTTTCGCCAACCTCGCCTCGGGTATGTTTACCGATGATGCAGAGGAGGAGACACACTGCAAGCACCCACAGCGATGTTCCTAAAGTGGAATCGAAACCCAGAACCCAGGGGCGGATCTAGGCATAGGGGGGCAACCTTGCCCCCATAAATGCCCAATCTGCCCCACCAAACATGATGGCATGCAAAACAAACCAAGAAGCAAAACGACCCATTTCATCATTGAAAACAGAAAACTCTGAGTCAGACCTTTAGCTTTATGCATGCTGCGTGTCTGTTGCAACTTCAACAACAACCAATGTTATTATTGATGCTTTACTTGCCTGATAATAAAAGTAACCAAAAATGGTATGGGTGCGGCACCCATTTCCCCATTTCCGCACCCCATTTCCGCACCCATTTCCCCATTTTCTCCTGCCCCCCAAATGGGGAAATGTTACATCCGCCCCTGCCAGAACCTTCTAGCTCTAACCACTATGTGCCACCCATGGCCCTCTTTGCTACTTTTGAATTGGAATCCATGAAAAGGTTTTGGCCATAATGAGCTTTCCGTCTGACAGAGCCCATATTTACAGCCCTTCAATCACCCTGCTGCTCCATCTGGACATGGGCAAACACATTTATTGAGATGTTTGAAGGAGAGAGAGCGCCGTAATTAGGATGGAATCCATATTAATCTGCGTTTACGTCTCTGGCACAGCCATTAACCATGATCTGTGTAGCCTGTCTCCGTGCATTTTGAGGGCCAGCTTTACTTTTACAGACAAGCGTAAATTAATGTCACTCTAAGCCTTTGGGCATCTGGGAATAGGATCAGTGGTAGTTGTGATGTATTTCTTTATGCTAATTTGTTTTCGTTCAACAGGGTGGCTGTCATATCCCATTAATATGGAGGCCCTGCTGTATTCTACATGTCTTCAAAATTAAGTAGATGGATCTTTATTGTCATTAAGCAAATGCATAAAATGCACAAGAGAACAAAGAGTAATTTCACTTGCTTTTAGTATGTTATTTGAGAGAACTCAAATGTGATGAAAATCTAAAATCCTAAAGAATCCTTTATTTCTAAAAATAAAAAATAAATAAAAATAGAAATAAATAAATATTTCATAGGGAGACAGATATTGCACAATATGAGTCCTTATAGCAGCTTATAGAGGTAAAGGTTAGGGGATATATTGCACTTGTTCAACAGACAGATATGGCTTGGTGGGGGAAGAAGCTTTTGGTCTTGTAGCAGTAGCACTGCAACATAATAAAGAATTTATTTTAATAAGTCTTTAAAAGTGCATTCTGTATTATTTAATAATTCTGAGGCAACGCACTCTGTCAAGGGTAAGGTTCTATATGTCTTCTAAGCTGTCTATTTTGTGATTGTGGTTATTATTTTGGAGGGTTTACTTTTTCATGAGTTTATATCATCTGATTGTCTGTGGATGGCCTCACGCAGGCCCGGATATAACATTTTCCCAATTGGGGCGGGGGGGGGGGGGGGGGGGGGGGGGGGGGGGGGGGAATTAAAATGGTGTGCCGGTGGCTTCATCGCCCGTGTTGCTTCGCGCCACAGGCGATGAAGCCGCCCCAACACCATTTTTGGTTACAGGACTTTTATTTGGCAATGAAGCATCAACAATAACATCAGTTGTTGAAGTTGCAACAGGCACGCATGCATGAAGCATCAACAATAACATCAGTTGTTGAAGTTGCAACAGGCACGCATGCATAAAGCTGTCTGACTTTTCATTTTTGAATAACAAAATGGTATTGGTTTAGTGATGCGCCAATTGTAGTTAGTCAGTAGATAGTGTTTCAAATCATTTTAATTGTAGGAACATTAATATGAAATTTGAAATATCTTGGTAATTTGGGTTGTTTTGCATGCCATATTTAGGGGGTCATTGCCCCCCCCCATGCCTAGATCCGGCCCTGGACTCACGCATAAAGTAGGCGGAGTTTACTGGACTGATGGGCAAAAGAAACAGAACATGGAGTCTACGAGGGACCTGGATAAGTTTGTTTGTTTTATCGTTTAAAAAACGCTATAGCTCCTAGAACGGTTGTTGTGCTCACTTTGTGGAGACATTTCGAGACATTCTTCTAAACTGGTGAGATCTTTGGTCTTTTGTTTCTTCTGTTGCTTGTTGTTGTTGTTGTTTCTTCACAGAGTAGGCCTACTCACTGTGTGCATTGCTTTCGCTTCTGAGTTGGATTAAGTTTTCGTTGGGATCAGAGCCTTAGAAATAGACAGAGTTGCGACATTGAGGGGGCAGAAAATAGCCTGGTCACGTGGCTCATGTACTCGCGCGAGCACATAGGCTCCAATGCATTCAGTAACTTCCGGCTGTCACTATCCCATAGGAGTCTATGTAGAGGAGCCGCCATTGCACTGGCCCCATGAAGTGAACGGAGTTGGCGTAACTCTGTATTTCCAAAGCTCTGGTTGGGATCATTTATACGTTGCGTTGGAGTGACTTTTACGTCCAGGAGGGAGCGACAGCTTGTTTGAAAACAGCCGCCACTGAACTACTCTAGGCCAGTGGTTTTCAACCTTTTTCACCTCAGGGACCTTTATTCAGGATTTGAGCAACGGACCACCATTTGAGGATATTTTAGCCCCACAGACCCCCCCCCCCCCCCCCAAAGATTTATTTTGCTTTTGTCCATAATTCCTGGCTGGATTTGGGAAACAAAACAGGCAAAACATAGGCTACATTCCAAAATGGCCAATTCAGATGATGAATATTTTAACTCTTGAGAGTGTAAAAATGAAACCAAATGGACCCGCAAGGGTCCATTTGGTTTCATTTTTACACTCTCAAGAGTTACATCTGGGTTAACCAACTTAGCTGAGGACCACCTGGAACCCTCTCAAGGACCACTGGTGGTCCCCAGACCACTGGTTGAAAACCCCTGCTCTAGGCAGTAAGCGCGTGCGTGCGCAAGCAAGATACCGACGGTTCATTCATTAATTTACCCAGCACTGCTCAAACGCTCTTAATTCCCAGGGGCGGATCTAGGCATGGTCATGGGGAGGGGCAATGCCCCCCTAAATGCCCAGTCTGCCCCACCAAACATGCAAAACAACCAAAGATATTTCAAATTGAAGTGCTTATATTTTAAATGATTGTAAACACTACTGCTGCTGCTAACTACTGTAACTACATTTTGGCACCACTAAACCAACAGCATTCCATCATTGAAAACAGAAAACTCTCTGAGTCAGACCTTTAGCTTTATGCATGTGCGTAATGTGTGTAATATGTGTTGCTTTACTTGACTAATAAAAGTCCTGTAACCAGAAATGGTATGAGTGCGGCTTCATCGCCTGTGGCGACACGGGCGATGAAGTCGCCCCCATACCATTTTCACCTGCCCCCCCAATTGGGAAATGTTACATCCGCCCCCGGGGATATCATTTTCAACCCTGGATTCTGTTGGCCCATAAAATAATCATTGAAGGACCCCCAAAATGATCTAATATAAGGATCAATCCCCATTATCCCCCAGTAGATTTTGATTCAATTTTGTGCTTTTCCCCTTCAAAAATACCAGATCTACAGGTCTACAATGTATATCTCCTATTTTTTAATGTCATGTCTGTCTATCTATCTAATGACAGACATGAATTAGATGTGCAAAACATTCAAAAGCTGTGCTGTCTGTCCTTGCAATCTTCATGAAAAATGGAAGTGACCCAACCTTGATGACAGTGGTGAATTGTTTATATGAATAATAATAATGGTTAAGGTTATGCACCATGAAACTAACATGAGTTAGTGACAGAATGTCCTTCATTTGACTACAATTACCTCATGTTGGATAGTGGAAGAGGACTGGAAGTATAAGTTGAAAGTACAAATCATGCTAAATTGAACTGCAAAACAAACGCTGCCAGACGAAATGTGTTTAGGACACCACTGGCAGTTTAATGTTTGAAATAATAGATTGATGTTGCATAATGATATTGCCAGAGTATGCATCCATTATTGTAAGTATGAGGCTCACAGCTGGCGTTAATTTTACATCAACCGTCTGAAATTGGTTCACATCAATCTTTTTAGTCGCCAACTGTTGCTCCAGAGTCAACATAATAATATTCTCCATATCCGTCCCACCCCTTCTCTCCCTCTTTTCTGTTCACACATGCAGCCGTGCACACACACTGGTGCACATGCAAGAATGCAGGCACGCATACATCTACGCAAGTGTGCGCGCGCACACACTACGGTGGTCTTTATGGTCATGGTCACTGTAGGAGAGATGGCGAAATCATTTTGCGACTGTGACCACTGGCGGTGACCACCAAAAAACGGTTGTGATCTTTGCCATGACCTCTATGAATAAGTTGCAGCTGTTGGCCAAGAGCCGCGACAGTTCTTCACTGGTCGCTACTAAACCTTACCCCTAACCATAAACAACTGCCATGACTGTTGTAATTCGGCCATTGGTTGCGGCAATTGGAAGATAACATTCTTCAGTTGCAACCGTTTTATAGCGGTCACGAACAGCGGTTCTTGGTTGCAAAATGATTTCGTCCTCCTGCACAATAGTAGAGATGTAGTAAGCAGGCACATCATCAGAATATGATAGATTTCCTTGATTTCACCTTTATGTTATGATGATCATTTCTGAGTGAGTAAAGTCTGCCGTTAGGCGAACGTGCAAAAAAAATGGTGATCGGCTAAAAGTATGTTTTATTGTAGACAAATCAATTTACACGTTATAAGTATCAGTGGTCACGTCACTGGTAGGTTCGCCAATAAAACAATAAATCAATTAGTAGCGAAACGGTTAATCAACATCCTAGAATGATGCCATGCATTTGATGTACTGGGAATACGTCGTGTTGTCCTTGCTTCACTCTGGATTAAGAGCGTCTGCCTGAATTGTGAATGTAAAGGATTAGTCAAGTGACGTTAGGCCTGTGCATAGAGGAGGGATGAGTCTGGGACTGGACAATCGTGCTCAGGGTTTTTCTCATCCAACAAACTAAAAGAGGGTGAAAGGAAGAGATTAGGATCACTTAAACTGCTTATTCATCATATTCAGCACATAATGTCGGCCTAATGACTTCAGTGGCCAGTGGCCACCTTAAGCTCCGGGGAAAATTCTTTTCAACTACATTAAGAATATTTGATGCGGAAAAGTTTCGGCCAAATAAATCAACTAATGAGCTATGTTTTTTTTGTTTTGTTTTTCCTTTTTCGAGCTCGCTCTGTATGGGGTGAAGTGTGTTTACTAAACCAACTTATTGTAATGAATGCCATTACTATGCAAAGATCACAAAGTCTTTGGTAGTGTCGGGAGTGAGTTTTTTTGTGTGTGTGTTGTTGTGCTCATCATTTATTTATTTACTTATTGGGAGGATTCAAAGAGAAAACGTGTGCAATGACTGTTCCCATGAAGAATGCAGTAAACAAGTAGCTTAGTTACACCAAACTGACCCTTAAATGAACCAATAAACACAGCCAGGGAGCTCTCTTAATTAGGAATTAACATCAACACGGGGGAAGGCACACGGCTAGCCTTGGTGTGAAGAACTCTGTTCTGTCTATATGGAAACCAAGCGCTAATATATTATTTCAGAAATTATGATGCGTTCTGATACCAGTAAGAGGAAGGAGCGTGTCTTGACTCGTTTTTGGCCGGAACACTTTTTGGTGATTTGAGCTTTGAGCACGGAGTGGCACGCTATGAACTTGTAGGTCTGATATTTTTGAAAATGGTGGAAATGTGACGCAATTCTTTGAATTATTTTTCAGTTCAGAATAGTTTAACTATACACAGTGAAATTGTCAGCTGATACATGCTAAAACTACTCTGACTATTTTGCAGATTAAACACTCTCTCACAGCACATTTCACCCATAGTTTCTGCAGCATGCGTTAACTTATCAGTGTTGTGTATGTATGATTTTTTTTGTTTACTCGTCTTTCCTATTACTTTGATTCATGTTGTCTTTTAAATCTTACGGTAGCCAATAATTGTTTTTTCCCCCCTTTCTTCTCCGCAAAAGTGGTTGTTATGCCAATTGATTTCTCGCCTCACACACACAAGGTCTCCGAGGCACTTGCCCATCGGGCAAGTGCAAGTCAGGTTCTACTTGCCCTCAGGTCATGGTCACTTGCCCCCCACGTTCCAGGTGGTCCCCAGTTAAGTTGGTTAACCAGATGTAACTCTTGAGAACGTAAAAATGAAACCAAATGGACCCCTGCGGGTCCATTTGGTTTCATTTTTACACTCAAGAGTTAAAATTCATCATCTTAATTAGCCCAGGTTTACACTGTAGAAGATTAATGGTGATGTGATTAATTTTGATGTGTTAATTTGCCTTTTTTCTTTCCCAAATCCAGCCTGGAATTGTGGACAGCTAGAAAGCAGGGAAAGACACAGAGGCAGAGTGCAATGACTGCCTTCAAGACAAATTTATCTTGTGTTGTGTTATAGTGCACTAAGTTGCACACTTGCCCGATCGGGCAACCAGCTAGCAGTCTTCACTTGCCCCACCATTTTTTTTACTTGCCCCGGGCAAGCGGGCAAGTGTTAGTGTCAAGCCCTGCACACACATTACTGTGTTGTCACTGCTGTGTGCATCCTACCTGCCTCGCCTGCTAGTGTGTAGTGCGACATAAACCGCAAGCACATTCCCAGACTATACATTCACAGGATCTAGAGGGGGGGCAGGGGTGGGCATGGCCCACCCAAACGTGCATCCTACCCACCCAATGAAAAGTGGTCAGTCAGTGGTTTTTCAACCAGTAGTGATCCTTGAGAGAGGTCCAGGTGGTCCCCAGGCTAAATAGTGGAATGTTGGTTAACCAGATGTAACTCTTTGAGAGCGTAAAAATGAAACCAAATGGACCCTTGCAGGTCCAATATTCATCATGTGAATTAGCCCGAGTCTACACAACTAGAGACTGTCGAAGTTTGTTTCCCTGTTTTGTTTTCCAAATCCAGCCTGGAATTGTGGACAAAAGCAAAATAAATCTTTAGTTTTGGGGTCTGTGGGGCTAACATGTCCTCATATGGTGGTCCATGGCTCAAATGCCAGATAAACAGTGGGCTCTGGTGTCAAAAAGGTGGAAAACCACTGCTTCATATGAAAAACTTTGGAGTTGCCCACCCTGCTATTCTTCCAGCCCACGCTAGTAGGGCTGGCTAAATCCGGCCCTGTACATGCAGTAGGTCGAGAAGATCTGATTGACAAGTAACATGCTGGGAATTATCGCTTGATAACAGCGAAGCGGACAGAGCATCAGCTCTGCATATTTTCATGTTTTACCTCTACACCTAACCTCCAATCAACTTGTGCTGTAGATTTGCTTTTTTGATGCTTCACAAGTTGATCGTAGTCTCTAGTTGAGACCACGACAATCAAAGTATAGGTATAGGTCAGTGGTTTTCAACCTTTTTCATACCAGAGTCCACTATTCTGCATTTTAGCTGAGGACCACCATGTGATGTTGAGCTTAGTCTCTCTGACCCAAAACTAAGGAATTTCACGTTTGTCTCCACAATTTAGGAGAGACAAAATATCGGTCAAATTAACAATTCTCCTACATTTTCTATTTAGATTTTTGAAAATGTATTTCAGATGTTAAAATATAATTTAAGTCTTGAGAGCGTAAAATGACCCTCACGCGGGTCCATTTGGTATCATTTTACGATCTCAAGAGTTACAAATCTACAAGGGTCCATTTGATTACCAACTGTCCATCATATAGCTGGGGACCACCTGGAAACCTCTCAGGGACCACTGGTGGTCCCTAGACCACTGCTTGAAAACCACTTGTATACAGGTGTAGGTGTAGGTGTATAGGTAGATTAAGGCCCCTCATCCCTAAACCTTTTTTTTTTTTTTTTTTTTTACTATTTTGAACCATATTTTTGAATAGTTAAAATGGCCTGTCTGCAAGCTCACAATGTGTTAATGTAGACTGGCAAGTTGAACTATTGAAAAATGCTTTTCAATTATTAAAAAAAGGCTAAGGCTTTTAGTGAGTGATGAAAATTGAGCCCTATAAGCCCTGTGATGATCCTGGAAGTGTAAAATACTATTATTCGATAACTGAAGCAATGAAGTTTTGAACCTGTGAAGAGTTTTGAACGAGAACGTGGCCCTTTTATATAGTTTCCACAGCATCCAATTGCCATTTGATGGCAACAATTCATCTCTTGTCTTCACCGCCAGACATAATATCAAACCTAATTTATGCTGCTGTGGGGGGAAAAAAAAAACGAAAAAGAAAATGAGGAACTGCAAGTCGGTGTTGACAATAAGTTAAAAGCATCCCCCAATGCAGGCAAATGAATATGAATTGATGCCAACACAACCCAGCCCTTGTCTTCACACATCCAGACTTACAATAACCCTATACAGTATACTGCGCTTTCGGTGGGGGAGAGTGACTGTTCTTCAACTCAGAAAGTGCTTGATGTGAGGCGCGTTGACACTTTTAGTCTTCCAAAGCTTCAGTCCTACGCAATGTAGTTAACGGCACATCTGAACTGAAAAATAATTCTTTGTGCTACATTTTCACCTTTTTCAAAAATATCAGACCTACAAGCTCATAGCGCGCCACTCTGTGGCACGCTATGAGCTTGTAGGTCTGACATTTTTCTATAACTAAAGTAATGCGATGCTAAGTAATGCTAATAATGCTAAGTAATGTTAATGCTAAGTACTGTTAATAATGCTAAGTAATGATAAGTATTGCCAATATTGCTAATAATGCTAATTGATGGTAGTATGCTGGTAATGCTAAGTATTGCTAATGCTAAGTAAGAACAGTAATGCTAAATAATGCTAATGAAAAGTATTGTCCATAATGCTAACAATGGTAATGGATGCTAATAATGTTAAATAATGCTAAGAAATGCTTATTCTGTAAAATATAGCTTCAGTGTTCCCTACGCAATGTAGTTAACGGCACATCTGTCACATCTGTCCCCTGACTCTCTCCATCGCTGCCACGGAGACAAATCAGCCCCCGGGTGTGTTTATCTCCCATTCTTTTTCCCTGATTGTGTTTTTTGGTCCAAACAAGCTTTATTCAACAGCCCACATAACTATAAAGAACCGATGATGGCAATAATACAATAAAATTGCCGACATACAGGCTCACATCACGTTGTGTGCCACACAGGCATGTAGGAAAAAACATCCCCTCCCTTACCCCCTTAACCCATTTTCTCCTGGCATGAGATTGTACTTTCTGACACTAGAATCTAGTTTCTAGCACGAGATTCCAGTTTTTCTGAAAAGTAGATATTTCTGTGTCAGCGATGCTCAAAATATTTCATGCCAAGGACCCCTTGAATTGTCTGTGTTTTGCAGGCTGCGGACGACCCCCCCCCATCTGAAAATCTCCCATGCAGAAACAAAGATTTGAGTTAATAATGTTTGCTCCGACAAAAAATAATATTCGCAGATTTGCACCATGCTTTGCACCATGTTTTAAGGATTTTCCAAAAATAGCAGACCTACAAGCTTGTATCGCGCCACTCGGTGGCGCGATATGAGCTTGTAGATCTGCTATTTTTCAAGAGTTAAAGCTAGTTAATGCTTGAAACACCCTATACAGAATGGGTTAACCCTGAATAAATAAGCATTAACGGCTGCATATTACCTGCAGCAGCGATTCTGTATGTTGAGGCTTGTTCCCTTCTGTATATCTTTTCCTTCTGCCTGACGTGCATTGACACAGTGTCGCGTCCATAACCATATAGGTAGATCTAGAAATGATGGGCCCCTGGGCCATACAAAAGCGTCTTTTTTTTTCTCTCTCTCTCTTCCCGACATGGCGCTTAGTGTCTGAACACATGCAAATTATGACATGCCTGCGATATTTACCTGCATTTCGGCACGATTTAAAGAAAGGAATTGGATTGGAAAAAAAAACACCCAAAACAGCTAAGCCTAATAAACGCAAACGGAGGGTTTAAACACCATATCAGGAGTTTGCCACCCCTACCGAACATAACGCTTGTCGATCGTTGTTCTGTTGCATTTCATTTGGGACAATTTTGAAAAGATTTGGCCCACACACCCTATCCCATGCATGCGAATGGCGTTCTCTCAGATTCAGCCCCTTCAATGTTCCTGATATCGGCAAATCAATTAATCAGCCATTTCCAAGGGCCGTGTGCGTCACTCTTATTCACTACTACCCCATTCTTTTGGGTTTGATGGTCAAGCGGACGTTAAAGCTCAGGGGCCGCCTGGGCCTAACAGGCCCGGTGGATAATCCTCCCCTGTCTATAACAGCCTCCCTAAACACACTTATTGATGCAAGGTTGACAGGACTCACTTCTGATAACAAGTCTTTTTTTTGGTCTTCTTGTCACATTAGGCCTATGCAATTAGGAACTAGTTACGTAATAGTGTGTGTGTCTGTGTGCGTGCCCTGCGTGCACACTTGAACGAACCGATTGCAGCTGCTGATAATACTACTACTAATAATAATAATAAATATAGCTGCAAGCAGCAATAAAACGGGATCAAGCAAGCAGCAATAAGGAGTAAGAACAATACGCACAAATAAGCCCTAGAAACATGGGAGCCTGAACTTCAGAAATCAGGTAATTATGGGAGCAGGGCAGGGTTTTTGATTCCTGCCCTGACTGACTCACACATTGTAATCTGGTGTGACTGAGTGAATGATTGGTGAGCTGTGAGTGAGTGGTGAACTGAGCTATGAACTGTCATTAGTGACAACATGGCCGAATAGTGACAGTCAAACAGCCTTGCCCAGCCATGAGGCCCATAGGGCACGTGCCTATCTCCTGTTTCTGTAGCATGAGGCAGCTTGATGTACAAGTACACCCTCTGGACATGACGCTAGTATGACACAGGGTCTTACCCCCAATCCAACCCTTGATGCTGAGTGCCAAGCAGGGAGGCATTGGATCCCGTTTTTAGAGCCTTTGGTATGACCCGGCCGGGAATCGAACCCCGGCCTCCCAGTCTCAGGGCGGACACTCTAACCACAAGGCCACTGAGTTGCTGAATGAGTAAATGATTGGTGAGCTGTGAGTGAGTGGTGAACTGAGCTGTGAACTGTCATTAGTGACAACATGGCCGAATAGTGACAAAACACAACATGGCCGAATGGTGACAACCACCATTACATTGAGTTTTACCCTGGGTTACACATAGAACCATGAACTTAGATGTAGAAGACCACATGAGATTGTGCATGATTGACTCATATTACTAGGTGTCCGTGCCGGGATTTGAACCCAGGAACTCTCATTTCCAAGTCATGCGCTCTACCAATGAGGCTACCCAACAGACACAAGACATACTGGAAACAACACACACATTCAGTGGACTGCTTGGTAAATGGTAAATGGTGCATTTATATAGTGCCTTTATCCAAGGCGCTTTACATTGTGCATCACATTCACCCATTCACACACACATTCATACACTGATGGCAGTGGGACAGGGAAACATCGACACTAACTCTGCAGGAGCCCGGGATCGAACCGGCAACCTTGTGGTTACCATCCGGTTACTCTACCTCTGAGCCACTACCGCTCCTTAAATATGCACAAATAAGCCATAGAAACATGTAAGAAATACATCATGTGATTGTGGAGAAACAGCCGAATAGTGACAAAACACAACATGGCCGAATGGTGACAACCACCATTACATTGAGTTTTACCCTGGGTTACACATAGAACCATGAACTTAGATGTAGAAGACCACATGAGATTGTGCATGATTGACTCATATTACTAGGTGTCCGTGCCGGGATTTGAACCCAGGAACTCTCATTTCCAAGTCATGCGCTCTACCAATGAGGCTACCCAACAGACACAAGACGTACTGGAAACAACACACACATTCAGTGGACTGCTTGGTAAATGGTAAATGGTGCATTTATATAGCGCCTTTATCCAAGGCACTTTACATAGATTGTGCATCACATTCACCCATTCACACACACATTCATACACTGATGGCAGTGGGACAGGGACACATCGACACTAACTCTGCAGGAGCCCGGGATCGAACCGGCAACCTTGTGGTTACCATCCGGTTACTCTACCTCTGAGCCACTACCGCTCCTTAAATATGCACAAATAAGCCATAGAAACATGTAAGAAATACATCATGTGATTGTGGAAACACAGCCGAATAGTGACAAAACACAACATGGCCGAATGCTGACAACCACCATTACATTGAGTTTTACCCTGGGTTACACATAGAACCATGAACTTAGATGTAGAAGACCACATGAGATTGTGCATGATTGACTCATATTACTAGGTGTCCGTGCCGGGATTTGAACCCAGGAACTCTCATTTCCAAGTCATGCGCTCTACCAATGAGGCTACCCAACAGACACAAGACGTACTGGAAACAACACACACATTCAGTGGACTGCTTGGTAAATGGTAAATGGTGCATTTATATAGTGCCTTTATCCAAGGCGCTTTACATAGATTGTGCATCACATTCACCCATTCACACACACATTCATACACTGATGGCAGTGGGACAGGGACACATCGACACTAACTCTGCAGGAGCCCGGGATCGAACCGGCAACCTTGTGGTTACCATCCGGTTACTCTACCTCTGAGCCACTACCGCTCCTTAAATATGCACAAATAAGCCATAGAAACATGGAAGAAATACATCATGTGATTGTGGAAACACAGCCGAATAGTGACAAAACACAACATGGCCGAATGGTGACAACCACCATTACATTGAGTTTTACCCTGGGTTACACATAGAACCATGAACTTAGATGTAGAAGACCACATGAGATTGTGCATGATTGACTCATATTACTAGGTGTCCGTGCCGGGATTTGAACCCAGGAACTCTCATTTCCAAGTCATGCGCTCTACCAATGAGGCTACCCAACAGACACAAGACGTACTGGAAACAACACACACATTCAGTGGACTGCTTGGTAAATGGTAAATGGTGCATTTATATAGCGCCTTTATCCAAGGCGCTTTACATAGATTGTGCATCACATTCACCCATTCACACACACATTCATACACTGATGGCAGTGGGACAGGGACACATCGACACTAACTCTGCAGGAGCCCGGGGTCGAACCGGCAACCTTGTGGTTACCATCCGGTTACTCTACCTCTGAGCCACTACCGCTCCTTAAATATGCACAAATAAGCCATAGAAACATGGAAGAAATACATCATGTGATTGTGGAAACACAGCAGGGTTTTTGGAGACTTGGAGACTCAGACATGAGCATTTTTCAAACTGCTTAAAATGGCAGACACTCTGGGGGTGGAGCTTACCAGTCGAAATTACAGATGTGTTCCACATGAATCAAGGAACGTGTAGAAACAAGTCCCATGATTTTAAGCCAAACGAAGCCTGAGTTATGCTTGTTCAAATGTTTCAGTTTCAAAGAATTGCTATAGCGCCCCCATTTGAGCGATTGGAGCAAGACTGGTTTTAGTGCTATTTGGCATCCCCCTCTACAAAACTGTAAAATCCCAGAAGCAGATTACGTTGCATGTGTAGATTAGGGGCAATAGACGAATTTTCACAAATGAGCAATTTTCATTGGCTCGTAAAAACATCATTTTTTCCACTAAAAACATGATTCACACCCATTCCATGTTTGTATGGCTCCAAAGTTCATGTGTAGGTCATTGTTATGCATTTTGATCAAAGATTGTAGGAGAAGAGACATTTTAACTGTTTTACATATAATTCAAGATGGCAGTTCATCTAAAGGTCAGAGGTGAAAAGTCAGAATACAAAAGTTGTTTGACATAAGCAGACGCATAAGTGAATATAAGTTACATTTCTGAGAGACGAGCAGTTCATGAGTTATGAGTGTTTAAAGTTTGCAATTTCAGTTGAGTGCTATAGCGCCACCATTTGACCAGTGGTCACAGGCTTCGCATCATCACCGTTTGGCATCACCCTCTACCAGATTACCAATTTTCGCGAAAACCGACTGCACGGTTCAGCCAGAACAGCTATTTCTGGTGAAAGGAGAAAAAAAGAGACAGAATCAAGAAGGTATCAAGGTCCACTTCGTGGACTGCTTGATCCCTTAACAAGGTCCACTTCGTGGACTGCTTGATCCCTTAATAAAATCTGTCAGAGGAAAGGTGTTAATTACTGTCTTCATGCAAGAGTTACTGTATTAGTGTTAGCAGTAGTGTGTCTCTCTCTCTCTCTCCTCTCTCTCTCTCTGTGAAACTTTATCCCCATCAACTCCATAGCGCTCACGGTGACAGCATAATTACAGGCACAGAGTCTAGCCTGGACATCAACAGAAATTAGTGTCTTCTAGAAGTGCTATTAGTGGATCTGATTCTCACACGGTGTTTGACTTGACCCGAATGTCAGATGTATCTGTGGATTCCATTACATGTTTTCATGTATAATGGAACTTGGAGACTTAAAACGACAAAGAAACCAGCCAGACCTTGAAGGACAAGGTCCGGATCAGTGCTTTTCTTTCCGTAATCTGATGTTATCCTGTCCAACAATCAGTGTCCGAGGCATAAAAACTGCCATGAGAATTTTACAAAATTGATGAATGAATTTGTAATTAAGAGAAAATAAGTAATTTTTGAGGCAACTACTACTCAACTACTGAACTATACTCATCTAACCCATTCAGGCCATTCTATATTGTAACGCGTTTTGGTAGATCTAAAAGCTCAGCACGCCACCCAACGGAGCTTGTAGTTCTGCTATTTTTGAAGAATTGTGAATGTGATGCAAATCTTTGAATGTGTTATTTCGGAAGCAAACATTTTTAAATCCTATGGAGTCCCTCAAGAATCTATGCTTGTATATTGTCGTTGTGACGAAAGCTTTAGCTGAAAACACACTGATTTTGCTGATTCGTGCCCAAACGTGATCGTGTCACAGCATGCCACGGTGTGAGCTAGTCGATCTGCCATTCTCTGCCAAAGCTTTTCCCCCACAATACAGATGTGGTTTAAGAGTAAAACAATAATAGTAAAATGGTAAGAATGGAATGAACAAACAACAAAAACCCACAGCAATAGCAGCGACTCGAGGCATTATATGTGAGGATTAAAAGATGCACACAATACTGTAGGTTCCATTACAACTTCCCATAACTGGTATAAGCTGTTGTTTCCTAAAATGCTAATAAGAGATTATGGACATGTACGCACAGGGATAGATGGAAATCCTTGAATGCGGGTGAAATGGAACATCAGTCAAGGTTAGGAGAGTTATCAGTATCAACAGAGATTTGTTCCTAGTTACATGTTGTTTTGTTTGGTTTTAAATAGCAGAATCCAAAGTCATTAAAGCGTGGCTCTGAAAA
This sequence comes from Benthosema pterotum, assembly GCA_039105355.1. Classification (NCBI taxonomy): domain Eukaryota; kingdom Metazoa; phylum Chordata; class Actinopteri; order Myctophiformes; family Myctophidae; genus Benthosema; species Benthosema pterotum. The sequence goes on from CM076978.1 coordinate 9,381,165, forward strand.
GAAAATTCAAGGCGAAAATAGCACTATTTTCGACATGCAATACCATTGTATATTTAAAGAGCAAATGTCCTGAGATGTTGGGGGCACTGATATGCAGATTATTACTTAATTAATAATTAATACAGATTAATTTCAATGTTATTTCCCTTTTAACTATAACTGTATCATCAGGTCGCCAGATTAACGTTTTTCACCAACATCCTTGAACCATCCCAAAATCCCAATCCCCCCCATCCCAATTCAATTTGTGAATGTATAATCACATTTTCCTTCTTTTGCTTTTCATTACTTTTTTCTTTTTAATGTTTTTGTCGTTCACACTAGGGTAGCTAGAGCACATGACAATTATTTCTAGCCGATTGCACATAACTATGTAGATAGGATGTGTACTAAGATTAGACTTGCCATTAGCCCAACATGCTTCAGTTAGAGAATGGGTGTCAGTGTCAGACTGCCTAAGGTACGACCTAAGGTACTGAAGCTCAGGTAGATAGATATTCACAGAACTGCAATTCCGTACATTCACAACTAGAAAACCACAACATCTGTAGGCTATACACACTGTGTGGAACTGAAGTACCACATAAATAGACCAAGATCAAACTCTATCTACAAAAAAATGGTACAACTCCAGGGCCAACACGGCAGTTTACGAGGCTGTCTGTGCAAATGTCGAGAGACGGCAAGATCCTTTTGCGACTGTAAGAGTTGGTTGCGACCGTTGGGCAACGGCCATGGCTGTTCTTCATGGGTCGCTACCAAACCTCACCTTAACCCCTATCCCTAAACATAATCTTAGTAAAACCTATGCATAAAAATAACCTAAACCCTGACCGTTGTGCTGCAAAATGATTTTGCAGCAGTTGAAAAATAACAAATCCGTCACCCGTGGCCCAGCCCACCGGTTGTTACTGTTATGGTGTTAAAGAAGAATGCACTTAGTGTATAATGAAAAATGGAGGGTGAGAATTGGAAGGTTTTCCTGTTTATGCTATTACTGGCATTTGAAAAACGTATTTGAGGTTTGAGTTGACAGTTTGTGACGTTGAGTTTAGTTCCAAATGGACCCTTACGGGTCCATTTGGTTTCATTTTACACTTTATCATTCATTTTAACACTCTTAAGAGTTACAGATCTGTAAGGGTCCAAGTGCTGAGGGGACTGTCATGTGATCTACCTGCATGGCCTGTGTGATCTACTGGTAGATCACAATCTACCTTTTGGGCAGCCCTGATGTATAGGAATTGCAATTCCATGCATATCTACGTATCTGTGTGAGATTAGGCAGCATTAAGGGACAAGGAATCATAATAGGTATCATGATATCACTATAGTCCTTGATGAATCCATTAATCCATGAAGTAAAGGCCTTAGATCAGTCCCAGATGGGTAACCAAACATTCTGGAGGTGTCGCCAGTTGCTTTTCTGAATAAGTAATGAAAAGATAAATTAAAAAAGAAATCCACGTCCAAACATTCCGGTGGGGTCACCAGTTGCTTTTCTGAATAAGTAATGAAAAGTTAAATTGAAAAGAAATCCATGGAATGCATTATTCACTATTATTCATGCATTAACAGACTCCCAATACAGAATATTTACGGAAAGGTAAAGATTTTCGGATGCACACGTGTGGGGGAACTAAAAACAACACTGTGATTTGGATGTCTGTCTGGTTTAATCTTAGTTTTTCCCTCTCACTTCAACTTGTGAGCCCACTGTGAGCTTCTCACATGCAGATTGAAGTGACATTGTGGGGGTGTGCGATCACTTTTTAAAGACATATCTAAATATCTAGCCAACGGCAGGATGCAGCCACCACATTGCTCCATGGTCTTGTGATCTGGCAACATCCTGTAAACTACAACCTCACAACACGTAGCATACATACTTTACCTGCCAGGGTTTGCATATACTTGCCCTACCAGGGATCCTTGAACTGTTATAGGTTTGTACTGCACAAAAGGAACCCGTAATAAGGATCAGGGGCGGATGTAACATTTCCCAATTGGGGGGTAGGAGAAAATGGTATGGGGGCGACTTCATTGCCCGTGTCGCTTCGCGATGAAGTCGCACCAATACCATTTTTGGTTACAGGACTTTTATTAGGCAATTAAGCATCAATAATAACATCAGTTGTTGAAGTCACACAGCATGCATAAAGCTAAAGGTCTGACTCAGAGTTTTCTGTTTTCAATGATGAATGCTGTTGGTTTAGTGGGGACACAACTGTAGTTAGCTAGTAGCAGTAGTAGTGTTTCACATCATTTTAAATTAAAAGCACTTTAATTTCTTGGGTATCTTCGGGTGTTTTGCATGCCATCATGTTTGGTGGGGCAGTCAAGGCATTTAGGGGGGCATTGCCCCCCAATGCCCATGCCTATATCCGCCCCTGATAAGGATCCATTATATACAGTCTGAGTGGAGAATTTTGCATCTCCCAATCAATCCGGGACAAAGCAGCCTCTGTCAGAGCAATTGATGTTCAACAATACCCATTTCATTGTATTCATGATGTTCATAACAATATAATGGGTTTATGGAATGTATTTATGCTGTATTGTATTTGTAAGTTGTTGCATCAAAAGGTAGCAGTTAACTATGGAGTTGTATGCTTCCTCTTCGACGTCTCCCTTTGACTGATGGCTGTCCATTTAAGTTCTAGTACAGGTCTGTGCCGCTCTGATTGAATCCTGTGTAGTGTGGTGTGGCACTTGTAGAGCTTATTGATTTCCTTATGGGGATGAGGGGGGTGGATCTTGGGTGGATTGCAAATACATTGTGATTTGCTGATTACTTATCCAGGGGTGGAGTCAGTAGTCTATATAGAGGGGAAATGGTTCAATTGAGAGCAGGCTATGCATGTCCAATCGTTGTTTCTGCAGGTCCGCACCGTTGGTGTGTTTAATCTTGGTGTGGAGACCATGAATCCCCAAATAGAAAATTAACACAATCCCACTTGGTAACACAGTCCTTGTCTGGACTCGCAGAGCTGTCAGTATGTCTCTATCCTATTTCCTGAAGAGTAACTGTTTTGGGACCACAACAAGTAAAAGCCTTATACTGAGACTACCTGCAGGGTCTCATCAAACATCAGCTGCCAACAGCCTGATCTTTTGTGTTTTCTGGGCCAGGGAGTGTCCAAGTAACAGTATGCCTGACCCCCCTCTTCTCTCATCTCAGTCACCATACACAGGAGCACGCACGCAACTCCGTCAAAACAACATGGACAGCGAAAGGCCCTTTCAGGCTCTGTCTTGTTTTATTTAGCAGAGAACTCCTGGTGCCAACCGTCTAGCCTTTCTATGGTCCACACAAAAAAAACATACAAATACAATTACAAACACACAATGATTAGTCAGTATTCAAACACAATAGGCCTACAGATAGGAATCACATGAATAGAAATGCCTGAAGTTACATTAAAGCTATACTAATTACTTGACTGGTGGTCACTGCTGACACTGCAGTTTTTAGATCTCGTCCTACAATTAGCTCTTCGCTAAGTCCCACTCCAGCCCGTTCTTGGCCAATAGCGCGTTAGCGACGGTTACTAAGCAACGGAGAATGGACAAGCTTTCAATGCTGGTCAAAATGGTTAAGCGGTGTGCGTGGAGCTGCTGGCTGCAGCCAGGAGCAGAAACTCTGTCGCGAGTGTCATCGTTTTCCAGGGAAACAGTATCCCCATCACTTTTAAATACAACGTAAACATGTGACAAATATGCCAGCCATGGATAAAAAATATTTAAGATTTGTTTTTAATGGAAAAAGTTGCCTAGTATAGCTTTCTGATAAAAGGCACAGCTAGTAAACAAAATGAAGAATACACAAGTGTACTCTGTTTAATCTCATTTAAGATGTGTAATCGTACTACTCATTTTAAACTGTAATCTGGAGTACTGTACCTTAAACCAATATATTGAAGGCATCATTAAAAAAAAACATCCTTAAGTAGCATGCAATTGTATTGCACTCTGGTTTGTGCATACAGTATGTATTCATGGTCTGATCTCAGCACTGTGTGTGAAACAAATTTAATCATTAGCCTGGTACTTTTTAACTTTCACTGGAAGGAGATTTGGGTGAATAATTTAGCTTCAATTTAACCGGCACAGAGTGGATGTTTTTCTGAACTCTGACCGCAGCTGCCCCAGAGAGTGGTTGCATTTTATAAAGTATTTCATTTTTCTGGACATATTTTGAATTGCCTTAAGCTTGTTGTGGAAATAAGAGATAAAATGAAGGTTTTGCGGCCAGCCGGGGTGCCTGATAAGGTGGTCCTCCCCTGCACTAGCTCCAAACCATGGAAACTCCCTCCTCACAGGTGGAAAGAAGCCACTTGGACGTTCATGCATGAAGGAAGCATGAGTTTTATTTAAAGGTAGTATAGACAACATTTAAGCGAACGTTACCAACTGTCCATCATTTAGGTGGGGACCACCTGGAATCCTCTCAGGGACCACTGGTGGTCCCCGGACCACTGGTTGAAAACCACTGCTTTATGCCATGAGGATATTATGCTTATTATTTGAAGAAGAGTTTGTTGCTTTGTGAGTGCTTTATTTTCAGTTTGTTGTGAATCCGTTTTATGGAGCTGGCCAATCAGAAGTTGTCGGCGTTGCAGAGAGACCAGATAGCCAATCAGATAGCAGTAAAACCAACCATCGGCTCAGAAGTCAGCGGGACTTTTAGAGTTCGTCACTGTCCAAGGCTGCATAAACAGCGCGTGAGCACTGTGATCTGCCCCTCAAAGTGGCAATATTTGTGGCCATTTTTGGCCAAACATTTAGACATTGGGAGCATGCAATGTCCCAACCTCCCAACATCCAAAGTTACCGTGACTGAATACTGGCAGCTTGCTGTTTCACAGCTGCTGCAAAAAAGACAATACTGTCGTGGCACTTGTTCTGTGCAAAAAAGGAGAGTAAAAAAAAAGTACATTAAATACTTGGAGGTCTGTGTGAGTGGCAAGGCATACAGGGCTGGAGGTGCAGCGCTCCGCTGGGACGGCTGGCCTGCCAGCCAAACCAACCTTTCCTGTAGACTTCCATCAGGGAGAATGTAGGGGTCATTTGTGACCAAGGCCACTTGCCAAAAGAACACACTCCCTCCCCTGGTGCCGTGACCCTCATCAGGCAGCCATCTGGACCCTGCTGATTCCCAGCGTCCCTAATGTTAAATTATACCACTGTGTGTAGACCCAGGTTTCCCCATACAGTGGATCTGGACCTGTGTTTGTGTGACGGAGCAATGTTTTGTGGATATTCCCATTTTTTACATACAAAAAATTGCACAATATACAACTTATTGCCATTTGTTTTAGGTTGTAGAAAGTAAACGATGAGTGTTCATTTTTTTTTCCCCTATTTTCTCATTCTTTCCGTTTGTTGTATTCTTTAGTTTTAGGGATTTTAGCTGTTTTGACAGGCAGCATTGGGGTAAAAAGAAATATTTTCTCTAATAACCTAAAATCTGAACTAGGTTGAAGTTGTCCTTTAAAAAAGGTTAAATGTTTATGAAGAAGTAGGCTACGTGAAAATGGCACATCTGTAAGATTGCAAGATGGCCCGTGTGCCAAGCTGTGAGCTTGTACAAGATTTTAAACTACCCAAAGTAACTGCCCTGCACAAGAAAGGCAGCAATTACACCCTAGCAACTTCAATCCTATTTATATTCTAAGCTCTATCTCGAAAGTGGTAGGAAAACATAGTCTATGAACAGGTTGAACAGTATCTTGCCAAAAACCTGCATGAATTCCAGTCTGGCTTCAGAATATCCCACTCCCCTGACACATGCTTCCTCCATTTCAGCGACCACATCAAGCACAAAGTAGATGCTGGCAAAGACTGTGGCATGGTCATGCTGGACCTACAAAAGGCTTTTGACACTGTTTCATCCAAAATTGTTCAGGATATATTTCATTATATGCCTTTAATTTTTGTCATTACAGTATTTCGTTGCTTCATGCCAAATCCATCTCCTTTGTTTCCAACGAGCCAGCTATGCTCATATTCCTCCCGATTATGAGAAGACCAAAATGTGATCAATAGAATATCATGATATTGGCTGGGGAAAGCTAGGATAGGGCGGTAGTGTAGACACCTTATCCTGTTGACTATTGATTTCTCCCTGAAGTCGGACCGTTTCCATGGTAATACACTTAACTCATACATGTAAAGATACTGGAAAGGCCTTTGAAAGGTCTGAGGAAGGGCTCCGGCCCGAAACGTCACTATATAAGTAAAACAATATTCGGGAGCATCAAATGGTGTGCAGATTTTCTTTCTTTCATACAACCTTTTATACTGTACATGAATCTAAAAAAAGGTTACCCTCGGTGAGTATTTAGCATTTTTACATGATATTCATGCAAAAACTAGTAGTGATGCATCCATGCCTCAATTAGAATGTAATTGGATTTTTTGACCCCAAAAATATAGATTTAGCCACTGCAGTCTTGATTTTAGATCATCTAGGAGGCGAGGTATTGAATCATTCATTTTGAAACATTTTCTGGGGCCCGCACAGGAGTCAACCCACAGAGCCTATTCGTTCCTTTCACATGCCAGACTTGATCTCCAGTACCTTCCAGTCTCTCCAGTTCCAGAGTAAGGGATTGTGTGGCCCTGGTCTTTCCCTAATGGGACTGATTGAGGGTAGCCACACTGGGACATAAGTCGGGGGAAATGATCACCCCTGGGGCTGGGGTCATACGCCTGAGCGAATGCGTATGATGTTGTGAGACGCAACACCCCGATGACCTTGGTATACATCGCCGAGGATACATCCTAGGAGCATCCACGCGATGCCTTTCGTTATACACCCCCCCCACACACACACACACAAAGATTTAAAAGGCATGCTGTGAGAGCTGTAACAAGAAAAAGGGGTTTGATGGTGTGTGTTTGGGCATGTGTGGATTCTAACACACTGTCAAGTGGTAAATTAAGTGACACGCGGGCTGAGACACATCATATGATATATTCCAGAGTGAGGCACCAGGAGCCTCGCTGCGGGTGAGCGCGATAGAGGCTCACCGCTGTGGCAGATGGGTATTTCTTTCTGCCCTCCCTTTTTTCCCCTCTTCATCCGTGTTGAGGTACTAATTGTTTTTGCACTTGGGTGTTCCAAAAATGGCATCTGATTAAAGCCTTATACCATGCAGAAGATTGCCCAGCTATTCATCACCTCGAAGCTCTGCCTCATTGCATTGTTTATCATTTCAAACAGGTTAATTTGATTTAGATTGTTTTTTACTTTTTCTTTTTTTTCCTCCCCCCCCCCCTTTACATGAGAGGGCTCTTAGTTATAACCAAGCCTGGAGAGAGAAAGAGAGAGAGAGAGAGAGAGAGAGAGAGAGAGAGAGAGAGAGCTTGGCAATATTGAAGAGAGAAAGTTAATTACACCTTTGGTCATAATTTTTTCGCGTTCACGTCGGTGTCGGGGAAAACTTCTAAAATTGGCTTGTAAGGTGGGTGGTGGTTGTTTACAGATGCTGGATTAAAGAGTTTTCGCTAAGATGAAGAGAGAAAAACAGGTAGTGACGAATGGAGTTGAGTGTAACAACGATAAATTTATATTACAGTCGGTAATAGTCTTTCTTTTCTCTTATGTCCAATGAGACAGTATTAATAATACTGTTACTTTAACCAGATATAACTCTTTGAGTGTAAACATGAAACCAAATGGAACCGCAAGGGTCCATTTGGTTTCATGTTTACGCTCTCAAGAGTTAAAATATTCATCATGTGAATTAGCCCAAGTCTACACAACTAAAGAATTGTAGATGAAATGGTCATTTTGATCTGTATGCTTGACTGTTTTGCTGGATTAAAGAGTTTTTGCTAAGATGAAGAGGGGAAAAACGGGTATATAGTGACGAGCAGAGATGAGTAACGACGATCAAATAATATTACAGTCAGTAATAGTATTACTTTTCTCTGTAAAAATAATATAACAAGATTACATCCAATGAAACAGTATTAATACAGTTACCTTTACAAATATTACTAGTTATTTTCGTCATGCTGCTGCTTTTAACAGCATGGCGTTGCTGAAGGGGGAGAGAGAGAGAGAGGACATAACATTGCTGTCTCAGGACCATTCATTAATCCATACGTTGTAGCTCCTGAGAGCAAATAAGCAATATTTGCCTTCGCAGCAGTTGTGCAGATAGCCTATTCCTGTCCATATGGAATATCCCATCAAACCAGGGCTATCTATGTGTCACCGTGTTGCCTGTAAGACCGCTCTATCTGAGCCGCGAAAAAACACCTTCATGAAATGCCCCCCGTCCGCCCGCCCGTCCCTAGCCCGTTTTGTCCTGACTGGATTTTAGGGTTTCTGGTGCTACAGTACATTGTAGTTACTTATGTCAGATTCTAGTTTCTGGTGCTAGGTTCGATTTTCTGACACTAGATTCTAGTTTCTGGTGCTAGGTTTGAGTTTCTGACACTAGATTCTAGTTTCCAACACCAGATTCTAGTTCCTGACAGTACATCCTAGTTTTTAACACTAGATTCTAGGCTTTGACTCTGGATTCTAGTTTCTGATGTTACATTCTAGTTCATGATGCTAGATTCTAGTTTCTACTATAATTTAGCTCTAGATAGATACTAGATATAGAGTGTTTTTTTTGTTTTGTTTTTTTTAAATCCATGTTCCTGTGTCGGTGTCGGTGATGTTCAGCTTGTTTCATGCCAAGGACCACCAGAATTACCTATATTTAGTTGCCGACCCCCATCTGAAAACATGGCCCAGGGATCCCCCAAAAGCAAGCAAACATTTAAAGTTAAAAACGTTTGCTTCTGAAATAATGCATGCAAAGATTTGTGCCAACATTTTCACGATTTTTTCTAAAATAGCAGACCTACAAGCTCATAGCGTGCCACTCGGTGGCGCGCTATGAGCTTGTAGATCTGCTATTTTTCAATAGCTAAAGCATAACAATGTATAAAACACACACACACACAAAAAAAAAACGTTTTCGTGCAGAAAGTGCTAGCTGGAAATGTGACAGAGTGACAAAGTGACATCTGTCCCCTCTGGTGGGAGATCCATCAGTTTTGCGCGCAGGTATTTTTAGCCATGGAGATGAGCCCTGGGCCGTGCCAAAGGAGAGAAAACAAGCTGCTCTCAGCACGGAGGAAAACATCTGTCTCTCGCCCTGGCACTCTCAAACCAAAAGTCAGCCCCCTCTTTGTTGAATTCATCAGCGAGTGTTGAATTCATCAGCGAGTGTAAGGAGAAGGAGTGTGGGTGTTTTAATGTATGCATGCGGATGGGTTGCTGTAGTCATGGTCAATTTTGTTAGACAGAGACAGGCAGAGGGATGATGCTATTTGTTGTTGCGTTTTTTAAAGGAAAGCAGTGGGGTGGAGGCTGTTATAGTTCAGTGTAAGATGCTTCAGCTCAGGATTGATCGTTTGTCACTTAAAGGCGAACTCCAGAGTCCAGAGCAGACCCCCCCCACCCCCCTAAGTTCAGATGGACCTGCTAGGTCACATTTGTACACTCTCAGGAAAATGTTGAAAATTCCCCTTTAAGCTGTATGAAATGGTGTCCATCAATATAGTGTGGTCCACTATATTAATTGACGTCCAGAGTCCCATGGTGGGAGTGCTGCTCTGGTTTTGGTGATAAGAAGTAGCAGTGACACTAACACTTGCCCGCTTGCCTGGGGCAAGTAAAAAATGGTGGGGCAAGTGAGGACTGCTGCCTGGTTGCCCGATCGGCAAGTGTGCAACTTAGTGCACTATAACCCAACACAAGATAAATTTGTCTTGAAGGCAGTCATTGCACTCTGCCTCTGTGTCTTTCCCTGCTTTCTAGCTATCCACAATTCCAGGCTGGATTTGGGAAACAAAACAGGAAAATTAACATACACATCAAAATGACCATTAATCCACATTATCTAGTTGTGTAGACTTGGGGGCTAATTAAGGAATTTTAACTCTTCAGAGTGTAAACATTTTTACATTCTCAAGAGTTACATCTGCGAAATTTACCGAATATTTTTGGGGGGGCAAGTGCCCCCGAGACCTTAGTGTCAACCCCTGAGTAGTTCTGGTCATTTTGTGGGGGTCACTGGGGCCATGCACTAAGTAAGTAAATTCATCCAAAAAATTGTATTATTGACCCATTTCTAAAATTTTAGCACATCCTTCCTTCATTTTTGACCCCTCCATCTCCATATGCTAGTTTTGTGGATTAATTTACTTTTAATGCGTGGCCCCAGTGACCCCCACAAAACTAACTAAAAAATAATACATTATTATTCATGAACCTACATATAATGCCTCCTTACTAAAATACAAATAAAATGTTGCTACGAACTGAAATGGCATTTTGTGTTTGCAAAACTAACTAAAGCAAACGGATGTCATAGAATAACAATTTGTTTCATATACTAAAGCGCTATGGTAGCATTTTGTAAATATTTGATAATGTTTGTTGAGGCTCTTATTGCACAATACTCCTATGACCTTTTTTGAATATTGCCTGGGCAGGTATATACCTGGAAAAAGTAATGCTATAACTCTAAAACAAAATAAACAAAACTAGAAAACACACTTTAGAGTGTGCTGACACCAAACTTTAATTCTACCTATGCGGGCAGGCTCTTCCAGCTGTTCTTTTTTTCCTTTGTTTTTTGTTTTTCAAAAACCTGCAAAACATCATTTCAAAGCTACTTTCCTTCCATCCCTTCTTGTTCTAGTTGTTATCATTACATAAGAGGCAGCAACAATACAACACTGAACAGTGCAGCCTACACCAGTAGTTTTCAACCAGTAGTGCCAAGGACCACCAGTGGTCCTTAAGAGAGTTCCAGGTGGTCCCCAGCTAAATGATCGACTGTTTGTTTGGTTAACCAGAGAATGTAGATGAAATGGTCATTTTGATCTGTATGTTTGACTGTTTTGTTTGCGAAATCCAGCCTGGTATTGTGGACAAAAGCAAAAGAAATCTTTAGTTTTTGAGTCTGTGGGGATAAAATGTCATCAAATGGTGGTCTGTGGCTCAAATTCTGAATAGATAGTGGGCCCTGGTATCAAAAAGGTTGAAAACCACTGCTGTATACAATATGATAAACTAGCATGCACATCAGAGTAGTGATGAGTTGTGAGCTTGTCTATCCGACGTTTTCTGCAAATGCTTTCACCACAATGCAAATGATTACAATACGTCTTAAGTGGTTTGCAAGATTGGGTCCCAAATGCACCCTCCTAGAAATCTAGTGGAGTGAAAGTAATAAGCCTGTGAGATAAATTGAATAATTGAAAAGAAATCCCAACTTGTACGGTAGCCTACTATATATACTTGGTTACCACCCACCACAGAGTGACACATACAGTAGCTCAACTCTTTCTTTTCCATATGATATTGACTCCCTGCTACTGTTGCATAACGTAGCCCTTTGCGCATTATAAGAGTGACATATCTATTCCATATCTATTGCACAATCTGGTGCTATTGCCCACGGTGGACATTAAATATGGACCCCCACATCAAGCTCTGTCCCGTGATACACCAAGTGGGACGTCAGGCGGTTTGGCGGCTCTCCTAAAAAAACATCAATAAATCAGAAAATACCCATTATATGGACTATGCTGATGTCTTCAATAAGACATGCACGGACTGTCCTAGAGACATATTTGGAAGAAAGACAGTCGGATACAGAGATCTCTCCGTATGGGTAGACAGAAGGGACACAAGCAGATGGGTACAATGAGTACTATAACTCTGCATGCATTTCCATTCCAATTTGCATTGATCGCTGCAATAAAATATATATAATAGATATACCGTTGCGGATTATCAGCTAGCTAAGTTGCCAGGATAAACATAAGGTAAAGCATGCCGGCTTTTGCCACGTTTGTTCATTTGCAATGCTGTGTGATCTGGGTTTCTGTGTGGAGTGTGGTGGCCCAATTAACCCCGGCTCTTCTTATTCTTAGACAAAGCAACAGCCTGGCTGATTGCTCCATACTGCGTGTGGGAGGGCTAGCGTGACAGCCAGGGCTGCTGCTCCTTACTCACTGCACAGTCGCTGTCGTTGTCGGAGCAGGCGAGGAGGAAAGGCACTTTCCCTTTTAAGAGCTGTGTACGTCGGTGAGCCATGTTCACAGTGTGCATGTCATTCCCCAAGACAATAGCTTTGCAGGGAGCTTTTTTTTGCGTCGCTCATCAAGTCATCACATTGTATGCTGTTGCCGTTGTACACCTCTTAGCTCCATATTTTTTAATTGTTTGGGAAAATACCGCCCTACTTTTTCCACTCTACGGCAGTAGTTTTCAACCTTTTTCATACCAGGGCCCACTATTTCTTCAGAATTTGAGCCACAGACCACCATTTGATGACATTTTAGCCCCGCAGACCCAAAACTAAAGATTTATTTTGCTTTTGTCCACAATTCCGGGCTGATTTTCAGAAAACAAAACAGTCAAACATACAGATCAAAATGTCCATTAATCTTAAACTTGGGTTAATTCAGATTGTGAATAATTTAACTCTTGAGTGTCTCTTGAGTGTAAACATGAAACCAAATGGACCTGCTAGGGTCCCCAGACCACCATGGTAACACAAACAATCTTTTGGGACAATATAATTTCTGAGATAAAAAACGAAACAAAAAGTGTTGGTAATTAGATATTGCATGATAATGTGGTGGTGGTTGTCATGCTTTGTCACGGCCCAAGTTGGCTTTGTCCGCGGCGTAATTGTGTTTATATTAACTATTTTTGAAAATTCAGAGGAAAATGAATGAGGATTCCATTTCTGGAACGTGGGCGACATCATGAAAGGGGCGGACAGCCCACCTCTATTTGTAAATTAAAGAGTGATTCCTCGTAGCTCACGTCAGTGCAACCACACTCGCAATTTCCTGGAATTGCACCATAGTTGTTATTGTCAAATTAATTTGCGAGGAAGACATGAATTAAGTCAGGGAGGGGGCACCCGTCCTCTAGTTTTTGGTGTATTGACATAAACGTCTTGTGATTTCACTTTAATAAAATTTAAATGATATACAACTATGATCCAAGATGAACAAAACCTTGCCAATCTTCTCAACAACTAAACGTGATTACTGGGAGAGCTAATAACGAAGGAGATAAAATACAGACTAAAGAAATAACTTGGAAATTATGTTTGCCGCACACTATCATTAATATCACTCAAATGAGATAATGAGTCGGAATTTCCATGCGCTCACATCGTCGCCATCTGCCGATTGATCAAGAACTTATGCATGCAAACTCACACTGTAATCTTTAGATTGCCACATGCATAATTAACACTGCCAAGACACAAGGATGCATTTGTGTGTGTGACAGATACGTCTCACACAGGAAACTGTGCCTGCTTTCTTCCTTCCATTTTCACATGAAGACACAGAATTGAGCCACGCTATACCATGATTTAATGAGCTTATCCTTGGATATTTTACTGCAGAAGAAAAATCGCAGGGGGAGGGAGGGGGAAAAAAGGAACGAGAGACGAGAGAAAATCACTTGTCTTTTCTCTGCATTTCCTCAAAAAGAGCGCCCGGAAAACATATTGATTAGTCACCCTTTGAAACTGTGCAGCGGGATAGAGAGGGAGAAAGAAGAGTGTCACAATGCGCTGCCATTTTGTCAGAGAGAGACTCACGGAGTCCATGGGAGCTGACAGTCTATAGGTATGGGCAGCGGGAGACTCAATTATGTTTTGGAACTCGCTCGGTCTCTTTGGTGCTTTTACACAAAGGAAACAGCTACATTAATCCAACTCTCTCTCCCGCAGATGTGCCGACCGTACAATGCATACATCCTACGGAAGAAAACTATATCAGAACACCCTGCTCCTTCTTCCCTGGGCGGCTGTGCCAACAACACCAACACGCAGGCAAGGCAGAGACAACAACAGTGACTAATGCAAGACGAGAAACGTTGTAACTCTCCATCATTCATGGCCCTTCTTCTGGTTTGGCAGACGTTGATGCAGGCAAGAGTCAGAAAACATCTAAGTTCTAAATCATTGATTTTGTCTGTGCAAGTGGTGGATAAAGAAATGGACACTGTAAAACTTTGCAAGGTTTTGATTCGGAGAAGAAGATGCACATGCCTGGGGCTAACAAGGTAGCTCCTTTTCTTAGATGGAACTGGCAATTGGCACATCCATCAAAGCACAAAGAACAAGAGTGAGCTGTGAATAACGCTCACTCTATCTTTGTCATTATTGTATTTGATCACCAGCTGGTTCACCATATGAGCCCTATACCGTTACTATTCTTGGGCGACGAACATTTGGTGAAGATAATAGCCGGTACAGTCTGCATTTCTGTAGCGCCTTTGTTTTTTTTTTCATACAATATGCATTCGCACACATACATTCACACACGGATGCATGGCAGAGTACTCTTGCGTTGCCAGACTTAGCTGTTGCCTCTCGCTATTTCCAAACATGTCATACATTCCGTAGTAATGGAAGAGCTGTCATGGGTAAAATATTAAACGTTAGTGTAGCCTCCTAACTGTAAATACGAAAACAATCTTTTCGTCTTCACAGTTGCACAATGTCTCCTAATATAAATGGAAACATGTAAGCATAGATAGCTTGTGGCTTAGCAGAAAAGGAAATCAAAAAATAAAACTACATATTCTTGAATGGAAATAGCAGCTTCATTGCTTTTGGTGGCTTAGTTCGAGACTATATACAATTTGGAGATTGTTGAATAGTTGTCTGGCTAATGGCTATGCGAGACTAATGGCGGAGGCAACCATCTAAGGCAGGAGAGGCTCAGTGTCTTGCTCAAAGGACACTTCCATACTGAGCCATGAAGAGCCAGGGGGATCAAACTTGGAAAAAATGGAGTGTACAGCTAAAGTACTGTATCTTAAACGCATCAATCCAGAAAGACGAAGGGCTCCATTATCATCACTGCTAAACCCCTTATCCGTAAATGTCTTGTTGTAATAATAGCTTTTCATAAGAGTAAAAAAGGGAATGGAAGTTTAGGGATAAGGGGATAGAGCAATAGAAAGCATAGATGTTGTTGTAACAGCATATGTACTAATAAATGAACAGTACAACGTCAGTATATGAAGAGCGAGGAGTTCATTTGCACTGGGTAGGTGGAGTAATATACTATTACTTTCACAGATTTCAGCAGAATAGTATTAACTGAGGGGAAAAGGCTGTTTCTGAATGGTCTTCTTGAGACATCTGTAACCCTTAGGCCTATGAGCAGAGGGA
The DNA here is from genome assembly GCA_039105355.1 of Benthosema pterotum. Lineage (NCBI taxonomy): Eukaryota > Metazoa > Chordata > Actinopteri > Myctophiformes > Myctophidae > Benthosema > Benthosema pterotum. Next base: position 9,396,398 of record CM076978.1, read on the forward strand.
ACGAATGTGTCTATTGTTGGGGTGATGATAATAAGGGCATCTTAGACTGACATTGGCTGGTATTCTCCAACGCTACGGTGTGGCAAATCAGGTCTGGGGGCTTGGTCAAATGCCTGTACCACCAGACCTGGGCATGGGCTTCCCAAATAATCACCTATAATAAATAAAAGCGGCCATCAAGAGCTTCAACTCAACATTTGGTAAGCCAGGTCTGGTTGCACGGGCTTTTGGCCTACACACAAGGCCCCAGACCTGATTTGCTGCCATGCAGCTAGTGAGAAGACTTGCACCATACCTGGCTACACCATAGCGTTGGAGAATACCAGCCATTGTTGTTTGTAGACAGACTCCATCGATGGTACTGAAGACTCCATGACACACACTGAGCCGTTCTCACCCCTCCCTGCAGTGGCTCCTGCTCCAAAGCAGTACAAATGCCATGCCAAGCTGTGATGCAGTAGGTCAGAGTACTTTGAATGCTACAAGTGCTTTAAAGTGTTTTCCAGTGACAGGTGCAGCTATAGTTTGATTTTTCTCAAACTCCTCAAGAAAAAGAGACTGCTGGTGGATGTGTAACACCCAGTTACACATCCTCCCTTAGAAAGAAGTCCTTTCTAATGTAGGATGTGTAACTGGGTATAGAGCTCATTGCATGTGTCCATGTGTTGATCTGACCGGGGGGGCCAAAGCGCCAGTGCTTGCCCACAATGCCCAGCGGTCTGCTGTCACCAAGGCAATTATTGTATGTGCAGTGCACGCTACTCTTCCAGTGTTGCGCAATATTACTTAGTAATATCTTTACAATCTGTTTAGCGACAACTTGTAGTGTATGTCATGCATACAGAATGCTGCAGTGGATTAGGATCTGCGGAGTATTGCACATTTGTTGTTATGTGTTGCTTGTAAATCTGATATATATATATATATATATATATATATATATATATATATATATATATATAGTTATAGTTTTAATTGGATTCAGGCAGTAACTTCAGGGTACGACCAGTCAGCAGCACGTCAAGGAAATGAGCCGTGGTCTCATTTCATGTTGAAAGTCACCTGAAACCCGACCGGCCAACTGAGCCCCACGCATGTCATGCAGAACACAGGGAATGTTGGAACCGGAGGACCTATCACTCACCTATCATGCATGACCGCGGCAGCGTCCGAGGGGCCGCGGGGTGACAGATTATCAATAACCCTATTATATGACCTGTCAGCAGATATGACAGAGAGCCATGCCACCGTGTCACACCACAACGACCTGAAAACACATCATTTGTCCCAACCTGTTTTTCTGTCTCGTTCTATAATCGACGGCGGCGATGGTCAGCGGTTGTTGTTGTCGTGCATGGGGGGGTGTATGATGTCGGCGCGTATGGCGTCCATTTCGAGTCGCGTTGTACTACACTACTTTTTGATGAAGTAGTATAAATCACTTTGTTAGAGTGGCCTGGCGACAAAGTACAGGCCTATGTTTTTATAAGCCCCGGGGGCTTTGTTCGTTGTACCAGCTATGTGTGTACAAATTCAATTGTAGCAGAGTTTGAATGGAATAGCAGGCTATAACTTAAACACTTATAGCCATAAAGCATCTAGGTTATTGAAAGGTCATGGTGTGTATTCCCGTTTTTCAGTGTTCCTAATCCTAACACCAACCACCCTAGTATGCCATAACAGTATATCTGTTGTCATAGCACCCGTTTAACTGTCCTACTGTGTGTGTCCACGTGCAGTTGCAAACGTTGGAGAATAATGTCTGGGTGCAAACTGACGTGAAAAGTGGACTGGGGGTGCCATGGCAATCAATTGGCTTGCATTGGTGTCGGGACTTGGGCTCGAACATACTGACATGAAAGTGAAATGAAGTGAAATGGCTTCTCCGTTTTAGGTGAATCCATTTCACCTGAAGTGGTGAAAGGTAGGGTGACCAGAATGATATCCCTCTTTGTGTGGGTCAGTCCCTCATTTCCAAGACGTTTCAGGTGTCCCCCAAATGCGTTAAAATATCCTAATATTTGGCTTTCTGTTTCTGTCTCTCTTCCTGCTATACTGTAGATGTGTTTTAACCCAAGTATTCCCCTGGTAACCCTTCCATTTACGGTACACTAATTACCAGGTAACTACCAGGTAATTACCTGGTAATAATCAGTAATTGCCTGAAATTACATGGTAACAACCAGGTAGTTACTATAGTAATTACTAAGTAATTACCAAGTACTTTCCCTGACAACTACCATGTAACTACTGGGTAATTTCCAGCTAGCTTTAAGTATTTACCCATTAATTACCTGGTAGTTACAAGGTAACTTGCAGATACATTACTCAGTAATTGCCATATAATTACCAAGTAGTTTTCCTGAAAACTACCAGGTATTACCTGGCAACTGTATTCTCTGACTTTGCATAGGTATTATTAAGGCATTGATTGATCCTTCACGATTACCCATCAGCCCATGATTTGAACTCTGAACTTTGAACTGGTAAAACTGTTAATTACCAAGTATTTACACAGTAATTACACATTATGTTTCCAGGTAAAACCTTGGTAGTTAACATGTAAGAAAGGTGGAACTGTACTGTAAAGTAAAGTGTGTTCTGTTTCCATGTACTTACCTGATAATTGTAGATTTTGATCCTTCACGATTACCCATCAGCCCATGTTTTGAACTCTGAACTTTGAACTTTGAATTTTGAACTGATGAAAACTGTTAATTACCAAGTATTTATGCAGTAATTACACATTATGTTACCAGGTAAAACCTCGGTAGTTACCATGTAAGAAAGGTGAAACTGTACTGTAAAGTAAAGTGTGCTCTGTTTCCATTATATTACATGGTACTTTCACTGTAACTGTATATTTTAAACATCCACCACTATTGGCTGTAATAGGGAAGGATTATAATTTATAATTATCAGCTAGGTAGATGGTAATTCTATGGTACTACTCATGTAATTACCTGATAGGTACCCCGTAAGGAACGAGGAACTGTACTGTAAAAGGAAGTGTACTCTATTTCCATGACATTACCATGTATCTACCTGATAATTATAAATTCAAATCCTTCCCTATTACAGCCAATGGTGGTGGCTGTATCTACAGTTACAGTGAAAGTACCATGTAATATAATGGAAACGGACCACACTTTGCTTTACAGTACAGTTCCACCTTTCTTACATGGTAATTACTGAGGTTTTACCTGGTAACATAATGTGTAATTACTAGGTAAATACTTGGTTATTAACAGTTTTTACCAGTTCAAAATTCAAAGTTCAGAGTTCAAAACATGGGCTGATGGGTAATCGTGAAGGATCATAATCTACAATTATCAGGTAGGTACATGGAAACATCATGGAAACAGAGCACACTTTACTTTACAGTACAGTTCCACCTTTCTTACATGTTAACTACCAAGGTTTTACCTGGAAACATAATGTGTAATTACTGTGTAAATACTTGGTAATTAACAGTTTTACCAGTTCAAAGTTCAGAGTTCAAATCATGGGCTGATGGGTAATCGTGAAGGATCAATCAATGCCTTAATAATACCTATGCAAAGTCAGAGAATACAGTTGCCAGGTAATACCTGGTAGTTTTCAGGAAAACTACTTGGTAATTATATGGCAATTACTGAGTAATGTATCTGCAAGTTACCTTCTAACTACCAGGTAATTAATGGGTAAATACTTAAAGCTAGCTGGAAATTACCCAGTAGTTACATGGTAGTTGTCAGGGAAAGTACTTGGTAATTACTCAGTAATTACTATAGTAACTACCTGGTTGTTACCATGTAATTTCAGGCAATTACTGATTATTACCAGGTAATTACCTGGTAGTTACCTGGTAATTAGTGTACCGTAAATGGAAGGGTTACCAGTATTCCCCTGGTGCGGCGCCACTATTTATTTCCACACTCACTCCAGAGGGGCCACATTGCCTGTACTGTTGTATCAAAAATAGTTGATCAAGCTTCAAGATCTTACTAATTTGATAACCGGGCGGGCTGGCAACGTGTTTCCCCACTAGTCCCGCATGCAATACCTCACAATACACCAGTGATCCCTGACAGGATTCCAGGTGATCGCCAGGCAGAATGATGGAAAGTTGGTTAACCAGGTGGAACTCTTTGAGAGCGTAAAACACGAAACCAAATGGACCCGCAAGGGTCCATTTGGTTTCATGTTTACGCTCTCAAGAGTTAGAATATCCATGTGAATTAGAAGTCTACACAACTAGACAATGTAGAAGATTAATGGTAATCTTGATCTGTATGTTTTGTCATCTCCAAAATCCAGCCTGGAATTGTGGACAAAAGCAAAAGAAATCTTTAGTTTTGGGATCTGTGGAGCTAAAATGTCGTCAAAAGGTGATCTGTGTCTGAATAAATAGTGGGCTCTGGGATGAAAAAGGTTGAAAACCACTGAACTAAAGGGTTTAAGTGGATGAGTATCCTGATCCACTTAAACACAGCGGCGGAGCACAGCGGCATCCATCTTATCTCTGTTCTGAGCGTAATTGGAACCTACATGTCGATGCTGTCGGTCAGGAACCTGTTTTATGTATTTTTTTTTTGTAAATGAACGCCCTATTTGATCATACTACACCATCACACATAAACATCAAACATATACCATCCACCAGCTTGAAACGCAACGTGAAGCAACACGTTGCGCTAAGCTTGTGGACTTTTGATGGTTTTGATTTTGAAATCCTAAAGAGTAATAGTTTTTGACATACAAGGTTTGCAACAGTATGATGAAAGAAGCTTATGTTGTCTTTCTAATTTCTACAAATGCATCAGTACTTTTATGTGAAGTGACAGACAGGCTGCCCTGGAGAATCACTACGTTTGGAGAGGCCTGGCATTGGAGTTGTCATTGTTTTGTTTTTTTTTTTTGTTTTTTGTTGTTTTTTTTACTGTAATTCATGGCCTAAAAGCGAGGTCAACCTTGTTGAAGTAGCTGAAATAATTCTAAAAGCTGAAGTCGAAATTATTAAAAGGATCCCCTGGCTAATAAACAGCCAAATTTCCCTCAATAGGGACTGCTCCTGTCACAGGTTGATGATGTCATGATGTCCATGTGTGATCCAGCTCTATGGAACATATGAAATGGATATGATAAAAAAAAAAAAACAGCATAAAACTTTCAAAATATAATATGATTTAATATCTTAATTTTAGTAGCATGCACATTCCATATATGGGCTGGACACGTGTGGACATATGACCTCATCAACATGCGACAGGAACAGTTCCTATTGAGTGAAAGACTATGAAAGAAATGTAGGTGTTTTTTGTCTTCACATTTTTGTCATAGAATAGCAAGTTTGCTGTTTTCAAGCATATTTGTCTTATTAGCCAGGGGTCCTTTTAAATAATTCATTAAATTATGATTCAAACTGTCTCATTAGATGAAAAAAACAGTATTGTGTGAAACATAGGGATTACAGCATTATACAATGGTTCTGCATACACCTTAAAAATAAACAATGATCGAGGTGAAAGCAAAAATCGAGTCTCCAAGTACAGGCGTTATTCTTGATCTTAACTAAGTCACTATAAAAAGCTTTTTGATGTCTTTGTTAGAAAACATTTTGCATATTCATAATGTAGGCACACAATTACACGCACGCACACTAGCGCACACGCACTCAAACGCGTACACGCACGCACACCAGATTCCAGATATAGGATCTCATTTATGTCTCCCTTGGAGTGTGTGCCTTTGGACCAATTCTGTGTTTTGTTATCATTAGTGTCTGTGGCAATGATAACAAACATGATCCCGAAATACATCAGTATTTCGAGATCATGTATGCCTTGATCTAGCTGCTTTGCTATAGCACTGCTGTTGGGTATAAACCTCCAATCTCCATATTATTGGAACTTTGTGTTGTGTGTTTTTGGTATTTTTTTTTTTACTTCTTTCTTAAATGTACGCTCTATTTGATCATCAAAAGGTTTAGATCTACAAGCTTGACGCACAGTTTTGAGAAGCAGATCTACAAACTTGAAAACAGGACGACGGACTTGTAGATATATGCTACTCTTTGCTTGTGTTTGAATTTGAATCCTGGAAAGTAACAGTTCTGGCGGCTGGTGACTTTTTCTTTAGGGGGGGCGCTATTAAAAAAAAATCATAATAATAATAATGATGATAATAATGATGATAATATAATAATATCATCACATTCAATGGAAGCAAAACAATGAGTTGGTGTGAATGGATGCTGTCAGCCAATCTTTACCAGCTCTTTGAAAAGGTCCTGGGCCTCCTGGGTAGGCTACTGGTGTAGGATACTCTCTTCCTCTGTCCTTGGATTTTTGTGTGATGATTACATTTATCTGGTTCCAGCTCTTTAGTTTAAAAAAAAAAAAAAAACCTGCAGTGTTTTGCTTTCAATTGGTGTTTTCTGCATTGCTTTATAGTTATCTTATAATATCTTTGTCTTGTTATTCCATTATCAAAATTAATTCAACTACTGTATATTCCTCCCTTTACCTGGCTCTGTGTCTCTTCATTCATGTCTGTGGTGGAGTTGTGTTCAACTCTATGTAAAACTGTGTTGTGTGCTGCCCTCAAGTGGTTTGGTCGCGCACATTTTGCGACCGGGATCGCTCCTACCGCTTGCATTGAAGTCCTATGCTTGCATTGAAGTCAATAGGACCGCAATGCATTGCCCTTCAGTGCAGAGCTCAATGCCTAAAGACGAATGCGAACCAACACGTGAGACTCAGTAACCTATCAGCAATGTTGTACAACGTAAACAACTTTTGACATTTCATGGCAGTATATTACAACTTTTAATCACTTTGTGGTTAGAGTGGGCTTTAGTTACTTATATTTATATACAATTTGCCATGATGGACTGCTTATTTAAAGAAAATGACAAGCTGCAGATTTCATTTCTCCGTCATTCATGAGGTAGGCTATTGCATGGTGGTGCGGCGCACATGCGCCCCTATTCACCGGCCGCCACTGCTGGAAAGTAACAGTTCTGGAGGTTTTCCATAGACAAGAGAGGACTCTGCCTCATGTACAGTACATTATCTTCCTCCCCCGCCTATGGACACACTGAACTGCATGGTCACCTAGGTACTGTATGAATAGTAGCCCATATAGGCCTAGAAAATATAGAATAACATGACCTGCTCACACACCACAACACAAGTAATTTTGGAGGTTGGTATTTTGCCCTTAAAGCAGTGGTTTTCAACCTGTTTCATTCCTGGGCCCTGCACGATTTATCCAGAATTTGAGCCACAGACCACCATTTAATGACATTTTAGCCCCACAGACCCTAAAACTAACTATTTCTTTTGTTTTTGTCCACAATTCAAGGCTGGGTTTCGGAGAAAAACAAAACAGGCAAACATACAGATCTAAATGTCTATTAATCTTCTACATTCTCTAGTTGTGTAGTCTTGGGCTAATTCAGATGATGAATATTCTAACTCTTGAGAGTGTAAACATGAAACCAAATGGACCCGCAAGGGTCATGTTTATGCTCTCAAAGAGTTAAATCTGGTTAACCAACTTTCCATCATTTAGCCTGGGGACCTCCTGGACTCAGTGGTCCCTGGACCACTGCTTGAAAACCCATGCTTTAAAGGGTATACCTAAAAGGTATGCCTAAAAGGTATACCTGTACTACATACATGCCCCCAGCTATAAGCCCTGCCTGTCCAAGTAGCTTCAGTTGCTCCCATTGAAGCTGATGGCTTTAAGTCATGAGCATCCAGAACAGCAACAGTGCCATCTAGCTGTCACTAGGGCAATGGTTCATGGCTCTGCATTAGACTAGCCAGTAGTGCCTTTAGGACTCAGATTATCAGTAGGCTATTCAGACAGGAGAATACGTTATGCCAAGCATCTATTCATGTAGTAGAGAGGTTATTATTGCCTTGATAATGCCTATTTATGCATTTCTCTTACACTTTTACACTATGGCATCTCATGGTTTGTCTCTCAGTGAAGGGCAGTGGTTCCTAAACTGGGGTAAGGACTAAAGGCACATGATGACATGAACAATATTGCACATTAAAGGTAGGGTAAGTGATTTGAAATTCATCGTGTAGTACCAGCCTGGTGCACTAGGGGCGCCCAAGAGTAGCTACACTATGTGAACCACCTGCTGCTCGATCCTCATTGGAGGAGAATTCACCCTCCACCTGGGGAACTTTTATTAGCTCCTGTGCTAACGTGGGGGAGGGGGAAACTCCATATATGGTCTGCACACCTTATAATAGAGCATTTTAACAGAAAAAATGGGTGATATCTGACAAAAGTGAAATCACTTCCCCTACCTTTAAGTAAGTGATTTCACTTAATTATAATGTTTGTTTGTTTTTTTTTTTCTTTTTTGGCTAATTCTACCTACTATAGAGTGTGTGACCATATAAGGAGTTCCCCCCCTGTCCCCAGTGAGCCCCTGGGGTCAATAAACCCTAAATTCAGTTTGAGATTTGTGATAAAAGCCTTTCGTACCAACACTCGATCCTTCCTCCAACCAGGATCGAGTGGGACTGGGGCTCCTTGGTGGACGTGTTGTTGGCATGTTGTATTTCCCCCTCATTGTAGAGCGTGTCCATGTGCACATCATGCTACCAGGGGGACCAGAGTGTTTTCTGAATCACCGAAATCACTGTACATTTAAAAGGGAATTCCACCCATTTTCAAAATCTTCCTGAGGGTACCAATAGAACCAAATGGACCTGTTAGGGTCCATTTGGTTCACATTTGTACCCCCAGGAAAAGGGGGTCTGAAAAATCATTAACATGGTGAAATACATCTTGATGATGTCATCAGATGTATTTCACCATGTTAACTCCCTTATTGCCCTTGACGCATTTTGATGCTGTAAACACGCTATAATACCTAAGCCCTTGATGCCCTTGACGCTGTGTTTGACGCTTTATTTAATCCTTAATTTTTATAACATTCATTTCAGGCGATTAACATTTTTTTAGCATGATCGGCTAACGGCAGGTTCTACTCACTTAGTAATGGCCAAAATCGCCGCGTGCACGCTTGCACGTGCGCGTGTGCGGTCTGTATGTCCATCGCTGATCATAATCCAACCATCGGTGCGCCATTACAGCTTGATTTGACTTATATATGATAGAAAACACGATCGCTCCGATCGAGGCCTTCATGATGATCACACAACCACACTGTTTGCATAGCAGCAGTGCAACGGATAAACAGGAAGTACTCTTACTCTGTGACCGGAAATGCGCTTCATTTCCGGCTATCGTCCTCATTACTGCCACCTACTGGGTGTTATCATATAGTATATGATCAACTCTACAAATGATGAGTATTTGGAATCATATGCTTTATTTGATTGGCATTAATTTGATGAATAAAAAATGTGAAAATTGGGGTATATTGTTGGCATTATGAGGAATAGTGGCATGGCCAGTAATAACTCAACAATGGAATGTGGTAGAGAGATGTTTTTTTTTCCTGTGTAAACCAGAGACATTCATGCATAAAATGAGATATTTCGTGACATTGTGGTCATATCACAAAATATTATACTGGAATTCAAAATATGGGCCTGGGAGCTTGATTAATTCATTAAAAATGGGCAATTAATGAGTTAATGATTTTTTCAGAGCTCCATTTTTAGGAAATACAGAATTGGGGGAACTTTTTTATCGTGTCCACACAATATCTCTAAGGTATATATTAATGACATATTAAAACTGGGTGGAGTTTCCCATTAAGTTAATCATGCGGGGATCGTCCCCCCCCTCAGTCAAAGTAAAGGTAATAATGCCTACAATTGGAGTGAGCAAGGTGGGTGGGTGTGTGTGTGTGTGTGTGTGTGTGTGTGTGTGTGTGTGGGGGGGGGGTGATCCCTGATAAAATATCATTCTATTTTTTGGGGGTGGTCACGGCCTGAAAAGTTTGGTAACTCTCTAGAGAGGGATATTCCAGGCTCTCCTATACTCTTGGGAGCATCACCAGCTCGCAGTGCGTCCGTCTGAGTAATGAACCTCGGCAGCAATAACGTTTCCCTCACCTCCATCACCGAACCGCTGTGGGGGCTTTAACAACGCATCTCTATGGATAGCACTGCTGCTTTCTATACCGGTACCTGCCTCAGCAACTCCCACTAGTTCCAGCCTGGGCCATTCTACTTTAATTCTACTTTTTTGTGTGTGTGTGCTTCCTCCCCCTCTTTTATGGAAGGCCCCAGACTTTTAGATGAAAGTGTAAAGTTGTCGGATTGAGAATGTCTGGCGGTGTAACCTTGGGTTCAAGTGGTTTATGGGGCTCACAGAGAGAGAGAGATAAAGTGGCCCAGCCAGGTTCAAACTTAGGGTTCAAACTCAGGTCTCTGGGATGTTGTAGCCTCGCGGTCTTGACCCAGGGCTCCGTTTTCTTTCTTTTTTTTTTTTTTTTTTTCCCAGCTAGGAGAGAGCTGCAATAACAAGGCATCAAGGTGATTGCACACAGGGCAGCTTTAGGGCCTCGTTCCCCTGAACCAAACTCGTTCATTAATTCTAAGCTGTTTACGGTTATTGTTATGGGATGAAAATTTTAACTTCTGTCTTGGTCAAGTGGTCATAAGTCTGTTCACTTTGAGAGCCACTCCCCTAGAATATTGTTGTTTATATATTATCTCACAATTTATCAGATCGGTAGTCAGTAGCAGACTATTGACCAATATGCCTCTGAATCAATAGCAGGGAGGAGAAACTCCCATCACTCTATGGCAGTGGTTTTCAACCTTTTTGACACCAGGGCCCACTATTTATTCAGAATGTGAGCCACGGACCACATTTGAGGACATTTTAGCCCCACAGATCGCAAAACTAAAGATTTCTTTTGCTATTGTCCACAATTCTAGGCTGGAATTCAGAGAAAACAAAACAGGCAAACATACAGATCAAAATGACCATTAATCTTCTACATTCCCTATTGTGTAGACTTGGGCTAATTAAGATGGTGAAATTTTGAACTCTTGAGGGTAAAAATGAAACATTTTGTTTCATTTTTACGCTCTCAAAGAATTACCGTATTGTCCCGAATATAAGACGACTCATTTATAAGACGACCCTCATTTTTAAAAACCCATTTACAGAAAAAAGAACATTGAACGTCAAATAGTATAGCCCCTGAATATAAGACGACTCCATTTTTGGGATATTTCTATTGGGAAAAAAACATAGTCTTATATTCAGGCCAATAGGGTACATCTGGTTAACCAACTTTCCATCATTTAGCCTGGGGACCACCTGGAATCCTCTTTGGGACCACTGGTGGTTCCAGGACCACCTGTTGAAAACCCCTGCTCTATGGTAAGCTGCACAGATGAACACTAACTCTGGTCCATAGCTCTACTGCTTCTATGATTCTGTTTGCAGTAGAGCTGTGGTTATGTGATCGATGTTATATCATTTGAGTCCTCTACCGATAGGTTAGAGCTAGTTTTCTCTTGGTAATATCTAACTAGAGGGAGGCTGTTGTTTTTTCTGTGGGGAAAGCAATGCCATTCTGGATAAAAAGAGCATTTTATTTGGTGAGTGGCTCAGAGTGCATTCACCAAGTAAAGTAGCATTTCTAAGTACACAAGCTGTGTTTGTATTGGGTAGTACTGATTAGGTTCTTGAGACTTCCACTTAAAGAGGAGAGGCTGGTTCGTGTTTCATGTGAGATATAACATCGACGGAGCAGAGCTAGCTGAGCACCTGCAGCCAGAGGCTGACTATCCTCACTGATGAAAGCAGAGCGATACAGACTCCTCCTAATCAGATTGCATAATGAGCATTTAGAGAGAACTAAATGCATATGGTTGTGTGCGCGTGTGCATGTGTGTGTCGGCCCTGCTCATGTGTGATTATATCCGTGTGTGTGTGTTCCGTTTGTCTTTTAGATTATATATTTTATCACATTATGGCTGCCGTAATGCCCCAATTTCCCTTCAGGCGTTAATACAGTCTCATCATCTCATCTCAAAATGGTTATTATCGATGGGTATGCATCTCTATTCAGAACACTTGCACCGACATGGCGTCTCTAGCACACGCCAGTGTTGCACTGTAGTTTACAGTAACACTGTCTCTTCCGCTCCAGTGCTTCCTCGTCTGCTCGTGTTTGCTGGTGTGGTGTGACCACTCCAACTTGTTTTCCTATTCCACTGCCACATCCTGTGAATAATTCAGAGAGCCTTCGTCTGAGTGGCCCTCACCTGGCGACAGGTGCGCTGCCAGCAAAGGGGGACAGCAGGAGAGAGCAGTGCTAACTCCGTGACACAGACCTTCGCTGGCCTCAACCCGTCTGCTGCCGTGTGTCTGCCGCTCGTCGTGCGAACGTACGTTACCAGTACTTCGAGACAAATGCTGGAGTGAGGATCATCACAGCCACAGTTACACGGCAACAACAGGTAAACATCTTTTTCCTCACAACGTTTGAGTGGTGTAATCGTTGTATTTCTTTTCTGTTCTTTTTTTGTAGCTTTTGACAGCCGGTCTGTCTGGCGTGTTCACGGTTCAGCCTGCAAGAGCTGTTACCTTGCTGTGGTTGACACCTTTAAAGTGGAGATAAGTGATGTCGATCACGCTTGGTGCGAAAAGTATTTTTTTGCATTAATCATGAGGATTAAGCAGGGATGTGACGTGTGTGTGCATATGTGCTGGTCTGTGGGCAGGCCCGGATGTAACATTTCCCATTTGTGAGGGCAGGCGGAAATGGCATGAGGGCGGCTTCATCGCCCCAAGCCGCCCCCCCCCTACCATTTTCATTGAAATTCTTCTGTGACCCACAAGAGTATACAGCAAAAGTTCTGACTCATAGGGTTTTCTGTTTTGAATGGTGAAATGGTGTTGGTTTAGTGGTGCCACAATTCTAGTTAGTTAGTAGCAGTAGTAGTGTTTCAAATTGTTATAATTAACAATTTAATTTGACAATTAATTATAAGCACTTTTATTTAAAATAGCTTTAAAGTTTGGGTTGTTTTGCATGACATCATGTTTGGTGCGACAATCAGGGCATTTAGGGGGGCATTGCCGCCCTCCATGCCCATGCCTAGATCCGGCCCTATCTGTGGGTTAACACACGATTCCTCTCTTTTTCTCTCTCTCTCTCCCGTCGCAGGCATGATTGCCTTCCACTACTGGCTGTTTTTCTTCTCCCAGTATGCCTTCGCGCCTCTATCCGGGGCAGTTAGAGCCTGTTATAAGGGATGTCACTGTCTCCCGGACATAAAATACGTCAACTGCTCAGGCGGGAACATCTCCACTGCGGTCGGCAAGTTTCCTTACGACACGGAATACCTGGACCTGTCCTGGAACCTTCTGACAGAACTCCCTGAGGGATCCTTCGGGGCTCTGTGGAGCCTGCGGGTGCTGCTCTTGAAGGAGAACAACGTCACGGCCGTGGCCGACAGGGCCTTTGTTGGGCTGCAGAGCCTGCAGAGGCTGGACCTGGGCCGGAACCAGCTCTCTGCCCTGGGGGAGGGCTTCTCCCTGGGCCTGGACTCCCTGACGGAGCTCTCGCTGGCCCACAACCGCCTGGCGGTCCTGGAAAGCGGCACCTTCCAGAACCTGGACAATCTGGCCAGGCTGGACCTGAGCTACAACCAGGTCAGCGTGGTGCGGCCCCGCGCCCTGGGCGCCATGACGGCCCTGCGCTGGCTCCGCCTGGACGGGAACCGGCTGGTCACACTGGACATGGGCCTGTTCTCCACCCTGCACTCCCTGGAGGTACAGTATAGGGCAGGGGTGGGCAATTATTTTTCCCAAGGAGCCAAATGAGATACATTATGTATCTCATTTGGAAATGAGGGACTGGGACAGTCCCTCATTTCCAAGTCTTATCAAGCGTCCCACAAATTGAGACTCTGTCCCACATTGTGACTGACATCAGGCAGCAGTGTTCAAAATGCTCTAATAATTTGTAGTGACCTAACCAATAGTTGGATTTCTGTTGTACCATTTCTTGCTATGTTTTTTGAATAATCCCCGCCACTATATTTACACACTCACTCTAGAGAGGCCACGTCGCATACTGTCATATTAAAAATAGCTGTCCTATCAAAAATAGCTGATCTACAATCTCAAAGCGCGTCACAGTGCGATGCGTTTTGAGATTGTAGATCAGCTATTTTTTATTTTAGATCAGTTGTTTTTTCTATATGTGAAATGGAATCCTGAAATATTTTTGGAATATTGAAATCAATATGTTAATAATTTGCTAACTCCATTTTGTCCTGTTTCCACACTCCACTTGTCCCACACACGCAACACTTCTGTCCCTCAAATGAACCGGTTGGATCTGGTCACCCTAGATACATAAAATATTGTGGAGGGCCAAGACTAAAGGCTGAACTAAAGCCTGTGGAATATTAATTTAATTTCAAGATAAAAGTAAGAGTAAGACCAACCATTTTGACACCAGGGCCCTCAATTTATTCAGTATTTTAGCCACGGACCACCATTTGATGACATTTTAGCCCCACAGATCCCAAAACTTTATTCAAGATTCTTTTGTTTTTGTCCACAATTCCATTTGGGAAACAAAACAGGATAACACAAATGACCATTGTCTTACATTCTCTGACTGAATGTGTAGACTTTGGGCTAATTCAGATGATGAATATTTTAACTCTTGAGAGTGTAAAAATGAAACCAAATGGACCCGCAAGGGTCCATTTGGTTTCATTTATACGCTCTCAAAGAGATACATCTGGTTAACCAACTTTCCATATTTAACTTGGAACTCTGTCAAGGACCACTGGTGGTCCCCGGGCAGGTCAGAGTCAGCCAAAGGGCCGCATTTGGCCCCCGGGCCGCATAATGGCCAGGTATGGTATAGAGGATGCTGGCACCATCACACATTTAACCCATTTTGTCCTATATTATCTGGCACTACATTCTAGTTTCCGTTGCTACATTCTAGTTTCCGTTGCTACATTCTAGTTTCCGTCGCTACATTTTAGTTTCTGCCGCTTCATTCTTGTTTTGGCATTACATTGTCGTTTTTGACGCTACATTCTAGTTGCAGGTACTAGATTCTACTTTCTGATGCTTGATTCTAGTTTCTGATGCTAGATTTCCAGTTTCCGTCACTACATTCTATTTTTTGATGCTAGATTCTAGTTCTTGACGCAGGATGCGAGTTGCTAGTCTTATGTAAAAATGAAACCAATGTTTCACGTTTACACCCTCAAGAGTTAAAATATTCATCATCTGAATTAGCCCAAGTTTACACAACTAGAAGATCAATGGTCAATTTTGATCTGTATGTTTGCCTGTTTTGTATCCCAAATCCGCTCTGCTATTGTGGACAAATACTGAATAAATAGTGGGCCCTGCTATCAAAAAGGTTGAAAACCCCTGCAGTATAACATATATCTGAAACATTATATGGTAGAAATTAGACACATAGCAGTAAAGTAAAGCTGAGTGACTTATAAACAAACAGTCCATGTGTCCAGGGCTCTCTTTTATGCCATTCTCCCATTGCCTGAAGGGATGCATGCTTTGATTAGTTCAGAAACCCACTGCGCCAGATATTTGGGTGGGATCCATAATTAAAAAAGAAACACTTTCCAAGTTCATTACCTTTAACCTGATCAAAAGCTAATTGCGATGATCTCAAATGACTGTGCCAACCCTACCCTACCCTGTAGGTGCTGAGGCTGCGGTGGAACCGGGTCAACACCACAGAGCTGGGTGCCTTCGCGCCGCTCTCCAGCCTCACCATGCTGGACCTGCGCTTCAACCGCATGGCCACCATGCAGTTCAAGACCCTGCTGAGCATCCCCACGGCCAGCGTGCACATCCTGCTGGAGGGGAACCCCTGGTACTGTGACTGCGACCTGCAGAGGGTCTTCAGGTAGGGTTTTTGCAACAACACCCGGGCATTCACTGTGTCACTGTGACACTGCAGCAGAGGGTCTTCAGGTATAGAGTTTTTACAATGCACTGTCACTGTGACACTGCAGCAGAGGGTCCTCAGGTATAGGGTTTTTACAATGCACTGTCACTGTGACACTGCAGCAGAGTTGAGCAGTGCTGCCGCAAGGCTCGGATGTAACATTTCCCAATAGTTGCATAAAACACAAGGTTTTGGGACAATCAAAACCTTGGGACAAGAAAAACAAAACGAAAAGTGTTGTATCCTGACGTTTTTTATTATTATTATTATTATTATTATTACAAAACAGATTTGGAATATTGTTTGTCATGATTTGTCACGACCCGACTTGCCTTTGCCGTGGCGTAAACGTCTTTTATATAAATCATTTTGGAAAGGTATATAAGGAAAATTAATGGGGAAATCACTTTTGGGCCATGGGCAACATCATGACTATCAGAACAAAGTTAAGTTGCCATTTTGGAAAGCCTTTTCGGTCGGATGATACTAATGAAGGCCCTGTGGCATTCTGGTCAAATAGAGTCAGTACGTGTGCATGTGGCTCACTGGAAACACCGCTACCAGTGGCAGTGGGTCTCAAAGACCCTCTTTCCACTAGGGTTGAACCGGTTCAGTTCAGAAACCAGTTTTTAGTATGGTTTTGGTCATACAGTATTTATAAACGTTCCAATGTTGAGGGTCTGGCTCATGGACTAAGAACCAAAAAGACCTGAACTGGTTCAACCCTGGTGGTAAAGAGAGCATAAACATTGCATGTACAGGTATACACTCTCAGGGTTCCTTGGAATTTATAAACTGCCACTGCTGTTACTTTGGAGTTACATCTGGTTAACCAACTTTTCATCTGGTTAACCAAATTATCTGGGGTTCCACCTGGAACCATCTCAAGGACCACTGGTGGGCCCCAGACGAGTGGTTAAAAACCACGGGTCTAACCAAACACTGGAAAGAGACCAGAAATGTCTATTGCAGGGGTCGGCAACCCAAGATGTTGAAAGAGCCATTTTCAACCCAAAATTAAATTCAAAATCTGTCTGGAGCCGCATTGTATTATTTTTTTCCTGAGAGTGTGCAAATGTGAACCAAATGGACCCTGACGGGTCCATTTGGTTCCATTTGCACACTCTCGGAAAAAAAGGTCCTCAAAGAAAAATCATTAACATGGTGAAACACAACCTTTCTTCAGAAATGGAGTTTCTAAAGTTTTACAGAACTCTATTTCTAGTCCACACAACATCTCTAAAGGTATATTAATGACATAGTAAAGTGAGTAAACCTTTGAAAATGGGTGGTTCAGATTGAAAGCTCCACCTCTGATAACTGCTGGGCTTTTTTGACCAAGTGCTACTTGCAGCGCAGCACGTTTTGGCTGACTGAAATGTTTATATTATTTTGGTGCGGATCACCCCAGTGGGCTGTGCTCTAGAGCAGCATGTGGCTCCTGAGCCGCAGGTTGCTGACCCCTGCTCTATTGCTATCAGGTAATTGTGGCGGGTCTATATCTCTAACCTCCAGGAAGCTGGCCAGCGTGCGGCGGCTGTTCCTGGACGACTACCACAGGCTGCGCTGTGGCAACCCCCCTGAGCTGCAGGGCGACCTGATGTCCGAGGTGGACCATGAGCTGTGTGTGGCCGAGACGGTCACCGTGCTCATCCTGACGGTCACCGTGTTGGTCACCGTGGTGGCCGCCATCATCATGGGGGACAAGAACAAGAAGAAAAAGGAAGCCCTGGAGGGGAAATACTGCCCGAAGGAGGTTGCCATCGGAACAGAGTCCGACTGCGATCTTTAGGGTCGTGTCCTTTGGGCGGGTCGTGACCTCGTGACCTCTCTTTGACCTCTGACCTCTGGTTTTGATGTATTTCAATTATGTCCCTCTCTGTGAGTATTTTTTATTTAAAAAAAAAAAAAAAAACTTGATATGCGAACTCTTGAAAGTGGCACCTTTCATACAAGCAACTTTACAAGAACAAAATACTATGGATCTTATGTTTTGCATGTCATGTATTATTCTTATAAATTACAAAATTATGTGTTTCACTTTACAAAAAATACTATGGCTCTTCTATCTTTTTTGAATGCCATGTATAATTCTTATAAATCACAAAATTATATATGTTTTGTTTGTTTATATACAAAGAAATACTATGGATCATATATTAACTCTTTTATTTCTCTTATATGAAAGGTTCCACTTTCAAGAGTTCACATAAAATATAAAAAAAAAATATACAAATATTTTCCATACCTTTAGGCCTGACTTACACAGCCAGATCTAGCCTGAATCCAATCTGAGGATATATGGGTATGTTACAACTTCTCTCTGGATTGTTAGAATGGCTGTAGATAAGAAATAAATTCTGTCAAAGCGGCAAAGTGGTGCATCGGCCAGTTTCCAGGAGAAGCTTTACAGGAAAAAAAGGAAACTGTGTCCGATGTCTCTTTCCATACATTGCCTGTATAAAAAAAGGTGACATCAAAACTTCACTCTTTTGTCCGCAGTGCAAAGTGTAGCGTACTACCCGCACTGTGACTGAACTACATTCAGCTTGGAATCTGATTTGTTTAAATGAGTCATGTGGCCTGCCTAGACCAATCGGATTTCAATCTTGATGTGACACAGATTTGATTCAGGCCAGATTTATTTCCCAGTGTGAATCAGGCCTTAGGTCTGCAGACCACCATTAATTGGTGGTCTGCAGTCTGCATACATTTTATGTTTACCTTCAGGACCCAAATCTACACTCTAAAATCCACAGTGTTAAAATAAGTCCAAGACTGTTCAAAACGGACACCACCCATGCAGTGATTCTTTTTTTATATACAGAGCGAACGACATAATGATGAAGAGACTATGTTTCTATGTTGTTTTCTGTAAAGCAATGGTCTCCGTTATTGTGGTTACATGGAAACTGCTATTCCTCTTCCTCTTATCGCTTGCCTCTCCCATGGAAGGAGGAAAAAGATGTACTCGCTGGAGAAGCTGAGAAAGTGTTAAGATGTTTAGTTGGCCCTTAGCAGTTTGTCAAGTGATTCGCACCCCCTTGAAGCACTCAGTGGATGGAGAGGCATGTTAGTGAAGCACAATGGTGTGGGATTCTCCACAACAAACCACCATGCATATTTGATGGCAATTAGATAACGCCCTTTCAACTCCCAAATGTCAACTTGAATTAGTGCTGCTAATCTAATCTAACCTTTGATGCTAAATTGCTGCTAAGCCCTTTACAGTAGCTCAGGATCCAGTCTGATTTGCTTTGTTCCGCGCATCTGAAATGGCACTTCACAAATCAGTCTGGCCAGGAGCCTCTGCCCACAGGTAGGCGGGGCATGGCTATTGATTGGTCTGTGGGTTCAGGGGAAATAAATACCCATCCAATGAGAACAGGGAAAAGTGAGACAAGCAGACTCTGGCCAGACTGATTTGCAAAGTGACATTTCAGATGTGCGTAACGCAGGGAATCAAGCTGTTTATCCAGGCTACCTTTACAGTGCATGTTTTGTTATATGACAACTATAGAAAATCTAGAGTTGCAAGACTGATTTGCAGAAAAACCTCACACGCACTTTATGGAGAGCCTCCTCTGTGACAAACTGGTGTTTGGAATATATTGTTTTGAAGTAACATGACCACTGTTTTAAATTATTGTTCAGTGACAGCTGAAGTCTCTATCTTAATGCTGTGCTATTATTTATAAAGTCCAAAGCGTTTCTGCCTACTTCCAGCCCAGGAAGTATTTAGCTTGTCATCGAAAGAATGTCAGTTCTTTGTTTGTTAATTAAGTGCTATTGGAGAAACTAGTTTTCTGCTTTTTCGAGACATCAATATGATTATATCGCTTGCAAATCATAAAACAAAGTATCCGAAGATAACCTGTGACATGTCTTCATTGATTTGCATGAATCGATTACAGTATTTCTTTGGATGTTTCTTCACATGGTCTATTAGATCCCATTCATTCTGGTATAGAGTTGTTTGTTCTGGTTTCCCTTCCCTAGGAGCACAAGAGGCCGCCAACTCTGTTCACTTCCACAGAGAGTTGTCAGAACTCTGTCCATCCTCTAAGGCGCTGAGAGTACAAGTAGACGTTCTAACTTCCAACAGGCACAGAATGATTTATTTTTTCCCCCATCTCAAAATAGGGATGCACACACCAGGGTTAATGTGGTGGCTGTGTGAAAATTGAGAAGTGGAAGAGTTTCCTTTGCACAATAGACAGGATTTTTGGGATAACGCTGAAATATCTTGGATGCACTGTGCCTCGATTTCAATATATCACGGCTGGAAGATAACGCCACATTCGGGACATAACACTTAATGGTACTTGGTGCCTATAGCAGTTACAGCCCATAAAGCCTAAAATAATTCCTGCCAAAGACCATAGGCCTACACACAAAGAGGTCCGTTAAACATTATTTTTGATTTCTTTCTCTCTTTTCTCTTTCGTTTTCTCTTTCGTCTTTTTGCTGACCTCTGTTGACCCCAACGCCCGTTGGTCTGACAGAAATATTAATGACTTTCTGATTAGGACGGTGTTCGGTATTGCATGGTGAATTATTTATTTTGCTCCACTTCAGGCTACATGTTTTATCATCGCGCCGCCCCCAGATCACTGTTACCGACAGATTGTTGATGGCCGCCGTCCAGTATGCCTCCCAGCTCCAACATTACACTCTCTTGGAGTGTGGTCAAGGTAATTAAAGTTGCTAATCCCAGAGATGATTAGCATGGGGTTCTATTGATTCTGGAGCTAGTGAAACCGATGTAATATGGGAATTGAATTAAGCAGCTTTAACCTGGAGAGAGCAATGACCGTTGATACTATCAATTAATTGAGCTCCCGTGTTAATTAAATATAAGAGTGTATGCATTCCGTGTTGATTGTGGCAAATTGAGCTTGTGATTGGTGTTTCTTGAAAAGAAAACATGAATTATTGGCCATCATTCAGTTGTATTTAATTAATTATCCTACTAGGATTTTGTCATTATTCATTCTAAAGCTTGGGGAGCTATAGGCTTTAGCTGTATTCAGACCAGGGTTGATGTATTGGCTTCCATTCATCAGTAGAGGGCACTGCAAATAAACCAAAGACCAGCAGTCCTGGAGACCAGCAGTCCAGAAATGGACTATGCAGGGTTCTGGCCATATATAGGGGCAGAAAGTGACCCAGATGCACTCCATAACAAGACCAGTGTTGCCAACTGCCACTAGAGCAGGGGATTTTCAACCATTTTCATACCAGGGCCCCCTGTTTATTCTGCATTTTAGCCACGGAGGACCACCATTTGATGTTGAGTTTTGTCTTGGCCTAATGTAGGAGAAATAACTGGTAAAATGTTGGTCAAAATAACAACTCTTCTACATTTTCTAAAAGTATAGATTCCTGAAAATTAGGTAATTCAGATGTTTAAATATAATTTAACTTGTGAGAGTTACAGATCTATAAGGGTCCATTTGGTTACCAATAGTCCTTTCTAGGAAGATTATATTATAGGAGAACAAATTGTGAAAGACAATTGGGTTTTATCTCTGGCGCCTGTCACTCTCACCAACAAAAAAAGCACTAGATGTTCTGAGGAGTTTTTCACTAATTTTGGCTCTAAGGGAGGTCTGGACAAAAATTAAATATAGCGACAAATGCACGAAGTTGGCAACACTGAACAAGACACTCAGCACCCTAAGGAAAGCCTTCTGAAACACTGAAGCAACACAAGAGCAGAGTAAACAAGAATGCTATCTATCCCTGAACAGAGAATACACTGTGGTGGGAAAATGAGCACGGTATAACCGACCCAAAACAAAGAAACATATTGACTGGGTAGAATACATACTTAGTGATCACAGGTCTGTGACCCAGTAAGGCTGTCTCTCCACAGAGAAGACATGCACCCACCATGCACGCAGAATGAAGTGGAAACAAAGAAATCACTGATGCATTTTGAGAGGCTGATTTCGAGACAGCGAAATCAACTTGCGACCGAGGCAGACGGATGTTAGATGATAGATGAGTGCCGACCGATAATGGTCCCGACCCATAGTTGTCGGACGGCACACCCGGTAATCGTTTCCCTATGTATTTTGCGGCTGTGACCTCTTCTTTCCCTAGTTGCTACTAAACATTAGCCCTAAACATACTCTCAATAAAACCTATGTCTAAACCTAAGCTTAACCCCCTGACCGATGCGATACCTGTCACGGCAGATATAGAAAAAGTTCAACCTTTTTTGTGGTGTGTGTAAAAAGGCTGCGACCGTTCCTATCGGCCGTGACTCATTTACTATTTACTTATCGGTTGTTATTCATTTACTTTCAGCTGCGACGCATTTACTATCGGCAGTGGGTGTCTGCCTCGGTCGCAAGTTGATTTCGCCGCTCAGGGGAGTTTTTGCCATTAGGCAGGCAAGGCAGTAGTTGCCTGGGGCGCCATGAGGAGAGGGGGGGGGGGGCACAGGGCGACCACCAGACATGCTTTAAAAGGATCCCAGGCTAATAAGCCTCATATGGATAAATACATTATAATCTACTTGTCCTCTATAACTAGAATCGAACATTTAAAATGCATAAAATAGGTATGATGCCACAGGAGATTTTCCCCCTTACCAGTGGAACTCTTGCCTGGGGCTCCAAATTGCTTAGAAACGCCACTGTCGCCACTCCTGGGAAACTGAGCTACAGTTCCTCCTGACCATCTCTCCTTTCTATGGTCTGCCAATAATAATAATAATGTGTCAACAATTAAAAAAAAAAAAAAAAAAAAAAACTCCCATATCTGCTGGGCGGCAAGATTTGTGACTTGTGAGCTGCTGTGACATCAAATGGAATACACTCTAAAGACTATAGGGCCTATTCTATTCCTTTATTATCTACAATGGCAGATTTCGGTAGACCTACATAGAAATAGATTCACTGGAGAATATGGCTTTCAACTGCACATTAGTTTTTTTTATCATACTGTTCCACTTTTTTGCTTTAGCAATGTAAACCTTAGGTTTTCATTGCTTGTACAGATCATTGTACTCTGTGCTGTGGACGCACTGATAGTGACAGCCACCAGAGGGGAGTATTTAGTTATGTTTTGGGAGGCGTTTTCTTTTGTTGCTTCATTTGAATTCCTGAAAGAAAGGCAAACAAGTACCCTCTTGAAGAAATAAATGGTGTACATAATCAGGCAGTTCATTTGTACAATGGAGTACAAGAAGATAGCCATTTGAATATTGTAAATTATTACAGAGCCTACCTTTGTGCCTCAAACCAATCCAGCTTTATAGCAAAGGCATGATGATATAAATGGAATCAGTGTTACGGGTGTTAAGAGTTTACTTGCTCGAGATGAACAACAGTTCAACTGTATGCTCATTAGGACAATGGCTTTTGGCAGGCCTGCAGTATTAACGCATGAAGAGAAGCTGATATCTTACGAGTGGCTTGCTAATACGGCCTGGCACTGCAATCCATTTGAGGACATTTAAGTGAGGGATTAATCCACCGCGGTGGACAGAATACCAACTGCGGAGCTCATTCACATTAGCAACACCAGCATGGATCGAGTCTGATCTCATTAAGTGATGTTTGTGTAGTCGGAATGATACATGTGGTGATTACAAAACTTTGTATTGGGCGCCGGTGATTGTTCTCTATACACATTCACATCGTGCTTGTGTTGGTGTTAATTATAAGCACTCGGTCAGGCCGGTTCCTTCATGGGGAAAATGCATAATTCGTGTTGTATTTGAACCGACAAACAGACTTAACCGCTGAAGTACCCTGTCGTGAAATGTTCAATAATGGGGGCGTCAATGGTGGTTAAAGCACATACTGTATCATAGGGCTGTATCTTCATCCATACGAAGGCCTAGATTTTCGTCACCTCTAAACCCCTTATCCCTTAACTTCTTTGCCTTTTTAAACTAATTTAAACTATTTTTTTCTATAGTTAAAATGGCCAGTCTACAAGCTCACAACATGTCAGTAAATTGGCATGTTGAACTACTCCAAAAAGTTTATCAAAATAGTAAAAGAGGGATAAGGGGTTTGGGATAAGGGGTTTAGCGTGTAACGAAAATGGAGCCCTAAGTCCCTTATCCTTACACTACTCTGCCTTTGACATTTTGAATTATAGCAAGCCCATACAGTGCCGGTTCTAGGAGTAAGGTGGCCCTATGCGAGATTATTTTATGTGGAGGTGTTTGAGCTTGTAGATCTGCTATCTATGGCACATGTGGCATGATTATATAACATTTTCGCACTTGATCATACATTCTCTGATATTACGTAAACCCTTATGGCACTTTAAACTAAAATCTAAATATCTACATCTAAAACTGAGACTGAACTTCACACAGAACTGAGACTGAACTTCACACACGGGGATAGCATTTGAATCATGATATTTCTTTGATATTGGGACTCTATGTTGGACAATTGAGTGTTAATTGTTGACTCCATTGTAGGGAGCAACTAACAGCTGTGAGGTATGGGCAGCATGCCAACAGTGTGTGGTCTTGTACTAATAGAAAACTCGGATTATGTTTAATTATGTAATGTGAATAATTTGTGGAATAATGTGACAATTTTCTAAGTGAGTACAATGTGTTGTCCCTGGACATAAAGAAATAGTTGGTGTAATTGTGAAATCAATTCAGGGTGGTATGGTCCATGGGAGGGGCTTGGCCTATATAAGTAGGGTGGTATGGTCCATGGGAGGGGCTTAGTCTATATAAGTAAGGAGACTTCCCACTGCCAACCAACGTATGACTGCAGGTGTGGAGTAGAACCTCCTGTTCCAACATTCCAACACTTTATATTTGGACATGGTTGACAACATGGAACTCATTACATAGGAGGGACACAGGACACAGACGGACACATGCAGATATCTGTCATTATTCTGATGTCAGGCATAAAAGGAACACAGATGATATCTGGGTTGGGACTTGCATTTCCAAGTTGCATCGTTCCAAATAGGCCAGTGCCCAACCGGCCCACCGTAGACCCCACGCAACGGGCACCTCTCTAGTATATAAAGGCAGAAAATCCCAAGTAATAACTTTCAAAAAGGTAGGGAAAGGGATTTTTATTTTAAAGTTCAATAATACCAGAGCTACAGGCCCACACCAATGCATCAGTTCATTTTTGCATTGACATTTCTGGGGGTCATTTTCACCTGTAATGACATGTCCAAAATAGGGACGCCAGCCAGGCAGGGTTAAATTGGATTAACGACTGCACATTTCAGCACAGGCCTCGCCTTGCCTGCCAGAAATGCAAATTCAAGACGGGTTCGTTAGTAGACAAATAGTGCAGGTCAGGGAGAGAAAGGGAGAGAGATGTGGTTGTTTAACGTTGAATGGAACCTTAAAAGGCACTCTAATACCACTGCTCTATGTTTACCTGCCTGATTATTATAGGGAAAGTTATGAACATCTGGGAACTAAATCGTTGCCAAGAAATTTCTTCACCAATGTATTTCTTTTTTTTTTTTTTTTATGATCAGCACTTTATTTGAATTTTTACATTAACAACAAAAAAAAGGGACAGGAAGAAACAAAATGTCAGATTTGGAAAAGAGAAGAGGAAAAAAAACAACAAAAAAACAACAACAAAAAACAAAAAAGAACATTGATGCTAAAATTAATTGCAGTAATAATTAAATAATAGTTCGAACAAAAAAGAAAAAAAAGGACACTGCAGTTATTTACACGGCCACTAACTTAGCATTGTCAGCCATATTGTATATCCGACAAACATCAATTGTTTTGGCTTTGCCTGACCATGGGTCACATCAGGGGCCTGCAACATGAGCAAGAAACACGTTCCACTTCAAATCGTATTTATCTAATTGATTATTCATCCTAAAGGATAACTTTTCCAAGGCGGCTACAGTACCCAGCTGAGTGAACCACACATGCGCCGGAGGCAAATCCTCAGACTTCCATTCTTTAACTATGATCTTCCTGCCTACCATTAATGCTGTTTGAATCCAATCAGCTAGATGAGTAGAGAGGTGTCTTAATGGCCCCGGGTCACCCAGAATGAACAGAGAGGGTGTATAAGGAATATCCTGGTGTGTGATTTGCATTATATTCTCATGGATAGCACACCACAGTGTCTGTACCCTAGGGCACTCCCATAGCATATGAATAAGTGTCTTCACCAATGTATTTCTAATGGTGTCTAATCACTTGTACTAAAAGTTTGAACTCCCGTGGGAAATCTCATAAAAACACCCGTCACCATAAATGCTTAGTCGGCACATTTTGGGCAAGTACTATATCTGTTTGTTTTTACAGATATTTGTATTTGTACAGACATTTTATGTCCTCTCTTTTCGTGTTGCAGTTACAAGCAATATGGTACTTAACTGTACTTTTGCACTACAGGACGTCAAAAATCCCGTTCGTTTAAAAGAAATTTCCATTATACCAAAGTGCTGTATAGAATATTATATCCCTGAATATCCATCTATTTGCACTACAGGACGTCAAATCCCATTCGTTTAAAAGAGATTTCCATTGTACCAAAGTGCTGTATTGAATATTATATCCCTGAATATCTGTCTCATACTGTTCACCGTCTTTTAAAGGAATTATACTGAAATGCAGACTTGATGCTGTGTGCATGTCTTCACTTTCTCCTCAATAAAGCATGCAAGGATGGGACGACGTCATATTTCTTTTGAACTATTGCGCAAATGATTGCTGCACGTTGTTTATGGGAATAAAAAAACGAAGATAAGGCATTCCCAAACTCCCAAATACTGTAGTTATTATATCCAACTATATCACATTAATCTGCCAACCTGGCAGATTCCAGGTTCATTCTTGAGCAGTCTGGTTTGCTAGGCAGGTTTCCATGGTGTTTCTTGAGAATATGTCAAGGGAAAGATTGATGCAGCAAAGATATGCAACTAAGTATGATAGGGATATCCTCTCCAAGTGTTGTACTCATCACTGCCTGTCACTCCCCAGAACGGCCTGGATTTGTTTTGGCATGGCTGGGGTTCTTTTGACATGTTGAAAGTGTTTCCACAGAAATGGTGCCTCTGGTGCCTGTCTTTCCACATAAACATTAGGGCTGGCTTGCCAGGGAGTCGCTATACTCTGAGGAGCATCCCCAATGTCACTCAACAGGCGTGTCAATAGGCTCCGTCAACACATAACTGAAGTCCCATCGGAGTGTTTATTTTGGCAGCAAGTTTTGGTTTGGGTGAATAGTCTTTTTGATGTCATTCCGTTTAGTTTTAGACATGTTTTAATCTGATATGTTGTTTGTTAGTTTTAGGTGACTGCATATTGTGAGATTTCCATCAACTATTGTATATTCTATTCTAAACTGTCAACTAAAATGTAATTTGGTGTTGATGCCATTGTGCAATGTCTGATTTACACTGGCTGCAATGCAACTCATAAAAACTTTTTTTTAATAATGGGATCAATCTAGAGTTGCAATACCCTCATGACTCAACCAATAATAACCAAAAAAATAATCTCCGATATGCTGCTGCTTAAACTCACCAACATTGCAGCTGTATGGAGAGGTTGAATTATCCTCTTTATCTGCAAAGCGTTTGTTTGATAAAAATCCACCGTAGACAGGTTATGAGCTACTTTCGGTCAATAAATTCTCTGCAGGTGATTCATTTTGTGTGCTTGCAGTTTGGAAGCGCTCATCATTAGTCACTGAATGGCCTTGTGTACCACCTGTTTAGAAACGTGACACCTACACAAACCCAACCACAAAATATCTTGTCTTAGTTCCCCTATAATTTCTATCTGTTTTTTTTTTTTGTTGTTGTTGATAAAAATGCTCAGGTACAGAAAGCAGGTGGGTTGATGGGTTCGTGGGTTGCTTGGTGGATAGTTGAAAGCTTAGGCCGTTTTCACACTCGCAGCCAAATCTCGCCTGAATCAGACCTGTGACACTTCAAGATAGAAATCTGATTGGTCTAAAGGGTCACATGACTCATTTAAACAAATCAGGTTCCAAACTCAGATGGCTCAGATCTGGCAGTGTAAATCAGGCCATTGTGGGCATTCGCTAGCTACATTGGTTGCTCTCTTTTATGTCCCCTGGAATACCACTACTGTAGACTGAATCCATTGCTGTGTTTTTTTAAGGGATCAACAAAGGGTTTCTGACTGGCTTCCCCCTCCTGGTTTCAATAAACATTCCCAGTGGGCCTGAAGAACAGGGTCTTATTCAATGTGGAAAAGGCCTTTGTCTTCTGTTATTGTCAGACTTCTGTTGATTTGTAAAAAAGGTAAGAACTATTTATACTCACTGTCTCAACTGCCCCCAGGCTGCAATAGCTGTCCCAAACTCTGCCAGAGCTCTGCGTACAGTATGTTGGATTCCTTTGCCATAGCTATTGTACCAACAAATTGCTGATCCTCAGTTGCTGCCCTTCATATCAGCTGGCATGAAGGGCAGTTAGTCTGTTAGTTAGTAGAGATCTCATATAGTATTTCCAAAACTGGCAGAAGTTCGACAAGCTCTTTTTATTTCTGGTCCATTTAAAGAAAAAAAAAAAAAAAAACAAGAACTATGGACAAAACATGGACAAAAGAAGTCCGACAATGACAAATATTCAGAGAGCATAACACCAGCACTAATTGAAAGGCCGGCAAGCAAGCTTTCCAACTACAGTATATGCACACTTATGCCAGATTCATTTGGCTATAAACAGGCTCTCAATCAGAATACAAGCAAACAGCAAACTTCCGGATTAATTGTGCCTCTCCTTCTCGTGTCCCAAAGGTCAAACGGTAGGGTGAAAGTGGTACACTCTGAAGTCGCGCCAAACTCATAATTAAGTGCTGTAATTCTCCCTGCGCTGTTGAGACTCTCTGAGCCAGCAGCCTTCCTCAGCACTGGGGGGAGCTGGGGACTGCCAACCTAATTCACAGAAGTAGTCCCTATCAAAGCATGACCCCCCAAGGCACTGTAGCATTCACCTCCTTCGTATTACACTTTGTATACTGAGCCTGCGCTAGCATTTAATATAAGCAGACACACCCAAGTATTGGCTCTCATAGTGTGTGCTGCACACCCGCATATTTGCTTTGAGGTGGCGTGCCGCTCATAACCCTTCTTTTGGCATGCATGTCTTATAGGTGACAGGGGCGGATCTAGGCATGGGCATGGGGGGGGCAATGCCCCTCTAAATACCCAGTCTGCCCCCCCCCCCCAAACACGATGCCATGCAAAACAACCAAAGATATTTGAAATTAAAGTGCTTATATTTAAAATGATTTGAAACTACTACTACTACTACTGGTACTAACTAACTACAGCTATGGCACCACTAAACCAACAGCATTCCATCATTGAAAACAGAAAACTCTCTGAATCAGACCTTTAGCTTTATGCATGCTGCGTGTCTGTTGCCACTTCAACAACAACTGATGTTAATACTGATGCTTTACTTGACTAATAAGTCCTGTAACCGAGGGGTGGGTGCGACTTGAAGTCGCCCCATACAATTTTCTCTTGCCCCTCTAACATGTTTTCTTGCCCCCCCAAATAGGACATGTTACATCCGCCCCTGATAGGTGAGAATATATAGGCGCCTTTCTATTGTTGCTTTTCCTGCTACAGATGTGTTTTTAAGTCTGTTAACCCGAGTTTTCCCCTGGGGCCACTATGTACTGCCTTTCCACACTTTCACTCCAAGAGAGGCCACATTGCGTCTACCATGTATCAAAAATAGCAGTGTGACATGTTTTGAGTTGGCAGATCAGCTATTTTGTTATATTTTAATCCTGAATTATTTTGAATATGACATCAATCATATTGGCAATACGTTTTCCCTCTTTCTCCACACATTGAATATTTCTGTCCTTCAAATGAACAGATCTGGTCACCTTACATCAGTGGTTTTCAACTTTTTCGATACCAGGGCCCACTATTTATTCAGCATTTGAGCCACGGACCACCATTTGACACCATTTTCACCGCGCAGACCCAAAACTAAAGTGTTACCAAGATTTATTTTGGTTTTGTCCCCCCAGGCTGGATTTTTGCAAACATACTTTACAACAGCCTGAATCAAAATGACCATTCTTCTACATTCTCTAACTGTGTATACTTAAATACTTTTAATTAAGTGGGCTAATTCAGATGATGAATATTTTAACTCTTGAGATTGTAAACATGAAACCAAATGGACCCGCGAGGGTCCATTTGGTTTTATTTTTACACTCTCAGGAGTTACATTCGGTTAACCAACTTTTCAACTGGGGACCAACTGGAACCCTCTCAAGGACCACTGGTTGAAAACCACTGCTCTACATAACTAACATTAATCATAACCAATCTAACCCTAACCCCTATAATTTCCTTAAACAGTCCACCTCCCATTTTATATTTCAACTCTTCAAAAATACTCTATCCATGCTGAGGTGTCAAACTGTGCCAAATGTGACACCTCAGCTATGGCTATGCCCAGGGAACTCCTCCTCGGCGGATTTGTTTTTAAGCTTGACAACAATGTTGTGAACTTGCAGATGTGGTGTTTTTTGTTTTTTTAACTCCTGAAATATGTTTTTATGGCTATATATAATGACATGTCTAAAATAGAGACACCAGGGTTAGCGTGGTTAAGCCCAACAGACACATGCCTGACCCTAAACCTTCTGAAACTGCAGTGAGATTAAAGTGGGGGACACCACATTGCGTCCTCACTTTGACATGGCTGTCACTGTCGGCTGCTTTGATGTCCATTTTTGTGCCAAAATGTGGCCAATGTCTGGGAGACATTGGCCACATTGGCAGCAACCCAGGGGGAGAACGATTGAGTGAAATCAGGACGCTACTCTATTCGCTTGCAGCCGTATTAAAGGAGAATTTCACACCAAAAAAAAATCTTTTTATCTTTATTTGCATTTTTTTTTTTTTTTTTTTTTTTTTAGAAAAAGGGTGCTCCAGGTGTTATTTTGTGAAAAGGCTGTTTCCCCTATCCCAAAATAGGCTTGTGGGGCTAAGGGGTCTTGTGCAAGTTCACCCATATACATCGCTCCAAAATGCAATTTTCTGCTATATATTGTCTCCCCACCATGCCAGTAGTGTGTTAACACTCACACTTTCACTTTTGGTACAGCAGTGATTCAGCTGTCTGAAAAGGTGGGGGTGTGGCACATTGTTTATGGCTGAACCACTGCTGAAACAAAAGTGAAAGTGAGTATCAACACTCTACTGACATGGTGGAGAGACCGTATATAGCAAATACTTGCATTTTGGAGCGATGCACAAGACCCCTTAGTCCCATTATAAGCTTATTTTGGGATAGGGAAAAAACATTAAGGAGTGTTTTCAAAAACTAACACCTGGACCACTTTTTTCAAAAAAAAAAAAAAAGTGTAGAATTCTTGCTTGTAGGTCTGATATTTTTAATTAACTAAAGTTATTGGTGCTAAGTAATGCTAACGAATGCTAATAATGTTAAGTAATGCTAATGCTGAGTACTGTTAATAATGATAATAATGGTAAGTAATGCTAATGCTAAGTATTGTTAATGATGTTAATAATGCTAAGAAATGCTAATAATTCTAATTGATGCTAGTAATGCTAAGTAAGTAATGCTGGTAATGCTGAGTAGCCTATTGGTAATGCTAAGTAAGGTTAATAATGCTAAGTAATGCTAATAACTAAGGCCGGGACTTTAGCGCGTTAATTGAGACTAATTAATTACAGAAAATATAGCGCGTTATAAAAAATAACGCATTTATTCGCACCTTTTCTTTATCCACCATTGGAACGGAACGTTTGTCACTGATGGCCCATTCACACCATTGAAGTGGAACGTTTCTCTTTGTATCACCGTTTCACACCTACCCAATATGCTAACGCACACGGAAGCGGCAGTCCACCCGGAGTCACGACATTGAGGAGTCAGAAACTGAGCGCTTGAGCGCTGTTCAAATGGCCTGAATAGGGACAAACTGCAGTTGAAGTCAATGTAGAAGAATCGCCATTGGTCTACTAGCTCTATGGAGTAAACGTAACTCAGTCTATACTCTAAAGCTCCGTCTGCCTCGTCGTCCTCTTCCCCCGCAGCAAAAACAAAACAAAACAACTCACAACATGAACGACAAACCAGATGAGCAAGCATTACTCGGCCCCGTCGATGGCAAATTTAGATTTAAGCAAAGAACGGATGGAAGCGTGGACAAAAAGGCAGTTCGTGCAACAAAGAATGTGCATACCATCGCAGCAGTTCGAGCCTCAAATCACATCCAACATGTTGGAGCTAGTGTTACTGTCCCCGTTTCGTAGAAATCTATGTAGAAGAGCCACCATTGGACTAACCCCGTGAAGAGAAGGGAGCTTGGGTAAGTCTTTCTGCATTCTGGCTAGTACCAGAGCGACGTTGAGGTGTCCGACATTCAATGGCTTGAATAGGGACAAACTGGAGTTGGCGACCGGCGCTCATCAGTGCAGCTGTAGTCGAGTTCATATTGGCTGTGTGTGTGTGTGTGTGTGTGTGTGTGTGTGTGTGTGTGTGTGTGTGTGTGTGTGTGTGTGTGTGTGTGTGTGTGTGTGTGTGTGTGTGTGTGTGTGTGTGTGTGTGTGTGTGTGTGTGTGTGTGCTCAGATGATCAACTGACGTGGGCTCACTTCACTGTGTTTATCTGACGCTAAATTGCATGATAATAATGACTGCTAAATGTACGCAAATGTATGCTCCAGAACAATCAGCACTGTGTGTGTGGCACTGCCTTTCTTACCAGCTAGTCTTCCAAGTACCAGTATTTTATTTATTTTGCCCCAGAGTCAATTATTGTACTGGACTGACTGAGAAATGCTAACGTTTGTACTTGAATTTGGTAAATAAGAAGAAGAAAAAAAAGAAAAGAGGAAAGCTTTGGAATTGGGGAATCTTTTTGAATCGAGAATTTAAAAAAAATCTAGAAATCTAGTTTTTGGATCGAATCGTGACCCAGAAAATTGATACTGAATTGTATCACCCACAGATTCACAGGCCTAGTATTCAGTTCATTGCTTCACTCATTCAGTTCATTGCTTCACTCATAATATAATAATAATAAATTCAGTTCAAAAATGTGCTTTCTCACTTTTCTCAGGTAAATAATAATATGCGATTAAAATGAGATTAATTGAGATTAATTAATTATTGAGCCTCTAATTAATTAGATCAAAAATTTTAATCGAGTCCCACCCCTACTAATAACGCTAAATAATGCTAATATAAAGCATAGAACACCAAAAGGTGTTACTGCCAAAACGGTATGCCCAACAGCACCATCGTAATGACATTCACACTTTGGGCTTTCCCTCTATACTCTCCTGAGCATCTCATTTTTGCGGCCATATAATCACCTCGTCCCCTTCTCGTTCTCTCATCCCCTTTTCGTTTGCCTTGCCGTGGGAATCCTCTTCGCAAATCCTGCCACCAATCTGACACTCCAATTACACTAAACCGTCGCTGTTGCCATGGTGAGGTGGCTCTCTTTGTTGTTGTCTGTCCGGGGAGTCATGCGATTGGCCCGGCTTTGGTTTGTTGCCCTGTCAATGACACATGCATGGGGCGAGTGATGGAGACTCAGATTTGCTAAAGGGATTGGCTGGGGAGAGTGGGACTCAACTATATACACACACTGCAGCAAGACAAATTAATTGGGCAGGGAAAGCAAACAAGTGCTGCTTTCATTGTCTTGAGTATTACCGACCCTCGTTTGATTTGAGGTCAATTAACTCTCCAATCCATTCAATCAATATGAGAACGTTGGGTATTCTTTCACCACAGCACAGATACCTCCCGAGAAAAGCGTGAATCTATTCCTGTGTGTACATTCAATGAGACAATGACACAGGGAGGTCACGCTGATGCAGCAGGCCCAATGAGCAGTGGAGGGAAGTACTTTTACTCAAAGTACAGTGCACCTTTGAGACAGCTTTACAGTATTTACAGTTTTCAGTACTAAACATTTTTGACATGTGACGTGTCACCTTCAAATGTTGTACTTTTACATCCACTACAATGAGCAGTTACTATATAGCCATTTTGATTATTATGATGACAAAACACACAACAACTTCAGCCTCAAATACAGAATCTGTTTCAGCTATTTAAAAGTAACAAATCTACAAGCCCCCAATGTGTCACATTTTTTTGTATTTTCCAAATGTGTGAAATACTTGGAACTTTGTACTTGTACTTGTAAAGTTAAATCCAATATTGGTGGTGTGCAGAATGTCCCGTTTTGATGGTATTACTGTTTTACTTTACTTTAAAGTCCCAGTGAATCGAAAAGAAAAAAAAAGTTTTTAGATCACATTCGTGGACATTATATATCCATATCCAACAATCCATATATAAAAAAGCTCTAATTGGTTCAGAAACACCATGAGCCAGACATTCGGGTGGGATTCATAATAAAATGCCCAATGTTTCCACCTTTTAGCAAACACATTTTGAATACTGAACGTGTTGCACACTATTTTTGTCGTATAAACACTTAAATAAATACTTACTGCGAGTAAAACAAAGTACTTTTCCCGTCACTGCCCGTGAAGCCATTTCCAGTTCACAGCACTGTGACTGATGAAGAGCTAAGAGCTAATGGCACTGGCTGACATGCACTGCTAATATGGCTCATTTGGATGCATGAGCTCAAACGTGGAACGGATCAGTTCAGAGTTTGGGTGCTCAGCCATCCGTTACATGTTGGAGTTCCACTGTAAAAAATAAAATCCACTGCAGGCTTTTTGTCTCTCCCTGACACATTCGCCTGAATTTCCAGAGAGTGATGAGCAACTATACGTCTATGAAAACGAGGCCAAAGATATTTTCCAAAAGGTGTGTGTGTGTGTGTGTGTGTGTGTGTGTGTGTGTGTGTGTGTGTGTGTGTGTGTGTGTGTGTGTGTGTGTGTGTGTGTGTGTGTGTGTGTGTGTGTGTGTGTGTGTGTGTGTGTGTGTGTGTGTGTGTGTGTGTGTGTACGTACTACACAGTACTACATAATATTATTAAAAGCGATATTTCACTTTCAAAGTGTTATACAATAATGAAATCTCATGCAATCGGACATTTGAATGTGTCAGGGGATGTGATCTTTCCAATACTATACGTATGTACTTTTTGTATTGTATTTGTTCATGACTTAAATTTCCATGATACTTTAGGACATTTTCAACCAGTGGTCCTTGAGAGGGTTCTAGGTGGTCCCCAGCTAGAACAATGGAAAGCTGATTAACCAGATGTCACTCTTTGAGAGGGTAAAAATGAAACCAAATGGACCCTTGTGGGTCCATCATTTTTAAACCCTCAAGAGTTAAAATATTCATCATCTGAATTAGCCCAAATCTATAGAGTTCTATGTTTGCCGGTTATGTTTCTGGAATCCAGCCTGGAATTGTAGATAAAAACAGAAGAAACCTTTGGGTTTTGGATCTGTGGGGCCAAAATTTCATCAAATACTGGTCCATGGCTCAAAATCATGAATAAATAGTGGGCCCTGGTGTGAAAAAGGTTGAAAAACACTGCTTTAGGAAGCAAGCCACCAAAATGTACTACCATATTTAGAGGCTTCAGTCTTGTGTGTGTGCGTGTGCGCGCGTGCGTGCGTGTGTGAGACACCCGGTTGTTTCAGTGCTGCCCAGATGGAACCATCTTGGGGACGATAGAGCTTGGAACGTTGTCACAGAGTGTACAGACCCATCAAAGTAAAATGTCATCCACTCCCATAGGCCTGTATATGTTTCCGTCTCAGCCCAGCGAAGCGCCGTGCGAGCTACAGGCTCACCATGGACTCCTCTAGCCCTGCAGTTCACCCGTCAAGTGAAAAGGAGCTTGTCTCAGCCTGTTCGGCTTCGGTAAGCAAACATTTCTCCTCTCGCAATGGGCCTAGCCCTGCTTCCTTTGACTTCTGCACTACACAGAGCTGCTGCACGGAGTCAGGGATGTTTTAGCTACTTAACGCCGCCTGGCTCTCCCCCATTTAGTCGAGGGTGTCAGCTATATGCATGAATTAATTGATTGATTCATCTCAAAACAAAAAAAATCCAACAGCAATCCTATACATGCTTTTTTTTTACATAGAGAGTTGACATCCTTAAAGGTGTAAGTGATTTGGAAAACACCCAAGGGGGGAGTACAACATGCCAACAACACATACATGCACCAATGCCCACCCCCACTTGATCCTGATTGGACGAAAGGCTTTTTATCCCAAAGCCCAAACTGAAACTATAGGGTTCATTAACCCCAGGGCCTCTCTGTTGACAGGGAGGAACTCCTTATGGTCAGTTGGTCACCACACTATAGTAGGGAGGATTAGCCAAAAAAGAAGAAAAAAATAACAATATTTGAATTAAGTGAAATCACTTTCTATAGCTTTGAATAAGAATTTAACCCCAGAAGGCTTCCCTAACTTTATTTGCTGATGCTTTACTGTATTTCCCCAAAAAAGTGGTCCAGTTGATATTTTGTTTAAAAATAATCATATTGGTTGTTTATCATACTCGAACATAAGCTTAGAATGGAACTATGGGATGGTGTTCGAATTTAATTAGCTTATATATATAAATTTGCTATATACTGTGTCTCCACCATGACAATAGTGTGTTGACAGTAACACTCTCACTTTTGGTTCACTAAAGGTGGGTGTGTGCCACACCCACCTTTTAAGACAGCTGAAACATGGCGGAACCAAAAGTTAAAGTGTGAGTGTCCATGTGCTATTGACATAGTGGAGAGACAATATATAGCATAAAACAAAAACAAAATGCGGAGTAGTGATGGAAACAGGTGAATTTCAACAACATCCCATAGCTCCATTCTAAGCTTATGTTGGGGTAGGGGAAACAGTCAATAAGGATTTTTTTAAAAATAACAACTGGGGCACTTTTTTGGAAATAAATCATATGCAAGTAAAAGCAATTAAGCCTTCTGCCATGGAATTCTCCTTTAAATAGGTAGGTAAATGAACAAAAACAGTATTATCCATTACTCAATTGCTGTGTGGTTTGATTCTCTCTCTGACATGTTTCCCACGCATGCATTCATTATGTGCAACATCTGCTCTGCAGTTTGAAAAGAGTAAACAAGTACTATACCTTAAAATAAAATCTCAATTGTGTTGTTAAATAAAGTTCATTCTGTACACAAAGTCTTGGACGACACGCCCCCGGCTGCCGGGCACTAGTGGATTTAAATTAAATTTGGCACAGGGACCAAATTAAATAGTCGGCGGTTGTAGACTTTGCCCTGATGTATTACGGCTATCACAATCTACCAAATGCATTAGGAGCGAACTTTTAAACATCACCCCAGTGGTCCACCGCAAATCTCCTGCACTTCTGTAATAGCTTTCGGGGAAAAAGCAGCCGGCCTTAATGCAACTCACTTATCTGACTGCTCAGTGGTCTGAATGGAGTGGCCGTGTCTGCTCCATGTTGACACATCATGTGTCTCCTTTGTTGGACTGATGGCGTGACTAACTCCATCAGCTCTTAGAGAAAAGAAAGTTCTAGCCCCCCCCCCCAAGGCTATTATACTTCTGATTAGTTTTCATGTGATTATTTCATTTGGCCTTTTTTCAAGTAGTGCAACCAATTCAATAAGGAGCCATGTGTGTCTGTCCCTGGCTGGGTCTGTCTGCCTAGGCTTGTCCATTCGTCCGAGTAGGAGATAGGTTTTGGCTGGTTTTCAACTAAGTGTCACTGTATGCGCAGGCTTAAAGAACCACTTCACCACTTTTCAAAGTGGCTTTATACTATAGGTGCTCAATAATGTACATGATAAGATACCACTATTTTTCTACTGTGTGCGTGTGTGTGTGTCTGTCTGTCTGTCTGTCTGTGTGTGTGTGTGTGTGTGTGTGTGTGTGTGTGTGTGTGTGTGTGTGTGTGTGTGTGTGTGTGTGTGTGTGTGTGTGTGTGTGTGTGTTGCCACGGACATTAAAGGACCACTTCACCACTTTTCAACGTATATTCATATAATATCATATAATATCTTCATATAATCCTCACTAATATACATGATAAAACACCACTATTCATCTCCACTCAGACTGTGTCTCACGGGAGGGCTGTGGGCAGTTCAGAAACGCATTTTCCAGTGACATTCAAGCTAATAGAAACCGTAAGCTTTATATTCCTGAAAAGTTGCAATTCAAGAAGCTCTCATTCTGCCAATAATAAAAAAAAATATATAAATATTCTTTTCAAATTCATTCTTTTCTGCCAAACGATGATGTCACTGGAGGACAGTTTTCTGAACTGCCCACAGCCCTCCTGTGAGACACAGTCTGAGTAGAAATGAATAGTGGTGTTTTATCATGTATACATTAGTGAGGACCTATTATATGAAGATACGTTGAAAAGTGGTGAAGTGGTCCTTTAACGTGCGTGCGTGCACACACACACACACGCGCGCACACACACACACACACACACACACACACACACACACACACACACACACACACACACACACACACACACACACACACACATTTTGCATTTCTCGAGCAAAAGTTCCTGAAAAACAGGAGTTCTCCAAGCTTACAACATATCACAGTGCAATGCATGCGCTGTGAGCTTGTTCATGGTCCATTCTTTTCCAAACAAACTAAAGGACACAGTAATTGGATGTGTGCAGTATATAGTCAGGGTGCTTGCTGGGTGATTGGGAGGGTGCCATTAACATGGTTTATCACCCATGCGCCCTCCCCTAATCCCTTTGAGTAATATGTTGTTGGTTGAGTCAGCCACCCAGGATTAGGCCTAATAGTAAATCCAAACAGCAGAAACATACAGTATGTGTGAGAGCATGGGCCTTACCCGCCTGTGCACATGCATTGGCGTCAATGACTGTATTTGACCTCTTTATTGATAATAAAACAAAATGACTTGTACGCAGGGGTGTTTTTGCCATTAGGCAGACTATGAGGGGAGGGGAGTGAGGGGAGGGGGCAACCACCGGACATGCTTTAAAAGGATACCAGGCTAATAAGCCTCATATGGATAAATACATTATACTTGTCCTCTATAACTAGAATTGGACATTTCAAACACGTATATGTTATCTAGTTTAAAAATAGTTCATCATTTTATCCCTTGGGGAGCGCCATTTTACAGGAGATAAAAATCTTGCCTAGGGCTCCAAATTGCTTAGAAACGCCACTGCTTGTACGTTGTCACACAAATGCAAAAAACCTGTTGCCAATGTTGGGCAATATCACTTAGGAGATTAATGTAATACATTACTAATGGGGTAATACGTTATAATTTATAATTTATATTTTTTTTAAATAAATGATTACTTATTACCAATTTAGGAAAGTAATAATAATAATAAATTACTCAGTTAACTCTTTTGACCCCTCACAACTTTGACACTAGATGGCTTTGGACGTCTAACTGTAAACAATAGCATTACTGTAATACCATTACTGTTTTGAAAAGATGTAATCTCATTACATTACTTTTACAGAGAAAACTAATAATACTGTAATATTTTTTTTATATATACATATTTGTGTACCCGTGTTTATGCCATATAGCTGAAAGGAGACTGGTGTACTCTTGCTCTTTGGGGACCTTCTTGGGCATTCACAAGAGGGTGGTTATTTAAATAAAATATGCTGATAGTGAGGCTTAAAATAATTATAGACATTTTTTTCAGGCTGGGGTCCAATAGAGCTTTAGTCTTAACTGATTTGTAGTTGCCAGTGCTGTGCACCAAAAAAATCGCACATCTATACAGTACACGTTCACAACGCATTATTTATGACACTGCACTTGTAGATCGGCTATGTTTTCACTGCAGGACTGACTATTATATATTCAAGCTTCAGTATGAGATCAGACATCGTGAGATTGTAAAAATGACCGTCTTACAATGTTGATGTGCTCTTCATAGTAGCCTAAAATGTATTTTATATGCCTGTGTGTCTGTGGATTCGCTCTCAAGATCCATAGAGAAACACCATAGCAGAGGGGGGATTACATTTTTTTAGCTGTCTCTATCATCCATTGAGAATGCTTGAACTCCAATTTCCACAGAGACGGCGGCGGTGGCGGTGTTCTTCACTGTGCTCAGAATTTTAATGGCCGTGGCTCTACATGTGTGAGCGAGCTCCAACCCTGGAGTGTGCTATATCGCCATTTGCCGCGTGGCTCCTATCTACTGTACGGAATGGAGTGCTGCTACGGCTGCTGCTAGGGAGCGCAGGAGATTAATGGAGCGTGATGGATACACACGCAGGATGTGTTTATGCATTCCATTTCAGAGCAGATTGAGATGTCGTGTCACAGCATGTGTTGAAATACTAGTCCATGATCCTCGTTAGGAACAGAGCACTCACACCCCGTGTGCACGCGAGAGCACATGCTGCCGTTGACATTGTTACCCGACTTATTTTCTTGCACCCTGTATGGTATACCCATTGTAGGCTATCAAACTGAGACACTGTATTTCCCCCACCTGCTTGTTATTCATGTAATATGTATCGCATGTTCTTTTGTTGATACGGTCAGGTCTGAAATGAGATGGAGGGGGAATTGACTCATAAGGTAAGCGAGCAGAAATCGTAATTTAGTCTCCTTCCTATCTACCGCAAATTTGCAAACACTAAAGGTGGAATTTGGCAGAAGTGACAGGAAAGGAGGATTTGTTTCCAATTCCAACAGGCTTTTAAAATTTATGCCTTGTTTGTGCCATTTCTACATCTTCTTGGCTGTGGAGGCGATTGTGGAATTGGACAAATATATTATATTGTGCGCCTCCTGAATGATACGAGGCATAGGCCTATTTGGTCTCTTGAGCATCTTCTGCAGTGCATCCACATTTGATCAACAGCGAATACGATTTGAATGTGTTTATGGATCGCTTTGTATTCACCGTGTCCGTCATGGTAATTTGTTGTTGTGGTGGTTTGTGATTTGCTAACACAATTTAATTCCTTAGAGCTAGATTCCATCACGCAACTATACTGCGGGGTGGAGAAACATTAATTAGAATTAGACAACAGGAGTTTTAGCCAAAAACAGTGGCTTGTAATCTACACATGTAACAGGGCACAAGTGCGTGATGTCTAATGTATTACCATGTTTTAGAGCTTACATTGTATATTGTAACATGTATTGTAAATTGGAATATATGACACACTGTTAGGCCAAAGCCATGGGCCTCGACCACTTGGCCAGTGGGCAACCTGTGAAACTGACCACTACAATTACCTTAACACCATCACTGCTTAACACGAGCCACTAGTGGCGCCAAAGCAAAACATTTTGGGCCTTTTTTTTTTTTTTTTTTAGATCTTTTTTTGGGTGAGTGCCCTTT
Organism: Benthosema pterotum; assembly: GCA_039105355.1. Taxonomy (NCBI): domain Eukaryota; kingdom Metazoa; phylum Chordata; class Actinopteri; order Myctophiformes; family Myctophidae; genus Benthosema; species Benthosema pterotum. Next base: position 9,437,604 of record CM076978.1, read on the forward strand.
TTTTTTTTTTTTTTTTTTTTAGATCTTTTTTTGGGGTGAGTGCCCCAAGCAGCCAAAGGTTAATAAGAGTTTATTCATTCATTTTTTAACATCTTTCAAAAATCAAAATGATTAGAAAACTTTTCAAAACTGGTAGATCTCCTCTTTTCCCTGGAGCGCCTACTCATCTGGACTACTCCATATAGGTGGACTGATCAATCTCTTGTGGAAGTTCAGCCAGGCTGACCGCAAACCGGTCCTGCACGTCTTTCAGTGTCTTGCCGTCTGTCTCGTCGGACACAAACGTGATGGCCAGGCCTTTGGTGCCGAACCTTCCCGCACGGCCCACCCTGTGCAGATACGTGTCGGAATCCTCCGGCATGTCGTAGTTGAACACGATGTTGACCCGCTCAATGTCCATCCCTCTGCCGAAGAGGTTGGTGGCCACCAGGATCCTCTTCTGGAAATCCTTGAACTGCTGGTAGCGGTTTAGTCTCTCCTGTTGAGCCATGCCTCTGTGGATGGCGACGGTAGGGAAATTCTGTTCCGCTAGGAGCTGGGTCAATACCACGCAGCGCTGGACTGACTTGACGAAGATCACCACCTGGTTGAACTCCAAGGCGTCGAGCAGGTCGATGAGTTTGCGGTTCTTCTCGTCTTCCTTCACCTGACAGTAGTGCTGCTTTAGGCCGTGTAGCGTCAGCTTGGTCTCGTCGTCCACAAACACCTCCATGGGGTCCTGCATGAACTTCCGGCAGACGGGTCGGATCTCTTTACTCAGGGTGGCGCTGAACATCATGCACTGCCTCTCTCGGGACGTACGCCTGAAGATGTCTTGCACGTCACTTCTCATGTCCAGCCTCTCCAGCATCTTGTCGCACTCGTCCAGGACAAAGTGCTTGACGTTCTTCAGGTCGAGGGTCCTGTTGCGCGCCAGGGCCAGGATGCGGCCCGGCGTCCCCACCACGACGTGCGGGCAGTTCTTCTTCAGCACTTCCTCGTCCCTCTTGATGGGCAGGCCGCCGAAGAACACCGCCGTCTTCACGGCGGGCATGTACTTGGAGAAGCGCTGGTACTCTTTGCTGATCTGGAAGGCCAGCTCTCGCGTGTGGCACATGACCAACACTGACACCTGTCCGTCGACCGGCTGGATCTGCTGCAGCGTGGACAGCACGAACACGGCCGTCTTACCCGAACCGGAGTTGGCCTGACACAGCACGTCCACGCCCATAACGGCCTGAGGGATGCACTCGTGCTGGACTTGAGAAGGATGCTCAAAACCACAGTCGGCGATGGCCCGGAGAAGCTCTGGTAGGAGTAGGAAGTCTTTAAAACCGGAGCTGTGGATTGAGGCATAACCCTTCACTTCTTTTCTCTCCGCTGGGGATCCTTGAAGCTTGTTGTCCTCTTCATAGTCCATTAGATCGTTGTTCTGATCCATTGTATCTCTTGAGAAGTTCAGATGTTTCGCTCAGTTCACTTCAGATGCTTCAACTTGTGTAGATTCGTTCAACTTGTGTAGACCGCTTGTGTAGATTCGTTCAACTTGTGTAGACCGCTTGTGTTTCGTTCAACTTGTGTAGAGCGCTTGTGTTTCTGAAAGCCAACGCAAGTCCTTTTATACTGTGTCTACTGTGTCAGAGTGATGTCATTACGCCCATATTAGGAGAGCCAGGTACTGTCAGAGTGATGTGTCTCTGATGATGACATCAGCACTGTCAGAGTGGTGTGTTGTTATTCCCTACCCGATACCCATATACGGGCATTCGGAGTTTACCATAGTCATCTTACCATCTTACCTTAGTTTTGTGGTTATAGAATGAGAATGCTGGAATGTTAGCATCTGTCTACGTAGACAACATATTTGGGCATATCTGACTAATAACTCCATATATGAGCATAAAAGAAACACGCCTGACTAATAGCTCCATATATTAGCATAAAAGAAACATGCCTGACCTATAGCTCCATGTATGAGCATAAAAGAAACATGCCCGACTAATAGCTCCATATATGAGCATAAAAGGAATGCAGCAGATCACTTGTGTCACACTAAACTTTAGTGCTTTGACTAAAGCATGTAGATCTGCTATTGGGCACTGCTCTAGTTAACTTAACTACCATTAACTTAACTAGAGCAGTGCCCAATGGTCTACTTGGAACGGTGCAAGTTGGGAATGGATGCCCCACCCAGATATTATATGTTCCTTTTATGCCAGTATATGGAGTTATTTTTATGCCCGTATATGGAGTTATTTGTCAGGTATATGTTCAAATATGGAGTCTACAGTTGTGGAGGTGTTGATGTAGCACTATAGCATTCTCTTTCTATAACCACTAAGACACTGCATCTCACTGGCGCTGTTTGCTTCCCAAATACATTTGGGTATGCCCAAATATGTGACACACAGACATTTCTGCCTGGCTTAAATAGTTATCTGACTCACTGCCTTTGCAATACAATGTTGTTTGTTCGATCTATTTGAGTTATCTGACTGAACTAAACATTCCTGTGTTGTGCTCCCTGTGATCACCATTGCTTTTTCACCATTGCCTACTATGTAAGCCAGGCCGAAATGCCTGTGGGTGTCACACTCTGTCTGTGCCTCACACTCCATATATTGGTATGATGATTTGTTTTTTGCTTTTTGCATTTATTGATACTAGCATACTATAAATAGAGAGTGGCGACATGCTTTGATCTCCCCACCTCGTGCCAGCACTGGAGCTCTGCAAGTTCCAATTATAGGCCCAGTGTTGCCAACTGCCAAAATCCAAAATGCACTAGTGGCACTTCCAAAATGCACTAGAATGCGCTAGATGCTTGCCTGGAAGGGAATATGACCATTAAATGAACATTAATCTTCTACATTCTCTAGTTGTGTAGACTTGGGGTAATTCACATGATGAATATTTTAACTCTTGAGAGTGTAAAAATGAAACCAAATGGACACGCAAGGGTCCATTTGGTTTCATTTTTGCGCTCTCAAAGAGTTACATCTGGTTAACCAACTATCTATCATTTAGCCTGGGGACCACTGGTTGAAAACCACTGTCATAGGAGGAAAAATGGTGAAAAATGAGGGTTTTATCTCTGGCGCCTGTCAATCAATTTCACTCACCAGCCAAAAAGCACTAGATTTTCCGCCAGGAGTTTTTCACTATAATTTTGGTGCTAGGGGGGTCTGAAAAAGCGCTAAATATAGCGACAAATGCGCCAAGTTGGCAACACTGTATAGGCCTACATAGCTAACCACTGCATCACAACACAGCTTATTTTCTTATAATATACATTGAGTAAAGCAAGTTATATAGCCTACTAAATCATTATTCATTAAAGTGACGAGAGGTCAGTTGAAGTGTTAAAATATCCTAAAATGCCGCAAATTTCACCAATTTAGATGCAAATGTGCTATCTGCTGTCAATGGAGCTGGGTGGGTGAGAGTGTTTGTTTGGAACTTGAACTTGAACCTTACTAAGTGTCACGTGTGTGGGTAAAGGAAGATGAGCTATTGCCACTTTACTTTTCCACCTTGATCTCCTAATGCAAAGTTAAAATTCACAATGAACCAGAAACGCTGGACATTTTATTATGGATTGCACCATGAAAAGCTGGCTTTTTGAATTTGCTGAACCATGGAAATGGTAGTAGTACAGGACCTTCACAGGGCGCAGTTGGTTTACAATAGACAGACAGCTCTCTCACAGGTTCCACTATCTGTATGATCATACAGTAGCAGCATACCGTGAGCTGAGCGTTTGTGGAGACAGAGATGCAGTGATAGACACCGAGGTAAACCTTGTTCTAGAGGTTAGGCCCCTTCAGCACCACGCCATATGGCAGTTGATGTAGCATGATAAGCAGGTACTAGTCCTCAGCTGCCAAGTACACAGTAAATCAACCTTTTCAGGTCGTGGCGTTTTAAAATACGTTTTTTTTTTTTTTTTTTTTTTTTTAATCCGGGGATACCCAACCCTGACAAACACTTGGAAATGGTTCCGAGCATGTGAAAATACTACATCATTTATATTAATTCCATGTTTTTATTCTACTAAGGTCTACTAAGGTCTACTAAGTATTTGTAGAGGACCTTTCACAAGCATTCAGTCAAACGACAAGTAAAACAAGTCAATAAGAGACTTGTTACACTTTTGATATCAAAAATTTAGCAAACATTGCCCCTCTCTTATTACACCTACTGTAAATATCTGCAGAGGTCCGTTGTTTTCAATGACAGTAAATGAGACGGTAAACGTATTACCAACCGTTGGTAACGGTTGGAAACCCCGGCGACCGTTTTGCAGCCGCAGGAGGTATTTTATCGGACGTGGCAAGTATTCTATTGGTCGTGGCAGCTAATTGTCGTTGCATGTATTCCATCGGTCGCCGCAGGTATCCTATCGGTCGGGGGTTAAGATTAAGTTTAGGTATGGATTATATTGAGGTTATGTTTAGGGTTAGGTTTATTAGGGAGAGTTTATGCATGGACTGAGACTGATATGGGCCATCGGGCACGACCGATAGTAAAACAGCCGACCGATACTAATAAAACCGTCGCCAGATTTGCCAACGTGATCAACTGCTGCAGCTGCCGTGGTCGCAAATTGATTTGGCTGTCGCTCTCTAATTTTAGGGATTACTTTTAAAAAGAGGCAAGCAGGGGTTACCTAGTTCAAAAATGATTTCTGGAAGGCTTCAGAACCACTGCTGTGTGGAATATTGTGTAACGTACAGTACTGCATATAGGAAAGCGTATGGTATGTAGAGTGTGCTTGGCATAAAAGAGCGAGACTGTTGACAAATTGAGAAATGACAAACCAGAGGGTGAGAGAGGGAAAGAGGGTTGGGGGGTTGGGGGGTGCTGGCCTGGGTGTGGAGTACTCCAGAGGAATGTTCAATTTTCATTTTTTGTCCTTGCTGTGAAAAACAGCCCCGAGACACGGAGTCACAGGAAACAAACACACCAGTGCACCCGCTTTAATTGATTTTATATGGAGGAGCAGGCGTTTGGTTGAAGGATCCATTCCATGGCTAAAACTGCACTTGAGCAAGGCCACTAGTGCGTTGAAAGCATCATAGGATGACAACGTCTAAGGTGTTGGTTGCGATTGACAATTGTATTAACAATTTAATTGCGTTAATTGTTTGGCATTGAGCAACAGTGGAACATTAGTAAAAAAAAAAAAAAAAATAGGTTTGCCTATTTGCCTGTTATCTTTCGTAATCAAAACTTGCCCAGGCACATATGACAAATAACAACTATAAAGAAATGACTAACATTTAATACAATATTTGATTCCGTACTGGAGATAAAGGCCAGGCCTATAGTTCAGCAGTTGATGGGAATGCTCTTATCAAATATTCTGTAAATGATTTGTATTTGCTTACCCAGTGCCTTGACTTGTAAGCTAAGCCTGGTGATGATGCAACATGACATTTTTATCTTCTGCATATATTTTTGTGAACGTAACATAAATCCCCTTTATTCGATCACGACTCAAAACCAATTTTGGTTAATGCACTTGGATCTTTTATTCACACGGTTGGGAATGGCAGTAGCCCCATAACTTGAGTCGAGAAATTAATGAAATATTTTAGGAGTCTCCGATGGTTGCCTGGAGGTAAAATGTGTCACAAGTTTAAGATGAGCTCCACTTGCACTTTTCTCTACGAGGACTGAAAGACACTCCTGGAGGATCGATTGAACAATATTTAATGCTTTCATTTTTTCCCTCTCTCTCAACTGGTCTCCCGGCCTGCTCACTAATTAAAGCCTCACCAAATGATCCAGAATACTGAGGCATGCCTGTTAACCAACCTTACAAAATCCAATGTTACAGTACTACAGAAGCTTTGTCCTTGATTAGAGCTACGCTTTCATTTTTGCTAAATGCACATATAATATGCTATATACTATCTATTACAATTAACGCTTTTCCAAGAAAACCATGTTTTCACCTCTTGGCACTGGCAGTCTGTCAGAACCATGTGTACATTTAGCACTAGTTATGTACAGGGGCGGATCCAGGCATAGGCATGGGGGGAAATGCCCCCTAAATGCCCTGACTGCCCCTGTGCCCCACCAAACATGATGGCATGCACACAACTCAAATTTCAAAGATATTTCAAATGAATGTGCTTCCAGTATCGTTAAAATGATTCGAAACACTACTACGGCTACTAACTAACTACAGCTGTGGCACCACTAAACCAACAGCATTTCATCATTGAAAACAGAAAACAGAAAACTCTCTGAGTCAAACCTTTAGCTTTATGCAGGATGCATACATGAAGCCGCCCCATACCATTTTCGCCTGCCCCCACCCAATTGGGAAATGTTACATCCGCCCTTGGTCATCCGCCTCTAGCCTACAAAGAGCCATTTAATATATCTATAAGTTGTCTGAGCAAAGCCTACGGTGCGCTGGGAATAACGGGTTGCCGACCAAAGAAGAGCCATAGATAAGACAACGGCTGCAGAAAAAGCCTCCAGATGGCTCTGGATGAAGAGGGGAGAGCAGTGAGTGCAGTAAAGCCATTTGGACACAGGCCAGGCCTGATCAGCCTTGGTCAGGTGGCCTGGAGGAGTGTGTCTGGTGCAACCTTATGCTGGAGTCCTACAGTGCTACGGGTCTTGGGACAGTGAAACCACACTGTGTGATGTTTAGACAAATTTGTGAGCGTACATGCATGAAGAAAATGATTGGCCTCCTGGGGGCACTATAAGTAGCTGATGTGAAAAGGGTGGCATTTGTTCCTCTGCCTACTAGAAATATATGTGCAAAGTTTACATGCAATTAGCCAATCAACAAGCTCACAAATGATATACGGAGCGGGCTTGTAGGTCCGCTATTTTTGATTTTTTTTTTTTAAAGTTCAAAAATTAACATTATTAGGGCTCCATTTTCATCACATGCTAAACCCCCCTTATTCCTAACTTCTTTGCTTTGCTTTATTTTATGTTCTGTAAAACATTTTTGAATAGTTCAACTATAGCCAGTCTACATTGACATGTTGTGAGCTTGTATACTGGCCATTTTAACTGTTTAAAATGTTTTTCAAAAAAAGGCAAAGAAGTTTAGGGATAAGGGGTTTAGCGGTGACGAAAATGGGTATTTCTGATTAATTGAAAATGGAGGACCATGATGTAAAACAAGGTCTTACGAGTGCATTTTCTAGCGTCATCCTCGAGTCGTAGCAGTTTGTTTGTATTGTCCTGTACAGTACTTTTGTTGAAATTCTGTAAAATTGGAAATATAGCTTTTCATTCAATCAACGTATAGCCTAATAATTGCATCGGCTACATTGGAATGCATGGTCTGGAGATTTGTTTGGTTTGTTTTTTGGTCCAGTTCCCGAGACGTAACAGTTAATTTGGACACAAACGAGTTCCACCTGTCAGTGCATGATGAGATTCTTCATGAGGAAGACGGGACAATATACTTCCTCAGGAACTTGCATAATATGACCTAATTCGACTCTGAGGGGAAGTACAGGAGCAGAAGGTGTTGTTGTGTCTGAATGGCTGCAGAGAAAATGTTCTTCCTGTCCTTTGTTCTGCTACTTCCACCAGTTCTTTTGGAGGTGCTGCGAAGTTCAGGCCTCCTCCTACTACAGACTTTGGCCATGTGATCGTCCCGTTGTAATGGAAATACTAAATACATGATGGCTGGGAGCAGGCTTGTTAAAAGGATCCCTGACTAATAAGATAAACATCGCTTAAAACATTATCACATTATGGATGAGCTCATGTGACATCATCATCCTGCGACAGGAGCTCCTCCTGAGTGAAAGATTCTCTATTTATGAAATAAATAAATTATTGAAGGTGTTTTTATCTGCATGTTTTAGTTATAGAAGGCAAGTATACAGTAGTGTTTTAAGGCATGCTTGTCTTATTAGCCAGGTATCCTTTTACCGCTATAAGCTGCATAAACAGAGAACTGTGTTTATTTTAGTCCCAATAAAGAGTGGATCAGACATGTAGTGTAATCAAAAAGACAGAGATTAATTAATCTCTGTTTCTGTAATCCAAAGTCGTCTGGTCCCATTATTAATGATGGTTAGAAAAAACTCCTGATCTAAATCAAAAGCCATAAAATTCTAATCAAAGTGCTTGTTTTTGACGGCCCATAGCAGCACTATGGTTAGTCGCAGTTGGAATTATTCAAAGGCTAAAGAGGGTAATTCAGATTAAAAATGCCTATTGTAAAACAAATCTTTTCCGTATTTGTGAACTGATAGCACTATATAATCTCTGAACTTGACAGAATTGTGGAACTAGAACTGGAACTAGAATTTGTGTGGGAGTGAAATTACCTTTGAGACAAATGAATAAGTCAAAGTACATTACATGGCATCATCATATTCACATACACCAATGGCAGTGTGTCAGTCAGTAAGTACAACATAAGTTTTAACTTACTGACAGAAACCACCCATTGTTTTCAGAGCCAGGTTCCTTGGACTGGTAGTCTCTGCTGGGACATTTTTGCAGGAATGGGACATCTTGCGTGTGTAAACATGTAGGTGCGTTTTGTCAGTGTGTTTTCTTCAGATTCTTCTGTGTAATCTTCTGTCATTTTGCCTTCAGGCTAAACGTTGCATGCACAAGGGCGGCCTGTATTTTTTTTTTCTCATTGCCTTGGTCGTCTCTTTCTTTTTAAGAGAATAGGGCTCTTCAATTAATCTGAGAAGTGTTCTTTCAGAGAGAACAATGCTCTATGCTCTGCAGTTATGCCCTAGCCTATTTCACTCTTTATGTCAAGCAAGAGTGTCAAAATTGGAATTGGACAATAAAAGTGATAAACTGATAAATGGGTACTCTCTTCTGATTAGATGAAATTGGCAATCCACCTGAGAATGGTTCTCCTTGTTTTAATGAAGAGCTGACGACACAGGAAGGCAACCCCTGTTGCTGGGGGAGAAAAGAAGGAAACATTATAAACTACTATGATAGAATTACAGATCTATCAGATCACAGATCACATATTTTAACAAAGGAAACATCATTTACCTTAGTGGTTCCCAAACGTTTTCATATCAAAGACACCCAAATTGACACTAGGCCACAAACTCGAATTTGAAAATATATCCCAAGGACCCCAATGAAAGAAGATTTTTTTTTTTGGCTCTAGCAGTGATCCTCAACCCATTTGATTTCAAGGACCCCCGGTTTGTCATGCATTATGGCTATACGTGCCCCCATTTAATGGCATTTCTATCTCTGAGCCCCCGATGTATATTGTAAAATCATGTAACTGTGAGAGTAGCTGTGGATCCCCTGAACTCCCTAAAGGATCCCTATGGGAACCAATGACTTCACATTCAAGTGGTGTGTTACATAATAAGGCCTGGAGGCAGCCATGCAGTGCATGTGCATTTATCGCTGACACCAGTCTTCACAGCCAATCAATCAGAGCAGTGTTGCCACGTCCGCTTATTATAAGCTGCCCATAAGTGACTTTGGGCAGTTGGGCTATAGCTACGGAATCTAAAGTGTACTGGCAGTTGATTATGTGTGCTTGATTGATAAAATGTTATTTAAAGCAGTGGTTCCCAGACATTTTCATGTTAATTACTTACCCCCAATATAACGTAAAATTCGTGTACTTAAGTAATAACACCATCTGAAAACATTTTTGCAAGCGAGCCCTGTCCCAGATTTTCATTGTTGAAATGTTTCACATACTTTTTTTTTAAATAATAGATTCCAACCACCGCGTTGTGAACGGGTAATAAATGGGTTGTTTTCATATGGGCAGCCAATGTGTAGGTTTCAAAGTGCTCCCAGTGGCTTCATTTATAGGCTAATTTTTCTTGCTAAATCTGGCAACCCCCTCTGAGCATCTCCCGCCCATCAGTCACCAAACTGTCTGACAGATTGAAGGCCTTAATAATAGCGTGTGGAGAATAATCACCCACTGCCTCACACCTTCTGTGTTTTAAGAGTTGGAGAGTGTTTGTTGGCCCTCTTACTCATTTATTTTTCATTTTCATTTAGAAAGCAGTATAAAACGGAACATTATGCAGTGCATCCGTTGCCTGGTATGGGCATAATAAAAATAGTCATAATAAACCCTTTCCCCTGACATTTGCATTGATTTATTTGGTCATAATGACAAAAGAATGAATACAGAAAAGCTGCAATATACAGTCTAACGTAATAATGCAAGACAAGATGATATGACATGAGATGACTGTAAAGAATGATTTTAAACAGTAGTAACCCCAAGGATATTAAAGCTAGAAATTGCTAACCTTGTTTTTGAGTCCCTCGCTGCCTATCATAAAAAAATATCAAGCTCTTTAAAAGATTTCCAAAAGACTGAACCATACGCGTAAAGTCGCTGGATTTATTCATCCACACTTTTCCAATTACGGAAAAGTTGATGGGAGCTTGGGGGAGAAAAATGAAAAAAGGGAAAAGAAATCACAGGCATTAGAGTGCTCTAGAGTGCAAACGACCAGGATATTTCTTTTCATTTAGTAGAAACGGACCCTTTGACAGAATAATGCCCATCAAAAACCAAGCACTCACGTTCCTGTTTTTCAATCCTGATTTGCGCATGTCATTATACAGTAGTCTATATACACGCACGAAAACACTGAAATATGTGTGTGTGTGTGTGGGGGGGGGGGGCGGTGTGTGTGTGTGTGTGTGTGTGTGTGTGTGTGTGTGTGTGCGTGCGCGCGCGCGCATCCGCATTGCGCAACACCGGTTTGACCCTGCTTATAAGGTGAATGAACATGTGTGATGCCAATCATTTGCAGGGGTCGATAAGTTGTACTGTAAACATACACGGGAACAGACCGACAGACAACGAAAGGAGTGGTGTATGCACTGCTCAAAAAAAGGGATATTCACCAACTTGTACACTGTGAGCTTGTAAATATGTATGCAGTATGTTTGTGTTCATACATATATTGTCATACAACCTAGTCTGTCAAAAACCTGTAACTATAGCATAACAAATACATATAGGTTTATACATCCACAACTTTCTTAGGCCATAAGTTTAATCTAATTCTAGTCTAAGTATAACTCAACCACTTTCGAACTTAAACCCTTAAAGGTATAGTAAATGATTTTGCTTAATTCAGTATGGTTCTTTTTTTTTTCTTCTTTTTTGGCTAATCCTGTGTGACCATATAAGGAGTTCCTCCCTCTCCCCAGTGAGCCTCTGAGCTAAAAAAACAAAAACAAAACAAACAAACAAACCCTAGTTTCAGTTTGGCTTTGAGAGAAAAGCCTTTCGTCCAATCAAGATGATAGGAGCCTTTCAATCAGGTTCAAGTGGGGGTGGGCCTTGATGTACGTGCTGTTGTCATGCTGCTGGCCTGTTGCACTTCTCCTGCACTCACTGAATGCTACTTTAATAGTTATAGTGCAGGCAGACCTGAGTTGCAATTGCACATGGATGTTTTTTGTTTGATCTTTGTCTACACCTGGATGAACAGGGGGGATAGTATTGACTGGATGGAGCGGAGGCTAGTTCGAATACAGCTGCTTTCCCTTATCCCAAAAGCAGCTACTTCCTCTTAGTATGCACAACACTGAACCAAACAGGTTATACTCAGTATACAGGCCATTTGGAATGCACACTTCAGTCTAGGTTGTATACTTCACATCGTTTCCAGAGTAGGATTTAAAAAAAATCCTTTCTCCTGTATGGCTGTTACAACAACTTCCCTTATCAATAACTTCCCTTACAATGTATTGACCCTTGCAAATGATTGGCGTCACACATGTTCATCCACCCTATAAGACCAAAATGTTGTTCAAATCGACCTTACCCCTTATCAAATTGACCTATTTCCTGTCTGTTCAAAATGCTTTTTGTGCTATATATTCTCTCTCGACCATGTCAGTAGTGTGTTGACACTGCTGAACCGAAAGTGTGAAAGTCAACCGATTAGTGACATGGCGGAGAGAAAAATAGCAAAAAAATCCATGTTGATAAATTTCAACAACATCCAATAGCCCCATTCGAAGCCCCCCCCCCCCCCCCCCCCCCCCCGGCAAAACAAACGTTATTATGACTTTGCTTGACATTTGTCTAAGTTGACTACCGTGCGATTCAAAAACAAACCTGCTATTATCCTTAATTCTGAACTTGAGTTTAGCTGATGCAGGGCATTGCCCTTTGGTTCATTGTGCTGGCTGGCCTTTATCAGGCAATTAAGTGGGTCTCGTTCGGGATAAATTATCTCTATTAATGTGCCATGGCATTTTGGGGCACAAAGACTTGCACTTGCAGCAACATCGATCTTGACGACCGGACCATAAAGTAAAACACCGCCGTTTCTGAACGGTGTAATAATATAGGACCATGCATGGAGTTTATTCTCCATTTATTTTCATTCTTTCGTGTGCATAAATAATACATTTAGAGGGAAAAAGATCTAGCCATTCAAAATTACCAGCGTGCATGATTTGAAGAGGTAATAATTGCATTTGGATGCATGAGGCATAACCCATTAAATACAGTAGGTGGGCTGTGCAGGGCACACTGTCCTCACTTAACCTGCAGGCGTGTTCTGCATTCATGATCATGGCTTCACGACTTTACATGGTCTTTGCTGTATAGCAAATGCACACGCTTGTATATTTTTATTGTCTCTCTTAAACCGGGGTTATTCATAACCTAAAGCAGGGCCGGATCTAGAGGGGGGCCAGAGTGGGCAGGGCCCACCCAAGTGTGCATCCTGCCCACCAAATGAAAGGTAATATCACTGGTTTTCATCAGTGGTCCTTGGGAGAGTTGTGGAAAGTTGGTTAACCAGATGTAACTCTTTGAGAGCGTAAAAATGAAACCAAATGGACCCTTGCGGGTCCATTTGGTTTCATTTTTACGCTCTCAAGAGTTAAAATATTCATCAACAGAATTAGCCCAAGTCTACACAACTAGAGAATGTGGAAGATTTATGCTCATTTTGATCTGTATGTTTGACTGTTTTGTTTCTCAAATCCAGTCTGGTATTGTGGACAAAATCAAAAGAAATCTTTAGTTTGGGGGTCTGTGGGGCTAAAATGTCATCAGAGGGTGCTCCGTGGCTCAAAAGCCGAATAAATAGTGGGCCCTGGTGTCAAAAAGATTGAAAACCACTGCTACATATGAAAAAACTTTGGAGTTGCCCACCCTGCCATTCTTCGTGCCCACCCTAGTAGGGCTGGCTAAATCCGGCCCTGACCTAAAGGTTTGTCATATATGGTATAGACTGAGGAAAGCTCTCCTTTCACTAGTTGGCCCAATGCGCAGTTTATGAACCTGCACGACATAGGTTTATGCCACTTTAGAAGGTGCCCATTAGTTATGCCATAAAAGGGCTCTAGAATGTAATTAGTCTGGGGATAAGACTGTTTATATGGCATTTTGTTAACTCTCTTTATAGCGAAAATGGTCGTGGAGAATCATGCCCGGCTGAATGGCGTGTTATTAATTAGGTTGACCAGATTAAAACCTACTCTATAAACGTCTTCAAGTTTAAGCGCTTAAACCCTTTAAACTGTATAATGCTTAGTTGACTGTGACTGGCCGTACACTGGGTCTGCCCTGCCTCTCTCCCACCACCACCACCCCTATACAGCAAGTCTTTTCAGCAAAAATAATCAATCTACAAGCTCACAATATGTCACATTGAGATGTGTTTAAACTTGTAGGTTTGTTATTTTCTCTGGGAGTTTGGGACTCAAAGCCTTGTAAATTATATGGTTATTTGGGAAATAGCCGATCGATACAATCTACTCACATATTAGGTAACTTTGAAAACATTCAGCAAGAAAATCTCGATAGATTGTGGCCGATTAATTTAGAAGAAATCTTAATTGTGTTGGGGCATTCCTCGCACAGCGTTTTCTTATGAGGGTCTGTGGCCAAATAGAATGTGGCGGTGCCTGACATGAATATGTTTGAGAACCAACAGGTGCAGCTGGCAGCTTGTAAAAGGTGGTGGTGGTGGTGAGGGGGGGTCGGGGGTGCATACCCTGGCTGGCTGACCTCAGTGGCCCCTGGCCAGCACAGAAGACCAGGTGGTGGTATAGAGCCCTCTCCACAAGTCCACATCCCCAGACATGCTTCCCCTTTGGGCCAACCAGAGACTATGAATCCTGGTAGGATTCCTCTGGCACGGTAAAGTGCTGTATGGGGTACGAGCAGGGCCCCGGGACAGAATAAGTTGGTGCTGTATAACCTAGTGCTGGGGTTTCCCTGCAAGCTCTTCATTACGGAGTGATGTGTGTCTGTACATCTGGGTCTGTTCATCGGAGCACGAAACCTCAGGGGGTCTGGGGTTACCCTTGGCCCAGAGTCTTCCCCGCGCCCCCCTACTGGCGTGGTTAGATTCTAACCAATAGGAGTTGAAATCCCATCCCTGGGAAGTCAAATCCCATCGCTAGCGATTCAGAACCCTGCCCGCAACTCCAGACTCATATACCTGTACAAGCTTGTAATGCTTGTAAAGACGGTGGGGAAGCCAGGTTAGTCTGGGGTAATTTGTGACTTATGGGGTCCCCCACACAGAGTTTCACCAGGTACTTTACACAGGATTTTAATCGTAGGCCTACAGTATACAATATATCATGAATGTACCCCATTCTGCATGGGGAGGGAGTGACCGCCATGCCTCGCATTGCCTGGGGATGCAGTATGTATAGGCCTGTATTTGTTGTGATGTTTTATGGCATCATGTGGATGCCTATGGCTATATTCTTGTGTTGAGTGTATACAGGCCCTACTGTATTATGTCTACAGCTGCATATTTCTGGATAGCTGCCACCTGGATAAAGTGTTGGTCCCCCAGGACCCTGAACCACTGCTAAATGAAAACAAATAAACCAAACTGATGGTGTGCAGATCGATTTACAACAATTGAAGTGTTCCTATTGTGAATAGAGAGGGATTTCACTACAGTTGGAAAAATCTGAATGACAGACAGGCCCGGATGTAACATTTCCCAATTGGGTGGGCAGGTGAAAATGGTATGGGGCGGCTTGAAGTCGCATACCATTTTCAGTTACAATGTACAAGACTTTTATTAGGCAAGAAGGCATCAATAATAACATCAGTTGTTGCTGAAGTTGCAACAGACACACAGCATGCATAAAGCTAAAGATCTTACTCAGAGAGTTTTCTGTTTTGAATGATGAAATGGTGTAATTTAGTGGTGCGACTATAGTTAGTTAGTAGCAATAGTAGTGTTTCAAATCATTTTAAGTATACTGTAAGCAATTTAATTTGAAATAACTTTGAAATTTGGGTTGTTTTGCATGCCATCATGTTTAGTTTAGGGGGGCAGTCAAGGCATCTCGGGGGACATTGAAAATCATTTTATTTCTTAAAAAATTAACAAAATAGGTAATCTACAAGAACCCAATGCTTGTAGATCTCTCGAGCTATACTCGATATATCTATATACAAGGTATATGTCTCCGCAAAACTGTGTTCTAGCCTTTTTTTTTTTTTTTTTTTCAATTTTCAATCTCTTCAATCAGAGAAAATCCTCAGTGGGTTGAGTCATTGAGCATATGAGTCAATTGTGTTAAAATGTTTAATTATACTAATCAACAAAATTAATTAAACTTTAATTAACTTGTTATTTTCAACAGCCTTAATTTAAATATAAGCACTTTAATTTGAAATATCTTGGGTTATTTTGCATGCCATCATGTTTGTTGGGGCAGACTGGGTCATTTAGGGGGGCATTGCCCCCCCCCATGCCCATGCCTAGATCCGCCCCTGATGGGGCGGCTTGAAGTCGCATACCACCCCCAACCATGCCCATACCTAGATCCGGCCCTGCTACAGCTGGGAAAATCTGAACGACAGATGTAATAAATAAAATAAAATAAAATGAATGCAACAAATAAAAAAAGAGATGGAGTCATTTGAACCTACCTGGAAGTGTTAGTCAACGTTTCTTTGTGTGGGAAAAATAAAAAACCCAAAAGACCAAATAGGCTAATCCTCCCAATCCCAGTGTAACATGATGCTCCTCCCTGTTCCCGTGACATCACAGTGTGGAGTGGAGCGGAGCGGAGTGGAGTGGAGGGAGGGGGTCTCTCTGCTCTCTCTCCCATCGCCGATTAGCAGCAGCTACACTGAAACAACTACAAGTTAAACTGGGGAGAGAGAGAGACAGAGTCAGAGAGAGAGAGAGAGAGAGAGAGAGCTTCGCTACAACAGCCCGTACGTTCATGTATCGTTTTGGATTAGGATACATTGAATCCGCAGAGTTGTTACCAGGCGATCCCAGGTAAGTTGCGGTCTGATTTTCTCTTTTGATGCAGCTATTTCCCCTTGTATACACTGTGTGTCGAAGGCTTAGTGGTGGTCTTTCTGTTTCCCCCCTTCTCTTCCCTGGGAGAGAGAGAGAGAGAGAGAGAGAGACCTAGGAGGTGAAAGAAGAAGCACGTTAGTGAAAAGTCTTGTCCACTGGGCATTCGTTCCACCTGGGAGCATATTTAGGTCCCCTCTCTCGCTACGAAATTAAAAAAAAAGTTTGCAGTTTTTAAACGGAATGCGGTGTAAATGGAGACATCAACGCGCACCACGGGTCTGTTTTATCTCACGGCACAGTACATGGACACGATCATTTGATTTGAGTCAGTGTTTTTGTCGTGGACGTGGTAAAAGCCGTTTTGAATAGACATTGTGTCATTCATTGTCTTTAATCAAGGGTGATGGTATTTATTATGGATCCTATGGGGACCAGATCTGTGCCGTCTCTGAAGTTATATATAGCATTATACACGTTGTCTTTAATGCAATCCCAACAAACCAAAACAATAGAAGGATTTGGCACTGGCAGTGATTTAAACAGTCGACGCAATGAAGGAAGTATATGCTTTTTCTTCTTATTCCAAGTAAAAAAAAAATGGCACTGTTGTTAATCGCATGGCTGACATGCGTTGCCATGGTATCAAAAAACCCAACTCTCCCTGGATTTGAAGTGAGAGGCTGGCACCATCATCATCATTAACGTTAACCCTTACTGTCCAGCAGCTCTCTATGGCTGCTCTGCCCTGGGGTTGGAAGTACAAAAGCATTCATATTTGATGATTTAAATTTAAAACGATACAAATAGTCTAAAACTGTGAAATGGTGAGCATATAGCCTACTGTAATATAGAAGACATTCACACATTGGCTGTTTCTACCTCAAACACCTGCAGCTTGTCAACTTTGAGAAGCTGAGAAGTTAGGTTGACACTAAGAGTAAAAGCTGGTTATTGGGCTATGCTAATTACATCAATATAATAGGTCTGATTGTGTTGGATAGCAACTTTTTAGATGCATGATGGAATGGTTAATGACAAATAGCCTATAGATGTATCATAGTGTTACACTATACTCTAAACAATACAAACGGTATGTAAAGATAGGCTCTGCCCTATCTTTACATACCTCATGTCAATGTCCAAAACTGTCACTTATCCAGAATCAAATTCAAAATGATTAAAAGTACCAGATCTACAAGCTGAAAACGTGATATTGTCGGGACATTCAAGCTTGCAGATCCGATACTTTAGGTGTGTTTGTGTGATGGTGTAGTGTAAAAAAATGGAGATAAGAGATTTCTGCCCGACAGTTATGATAGAGTAGGTAGTTTATAGCAAAGTGAGATTAAAACCATTAGTCAGTTTTGATGATGATCTTTTGGACTAGCCAGGCAGACTACATTTTTGGGAGAGTTAAAATAACATTCCTCCATGAATAATGCAAGGCACACAGTACCCCCCACCAACCCTCTCCCACCGTGTTTCACTTAGATAGCTGAGGCATGGAGCGTGGTTTACTTTGCTAGGAGCAGCTGTCAATCTCCAGGGAAGTACGTGCTTCTCTCTCTCTATGCTCATTAGAATATATTTTGATAAACTATATACCTAAAGGAATCGGCAGGCCAGTCGCTCTCAAACTTCCTGTCAATAACATGAAAATTACCTCCCAATAAGTAAAATGTATACATTTGGGCTTTTATGCATCTAGCCTATTGATAGGACAGTAGGCTGGTAGGAAATGGAGAGAGATGGGGAGTATCATCAGGATTCGAACCTGCAACACACTGTCAGGTTGCAGCTGCTATGCCAGCCGCCCAGACCAAAGTTGTTGACATGTGTGATGCTATATTACATAATGTTGCTGGGGGATGCCCTGGGGTTAGCCTGTAATGGGTACCCCGGACCACCCAGTTTAATAGCAACTGCAGTTTACATTCAAAGAAGTTGGACTGAACTCCTGAAATTATCCTCCAAGATGAACAACTTTTCTCTGTTTTTCCCCCCAAGTATTGGAAAAAACCCAATTCTGAACTCCAACTGGAATTCTATTTCAATAGACCTCATTGTGTGAATGAATGAATGAATGTGCATGCGATTCCAAAGGAGATAAGACCCAACCCCCCTGAGTCTGAACATGCAACAACGTGCATCGCCTTGTACCACTGCCAGCCCAGAGCATGACAAAGTGCAGTTCATCCCAGCAGGCCTTGATCTCCAACTTTTATTAGGGATGTTGACACCTTGACTCTCATTCTATCGTTGAACAAGTTAACTGATTATAGAACACATTGTCTGCGCTTAACAAGATGCCCAAGATGTGTTTTCACGCTTTTAATCTGCTTTCACGTCATACGGCACACAAAACAGCTCCGTCACTCTAGCACACAAGTTAACCTGTTCACTTGTGGATGTGTTCATTTTGTTGTCTGTTTGACAACAAGCCCTGGAACTATTTTCAGGCGGAATACATGCATCAACGGTGAAAATACTCCAAACGTAATCAATCCAGGCAGCCTTAATAGGATGGAATACAGTTATATAAAGCACTTGAACTGGTAAATAGCATCTTCTAGATTTCCAAAAAGGCCTGCAGCATAGCGTTGAAGTTGTCAATCCGGTTTTGATGCTGGAACCCCCACAAGAACCGCTGTGTGTGCGTGTGCCGCGGGAAGATATTGACAGTAGGGGGTGCTGGACGTTCACTATGGGGTGCTGCAAGATGCGCACACACGCAAAATGTGTGTGAGTGCGCATTGTGCATGCACATTTTCATGCATTTACACACGGAAAAGTGTCTTTTACCTTCCCTCTCCACATGCATGAGCTAACTGACACAGGTACCTTAGCCTCTGATACAACGATAGAGAATATGTATAAGGCCTATTAACAGGAATCTGTTTTGATTAAAATAACTAGTATTTTCCTCCTCCTGTCCAAGGGGGGGGGGGGCTGTGTCTGAAAAAAGGGGGTGCTCAAGCCCCCCTAGCACCCCTACTTCCCTCAGCCATGTTTGTGTGTGGCGGTCCCACAGACCTCACTGTGAGAAGCACTAGCATTACAGCATGCGTTATGACACAGAGGAGAGGTCACTCACATTGGCCCGGTGTCAAACAGAGGGGCTGCTGTGCATGCCACATTGCCACCACATCCCCACCCGGCGCGCCCTCAGCTACCCCCTGGCTGTCACCCTCCGCTGTCAGCGGAGGAAGGCTACGCCAGAAAGCACGTTAGATGTGAGTCATCCCTGGGAAGCTGAACCCACCACCACCATTGTTATTGACCTGTGACCCTCACCACCAGGCATCATCTGGTGCTGTACCCAGATTGATGTATGACTTTGTGCATGCTCTTCTTCTTACCGCCAGGAAGGGAATTGTTATTTGAACAGCGGACGTCATGTAGAAGTTTCTATGTCCCTGTACTGTCTGTCTGTCTGTCTGTTTGTCTGCCTGTTTAAGGTACCAGCAGGTGAGAAGGTTCCGCTGTCGAGCCTAACATCAATTCAATTTGTAAAGCACATTTAAAAACAACCAAGGTTGCCCAAAGTACTAGGTAGCGTAAAAACAAAAAAAACTACACAGTAGTTCCCATCATGCACACTCAGGTGCCATATGGGAAGATAAGTTCTGTTCAGGTCTACAGTACAACAATTACAGTATAGTTCCACCCCTCACTTCACAGAGGTGTGATTAAAAATGGTCTGTAAAGAGCACTGTATCTCATAGACTGTTGAAATGTCAGGTCCCTAAGTCCGAGAGTGTAGCCTGCTAATGGAACCAAAGGGACCCTTTAGGAGTTACTCTTCAGTAGTGAGTACACTCTCAGAGTTAGGATTTTGCAGTGTAGATAGGAGAAAGAAAAGTTGAGAACTAGTCTAGTCTAGTCTATGTTTGTATTAATTGCGTAACTCCAAAGAAAAACCTGAAAGGGGAGTATTTGGGAGGTCTGTTTGCATGTGGTGGGTGAATTTGGGGTGGTGTGGTGGTCGTTACACTGGGGTGGGCCCAACTGGAAGACTCTCGGATGACGCTTTCATTCCCATTGGCTCCTATTGTTTGGGCTCGGCCACCATTGTGTGTTATTAGCCCCGGTGACAAGATTTGTAATGACGAGGAGGAGACTAGCTGAAGATCCCGGATAAAAAGCCCAGGAAAGGATGACGTTCTTCTGAACGCTGCCCCCTGACCCCGGCATTGTTGCAAGTGTACGTGTACCCCCTCCTTACCCCCCACCTCCCCGTCTTCCCTCAGTCTCACTTGAATAATGTATGATTTAATTTGGAACGCTGTGGCATTCCACACATTCCTCTCTACTTTATCCCCGTGGCCGTTTCACCTCGCTGTGTTTGTACTGTGAGCTGTGGGAGAGTTGATATAGTCTGTGGAATAGTCTGCTGAAGCCAGAGAAATACTCACATGATAGAATTAGACACTACTTTTTTGTCACTTGCCCTTTTTCCCAACCCTTTTTTATAGCATGTGTAAAAGGCCTGATTTTATATTGGCAGCCCTATCTAGCCTCAGTCAGATCTGTGCCGCATCAAGATTGAAATCTGATTGGTCTAGCAGGTCACATGGCTCATTTAAACAAATCGGATTCCAAACTGGATGTGGCTCAGATCTGATTCAGGCTGGATAGTCGAATCCAGCCTGAATCAAATCAGTGTAAATCCCGCTCCTTGAGGCAAGATGTGTACAATTGGTTCTGTACGTCCGTTCGTCCGTTCGTCTGTCCATCCGTCCGCCCTTCCAACAGTGCCAAATTTCTTGTGCCCACTGACAGTAGGTCAGTGTAGTATCTTTCACAGACACACGTGGCAAAACAGGAAATATTGTTTATCAGCAGAAGTACAAGAATACCATGTACAGACTTGGGACGTAAACAGTGACAATGCACTCAGAGAACAATACAGGAGATTGGAGATTAGAACAATCCAATTACAAAGTGTCTGCTAGACAGCATAACATTGTTCCGTACAATACAATACAGTTGACATACTTGTCAGACACAGCAAGCAAAAATCGTGGATAAAGGAAACAATGCCTCTTCCCAAACTGAGCGGCTTCACTACCATAATAGCTGATATTGAGAGAATTACACACACACTTAGACACTGTAGATCCGATGCCTATGGCACAGGGGACCACCAGTGGTCCTTGAGAGGGTTCCAGGTGGTCCCCTGGCTAAATGATGGAAAATTCATCATGTGAATTAGCCCCAAGTCTACGCAACTAGAGAATGTAGAAGATTAATGGTCATTTTGATCTGTATGTTTGCCTGTTTTGTTTCCCAAATCCATCCTGGAATTGTGGACTAATTGTGGGCTAAAATGTAATCAAATGGTGGTCTGTGGCTCAAATTCTTAATAAATAGTGGGCCCTGGTATCAAAAAGGTTGAAAAACACTGCTACAGCAGTATTGGGGGGAAAAACTACTGACAGTGCCATGTGGCCACACCACGGGGTTTGTAGTTTGTATCCCACGCCTCTATGCCATGATGTACTTTCGGGGCTATATGATGTCATACACTCACTTGGCCCACACGTGCACTCAAAAAAAAAAAAGATCCACACACTGGGAGGAGTCACGGCGTTAAATTAGACCCCGGCGTCTCGTAATGTCTTGTCAGCGTGTCTGCATGCTTGCTTGCAGTGCCAGCTGCACGCTGCGTGGTGAGAAGACGTCTGCCAGGAGAACTGATGTGCACTGCACAGTTGCACTGCTGGGCTGGAGCATAAACATGTACTTAAGCAAATTTACCCTGTGACTCATCATGCTGATTGGGAGAGAGAGAGACGTGTTGGCCTCCTGTAAACGTGTCAAAACACTATCAATCTGGGAAACGATGAGGCTGCGATGGATCGACATTAGTTGTCTGAATTAGTCGATTAATCGGATCGGCAACTAATCAATGTTTTTTTTTTTTTTTTTTAAGCAATTTATCAAGGGGGTTTTCCAACTTAGTTTTCATGTAACTAAAGAGCAGTGACCCGTCGCTCTCATCCCTTCCCTTGATAGTTCCACATTCACGGTAGCAAGTGTAAAGGATAACGTGATTATAGTACCAAGAACAAAAACATAAAGCTTAAAGACTTATTTTCAAATGACCTATTTGATTTTTGGAAGAGTTTGAATTCATTTTTAGATTGACACGTGCATAAATGCATACAGTCAAATTGAACTGTTGAATCAATTTTGAAAAGAAATCTTTAATTGCAGTTCTACGGGAAACCCTTTAGAGGCTAAGGACCAATACTCACCTCTTCAGACTCCAACTCACCCTCTAGCACTCTTCTCCTCTCACATCACTCCCCACCTTTTTTGTATGTTGTGTTTTAGAGACAGCGATGATATTTACCTGTATCAGTTTGATAGTTTGAGGCACCATTATTCTCATTGCGCTCTACGACTCTCCCTGGTGTTATCTTCGACCAGGGGCTCATGGCATTTACTCCATAAAACTCACACCGTTTTGCAAGTCTCTCTGGGTAATTAATGAGCATCAGCTGAAATGTCTAAATTGTAAACCATAACTCTGGCTGTGTGGCGACTTGACAGGTTTGTGCTTCGGCCCGGTGAGATGGTTTCTGGGGGAGAATAAAACATTTGGAATCCGGCAAAGCGCTAAGACGTAAACTTAATTCACACTGGCACAGCAGCACACAGGTAGTTATCACTGACTTATTTATTATACAAAATTACTTTTCAGCCTGCGAGTGATGTGGTACTTTTTATGACTGTGGAGAAGAAGAGCACGATAGGTGAAACAGTTCGACATGCACATTTAATCTAGGCCGTATAGCTTCATAATTAGTTGGTTGCAGTAAGCCAGACTCACTCCTCGAACTGTTCATCACCCCTCTAAAACATTCATTACGTTTTAATCAGACATTACTGTATGATTTAGGTGTCTAGCAGTCAAGGTAGAATATGGCACTCCGCACTGACTGGTACCAGAGAAAAGGAGAGGTTTTAAGCTACATTTTTACTAATGATAAGTAGCCGTCTCTCCCACTGAACAGCGGTGCATGGCATGATGATACTATTGGAGCTATTGGAGTAACTCTGAGGCTTAATAGTTCTGTCGTCCCCCCAGGACAGGAGATATCAGAGGCTTTTGGTTTCAAGTCAGCTAAGGCCAGAAGGCATGCTTTGCTTTTTCCCCTTTCTCCCATTTTTTTTTCTCTCTCTCGTCGTCTGAGAAGCAAGGCATCTGTGTCACTCTCGCATTATCCGGTGAATTCATGGGCAATTTCATGGGTGCACCCCGCTGTCTGGCCTGCCACGCTGTCACCAAGGTGATGTATTGTTACCGGGGATACCTTTTAACGCCGCACCACCACCACAGCCCTGCTGCTGCTGCTGCTGTTACTGTACTGTATGTGTACTGTCATGTTCCTGCGAGGATCGTTCAAGCATCGCACACACACACCCCTCGTTTTTTTCCCCCATGAATCACGAGTAGACGAGACGGTTTGCACGGAAGACAGTATGCGTTTCAAGGATGGGAGGGGAGCTAGACAGAGAGAGAGAGAAGGAGAGGAGGAGAGAGAGAGAGAGTCAGGAGAGATCTGGCAGCCCTCATCACAAAGGCATTTCCTCCCTGTTTCTGTAGCTCGGCCACTTCCTGCTGGGGTTGAAGTCTTGCTCAAACACGTCGTAGCAGCAGGGTGGGTGGGTGTGTTCTTAATATTGTTGCTGTCAGGCAGAAAGCTCATATCTAACAAACAAAAAAGCAGCAGAGTGGCTGATCCAGAATGCATTGGAACCGATGCATTCTGTGCTACGTTTATACTGTTGAATATGAATCCAGTATGTGGTTTCCACCCAACAGACACGATTTTTTGGCCTGGTATACTGCTGTTGACTGGAGTTGTTACGATGCCCTTTGGTTTTATTAACCACTTACTGTAAGCCCTCTTATCTGGTGCTATGCATTTGACATGATCATCATAATACTGTACCTATTTTTTTTTTCATGACTATGGAACAGTTTTTTATTGTTGGTGTATCTTCTCTTCGTGCTGGTGTTCATTTATCTATGTTGTGATCCTCACTGCTATGTTATTGTACCCCTTAATGTCTCGTCTATATGTATTTTGTGAGATTTATTGTTAAGTTACGCTGGGGCGCCTACTTAATAGCCCTGACAGCACCATACACCAAAAAACAGAAAACATTGCATTCTGATTCTGATACTCAATGTCAAATGACATTACTTCACTCACTCACTTCGCCACTCGATTTGCCACTCACTTTATGCATGAGCATACCACTAGTTGGCCCAATAACCCGTAAATAATCGTTGTCCAAAGTATGATATTTTTGGCTCAGAGTCTCGCGATCTGCTAATCCTGTGGTTAGACTTGCAGATAGAAGCAGACAGCGTGTCTTAAGCTAATGTGGTAACGTAAGTAGTGAAAACCGGACATAATGAACAAAGCTGGTCCTGTTCTAATGTGGCTGGATAAACATTTCCTCCGTTATGGGACCCACAAGGTCAACAGACGAGTTCAAGGCTGGGTCATATTCAGTGCAGTGGCAGATTCCACGCGGGTGGTTAAGGAAGTTGTACTTGAACTCTGCCGTACCGCTATCAGCGAGTTGGTTTTCTTTTTGTGTGTTCCGTTCTCGTATGGGCTTCAGCAGACGCTTTTTATCATCGGAATGCCTTGTTATTTCATCAATCTTGTAAACTACTTGGATCCAGAGAACATTGTGCACACGCAGATGGATATGCAAAGTCGTTCTCGTTGTCATCAGCAGCTCATCCACATGAAAAACGATCAGTTCCGAAAATAATCAAAAGTGTGAATTAGCTTGGTCGTTCATTGATCACGCAAGTAATCTACAGCAGTGGTTTTCAATGTTTTCACAACAATCACATTTTAACTGGGATCCACACCTGGCAAGCACTCGGAATTGTAGGAGTTGAGTTTTTGTTTACTCGGTTCCATGTATAATTATTGCAGATTGCAAAATAGCAGATCCACAAGCTCACATTGCCTTGCATTGTAAGCCTGCCTTGCAGCTTGTACTGTTCTGCAGTACAACCTGCCATTATTGTACTTCTCCAA
Source organism: Benthosema pterotum (assembly GCA_039105355.1). Classification (NCBI taxonomy): domain Eukaryota; kingdom Metazoa; phylum Chordata; class Actinopteri; order Myctophiformes; family Myctophidae; genus Benthosema; species Benthosema pterotum. The sequence goes on from CM076978.1 coordinate 9,462,940, forward strand.
TAATGTACCTACTTTGCAGCGTTATACTGTGTATTACTCTTTGAACACACCTCTCGTTTCAGAGCGCACCAGCGTTGGCAGCCCCTCTTCCTTTGGGCTTGTGGAACTTCAAAGTTGCCTTCAGTTCTGTGCAGAGAGGCTGAGAAGTACTAAGGTTAGATATCCCCCTTTGCCATTGTCACATTCACACATTGCACATGCTGATTCCTGATAAGAGAGTACTACTCATGATAAGCAGTGATGTGACATCAAGGCAGCATGCCCAGTGCCATAATGTGGGAAGTGGTGATACAAGTATACTGTAGCACTGTTGCTGTAGATTAAGGACCTCATTTTAGATTTGTTTTCTTTGCTTCTGCACACTGAATGTAACAGGTTTAGACGCCCCAACAACATGAAAAGGAAAAAAAACACTTGTGCTGTCTTCAAATGCAATGAAAACCTTAATGAAGGAAGCATTGGGGCTGAAATGTTTCTGCTCCCTCCAGGGGCAGATGTAACATGTCCCATTTGGGGGAGCAAGAGAACATGTTGGAGGGACAAGAGAAAATGGTATGGGGTGGCTTCATCAAGTCGCACCCATACCATTTTCGGTTACAGAACTTTTATTAGTCAAGTAAAGCATCAATAATAGCTCCAGTTGTTGTTGAAGTTGCAACAGAAACACAGCATGCATAAAGCTAACAGTCTGATTCAGAAAGTTTTCTGTTTTCAATGATGAAATGCTGTTGGTTTAGTGGTGCCAAAATTGTAGTTAGTAGCCGTAGTAGTGTTTCAAATAATTTTAATATGCACTTTAATTTGAAATATCTTGGGTTGTTTTGCATGACATCGTGTTTGTGGGGGTATTTAGATATTTAGGGGGACATTGCCCCACCCTCCCATGCCCAAGCCTAGATCCGCCTCTGGCTCCCTCTTGATTAAAGTTTTTCCACGGCATTTGAAAACGCAGGTGTTTATTTCCTTTCGGATTTGTTTTTATTCAAAACCTTCAGAATCAGGTTTCAGCACTCAAGAGTCACTAGTTTTCTAAAATGTCTTAAAAGAATGGGATCTCTTGGCAATGTCCTACCAGTGGAAGGCGATTGTCCTTCGCCTGCCGCCGCTGTAATAAAGAGTCATTTGGCTCTAGTCTATTCCTGAGGGACGTCAACACGGCAGGATGTGAATTGCTGAATGAAAGGAGTGGCATGGAGATGGTAGTTTCATAGTGGGGATTGCCAGCGGAAAGGGGCAATTTTTTCCCTCCCCTATAAGTGACAGAACTGAATCGTGTGTGGTAATCGGCTTACGAGGCCGCATTAGTTGGGTTACTGGCCACGGATGTAGCTGCCTAGCTTCTGAGTGTGGCTGGCCACCTCGCCTGGTTGCCCATTGAAGGAATTACAGGAACTTAGGTTGAAGAATCACAGATGTGGGGATTATGATTTTAACCACTTTCAACATGGCATCCCCCGTTTTTGGACATAATTATAGGCAATTTCGAAATGCTCCAGTGCTACTGTGCAATGTTATTTTCCACTTGTAGTACAATGATGTAATGGGTTTTATTTATGTCTATACATTCGTAAGAATCTCAAAGTGCTACAGCAAGTAAATGAAAACAGACGGATACATCACACAATAAGCGCATCTAAGAATAGGAACACTTGAAAGGACCAGTGAATTGAAAGATACATTTTTCTTTTATACCACATGACTGGTCATTATATGGCCATACCCGACAATGATATTGCTCACTTTTTTATTTATATGTCAAAACTCCATAAAAGTAGATTTTTAATTGCTCCTTGTAAACGAAAATGTGTGGCATGGTGACATCAGGAGGCCTATAACATAAAACAATAGAAGCCAATAGAAATTACATTAAGCTGACCTGTTTTTATCCCGTTTCTGAATCGTACTCCACAATCACACGTGTCTTATTTAAGTCAGAAATACTCCGTTTTTAATCCCGTTCTGGCATCCAGCCGGTGCATTACTCGGTTGAAAACTCATTCGTCACGTTAGAAAGTGCTGTATATCTGAACACATTATATGGTAGAAATGGTAGAAAGCCACATAGCAGTAAAGTGGCAGTGCTGAGCGATAATTGTAAACAAACAGCCCATGTGTAGCGTGCTATTGAGGGAGAGTGGTGACACGCTTTGATCTCAGCGCATAGATAGAGCACGCGCCGCAAACTGCGGCCATGCAAACTGTCATCTGTGACAAAAATCAAGGACTTTATGAATCATGTCACAGGAATCAAGGATGCCCAATGTGTTTTGGTGTGAAATTCTCCTTTAAAAAGTCTGTAGTCCTTTATTGAATGTGTCCACTGACTGAGGCGCTCTCAGATGTACCTGTATATATTCTGACTCAGATGATTCATAAGTGTATATTTATCCATGGCTTTGGTCTTGTCTTGCAAGCGGGTCTCTGTCACTCGCTGACCTGCCATTTCTGCAGCTGCAGTCAAGCAAGTCCCAGCCAGTCTCTGTTATAGTTCCTTTCCTCCACGTTTCTCTCTGACACATTGGCTTTTCCCTACATCCCTGCATATCGCCCTCCGTTTTCTGACTATCTTCCTCTACCCTCTTCAGACACTTTGACAGACAGGCTCTGAATCCATTCGAGGTTAACGTGGGCCCTATGCCTGCTTGGCAAAACTGAATTTCAAATAAGGACAGCAAAACAAAAGCATGTGAGAGTTCTCACTTAGCCGGCGGCTATACGGACAATTCACCCCCGTCACTGAACTATCTTGGCGGCTAAATGCTCGTCTGTAAATAATTTAGCAGGTTTTATTACACTTTCATGTAACTATAAAGGCGTAATGGCTGTTGGTGTGGGTTTAAAGTCAGATGGTGCATGGTAAGTGGGGCTGAATTGACAGCGCCCTCCCCGTATTGATTGAGTCTTTGCCTACTTTCTTTTTACACTTAGATCTTAACTTTAACACAAGGTGACAGAAAGCCAGCGGCCGCATTTCACCCGCTCTCCCCCGTCAAGTGCTCCCACTACATCATTCAGGGTGAGGTGCGTCTTAAAATATTGGCCTATTTGGCTACGCGTGCAGATGGTGAGATTACACAGAAACATTTTCAGCAACGGGCCACCGTGGGAGTGAGAGAGAGAGAGAGAGAGAGAGCGGGAGAGACCACATTTTGGCACCTTAACAAAGCGTGTCAGCATTTAATATTGTGAAACAGCGGTTAGTCTGTGTTGATGCTGTGTTGTCAGGGCACTAAAGAAAGTACCTGCGTGAGAGCCAAGGACATTCCTTCCCGTCTCAATCCCCCCAGATCAGATCCATGAGGCAGCGTTAACATTTAATTCCTCCACATTGTGTCCACCCAGGGAGGGAGCTGGTGTTGCCAACTTGCCACCAGCCATGTATAAGTGACAGTGTTGGACCACCTCCCTGAGCACTCTTATTTTCATAAAAATGATTTCAACAAACAAAGCAGTTATAGATGTGTGTAAAGTCCACATGATTTCATCTTTTAAACCTTTACAACAGCTTTGCTTTGGGGTACCCTGGGTCCAGGTTTTCATTTCGCAGTGTGGATGTAAGCCTGGAGATCGAGGCTAGTGTTGGACAATATTACTTAGGAGAGTATTACCTATTACCCCATTAGGAGAGTAATAAGATGACATTACATATTACTTGGGCACAAGAGTACTAGGTTACATATCACCATTTGGTATCATTTTACACTCTCAAGAGTTAAATTATATTTAAACATGTGAATTACTTAATTTTCAAGACCAACATTTTCCCAGTTTCCCAAAACTTGAAAATCCTTAGTTTTGGGTCTGTGAGACTGAACTCAACATTAAATGGTAGTGCTTGGCTAAAATGTAGAAAAAATAGTAGGCCCTCATATGAAAAAGGTTAAAAACCTCTGTTGTAGAGTAATACTATTATCAAATATCCAGTGTACAGTATACAATATAATATATTACGTTCTTCTCCTGTGGTTTAAGTGGCTTATTTTGGGCTTGTTCCCACAGACCTGGTTACTAGACCTGGCAACACCGGCGTGCTGCCTGAACAGCTATATGGCCCCCTTAAGAAACAGGGATTCCTTCTGACATCCCATTACCAGAGACATTAGCCCACATAATAGCCCTGCCCTCGCCCCAGCGTTTTATTATCAAGGGCGGCTTTTTTTTGTTCATTTGCGTGACGGGGAGTTTTATTGTTGACAGTGGGTTGTCTCGAGATTTACGTACAGAGGGCCGATAGGGCTCCGCCCTACCATTGTTCTCTGTGTTAACGTTTGTATGTAGATGTGTGTGTTGTTGTGCTGGTGGCCGAGGAGGAGGTTAAACATTCCAGGGTAGTCGTTGAGAGGAGAGAATGAGAGCAGCAAACAGGTTTTGGATAGTCTTGTTGTCGTTTGCAGACCACCCAGGCCTTTTATGCGTGTCTCACACAGATGGACACACCACCTACATTGACCATATATAGGCTATATATACACACCCGTCACTTCGCTCCTATCCTGTTTCAGAGGCACACATACAAGACACGACATGACAGGAAGCTAATTGTTACCAGAGTAGGAATTGACCGCGGGGGAGAGGACCGACCGGCTGCCTTACTTACATCATCACTTGTTGTAGTCATGTGTGGTGAAGCCCAAAGCAAAGGGCCTTTTTATGATGTTTTGTTACTGTTCTTGGTTACTTGTACATAGTTACCTCCAGCATTTTTTGCTTTTCAACCTTTTTGATACCAGGGCCCACTATTTATTCAGAATTTGAGCTGCGGACCACCATTTGAGGACATTTTACAGAACCCAGAACTAAAGATTTGTTGTTTGTTTGTTATAGCTGTGGTAAAACAGAACAAACATACAGATCAAAATAACCATCAATCTTCTACATTTTCTAGTTGTGTGGACACGGTCTAATTCAGATGATGAATATTTTAACATTTAGTTTCATTTTTACACTCTCAAAGAGTTACAGGTTAACCTGTCCATCATTTAGCTGCGGACCACCTGGAACTCTCTCAAGGAATACTGGTGGTCCGCGGACCACTGGTAGAAAACTTATATTGTTAGATATTGAATAGATAACTATGTATTTTGGTGTGGTTATTATATCTATCTGAACACTAAATCGTCCTAACTACAATCGACAATTGTAGTTAGTGAGTAGTGTAGTGTTTCAAATCATTTTAATTATACTGTAAGCACTTTAATTTGAAATGTCTTTGAAATTTGGGTTGTTTGGTTGGCAATCGGCATCATGTTTGGTGAGGCAGTGAGGGCATTTAGAGGGGCATTGCCCCCCCAAAACCATGCCTAGATCCGACCCTGGCTGTGAATCCTACATACGGAAGTGTCCTTGTCCTGTCCTTTTTACTTGTGCTTTGTTGGTTCATGTTGGATCTGTGTTGTCAACTTTATTGGTAAAATACACTGTAACATAATACCACAACTATAACAATGACAACATGAATCAATCACTTACTGCAGCTGACTCAATTATTTATCACATTGTCAAGCTTTTTCCATTATAACTGACATATAGTACAATTTATTAAAAGCAACCCACCTGCAGTGATTCCCATAATTAGATTGATTAAGCCATTAAACACCTATGGGTTAGACAGGTGGTGTCAAGGTGGACACAGCTGCAACACGACAGATGTTACTAATGCACAGTAGTTCCAAAATAAAACACAGGTCCATTTGAGTGTTATTTCAGACCAATGAACATTGTGAGCAAACATTGCAGAGAGGAGCCAACGTCATTCACATAAGTGCCGGATCAGAACAGGGCTGCATTACATACACAACTGTGTGACACACACAGTTTTGTTTAAACAATGATTGTTGTACCGTAGTAGTAGTACACCAGTGGTTTTCAACCTTTTTGGCACCAAGAAGGCCCACTATTTTTTCAGCATTTGAGCGACGGGCCACCATTTGAGGACATTTTACCACAGACAACTTTTTTTTTTTTTTTTTTTTTTTTTTGCTTTTTGTCCACAATACCAGGCTGGATTCGGGAAACAAAACAGGCAAACATAGATTCAAAATTACCATTAATCTTCTTATTCTACATTCTCTGATTGTGTAGACTAGGGCTAATTCAGATGGTGCATATTTTAACTCTTGAGAGTGTGGTTTCATTGGTTTCATGTTTACGCTTTCAAAGAGTTACATCTTGTTAACCAACTGGTAACGTCATTTAGCCTGGGGACCACATGGAACCCCACTCAGGGACTACTGGTGGTCCCCAGAGCAGTGGTGGTTGACAACTGCTGTAGTACACTGTTATTTTCTACTAATGTAATGTTCGCATCTAACCCATAATTCTACAAATGCATTTTAAATATGTAGTTCATTTTACATGTTAGAAAATGTAAAATGATTCAAAATTTGCAGTGCTGCAAATCTAAAATGACACAGATTCTCTAACTGGTTTTAAAGGATGAATGACTTCTCAGTGATTGGAGTTATATGACAGCGGCATTGATTTATTTTGACAATAATGAACCTTGCTTCTCTCTCAGTTTGTTCCAAGAGCAATGTGAATCCAAAACATTCTGTGTGTGTGCACACACTGAGGCTCCATTGTTTAGCAGTGTGTTCACAGTGGCTCACCCTTTGCCCTAGCTGCTGCTGCTTGGTCTGGTACCCTACTTGAATTACGCACGGTGGCCTAGTAAAAAATGGATCAGTTGCCGACTAATCTCTAAACACTGTCCATATACAGTAGTATCTATCTGCCACCCGTTTCCTTCAGTGAGCTCGGTCACAGTGCTATGAATTATGAATTGGAGAAAGCACCGACGTACAAGGAGAAAGCTTGTTTTTGTTGTTGGCAGCTTATATGAACCATGGGCTGGCTGCTCCACTGACCCACATGCTGTTTGTAAAGACTGCTTGATCTTGTAAGTGACGTTGACCTGCGTAGTGCTATGTCTCGCACCCCGGCAAAACTAGGCCAAACACATTGGGACCACACAAGAAATAAACACAGCGAGTCGAAAATAAATACAGCAGAGCCACACTAAGCCTGATTCATACTTATTTATATTATACTAGACATTGGTTGCGTGCCGGTGTCATTCACTGAACATAGTCAGATCTACACAGTGTTGCCAACTTGGCGCATTTGTCGCTATATTTAGCTTTTTTTCCCAGACACCCCTAGAGCCAAAATTAGCGAAAAACTCCTGGCGGAAAATCTAGTGTTTTTTTGTTGAAGAAATTGGGGCGAAATTGGTTGACAGGCACCAGAGATAAAACCCTTGTTTTTCACAATTCTTCCTAGTTCCATACTCCTTTCTTCCTTGGAAAGACCATTGGTAACCAAATGGACCCTTATAGATCTGTAATTCTTGAGATCGTAAAGTGAAACCAATGGACCCTTACGGGTCCATTTGGTTTCAATTCATGCTCTCAAGAGTTAAATTATATTTAAACATCTGAATTACCTAATTTTCTACACATCTACACATCTAGAATCTACAGATTTAGAAAATGTAGAAGAATTGCTATTTTGAACAACATTTTGCCAGTTATTTCTCCTAAATTAGTCCGAGAGACTAAACTCTTGCTAAAATGCAGAATAAATAGTGGGCCCTGGTAAGAAAAAGGTTGAAAACCACTGCTCTAGCGCATTCTAGTGCATTTTGGAAGTGCCACTTGTGCATTTTGGATTTTGGTAGTTGGTAACACTGGATCTACAAGCTCATAGCACATTGAAATCACATCTGCACAATCTGCCTTTTTTTAGTTGCTGCCTACAGGGCACACAACCAAGTATAAATAAGGGCATTACGAGGATGGAAGAAGAATAGTGTCATCTCCAAACTATGCAGAAGGAAGGGCACAGCAGGCGTGTCTGGACATGTCCGTGGAATCTTATCCTGCTTTCAGCATCTTCACACTGTCACTGTTTTCCCCACTATTGGCTTTGCAAAGTAGCATATACTTACAGTATATACTGTTTGTGCTATGCATTTTAAACATTGTATAGAACAGTAGTTCCCAAACATGTGAAGAATCCCTACATTGACAATAATTAGCCCCTGGAACAACCCTGAAAACACATTCTAACCCCATAAGAGATGATTTTTAGTGAGGATTGGTCTACAGATCCCTATTTAACGACATTTATGGGACACAAGTTCCCTCTATTACCTTTCATTTACTAAACTCACAGGCCACACAGCCGTCACTTTTTTATACTACTATATCTGACAGTGGACTGGTGAAATGTTTACGTTTTACAGTAGGTTAAGTCTATTTTTGTCAACAATGAGAAGCATGTAGAGAGTAGGGCGCTGGCTGGTGACGTACCAGCAACAATGTGGCTACTTATGGTAACTGCTGACATTACATCAAGCAGGCTGTGTCCAGTTTGATTTGGGAAGTGACATTCAGATGCGCAGAACGAAGCAACCATAATGCATTTGAGGAGAAGTGCTGTGTGAGGAGAAGTACTGTTACTTCCCAATAACCTTGTTTGATGAGTGTTTCTGGGAAGTACCGGTACATGATATAAAGAGGAAGAGTGAGAGGCGTGGTGAGCAGCAGCAGCAGCCTCTCTCCACTAGTCCACACAGTGCTTTGCAGATGGGAGACATAATAATATGTAATTTATTTCAATTGTCGATATATATCTTGCAGCCTTCTCAGTGACAGCTCCTAGTTATTATGAGATGATTACTGACCATCTTTAGACCATCAGGTGGTACTGTAAGGTAAAACTAGATCGAAATTACAGTTATTGTCTTGCGCGTTTATATTCGTTCTTACAGTTGAAGCGTAAACAAAATGACATCAGCTTGAATTAATTTGTTATTCTCTTTGTATGCACGTCTCGCGTGCATCCGTCTTCCTGCCTTAATTTATTTTACTGTAGCTATGGATGTGTTGGTTCAGTAGTGTAGGAAACAGAGAGATCAAAGTTATTCCGATCACGCACATATGCATGTGCGTATACACACACATACACTACCCACGCACTTGCCACACACAAGCCCGTACAGTGCAGCCTAATCGCACAGGCGGCTATTCATTTATTCATTAGTTATAGCTGTAGCTATTTCAAAAAAAGTTGTAGGAAGCTGGGAAAAAGCTTCACACTCAAAGCATCGCAAGTGCTGGATTTTGATCTCTAATGATAGCATGCTGGGCTGTATGACAAGAACAAAATGAACAGAATATTATGCAACTGTGTGATAACGGTGATAACATGGAGGATATGCAATGTTTTGGTTCTAGTTTACCCGCTGTCTTATCGTCGCTGTTGGGCAGAAAACCTCATCTCTCAAATTAAAAAAAAAATATATATGTATCTATAAAAATGCTTCCTCATTTTAATCTCACGATTTATCTTGGTGGCTGCCGTGGAGAATTGAGAATCTTGAAAGCTTTCACAGTTCAATTGTCTGAACCAATGACTGTCTGGCAGAGCATGTTTATTTTAATGGTTGTTAGCATTGTATTATTCATTAGGGGTGGGAAGATTCACTTACCTGTATCGATATTTAGGGTGCCAAATCAATTTATATTGCGATTCTTAATTATGCTACGATTCGATGTCGATATATTGCACGTTTTCCCACAAATTGCCCACCCCTATTATTCATAGAATCATACAGGTATTTATTTATTTATTTTTTCAATTATTTGGGGGCCCACTTGCAATATTGTCAATAGTGAGCATGTCTCACTATTGACAACATTGCAAGTGATTGAAATGTTATTAGTGTTTTCATTCAGTTAGAAACATGCGTCCCGTCCTCTTCATTTCCATATATACTTATTTCCATTTATATATATTTTTTACATTTTTCAGCAGCATGTACAGCGATTATAACAGTGTTTCATCAGCAGACACAGGGCTTAAAGCAACAAAAAAATCTCAAGACTAAAAATGTTTTTTTTTAATCTGCACTGATCTGATTAAATGCTCCATAATATGAAATCCTCAGGACCGAAATCAGTCCCTAGGAATGAAAACTTTAGGGTAATTACTGAAAAAAAAAATGCATATGTATATTCCATTAGTCTAATCTAGCATTCTGTATTTCCCTCAGTCATCATGGGAGGCTGGTGACACCTGACTTGGCCCATTAAGCTAAAAGGGACCCAGAGAAGAGGAGAGATGGCGGCCCATCGGATCAGAGCCACCACCAACAACAACAACATCTCCCTGCCTCGCTGCAAGTCTGAGGGGACGCTCATAGACCTCAGCGAGGGAGTGTCGGAAGCCAGCCTCACCGATGTCAAAGGTCAGCCTTCGACCAGTGGTCTGGGGACCACTTACAGTGGGCCCTGGGAGAGAGTTCCAGGTGGTTCCCATGCAGGCTATATGATGGAAAGTCGGTTAACCAGATGTAACTCTTGGAGAGCGTAAAAATGAAACCAAATGGACCCTGGCGGGTCCATTTGGTTTCATTTTTACGCTCTCAAGAGTTAAAATATTCATCATCTGAATTAGCCCCCAAGTCTACACAACTAGAGAATGTAGCAGACTAATGGATATGTATGTTTGACTGTTCTGTTTCCCAAAATCTGCAGCCTGAAATTGTGGCCAAAAGCAAGATAAAACTTTAATTTTGAGTATTCAGGCCTAAAATGTCATCAAATGGCGGTCCGTGGCTCAAATTCTGGATAAATAGTGGGCCCTGGTATCAATAAGGTTGAAAAACACTGGTCTAGAGCTCTAATGATTAACGGTCTGTGTTTCAACGCAGTCTGGGCTGTGGGGCCATGAAATGACATTCCTCTCTGTTGCAAACGGCCTCTGCTTCAGGGTGGAGATGTCTGTTTGTGCCCGTGTGCGTGTGCGTGTGTGCGTGTGTGTGTGTGCGTGTGTGTGTGTGTGTGCGCGCGCGCGCGTTTGCCTGTGTGTGCACACACGCGTGTGTGTGTGTGTGTGTGTACTGTACTGTATATCTCCTAATGACTGTATAAAAACTGTATTTCTTTATCGTGCCAGCAGAGAATTTGATGACAAAACACAACTGGCAAGGATAACTCGATCCAGCTACTACATTATTCCCTCCCCATATTCCCCCACGCACACACAGAGCACAACAACACCCTGGGCCGCATTTGGTGTTAGTTTGTTTTTCCAAGTTCAAGTGAAAAACCTTAGCAGGTTAAAATGAATAAAAACTAAAAATAAACACTGCAGACTAGCAAGCAACACCTCTGCACCAAACGTATCCCTAATGAACGTGTGATTTTCACGCACGCACAAAGAGCCCAGGGCACGACTTAATGTGTAAACATGATAGACACTATTAGACGTTATTGACACACACACCTGAAATCGAACACACCCATTATTCTCTTGGTTAGCTGCAGGCTAACTAACCAAACACTAGGCTGTGTTTGTTTACATCGCTGTGAGTACTATGGCCAGTGTTATGTAGCCTGTCATGTTTTTTACCCTGCAGTTCTGTTTCCACTCGAAGTGGAAAACAAGCTACAAACATCAGCCTAGGGTATTGTGTTACTTTATTATTAGATTTTGTTTTATTACATCCAGAATGATCATGCCAAACCTTTTTTGTTGCTGCTTGTAACTGCATTAGTGAGTGGCAAATGAACCCTCTTAAATATTGAACGCAATGCAACACAAAATCACAACTGTACCTCATCTAGAAGGAATAGCAGCTCATCTATACTGTAACTACATATCCTTCATTATGCATGATCATATTCTAGGCAGTTGTTGGCACATAATGGTCTCCATGCCCTACCTCAGGGGTTTTCAACAGGTGGTCTGGGGACCACCAGTGGTCCCTGAGAGAATTCCAGGTGGTCCGCAGGCTAAATAATGGAAAGTTGGTTAACCAGATGTTTTGTTAAAATATTCATCATCTGAATTAGCCCAAGTCTACACAGCCAGAGAATGTAGAAGATTAATGGCCATTTTGATCTGTATGTTTTGTTTTCTCCAAAACCCAGACTGGAATTGTGGGCAAAACCAAAATAAATCTTTAGTTTTGGGGTCTGTGGGAATAAAGTATCATCAAATTGTGATCCGTGGCTCAAATTCTGAATGAATAGTGGTCCCTTGTATGAAAAAGATTGAAAACCCGCCCTACCTTTTTGCACTGAAATGAAATAAGCTGAGATTCCCTTGTGTCCGTCTCTTTCCCAGTGCCTTCTCCTAGTGCCTTACGGCTGGATGCCACCGCCCAATTCGGCACCGCCAGGGAGGTGGTCGCCATCAAGGACTACTGCCCGTCCAGCTTCACCACGCTCAAGTTCTCCAAGGGGGACCGCCTGTACGTGTTGGACACGTCGGGCGGCGAGTGGTGGTACGCCCACAACAACACGGAGATGGGCTACATCCCGGCCGCCTACGTGCAGCCCATCAACTACAGGGACTCCAACTTCAGCGACAGCGGCATCATCGACACCGTCGGCGTCGACGCCAGCGAGGAGTCGGCGGCCTCGGAGATGGACCTCCTGGGGGAGTGGGCCGGCGTCATCCTGAAGCCCACCGCTTCCCTCCAGAACGGGAACCCGTTCGCGCCGCTGCCGGCCTGCACCGCGGCCGCCGCCTCCTCCACCAACCCTTTCCTCAACGGTGGCCTTCTGAGCTCGCTCGACCAGAACAGCAACGAGAAGAAGTCGGTGGATTTGCTTCTGTTCGACTCCCTGGCGCCGTCGGCGACGAACTCCACCAGCAGCGGCGGCGCCGTCAACATCAACGGTTTCGGCAGCGGCATTTTTGACATCAACCCCGTCGCCCTTGCGGGCGGCACGGGAACGGGACAGACGTTGCGACGGGACAACCCGTTTTTCAGGAGTAAGCGTTCCTACAGTCTCTCGGAGCTCTCGATCCTACAGACTCAGTCGGACGCCCCGCAGGGTTCGTCCTCGGGGTTCTTCGGAGGCCTCAAAGCCCCCGCGCCGGAGCAGTTCCAGAGCAGGGAGGACTTCAGGGAAGCGTGGCTCAATCACCGGAAGCTGGCCCGCTCCTGCCACGACCTGGACTCGCTGGGCCAGAGCCCCGGTTGGGGCCAGACGCAGCCCGTGGAGACCAGCATCGTGTGCCGCCTGGACAGCTCCGGCGGGGCCGTCCAGCTCCCGGACACCAGCATCAGCGTCCACATCCCCGAGGGCCACGTGGCGGCGGGCGACACGCAGCAGATCTCCATCAAGGCCCTGCTGGACCCGCCGCTGGAGCTGAACAACGACCGCTGCACCACCGTCAGCCCCGTGGTGGAGGTCAAGCTCAGCAACATGGAGACCAAGAGCACCGTCACGCTGGAGATGAAGGTGTCCGTCGTGGTGAAGATGGAGAGCCGGCAGACCACGGAGGTGGTGTGCGTCCGGAGCGACTGCAAAGAGGGGCCCTACACGCCCATCCCGCAGGCGTACATGTACGGCGACACCGTCCAGGTGTGCCTGGACAACCTGGAGCCGTGCATGTACGTGTGCGTCGTGGCCCAGTCGCAGTCGATACCGCCGGACACCACCGTTTGGGAGCACGTGGTGAAGAAGATCACGCTGGGCGTGTACGGACCCAAGCACATCCACCCCTCCTTCAAGACGGTCGTGGCTATCTTCGGCCACGACTGCGCCCCCAAGACGCTGATGGTGAGCGAGGTCGGGAAGCAGGCGCAGGCGGCTCCGCCGGTCGCGCTGCAACTCTGGGGTAAACACCAGTTTGTGCTGGCCAAACCCCAAGACCTGCGAGTCGGGGTGTACTCCAACATGGCCAACTATGAGGTGAAGGCGAGCGAGCAGGCCAGGGTCGTCCGGGGCTTCCAGGTCAAACTCGGCAAAGTCAGCCGACTCGTCTACAGCATTGCCTCGCGCACCAACGACGACGTGTCGGATTTCACCTTGCGGGTTCAGGTCAAAGACGACCACGACTCCATCCTCGCACAGTTTTGCGTGCAAACCCCGACGCCGCCGCCCAAGACGGGACCCAAGACCTCGGTGCAGAGGCGTTTCCTGAAAAAGAAGGAAGTGGGTAAGATAGTCTTGTCGCCGCTCGCGATCGCGACCAAGTACCCGGTCTTCCAGGACAGGAAAATCGGCAACCTCAAGTTCGGGAAACTAATCAAAACCGTCATCCGACAGACGAAAAACCAATACTTGCTGGAGTACAAAAAGGGCGACTTTGTGGCCCTGCTGAGCGAGGAAAAAATCAAGCTGAAGGGCCAGCTGTGGACTAAAGAATGGTACATTGGATATTACCAAGGCAAGACGGGGCTGGTCCACGCGAAAAACGTCCTGGTGGTCGGCAAGGTGAAGCCCATTTACTTCAGCGGGCCGGACCTCACCACCACGCTCCTACTGGAGCAGATACTGAAGCCTTGCAAGTTCCTCACGTACATCTACGCCTCGGTGAGGACTGTGCTGATGGAGAACATCGGCAACTGGCGGGCGTTCGCCGACGCCCTGGGCTACATCAACCTGCCCTTGACTCATTTCTGCCGGGCGGAGCTGGACAGCGAGCCGGAGAGGGTCGCGTCGGTGCTGGAGAAGCTGAAAGAAGACTGCAACAACGCGGAAGGCAAGGACAGGAAGTCCTTCCAGAAAGAACTCCTGACGGTAAGTTATTCAGCAGCCAAATTGGCATCATATCATATATCCCCCCTCTCTCTCTCTCTCTTTTAATTGCTTTTTTCTTAAGCTTTCTGCCTGTTCATTGATTTCACAGATGTGGCTTGTCCTTTCATGCTTTATAACACTTTTTTTTCCCTTCCTTTTTTAATATTGTGTTCTGTGGGGCATTTCTTTCTGTGCGTTCATCAGCTCTCCTCGGCTCTGTCCTGTGGTTCTGTTTTCCACGCTTAAACTGCCAGGGGACGTTTCTTTCTCTCCTTTAGCACAGTTGTGTCTTTCATCTGCTATCTGCTTACAGCTGCTGGAAGCTATGGTCCAGCGCGCTAATTATGTGGAAGAGTCAGTGCAGTCAATAAGTGCTGCGTAGGCAACCGAGGTCTAACAGGGACCTGGGAGCTGTGGAGAAAACTGCAGAATATTTTTTTGCCCCCGAGCCCTCGCTCACCCAAGCCACTGTCTTTATTTTATTTATTTTTTAAATTGCACAGAGTAAGAGGTGCATTCTTAAACTCCGTCGACGGCTTGGGGCAGCTGCCCTGTTATAACGGTTTGTCTTCATTTTTTTTTAACCTCCCCTTACGTATGAATCAAACCCTGTCCGGGGGGTAAAACAAAGGGGCTGTCAAAACTCCCCATATGGTAAAAAGACCCTGACTTGTCGTCATAAAAGTGAATTTGGACGCAGTTTGTTCACCGCCAGCGGACGTTTGGAAAGAGGAACCGGGCCGAGGCATATGTTAATTAACATCATAAACTGTTTTGGTGACAGGGCTGAGGAATGCTTGCCAGGTATAGATTTAACATGAAATCCAATTTCCTACTACTACTGCTTTTGCTGTCACAGCGTTCAAGAGCATTGCAAGTGTGTCTTTTTTTCTCTGCAAAGAAAAAAAAAATCCCTGGCCCTGTTCCCCCTCATTTAAAAGGTCAGATACCTATCTTGCGGCGCAGTGCCACTCCAGCAGGGGGTATTATGGGTATTATTACGTGAGGTCGACACACTGTGGGGAGAAGGGATGCGCCTGTGGCGAGACGGAGAAGGTCGCGACCCTCGACATGATGGCCAAAGTCATCGGCAGCGTCCGTATAATTTGTCCCCCCCATCCCCCAAGGTGCAGAGTAGGGGAGAATTATTATTATTAACGCGCAGATGTCGAGAGGAAAGCTCCAGGCTGAAATGTGTTTTCAGCTTTCAGACAGTAGGCCTAAAAATAAACCCAGCAAACAGCCATGTTTATGCGTGTTATTGTTTGCATATCTTGATTATTAACACTCTACTCAGCGTAACAGCTTTCGTTTCGCACAGGCGTAGAGGCGAACTGCTGAGCTTTGTGTGTGTGCGCACTGTAAAAAATATGCATACTGTACAGTACCGACAATTCCTGCCACTTCAGTGTGCCCATTGTGCCCTGGAGACGGTGTTTTTTGCAAGGCCACTTGCGGGCGACGACGCGCATGGCAGCTCACTCTGAACAACCATCCTGACATCAGAACTCTCACTCGAGGCAAGGGCTCTACAACTGCATACGTTGTTGAGCAGAGGCCCTCGGGGCTCTGGACTAGCAGCATAATGTTCTTTTTTCTTTCACTACACCATTCTTAAATATCTTTCTCTGAACATCCAAGTTGTACTGTAGATCTGAGAACTGTAGCAAACATGAGGTTGAGCCACTCATATCTTTTATTCTAAAGTTGCTAATCTCAGTACTTGATTCTGATTGGCTGGTCACCGTCACGTGACAGGTGAAAACCCACTGCTGACGTGTGACATTTAGGGCCCTATTTTGATTGTCTTAAGAATTAGGTCTTATGACTTAAGTCATAACTTGGAAGTGTGGCAATTTGGCAAAGCTGTTTGGCTGTTTTGAGTGGCCAAGCAGCTCTGCCACAACCTCCAAGTTATGACTTAAGTCATAAGACCTGACACTTAAGACAATCAAAATAGGACCCTTAGTATTAAAACTTGGCCACCCGGAACCGGCTTTGTTGTTGTTACGTAATCTTGCACTAATCGTGCAGGTGTGTTGTTTCAACAGCTGGTTGGCCAAAACAGGAACTACTTTCTTTAACTGGATAACTTACAGACGATATTTTGCTACTATGAATTATTTTAATTGGTACTTTTCATGTTGCCATAATTGTAACAGTTTTAGAAAAGCAATAAGCCACTCAAGTTACTGTGGATGAAGGTAGAAAAGCCTTTGCCTTCGGCGTCAGGTCTGCCTAAGCTGCACAGGGCTAAAATCCATGGTAACCTGCTCCTTCTCATGGCTTACTGCTTTAATAGTCACGGGCACGGTGGAGAGGTGGTAGTGCTGTCGCCTCACAGCTAGAAGGTACTTGGTTCGATTCTCGCAAGGGACACTGTGGGTGCTGGCGGCGCATCTCCTCCTCTACGTCATCACTGCCCATACCCGAAGCGGGGGTTTGGCGAAAGGGCCTTTATGTTTGGAGTTTGCATGTCCAAATTGACGTTGTACACCGAAAAAAGGTAATAAAGAAAAGGCATTAACATGGTGAAGCACAACAGAATGGTGGTACGTTTTTATCATGTCCACACAACGTCTCTAAGGTATATTAATGACATAGTAAAATGTTGAAAATGGGTGTAACTCCCCTTTTTAAGAGAGAAAAAAATAGTCACTTGAACTTGCTATTTTACTATAAAAGCAAAAAATGTTATAACACTGTTCCCGCTATTGTTAAGCAGCATCCATTCCTCCTACTTTATGATTTCCTTTCTTCTTCCCCCTCATTTTGATTTAGCTTCATCTTTTGATGGTATCTCACAGTGAAATGTGAATAGCCGTTAAAGGTCATGGCCGTAGCAGAGCGGAGCAGCCTCTGAAGTAAGACTGGAGTATAAACACTGTAATTTACCGAGGGTTGTAAACACTAGTTACAGTTATAGACACAGTAGAACTACAGCGTAATGTAAGACGGCGCGCAGAGAACCAGAGAACGTGACATTTCTTGCGGTTAGTACAGTGTAATTCATTGTTTTGTGTATGAGGCTGTGCCTACATGACTCTTTCAAGAGTTTTTTGCAATCCATTTTGCAATCACATTCTAAATGGTGGGGTTTAGCTTTTTGGGACAGCTCAACACCGTGCACCAAGCCAAATGAGCTGGTGCCAAATCATAAGTCCCTTTTTTGATTTGGCAGTGTGCTTTTTGATGAGGCTGAGTGGATGTGTTTTTTGTGAGAATCCAATCAGTGAGATTTTATTTTAGGCCTCTTTTGGGGCTTGTTTTCATACACCTGCTTTTTTTTTCTGTGTCTCACTACATCTGACAATATGGCTTCTAAAAGATGTGCCCTTTCTTTGTCCTGAAATATCTGAAGTGGGGGAGCGGGTGATTATTACAGTGGAACTGCATTGTTGGCATAAATTCCACCCATTTTCAACATTTTATGTCATTAATATACCTTTAGAGATGTTGTGTGGACATGATGAAAAAGGTTCTCCCATTCTGTGTTTCCTTGAAATGAAGGTCTGGGAAAAAAAAGGTTAAACTTAACTTGATGACATCATCAAGTTGTGTTTCAGCATGCTAATGATTTTTCTTTTAGGACCTATTTTTCTGAGAGCGTACAAATAGAACCAAATGAACCCTTAGGATCCATTTGGTTCCATTTGTACGCTCTTAGAAAACATCTTGAGTGGAATTCCTCTTTAATTAGAACTATTCATATTTTACATTGCACGATTACCGGTATGCATTGCTAAACACGACTGGAAGTCGAACTTTCTTTTTTGCAAGTGAACCAGCATAACATTAGGCGGCTTCTCCTGAAGTTCCTGAACTTTGCTTTAAAATCTAACTCAATGTTTGTATGCTAATTTAAAGCATTTGCATACAGTACTTTCTGCAGTCTGTGGGCTATGCAGTAGTAAGACTGTAACAGGTTGTTTAATTCTAGGTCACTCTTCATTAGCCTGCGAGGGGCTTTAATTTTCTTTCTGTTAAAGATTTATGCACAATATCAAAACAAAACTCCCCGTTCCAAAATAACAAGGGGCAATTGTGCTAGAAAGGTCAATTACGCCGGAACCTGTTGTTAACCCAACAATACGGTAAATCATGCAGTGCCGCTCCGCTAATAATAAATGTTAAGGCTAATGCTGTGGACACCAGGAGAATTTTACAACATGATGATTCACTCTCTCTCTCTCTCTCTCGTTCCCAATTAATTATTATGCCAGGTTTTACATCTCGAAGACATTAAGATTTAAGATGATGTTTCACTATGTGGGACTTTCACAGGGCTGGATCTAGGCATGGGCATGGGGGGGGGGGGCAAAAAATGCCCTGACTGCCCCAGACCTATAGCTTTATGCATGCTGCCTGTTGCAACTTTAACAACAATGGAAGTTATTATTGATTGCTGCCTAATATAAGTCCTGTACAAGATATAAATCTTGTCGGTCACAGAACTTAATAATTTAAATTAAAATGGTATGAGGGCACCCTCATGCCATTTTCGCCTCATTGGGAGCAGTACAACTCATGGGTTTTAGCTCCATGTCCACAATTTGATTAATTTTATGATGCAAAATCACACTCAGACGCACTGTCAGAAAAAAAAAAAAACTATGACAAGAAAGATCAGGCCGCTGTTTGTTGGTAAAGTCTTTTAACTGCAGTGTGCTTTCTTCACATGAAAAAACACAGGGTGCCGTTCAAGCAAGTTTTTAAAGGTCGCAACTCTATTGGATTTTCACACCTTTTGACCGATCGCCTGAGGTTTTGGATCTCGGTCGATTTTCGCTGACAGTTGACACCACTATTGAGCACACAAAAAGGGAGACTCATATAAACGAGAGGTGCAAATAGCGAACCACATGAGATAAGCTTAGACCTTTTTATTATTGATCCCCGTGGGAAAAATGCAGGTGTTGTAGTAGCAACAGCAGTAAGAGTAGAACACAGATAACAGTGTTGAGCCAAACCAAGACAGATAAGAAATAAAGATAAAACTGAACCAGTCCATGGTGTTAGTCATGCATACCGGTAGTGTCGCAGTGCGATAGGAATAAGGTCAAGATCAAATAACAATAAAGAATACATGCAGTATATATAAAGTAAACATAAAATACCTATAGACTTACAGTAACTAAACATCATGTGCACAATGGCATAGCTTAGTGGTACTGGCTCAGGTAGAGTGGTAACCGCGAGGTTGCCAGGTCGAACCCCGGTATCGATGTTTGTCCCTGAGCAAGACACTTAACCCCTAATTGCTCCTGAGGGGCTGGTCTCCTTGCATGGTTTCCACTGCCATTGATGTGGTGAATGGGTGAATGTGATTCACAATATACTGTAAATACACCATTTGCCATTTAGCATGTGAAGAATAGCAGAGCTACAAGCTGCTCACAACATGTCACATTCGCAAAGCCTTGTGAGCTTGTTGGTCTGTTATTCTTGGCGCAATCAGTGGTGGGGAAAGAGTAGATAAATACCAAGAATGCAATGTAGAAGTACTCCATTACAATTAAATGTCCAGAATTCAAACTGTATCTGAGTAAAAGTACAAAAGTCCACAAATTGTCCTGTGTCAAGCTTTAAGATGTATTGAAAAAAATGTTTGAAAATAGCAGATCTACAAGCTCACTATGCGACACGTAAGTGAGCCAGTAAAGTGGGCCAGTAAAGTACAAATGCCCCAGACCTTGTACTTACGGTACAGTACTTAAGTAAATAAATGCACGCAGTTACTTCTTTCCACACCACTGGGCAGGAGCGAGGCACCGTCACAACACACAGTACTGTGTGAATCGGGCTTTATAGACGAACCCATGAATAAACCATGATGTCACGCAGCAACAGCATCTGGAGCTAAATGGACCCAAGTCCAGACTCCCGCTGAGCCCAGCGGCATGCACCCTGCCTGGGCAATAATAGGCAATGGATGAGAGCTTCTGTGGAGAGCCTGGCCAATGGCACATTGTTTTGGTCCGATGCCCATTTCGGAGCCCTTTATTCTCAGTCTTTTGTGTTGTTTTTGCTGATAATTTGTTATTAAAAAATATGGGGCATTTGAACATTGTTGGCTGCGTAATTGCCAATGCTGAGCAGGCCCTGATGTAACATTTCCCAATTGGGGGGCAGGCAAGAATGCCATACCATTTTCATTTAAATTCTTTAGTTCTGTGACCGACAAGATTTATACCTTGTACAGGACCTACATCAGGCAAGTAAGCATTAATAACAACATCAGTTGTTGTTGAAGTTGCAACAGGCACGCAGCATGCATAAAGCTAAAGGTCTGACTCAGAGAGTTTTCTGTTTTGAATAATGAAATGGTGTTGTTTAGTGGAGCCACAATTGTAGTTAGTTAGTAGCAGTAGTAGTGTTTCAGATCATTCCAAACATAAGCACTTTAATTTGAAATATCTTTGAAATTGGGGTTGTTTGCATGCCATCATGTCTGGTGGGGCAGTCTGGGCACCCCCCCACGCCCATGCATAGATCCGACTCTGATGCGCAGTCAAATAATGTCCAATATGAATTATTTGGCTCTAGTTCTGTGACTGTGACAGCTGAGCCAGCCGGTATATCCTCTTGCCTGAGGGACGTGGAGAGAAGAACATAATGAGGGCCCAAACTCTTAGGGAAATCAGACGGCACTGTTTGAGCCTTTACTTTGCCTTAAGGGGGGATAGATTGGAGGAGCCTTGCATCAATAATCTTTACTGCTGTGTTCCATTCGTCCTCAGAAGACATATTATACCGTAGCCATAACAATGCGCCATGAAAAAAACAAAACAAAATAGTGACAGCACTTTAAATCACAATGCTATCAAAGTGCATCGTAATGTGGCTGTTTGTCTCTTTGACTTTGGTTCTCTTGGAGCAGGGGCTCTTCTCAAACTATTTTCATATCAAGGACGGGTTCCATAACTTTTGAGAGTGTACTGTCAGGTCCATTTGGTTCTTTTTGTATGCTCTCAGAGTTCCAGAGTTGTAAGCGTCCGTTTGGAACACCCTAAAGTTACCCTGACGGTACCCTGGACACTACTTTGAGAACCACTGTCTATCCTAGCGTTTATATGGACCCTTACAGGTCTGTAGAGTGTACAAATGGGACCCACCTTTGGTTTTATTTGTTATTATTTCACTATGCTCGCACAAGTAAAAATACAACAGTTTAATAAGTTTGAGAATCAACCGAGAATGTAGAAGAATAATGGTCATTTTGATCTGTGTGTTTGATTGTTTTGTTTCCCAAATCCAGCCTGGAATTGTGGACAAAAGCAAAATACATCTTTAGTTTGGCGTCTGTGGGGCTAAAATGTCATCAAATGGTGGTCCAAATTCTGAATAAATAGTGGCTCAAATTCTGAATGAATAGTGGGCTCTGCCTGGTATCAAAAAAGTTGAAAACCACTGGTTTAGACAAACAGGCTTGCCATCACACTGTGTAACTGTGAATAGCAGCTCATAATATCCGCTATAGTTCTGTTAAATTTTGTACAATACACAACCATTGATTGCCTTACACTGTTGAGGCAATAACATCCATAGATGCACGTGTCTGATAGTGAAGGTTTACAATATACAGCCCCTGGCAGGCAGCGCTACAGCAGCCCTCCCTCCTCCATATAGACTTTGGCAGGAAGACTGGGGGCTCCTCTAGGATGCAAGGTTACATCTATCATGTTGCATCGCCCTGCCAAGTGGCCAATGGCTCAATGCCTTTCCCTGTCATTATTCAACTAAAACAAAAGCCTCCGGCCAGCCGAACAGAATGTATCGAAGTTCGAACATACTGTCCCAGCTCTCTCTCCCTCTCTCTCTCTCTCTCTCTCTCTCTCTCTCTCTCTCTCTCTCTCTGATCGAATGAGTTATGACCTGACCCGATGTACAAACATATTAATTAAATCAGAGATTTTCAAAGTGGGGCCTGGGCCAGGGGGAACCCTTCGGGTCCTTTTTAGGCAGTTCCAATGGAACTGTGACGCAGTCCTCCTTTCAACAGAAATCGGAAACAGGGACTTCTGAGGGGACCCCACTCAACTATGTAGGGTTTTAGGTGTCCTTACGTCCTTACACGCTGGTAACATTCACTTTATGTGATTAATTTGCATTAATCTGTAGGCCTTGATTTGTCAATCCAACACACAGATTTTGAAGGACTGTTGCACAGACCATGCATTTGTCTTTCTGTGTGCTTGTGGCCACATGTCCAATTACCAGTGCCTTGGTTATTTTCGGTTATGCAAAGTATAAGTACATCTTCTACATCTCAAAGTCAACTGTTGTACTACAATTATATGGCTGCTTTTTTGTTAGCATATGACATCATCAACCTGAGACAGGATTGAAAGATTCTCTATTTATGAAAGGATTGAGAGACTGAGGGTGTTTTTATTCTGGTTGTATAGGGCAAAAATAATGTTTTTTTTTGCCATATTTGTCTCATTAGCAAGGGATCCTTTTAAGTTAACAACGTGTTGCCTGTGACATGTCGTAAGCTGGTAGATAAGATGTACATTTTACTTGTGAAACAGGAGTTTCTACTTTTGACACTTTTAATTTAAATATGTAGGCTACTTAAAGTAAAATCTTGATTTCCAGACTTTTACCTCTAACAGCAATTTCCTACATTGCCACATTGATACTTCTACTTAAGTAAGAAAACATGAGTATTTTCTCCCCCCTGGTTTATTCCTGTCTCTGAGTGACAGGCGGGTCCTTGTCAATCAAGGTCGCGTCGTCATTCTGGTCGCCCTCGCCTGTCAGTCATGTGTTCTTGTCCATCAGTCTGTCACTTGGAGAGGGCAAAGCGCTTTTGTACAGCCCCAAGGTTTGTCCCCATTAACCCCCTCCTCAATCATGTGTCCTGTTATCCAGGCATTCACAGAGACCCACCGGACCCCTGCAGGTGAAGTGACATATTTGAACAGGTGGTTTCTGAGGGATGTGTATTTACCAGCCACGTGGCTGTGTGCGATGCGTGTATGTGTATATGTGCATGCACTGTTGCAGTGTTTGTGCGAGGGATGGCCTTGTGGGAATGAAAGACTTCACTCTAAAAGCAAACACAGTCGTACACAATCGTGCAGTGATGTTGATTGCCTGCATCCTGCGTCCAAAAAATGCAATTTATATTGAAAGCACGCAAAGGCCCTTCACCCCTTTGCGGGACTCCCGGGACTCAAGTTGAGCTGTGAAAGAGCAGCACAGCTCTGACTGAAGACTCCCTGCATGCTATCGCTGTGGTTGCTCGATATTGACAGATCAATTTTCCAAATAGCATATCGAAGTTGAAAAAGTACTGTAATTATCTTGACAACACTACAAAATATGACTTCTAAGGCTCTCCTGAGGTCCTAACGTTCTTATAAGTGGAACGGGAAGGGAGAGATCCAGTAGCAGCCAGATATTGACTAGTTGCTTACTAGTTGCAACCAACCTTCTGGTTGTGACTAGCTGCTAGTCGCAGCCTAGTTGCAAACTGGCCGCGACCAGTTGTGACTAGTCGAGACAAGATTGCAACCTGGCCGGTTGGGAAGGAGCCCTGTCCAGAGCCCAAGCAGAGGCTGTTTTTGGGGGCGGATCTGGACAACCGTGGGACGGATCGACTTGACACTGGGCGCTGCACCCCCTGGGGTGGGGTGGAACATGTGTACCGAATTTGAAGTCGGTGCACCGAACAGACCTCGAGTTATGCAGATTACATGTGTATATGCACACACACGCACACACAAACAATAGTGAATTAATTACATGAATGCAAACAATGATCGTTTCATAATTACAACCATGCAGTTATTAGGTTGTGATAATTGTGAAAGACTATAATAATAATACTCTATAATAATACTGTATGTAGGCCATTTTGTTTGTATGCGTGGGGAAACAACGTGAAGGTAAATGTATAGCCTAATTATATCCTTGCGCAAGTCAGCAGCCCCCCCGGCTTTAAACAATACAGTAGCCTTTTTTTTTTACCCCGGCTGAGCCATTTGTTATATCACAGGCTCTCCGGAAGGAAATTAGCCTACATTGGGGCTGTTTACTTACTGTGTAACCCCCTCAGGCATGCAGCTGAGATTAAAGACCACAGTGATATCTGGGCTTTATGATAACAGTTAGGCCCCACATATATCCTCCTTATATTACAAATGACCCCAATTAGGTTATGGGGAATGCACTGTATATACTTCCATTTGCTGCATTTCTTAAGACTTAACCAGGACTGCTGAGTTTCCTTACCTTGAAAAGCCCTGGTTTCTGGATTAATGCGGGAGATGTAATGGTGACTGTAAAAGCGAGACGCGGGAGGTACTTACTGTACTTTAGTCGTGTTTTATTAGACTGATTAAATTGTCTGTGAGAATTAGAACGGCCGCGGGGTTTTAAGGAAAAAGCACTTCTAGTCGAAACGTTGGAGCCTTTAGAGAGGTTTTTGTAGACGATGCATTTTGACATGAGGATTATTACCTCGGTTCAGGCCTACCAAACCTACTGTACATCTAGGATGATTAATGGGTTTTAAGGAACAAAACCCCCCTATTGGTAGAGATACTCATTCACACCATTCAGATATTAAAGGGGAATTCCACCATTTACAAAAAAAAATCCTTCAGAGTGTACAAATGTGAATGAAATGAACCCTAGCGGGTCCATTTGGTTCCATTTGTACACTCAGAAAAAAAGGCCCTGAAAGAAAAATCATTAACATGGTGAAACACAACTTGATGACATCATCATGGTGTGTTTCACCATATTAATGTTTTTTTTAGACCTCCATTTCTAAGAAAGACAGAATGGGGGGAACTCTTTTATCATGTGCAAACAACATCTCTAAGGTATATTAATGAGAACATGTTGAAAATTGGTGGAATTCTACATCTGATGATTGATTGAGTGATTGCACTAGTAGTCAGACATGTAGACAGCATGTGGTACAGTCAGACATTAAAGGGGAACTCCACCCATTTTCAAAATTTTCCTGAGAGGATACAAATGTGAACCAAATGGGCCCTAGCGGGTCCATTTGGTTCCATTTGTACCCTCTCAGGAAAAAGGTGTCTGAAAGAAAAATCATTAACATGGTGAAATACATCTTGATGATGTATTCAGATGTATTTCACCATGTTAATTTTCATTCAGACCTCCATTTTTAGGAAAGACAGAATTGGGGGAACTTTATATCATGTCCACACAACATCTCTAAGGTACTGTATATCAATGACATATTAAAATGTTGAAAATGGGTGGAGTTCCCCTTTAAGGCCAAGGACATGTTGTCACATGCTGTGGTGTTGGGATGGCGAATGCTGCACTGTAGTAACATTTGATGCCAAGACACTGGCATGTCTCATAGCAGGTCTGAGGAGTTCTGTTGTAAAAAAGAATGAAATCTCCATTGTGTGTCCTCCATGCTCCTATACCAGTGGACACATGGCTGACAGCCGAGGACAGCCCAAATCGAACTCAATCTCGATACACAAAACCGCTCACTCAAGGACAAGGATAACCAGTGGCAGGAAAAAAAAGTAGTAAATGTCGTACTAACATAAAGCATCAATACGGCAATTTAGAGATGCATCTAACTTTTTATCTGCCTTCCAGTGACTTTACAATGGATGAGTATTGCAGGATTGATTGTAGATCGTCGATCAATGAAAAGCGGCAATGTGAATCACAAAGAAAACTACAAAAACTCATTTTAAAGCTGCGAGGGGCAAGGAACTTTTAAATTTGTGGCCATTACAGCTGTGCACTGCGTCCAGAGGAAACCAGGGCCGGATCTAGAGGGGGGCAGGGGTGGGCAGAGCCCACTCAAATGTGCACCCTGCCCACCCAATGAAAGGTGATATCAGTGGTTTTCATCAGAGTGGTCAAGTTGGTCCCCAGTTAAATGGTGGAAGAGATGTAACTCTTTGAGAGCGTAAAAATTAAACCAAATGGACCCTTGTGGGTCCATTTGGTTTCATTTTTACACTCTCAAGAGCAGTGTTGGGCAGTAACTAATTTTAGATTACATATTACTGTAATATTATTACTTTTGCTCCAAAAAGTAAAGTAACGAGATTACTCTGCAAAAATGAGTAATAAGTAACGCATTACTTTGCAAGTAACGCCAAGTTACTTTTTTAAAATGAGCTTGTTGTTGCATGCAAAAATAGAACAGATGTACAAGCTATCGACAGGTACTGTAAAAACAGAGATGTGCACTAGATTGTAGATCCAGTCCACACGCTGCATCCTGCACAGTTATGTACACTACAAATCGCTTACTGCTTTATTTTGTAATAAACGGATTATGTTGTACTTCTCTATTTTTTCAAAAGCGGTGTTGAGAACTTGGGAAAGTAATAACGTAATATGTAATATATTACTCTTCAAATCCAGTAATAAGTAAAGTAATGATATTACTTTGTCTAAGGGGTAACGAGTAAAGTAAAGAAGTTACTTTCCTAAGTAATATAGACCAACACTGCTCAAGAGTTAAAATATTCATCATGTGAATTAGCCCAAGTCTACACAACTAGAGAATGTAGAAGATTAATGGTCATTTTGATCTGTATGTTTGACTGTTTTGTTTCCCAAATCCAGCCTGGAATTGTGGACAAAAGCAAAACTAAATCTTTAGTTCTTCCAGCCCATTCTTCCAGCCCACCCTATAGTAGGGCTGGCTATAGATCCGGCCCTGGAGGAAACTGTACAGTGTCCACGGAAGAGCTTCAGTGTGAGAGACATTTCCCCCCACTAGTGCAGGAACAGATTCAGGGCGTGTGTGAGTGAGAGAGATGTTTTTCCTCATGTCGAGTTCGCAGTCAAACTGATTTTGAAACTTGAGGGGGAAAATGAAATGGTGAAAAACCGCTTTGCCAGCTTTGCTCTCCCGTTGGACAGCAGCTAGCGCTGCTCCTTCAGAATCCAATCTTCAGGCCAGCTGTCAGGGTTTTTTAAAGGAAGTGACACACGGAGACCTCATAGTGGTGCATGTGCACCAGCAGCTCTCCAGATGGAAGCCATAGCTCACTAAGCAAAATGTTGCACTGCTAGAGAGTACTGAACTGACCCTGCCATGATCTGCCATGAGGCTTAAAGGAGAATTCCACCTATTTTCATCATTTTACCTCCCTCCATAGGCTACTGTTTCTAGAAATCGAGGTCAAGAAAAAAAAACATTAACGTGGTCAAACACAACTTGTGACATCATCGAGTTGTGTTTCACCATGTCAATGGTTTTTCTTTCAGGACCTATTTTTCTGTGATTTTTTTTCTCATAAAAAAAATCTTGGAATTCCCCTTTCAACCCATTTTGACCATGTAATATAGATTGTGCAAACATTTGCTCTGAAAGGACATACTGAAAGATTTGTGCTGCGTTCTCACATTCTCTCCAAAAATAGCAGGCCTTCTATTTTTAATTAAAATACCACAGTAGAGAATGGTTTAAATGATTACAAAACACAAGACAACAGTTAATGCCATGTCATACTATAATAATCCCAGGTGAAATACAGTCCATTATCGTTATTTATAGAATATCGATTAGTATCGCTATTTTACACGTGTGTGTACTAGACAGACGAATTTCTTCCTCTCGGGAAATGGCTTGCACTGCAGACATTGTGTCCTTATGAACTTTAACTCTGGATATTTAGCTTTATCTGCTGTGCAAAATGTAACACTGCAGCACTTAGGCATTGGCACTCGTTGCTTTTGTAATGGGGACAAACTACATACAGTATTTTACCCCTGGCTACAACCAGATGTGACATTGGTGGGCGTTCCTGTCTATCTCCTAAGCTGTGCTATATTAGATATATTTCTAACTAACAAGACACTTTTTCAGTCTTTCCAGTCTTTTCTTTAAAGAGCTTATTATGCTACTTTTACGATTATTAGGCTGCTTATATAATATTCTTGAGCTGAGTGTGTTTGCCTTAAGAAAGGAAAGGTTCATTGCTTATATGATTGACAATGTACTGTCATAGACTCCATCGGAGATTCACAAGTGCTAGCCATTAGTAATTAACACTCGCGCTGAATTCACTATGGTAGCTGTAAATGTCAGGATATGCCACTCCACCACGTATCCTCCCCCCCAACTATTCAGCCAAATTAATGAATATACAAGCTGACAACAGCAAACCGCACTGTCAGAGCTCTGATGTAGGTAGAACATTTTAATAAGCCTGTGACATGTTCAAAATATAGATGTGAATGAACAAACAAAGTTGGTCGGGATTGGTTCTCTGCTTGCTGTCTCTCCTCTGCTCTGTTAACATTATGGGTAACTCATTCAAGGGGTGAATTAAATGTGAAAAACACGTCCTCTGTTGAGAAAACGGCATGTGAATGTCAGTGGACTTCTATGGGCTGGCCTGCATTATACCGTTCTAACGGACTAGAAATGGGGTCACTGTCTCGTTTGGGGGGGTGTCATTTGTATTCCCCATGTGTCTCTATAGCTGGGGTTTTTAACAGGTGGTCCGGGGAAATGATGGCAAGTTGGTTAACCAAATGTAACTCTTCAGAGCGCAAACGTGAACCCAAATTGGTTTCACGTTTACACTCGAAATATTCATCATCTGAATTAGCCCCACTTAAGCACGAAGTCTACACTGTTTTTGTTTGCGAAATCCATCCTGTAATTGTGGACAAAACCCAAAAGAAATCTTTAGTTTTGGTGTCTTTGGGGTGAAAATGTCATCAAATGGTTCGTCCCTGGTATGAAAAAGGTTGAAAAACCACGGGGATATACAGGTCAGGGTCCATACATCTATTTTAGAAAACGTTTTGCAGGTCCTCTACGGCAGGAAACGGCGAACCACAAGACTGTTTTAGTACACCTCACAGGTCGTGCAAAGCAGACACAACGGTTATCAGCGTATATACCCCCCAAATAGAAAGTGTGGCTTCAGCGGAGCGTCTTATCAGTGACAGTCTGCTGCGAGGACCGCCTGGGCTAGCAGGGGTCGACAAGGAGCTAGCGCCGTGGACCACCGGCGCCTGCAGGTCCATAACTGGCGCTTCTGTTTAGCTTCACAACAATGGGACAGGAAACATCTGGAGCGTTCTGATCCTCCACAAGCAGATATACACAGATATTCTGGCTCTCGTCCACCATCTCTACTCTACCTCTGTCTGACCATAGCTCAGCACAGACAGACATGCCCCCGCCATCACCCGTCGTCCTCCTCCTCCTCAGGGGCGGATCTAGGCATAGGCATAGGCATGGGGGGGGGGGGGCAATGCCCTCCTAAATGCCCAGTCTGCCCCACCAAACATGATGGCATGCAAAACAACCCAAGATATTTCAGTGCTTCTGTTTAAAAGTATTTGAAACATTACCGAAAATGCCCCCCCCCCCCAATTGGGAAATGTTATATCCGCCCCTGCTCCTGCTCCTCCTCCCCGGGTCCTAACTCAAATTAGATCATTGTTATGTAAGAAAGACATCCAGGCCCAGTGATACATGATTATGAGGCTTATCGGGACAGGGGCCAGTAATACCTAGGGACATCCAGGCATTTGGAATAATTGCCAGGATCCTCTTGTGATTTTTAAAAACCTGTCTGGCACTGGTCTGTAATATTTTATTTAAAGTAAAAGATGATGCGGCGATCGGCTTGTTTTGGCTGAGGGGGATTCTTGTGTTAACTACTCCGTTTTAAACTCCCCAGTGGTTCTTTTGTAAAAAAAAAATAAAAAAAAAAAAAAAAATATATATATATATATATATATATATATATATATATATATATATATATATATATATATATATATATATATATATATATATATATATATATATATATATATATATATATATATATATATATATATATATATATATATATATATATATATATATATATGGCATATATTTTCTCTTTCCACTCACCCACGTTTTTTCCCATACACGTTCTCCCAAGGGTTTCATTGGAGCTCCCAGTATTGTAGCACCAATAACGATTTAACCACATCAACGAAATAACTCTTAACTCTTTGAGAAATTAGCAGAAAAGCTAGGCTCGCTCCCATTAGGCTCAAATAGTAATATATGATATAATGTATAGAAAATCCTCTGTTGTGAATTTGTGCTATTGAATGATGTCCAAAGACCGCTTAAGATGTCTACTCTAAGGGAAAAAGGTTTCAGTTTCAGATGATGTGTTTTTTAACACATTTGAGAAAACAGTCTGCATTTTCACATTTCACTGTTTCCAGGGCTCATTCAGAGATAAATGCATTTAGAGTTATATCAGTTATCAATTATAATAAAGTAGTAGTAAAGTGTGTGAGGTGTTTTCTGGGTTTTGTAGTGCAATCACCACTTAAAGGACTTCATGAGGTGGTGTGCATTGAGTTAATGAGCTTGTTAACAAAACAAAGCCTAAAGCAACTTTATGAGTGATAAGCAGACAACAGAATAATCAATCACTCCAAAAGTCGTGGTAAATCTGTCAAGGAGTTAAAACTCATTGACCACCTGAGTTTAAACATGGTCCGCTCTAGATCACGCTAGATCAGTGGTTTTCAACCAGTGATCCTTGAGAGGGTTCCAGATGGTCCCCAACTAAGTTGGTTAACCAGATGAAAAGTTGGTTAACCAGATGTAACTCTGGAGAGCGTTTCATTTTACACTCTCAAGAGTTAAAATATTCATCATCTGAATTAGCCCAGGTCTACACAACTAGAAGATTAATGGTCATTTTTGATTTGTTTTGTTTCCCAAATCCAGTTATTGTGGACAAAAGCAAAAGAAATCTGTAGTTTTGGGGTCTGTGGGGCTAAAATGTGTCTCAAATGCTGAACAAATTAGTGGTATCAAAAAGGTAGATAAGAGGAGTTTTTGTCTGATTGGCCAAGCCATTCTCCTGGGCACTGCGTGACATTTGTGCTACCATACCAAACTAACGCGAAGAAGTGCTCTCAAATCCAATTCCGTTCTTGTCACCCAAACAAGAAGAGGTGATCAATCCATCCCTTTTTTTTTACGCTAAGCACTGCTGCCGCCATCCATCGCGTTGCGATGTTGCAGTGGACGGTGCACCTGAGCACCGCCCGGGCCGTCCGCCGCCGACACACCGTCTTCGGCGCCAAGACCTCCCTGGCGGCTCTGGCGGTGGGCCACAAGGTGTACTCCTTCGGCCTGTCGGACGTGCACAATGACGTGCACGCTGTCTTCAACACGGTCTCCCTGCGCTGGAAGAAGCTGCCCCCGGTTCTGACCACTTCCGGTGTCAGTCGTCCAGAGATCCCCCCCGTGAGCTCCTACTACACGGCCGTGCTGATCGACCGCATCATCTACATCTGGGGCGGCGAGGGCAACAGCACGGAGAGCTGCTGCAACACCCTCTACGCCTTCGACGCCAACGCGCACTGCTGGTTCAAACCCGCGATCTCCGGGACCATCCCGGAGTGGAACTACGACCACTCGGCCTGCGTCCTCCGCAAATCCATGTACATCTACGGCGGCTTCACGCAGGTGGCCAAGCGCACCAACCACATCTACAAGCTGGACACCGACACCATGGTGTGGTCCCGGGTGGACGCCGCGGGCACGGCGCCGCCCCCGTCGGCGCGGCACTCGGCCACCATGATCGGGACGAGGATGTTTGTGTTTGGTGGCATCTGGGACCAGGACAACAACATCCGGGTGTTCGACACGGAGACCAACTGCTGGCTGAGCACGCCCACGGCGCCGCTCCTGCCTCAGCCACCGCCCGTCGGTTACAACGGCAGCAACAACCGCAAGCCGGGCGCCATGCCAACTCCGCTGCCTCCGGCGCTCCTACCCGAAGCTCGCTGCGCTTACTCAGCCTTCGCCTACAACGGAGAGCTCTACATATTCGGCGGTAACAACAACCGGAACCGGACCTTCAACGACATGTGGAAGTTCAACCCGGAGACGTTCTCCTGGCGGAGGGTCAAGCCTAAGGGGAAGAAAACACGCGGGCCTGTTTTGGGCATCATGTGCTGCTGCACAGTGGAGGACCGCGTCGTCCTCTTCAAGGGCTACACGTCCCGAGGCACGTACCACGGCGAGGTGGACGATGTCTACATCTTGGACCTGAGCCCCACGTTGAAGACCCTGTGCAAGCTGGAGGTCAACCGCTACAGGCTGGACACGCAGGGGCTCCCGCACAACGTCCGCTGGGAGCTGGAGGGTATGGGCACCACCAAGCAGCGGCGGGCACGCCCTTTCTGGCGCTCCCGGAAGTTAAAGGGGAAACGGAAACGAACAGAAACAACAAGGCCAGGCGGCTAAATTGATGAGTGGTTAGGTTGCTTAACGTCATGGGCTCCAACACCTGGCCCACACTGGCCAGGCCACTTTCCCCCTCTCTCTGTCCATGTTTCCAGGTGAGATCAGGTCAGGTAACATGGTAATGGTCGTCAGATCATCTTCGTCATCGCATCTTCCCTCATCTATCAAGACTCCCGATTCGGCACAGATTGAAGTTCACTCTAAAATCATCAGGGTAGCAGATGGAGCAGATGGAGATGTACAGTTTAAGCCCAAATCCTGATTCCTGTCTATGAACAGTGCGTTTTGAGGGCACTGGCCACCTCATATGCCCACCTTGTGTGCCTGTGTGTACCAAATTTGAAATTAATTAATTTATCTAAATGTATGGTTTAATGTTGGAACCGCAGAGAATGTAAGCATTTTTAGTGGAAATAATATATAGGGGCATTTAGGGTCGTAGATCTCATGGTTTTGTCTTCGTTAAAATGAGTAATATTGTATAGTAAATGCTAAATCGTGCT
Source organism: Benthosema pterotum (assembly GCA_039105355.1). Taxonomy (NCBI): domain Eukaryota; kingdom Metazoa; phylum Chordata; class Actinopteri; order Myctophiformes; family Myctophidae; genus Benthosema; species Benthosema pterotum. Next base: position 9,496,254 of record CM076978.1, read on the forward strand.
CATGTCCCGTCTATCAAATTTAAAACTGAATAGAGCAGAACACTCGGATTAGCTGTAGGCCTATAAGTAGAACAAACCTCTCAATAATGTGTTTGTTAGTTGTAAACAAGCTCTGTTCTTAGATTCTTAGGTTCAGATTGTCTACCGCTGCTTCTCGCGGCACATGCCTGTCTGTAGTAAGCCTCTAGCAATAACAGACCATCTCATAGGGTTAAATAGTATTTTGATAATTCAAATGTACCTAAATGCATTTTTTGTAGGGCTGCAAATACTGTTTATTTGTTTCATGGAATACTGTATTCCAGTCGATCTATTACTTTTTTCAATTATTTTAAATATTATTTTAAATCTGCGTTGATTTGTTATCAACACAGATTTACATAATTGGCTAAACTGACCGGGCACAAAGTGTACTACTTTGTTACACCTCGGCCTGCTGATCTTCTCCATAGTTTGAAGACTTGTAGATACAGTATGTTTGGGCTTTTGCTTTCGAGTGCCCATTGTGTTGCTTGTTCTTTGTTAACTTCCACACCTGTGCCTTTGAACGACACTGCCTTGATTGGACGGTCAGGGGCAGGGCTGAATCCTTGATGATGCAACGAATGTGCAACAGCTGTCCCCTTTTTCCCCCGCTCTGAGTGAATGAATGAATGAATGAAATTTTTATTAACAGAGATGAGTTACAGTACAAGTCAAGTACACACTGCTACAAAACTGATAACAGCTTGGAGAATTACAGTACAATTCAAGTACAACTGCATCAAATCTGAAAAAGCTGATTGGACACACTAGTTAAGCATACACTTGTTTACAATAGTGGCCAACTTGTTCATTTCATTGAGGCATTCAAATACCGTACATACAAAACAACTACTTCAGTAAAAACAGAAGCAGCAAATCATGGGGGCAAAATCATAGTGGAGGTAAAAAGGGAAAAGAGAAATGTACAAAGAGGAGAGGCGGGGTGGGTGGGGGGATTTTATATACATTTTTGTTTTACAGAGGCCAGTTAAGAATTGCAGCCATCTGTAGGTGCCCTCTGAGCTGGCATTTCTTCCTGGTTTTTAGATGCCTGGTGGATGGAAATGACGCACCACCCGTGCAACAGAGCCGCAACAGCCAGATTCGGAAACTTACCGCTGTGGAGCTTCATTTTCATCCACCAGCTGTCTGAAAACCTTAAAAAGCTCTGAGCGGGAAGATTGCCGCACCGAGAAGTGTGAATACGGTGACATCAGCTTCACCCCTGTGTTCGTGATCGTCTCCGATTCGGACACGGTGAATGGCTTGGCCTTTACTTTGAATGCCGCCTCTCTCTGGACACTGACCTTCTTTGACGCTACTTTCAGATGGATATTTGCTTTTCTTTATGCTTTTCTTTATGCTTTTCCCCTTAGATCGCGTTTGATATTTTGGATTTATTTTTCGGGCTTTGTGTTTTGGCTTAACTCGACTGTAACCTTTTTCTTTTGAGCCGTTAACATTTTTGCTCACAGGTTGTTTCGGCACATTAGTGTTGAGGAACAATTTGTCTTCAGACCCTCAAAACTACCGGCATTATTATACTGTAGTTTACAATGTGAGCAGTGGTAAAAAGTCGCTAATTCATAGCTGTCCACCAGTCCAGATTCGAGTGATCAACATATATTGAGATCGACATTTAGAACCAATAAGTGTAATCTTGCTTATGCAGTTTAATTGAATAATCAATAAGTCTTATGTCCAGTAGTGTGTGCATGTAAACACAAATTTTATCCAAGCACAAACATTAAATGCTGTTGATAATAATGAATGACCAGTTTTGAGCTTTTGTGTAAACACAAGCATCGAAGACGCAAATTCCGATTGTCCGGAATGAGATGATATATGATGATGTACAATGATCCCCTCAAAGAAAGCCCTCACTTCACAGGTGTAAAAACAAATATTTTTGGGGGGGCGTATCTGACGCCTGGCTTTCTGAAATGATCTACATGCTGGTCTTGTCACAGACTATTTTTCTTGAATCAATAACTAAATGCAAAAATGTATGAACTAATCGTGGCATTGATTTGAGGTCATTGTCCAGTCCTATTAGCAAGGGTTAAAAAGGGTTAACGGAATAATGGAGTCGTATGCACTACAAGAACCTCTACTGGATTAACACTAAATCCTGCCAGGACCTTTTAGTCCTGGGTATCCAATTCCAATTCTCCTCATGCCTCAGTGAGCAAAGACTGTTTGCTCCACTCCTATCCTCCTATTTGTAAAGGGGATAAATCACACTGGTATGAGGGATGCTCATCTTCTGGACTCAGACGATGAGTATCCCTTATGTTCAGTGGTTTTCAACCATTTTGATACCAGGGACTACCATTTATTCAGCATTTGAGCCACGGTCCACCATTTGATGGCATTTTAGCCCCACAGACACCACACAAAGATTTATTTTGCTTTTGTCCACAATTCCAGGCTGGATTTCGCAAACAAAAGTAACAGTGTAGACTTCTTAATTGAGTGGTGCTAATTCAGGCAATGAATATTTTTAACTCTTGAGAGTGTAAACAAGAAACCAAATGGACCCCGCCAGGGGCCATTTGGTTTCATGTTTACGCTCTCAAAGAGTTTTCATGTGGTTAACCAACTTCAACTTTAATCATTTAGTCTGGGGACCACCTGAAACCCTCTCTTTTTGAGAGGTGCTATAGGGTGTGCTTTTACCATCATACAGCATCATACACCATGTTCCCTGCTCAACCTATCGGCCGAGCACACATTCCGTCCATTTCGTGTCCCATAAGGCCAGTCACACAAAGCTGTGCATAGGATTTACGGTCTAGCGCCCCCCCTCAAAAATTATAGGCGATTATGCTGTTAAAAACAGATTCACACTCTCGAAGTTGAGTGGCACTCTTGTCACGATACATCATCTCATTCCGGGCCAATCACAATTGTGTCCTCACCTTAGTACTCAAGTCTACAACTGGTGTTTTTCACAATGTTTGTGTATACTCAAACAACCCAAGCTGGACATAGGAGAGGCTAGCGCCTCTCAAAGACTGCGGAAAATGGCATAGATCTGCTATTTCCTCCACACTACTATACACCAAAAGGATAACAGATTATGGGCTCCATTTTCGTCACCGCTAAACCCCTTATCCCTTAACTTCTTTGCCTTTTTAAACTATTGAAAAATAACATTTTTCAGTAGTTTAAATGGTCAGTCTACAAGCTCACAATGTGTCAATAGATTGGCACGTTGAACTATTCCAAAAGGGTTATCAAAATAGTAAAAAAAATGATAAGGGGTATAGCATAAGGGGTTTAGATGGTAACGAAAATGGAGCCCTATGATTCTGCAGAGGATCTGTAGGTTTCATAAAATGTTTCTGTTATGTAGTTCTTTTTTACAAACTGTTATGAATTTGCTCTTTTTGCGGAAAACTAGTTTCAAAGCAATCACCTAATCTTCTTCACAGGCGGACGCTCGTCTGATCGGTCTTTTGAATAATTTCCAGCCAGATCACTCAGGCTTGATAAGGACTTATATAGGAGTTCTAATGACATCCTATTTCTGCATGGGGGGATGACTTTGAAAGAGAGAGTGAGAGAGAAAGAGAGAGAGGGCCTCTGGGGTGATTAATGTGTGATTAGAGCTCTGCGCTTTGTCATTTCTCCTTAACACGGCGGCTCTCTGCTATTTTTCCCCACATTCCCTCAGGGCTGCTTCTCCTTCCGCTGCCCCGTTGTACCCTCTCCCCCGGATCATTCCTAACGACATGCAGAATAGCATCGCTATTCTGGGCATCTTGTAATGAGGGGCGAATAGGTGCACGCATTCAGCAACTGGTGGTCCGGGGACCGCATAGTGGTCCTTGAGAGGGTTCCAGTGGTCCCCCCCCAGGTAAATTATTGAGAGTTTGTAACCAAATAGACCAGTGGTTTTCAAATTTTTTGATACCAGGGCCCACTATTTATTCAGCATTTGAGCCACGGACCACCATTTGATGAGACAAAACCTTAGAAGTCTTGGTTTTGTCCACTATACCAGGCTGGATTTGGGAAACAAAACAGTCAAACACACAGATCATTGTGTAGACTTGGACTAATTCAGATGATGAATATTTTAACTCTTGAGAGTGTCAAATGAAACCAAATGGACCCGCAAGGGTCCACTTCGTTTCATTTCTACGCTCTCTCTTTGAGAGTGTAAAAATGAACATCTGTTGTTTAACCATCATTTAGCCTGGGTTTACCCTGGTTGAAAAAACAAACCAAATGTTTAATTTTAGGCTCTCAAGAGTTACCGGTATATTATTGTTACACATCTGCATTACTTAATTTACAAGAGGTCTACATAGTTAGACATTTCTTGGTAACAATTTAGTTCCCAGGTTTACATAACTTCCCCTACCTCCCACACACAAACGTGTTGGTTGGGACCCACCCCACACACAATTTAGTGATGGTCCCCAGGCTGCTCTTAGTCAGGATGGTGGTCCCTAATAGCAAATGACTTCTAGTTAAAAGCTGTGTGGGCCAAGTATGGATCCTTGGGGGACCCTGATCTACCAAGTACTACATACCCAGGATTTAAATGGCTTAAAGTCGCTGGGTGTGTCAAAGTGCTGACGCTGCAACATCCCTCTCTCTTTTCCTCCCCAGAGATTCAGCTTGTTTGTGTATGTTGGGGCTCTTTCTCACACACTGCTGGTTCCTAAAGAACAGAGGCTTCCAAACTGTTGCCCAGGGACCCCCAGAGAGCCCCCCACATGATTTCTAGTATGTTTAGTATCAAATTAACGTGTGTGTGTGTGCGTGTGCGTGTGCGTGTGCGTGTGTGTGTGCGCGTGCGTGCGTGCGCGCGCCTGTGCGCATATCTGCCTACATACAGAGAGAGACATGAATATGTCATGAAAATCAAGATTTGATGTCCTGTTTTGCTATATCATACATAGGCTATGCTATCACATATCATTTCACCCTGTGTCCTGCATGTGCACTGTGCACACAGAGAAAGTAAGAGAGCGGGAGTGTCCTGTGTCGGTCTCACTACGTACGAATAAAAAACAAATGTCGTCTTTGGTATGGTATGTATTGGGTCTGGATTGCATCTTGGTAATGCCTTGCAGTGTGTGCGATCCCTAGTCCGCTGTCAAATGTTTTGTGTGTGAATTGTTGGGTAATATTACTTGGGAGAGTAATATATTACTTATTACTTTTTACACTTTTAGGAAACTAATGCTTATTGCTTGGGCTCATGAGTAATGTGTTAGATATTACTTTTTCATATTACTTTTGCTCCCTCCATGAAAAAAGCTGCACAAACAGTCTGCACAAACAGTCACAAACAAATCTTTAGTTTTGGGGTCTGTGGCCCTGGTATCAAGAAGGTTGAAAACCTTCTTGATACCAGGGTCATCTACAGTGGTCATAAAGCTAGACTAAACAAATTTTATTTTTTATTCAAAAGACTGACTAAAACTAAATCAAAACTTGCTGTCAAGATCATCACTCTGCAGCAGCATATCGGCTATACTATAATGCCATAACAACATCTCCTGGGGGGAGGTCTAGTGGGCAGACACGTTGCTGTTGACGAGGTTATAGAAAGCCACCGATGGAGAGCGCAGGCAGAAGCCCTCCTCATCAACCAGAGAAAACAGGTTAAGAGGAAAGAAATTGCCAAAACCCTCCCAGGTTTGATTGAGATCTAGCGTTAGTGAGCCAGATGGGACTAGAGCCTGGCAGGACAGAATAAAAAGGGGGGGGGGGAAGAAAACGAGATAGAAATGATGATGGGTCTGAGAAATAATAGGAGAGAGATTGAAGCCGGGGTTGGAGGAGGGCAGAGCTGTGCTTTGTCAGGTGTTGACGACGACAAAAGCATATTTGTTTCCCACTCGCATTGAGATTGTTGTTGTTTTTTTTCCACGGCGGTTCTCGTGCGGAGGCGAGAAAGGTGGTCTGGCTGGGAACGTCTCCACCTGTGCAAACTAATACGAACATGTGATGTCTGGAGGCTGACTCATGCCAGCTCCCATACAGATTTACTAGGACTGCCGATTTTAACAATCTTTTGACTGATATTCCATTTGAAGGTACTGTATATACTACGGTATGTACTGTATGTACTGTGCTGTATATGCTGTATGTCTTGTTTTTTTTTCATAAGACACAGTGGCTCAGGGGCAGAGTCACCAGATGGCAACCGCAAGGTTGCCGGTTTGAACCCGGGTTCAACACTTACCCCTTAATTGCTCCCGATGTGCTGGTCAGTTCCTTGCATGGTTTGATGGTTTCTGCTGACATTGGTGTGTGTGAATGGGTCAAATGGGATCTAGGGATCTACTGTCTATGTAAAGCGCTTTGGATAAAAGTGCTATACAAATGCACCATTTACCATTTCATGCTGTATTTACGCAAGAAAAAGGGCAATCAAAATAACAATCCTTCTATAAAATCGCATAGATTCCTGAAAATTCAGATGCTAAACAATACTTAAGGATCAAATTAAACTAATGAAGTTTGAGGGGCTATTTGGTTACCGACTCTCCATCATCATAGCTGGGGACCACCTGGAACCCACTTAAGGACCACCGGTGGTCCCCGGACCACTGGTTGAAAACCATTGTTCTATTTGGTTCCTTCCTCAAGCTTTACTGTATATAATGACCTATTCAGAATGGGGATATACTGTACATACAGGACACATCGGCTGCATAATTACTGATACCGACGGTGAGAAATGAAACAATGGCCGTGGCGGTATTAGGCAGACTTACAGTATTATATGTGGGTGTTATATTCTGATCTCCCCTGGCCACTCATATCAGCCTGAAGTGCATCTGCAGGAGTTTGCATTCACATATTTGACAAGAGGATGATTTATATACAGTACAGTATGGGGGACAATGGCGGGTTTTCGCCGTGCTGATTGCTGAGAGCTGGTGAAGCAATCTCTCTGGCATTTAACTAAGCCATGTGGGCATTCATAGAATACACACACACACACACGCACACACGCACGCACGCACGCACACACACTTCCATAACCTCATCCATAATACCCACCCAGCTGACATTTTAGAAAAACAGCACAGCATATAATTTCTCCTGCGTGTGGCCTTAAAGCTGTTGTAAAAACGCACTCATTATGTCCAAGTCCCTGTTCTGTCTCACAGCAGTCTCTCTGTACAACTATTATTAGCTAAAACATCATGCTAAAGTAAAAAAAAACACGTTTGTCTTCAACATTGTGTGACTGCTAAACTTTAACGCCTTTGAGGTAATTTTAAAGGCACTGTATATTCAGTGATTTCACTTAGTTCATGGTTAATGGTATTATTACTTTTTCCCCCCTACTATAGAGTGGGCTGACCATGTAAGGAATTCCTCCCTCTCCCTATTGAGCCCTTAGGGTAAGAAACAAACAAACAAAACCTGGTTTTGTTTTTGGTGGCAGGTGAGAAAGCCTTCATCCAATCAGGAAGAGAGGGGCCTTCCACCAATCGTAATCGAGTGGGGGTGGGCCTTGCTGCACATGCCGATGGCCACACACACTGCAGAGTGTGTGCATGTGCACATATTGGGGTGGACAGGGGCGTTTTCCAAATCACCCAGGTCATTGAGTGCTGCTTTAACGTCTACTCTGCTGGCTTTTGTGCTGCGTGCCAAACAGTTTTTTGTTGCTTGATTTATTTTTTATTTATTTTATTTCTAACTTGCTTGGTTTTATTTGAACTTTCCCTAGCGCTGTTTTTTCTTTTCTTCCAATTCCGTTCTTTTTTTTTTTAATATTTGTTATGGAAAGCGGAAAAAAATATGCAATGGAAAAAGTAACTGAAAAAAGAAACACTGCATTAAAAAGGACAACATCAGTCACCAGAACCAAGGATGTGTTTTCAATTAATAATAACATGATAGTTGGAATGGAATTTGAAATTTACAATGTATGAATTTATATAGGAAAGGGTCGTGTCTGGGATGCTCACAACAGCCATATTAGACGTTGTTAAAATGCCCCAATCATTTTTGAGGGAAATGTACTGTAATATCCCTTTTAAACCGGGGTTTTCAACAGATGGTCTGGGGACCATCAGTGGTCCCTGAGAGGATTCAAAGTGGTCCCAAGCTGAATGGAAAGTTGGTTAACCAAATGTAACTCTGAGAGCGTAAAAATGATGGTTTCATGTTTACACTCTCAAGAGTTAGAATATTCATTATGTGAATTATCCCAAGTCTACACAACTAGGGAATCCTGGTATTGTGGACAAAAATAAAATAAATCTAGTTGGGGGGTCTGTAGGGCTAAAATGACATCAAGTGGTGGTCCGTGGCTTAAATGCTGAATAAACAGTGGGCCCTGGTATGAAAAAGGTTGATAACCACGTTTAAACGTTTTGGCACATCAAAATAAGGACAGACTAAAGTGCACGTTCAACTTTGCCCCATCTTATGCTTGTAATGATCTCCTAACTCATAATGTGAAATGAAGTAAAAGGACAACTCAACTTTGTTAGAAGATGTTAGCAGATTAATCCACACCACTTGCTGTGTGCTTTCTTATCTCGTGTCGTATATTATCTCTGTCCTACGGGGAAACCTAATGTGTCCAAAAAAGGCATCGCTCCCCGCTGGGTGTTTAGCTTGCGGATCTGCTTTAACTTTGATTGCTTTTGTCTGAAGCTGTGGTTATGATGGAGTAGGCCCTTCATTTCATACCCCCCACAAAAACATAAGTAGTTACAATATGGACATCGGAGGAGGTTTAAGCCCCCACAGCAACGGTTACAAAAAGTTTTCCGCTGTGTCTACCTGGGGGCGCGTTTTCACCACCCATACATAAATAACAACAGGAAATCCAAAGTCGCCTGGAGTCTCTAAAGAGTGTCTGGGCCTAAATGAAGACAATTTGTCTCAGAAAGTCTCCTCCCCCGCACCGCCTCCAGGGTCTGCCAGACCCGCCTCCACAGTTCACTGCAGAGAGGGAGGTGTACAGCTATAGATTACACAAGCAATTAAAATGGAAGCTGGAGGAATTAGTCAAACACACAGAACAAAGCTGCCGCCGGTGGGGAGCGTCACTACCAGTGCAATTATCGATTATGTTTGTTCAACATCCCCCTGGCCCTCCACACACTGATGCTTTTCAACGTAGGGACCCCCCCCCCCCCCCCGGGGGGGGGGGGGGGGGGGGGGTAGTTACTTGGAAGGGGAATTCCACTCATTTTCAACATTTTACATATCATTAATATACCTTTTAGAGATGTTGTGTGGACATGATAAAAAGCCCCCCCCCCCCCCTCTGTGTTTTCTAGAAATGGAGGTCTGAAAAAAGTCAGTAACATGGTGAAACACAACTTGATGATGTCATCAGTTTGTGTTTCGCCATGTTAATGATTTTTCTTTTAGGACCCTTTTGTACACTCTCAGGAACATGTTGAAAATGGGTGGAATTCCCCTTTAAGTCATCTAATTAGCACCATCAAGATTGTAGATCTGCTATTTTACTTTCAGGGTTTTTGGATAATCATGGAATATCGTATGACATTTGAACAACACAAATATTTTATGGGGTCCACTGACAAAAACATATTCATTTAATATAAAAACTATACTCTAATAATAACCCTGTCCTCATATCCAATCCAAAGATCTCCAATAGGCCTAAGGTCAGACACAAACTATTGTCTGAGTGATTATGTGATTAGATCCGTATGTGTGCGTGTGTATTGGTGCTAGTGATCAAGGACTGTCAAACATTGGAGTTTGGCCTTAAACCTTCCGCAAAAAATCTGGCCTCTGTTGGGCTCTATTTATAAGAGACACGGCAATTCCAGGATTTCATTAAACATGGCAGCCGATGGGGGTGAGAACAGAACATTGCTATATTTGGTTCTTGGGAACCAAATATAGCAATCCTTTCATGTCTCAACATCCTTGTCCTGGAGGCATTATGTTTCCTGATTGTTCATCCATCCGCCCATCTGTATACACTGTACCTCCGTCCGTCCGTTCGTCTGTCTGTCCGTATGTCCATCATCACAGCCTTCCATCTGAACACGACGTTTCAGGAACAACACAAAAAGATCCTCCACTTGGGATGTGTAGTTGATCAGTTAGTTCAGCGGTTTTGAACATTTCTTATTTATTCCAGGGCCCACTATTTATTCAACAACAGGAAAAAGACCTATGCACACCTACTGCGACAGGTGCGTAGGAGAGGGTAAAAATCCCAACATCAAAAGTAGAAAAACACACCCGCACACTGTCCTCAATTGCAGTGGAATTTATTATTAAGGGAGCAGCAACGTTTCGGCCTATGCGGCCATCATCAGGCTGTATCTTTTTTCAGCATTGGAGCTAAAATGTCCATTTGAGGACACTTTAGCCCCACAACTAAAGATTTCTTTTGCTGCTTTTGTCCACAATTCCAAGCTGGATTTGGGAAACAAAACAGTCAAACATACAGATCCATACATACTGTACATTCTCTAGTTGTGCAGAGTTGGGGCGAATTCACATGATGAATATTTTAACTCTTGATAGTGTAAACATGAAACCAAATGGACCCGGAAGGGTCCGTTCGGTTTCATGATTACGCTCTCAAAGAGTTACATCTGGTTAAACAACTCTCCATCGTTTTGCCTGGGGACCACTTGGAACTCTCTCAAGGACCACTGGTGGTCCCCAGACCACTGGTTGAAAACAACTTGTTGTTTATTTGCCTCATGTCCTTGCAGTCTTGTTTTACATTCAGATTACTTAGTGTCCTTTCCAACATTCTTGGAAATCTGCGGCAAATCTTCCTATCACTTTTAAAGGGAACATTTTTCACTCTAGAATCTTTGCTGAGACAGGACGCCATCTCCTTCACTTCAGCCGGCTGGGATTTCCTGCCACTGTTGTGCAGGAGAGGAAAGGAAACAGGTGCTTGTCGAAGGCCTTATCTTTGTGACAGGGGTCTCTTCCACGACCCCCCCCCCTCCCCCACAAAACATCACAACATAACATCCCGCAAGGAGACCAGAATCAGCCACTTGTTGTAGACCAAGTACAGCCCTCCTATCCTGACCTTTGTATCATCTCTGTGTCTCTGTCAGTCTCGCTCCCCACAATATCCTTAACCAACGTGTTTAATAGGTGTCCTAATCCGTATATGATGTGCAAATTCAACATATAAAGTGCCTACCCTCGGGCCGCAGATGTTACCCGTCTAACCCAGGCTGCTTGTGTTGTGAATTATATTGTTTTTTATGCCATCTGTTCCATCCTCAGTGGGTGTACTGTGTGGTGGTGGTGGTGGTGGTGCTGTTGCAGCAGTTTAAAAAGCGCTAGCATTACACTTGAGGGAAAGGCCAAGGAATACAGGCCAAAGAATTTAGTTGGTTGTCTACTATTGGTGTCTATCACGATACAGGTATATCGATCGAGACTAGGCTGCTATATCGATGATATGGCAATAAACATCATGATTTATCTGGGGATGAGTGTTAACAAAGTAGCTCTGTTTACGTACCTCTGTTTATACACTCCCTTCTGAGAGCCCTTGTTAGGATGTTTAGACGTTTTGTCTTAATTTAAAGATCTCTGTGAGACTGAGAGTGTTTTATTGTATTTGTGCATATTATGAATGATACATATCTACTGTGAGATTGCAAGCAATATCTACCGCTATTGTCCACTAATCTAGTTGTAGTAGTAGATTTAACAGATCGATTCCTCATCCGTTTATCCGTTCGTCAACTGAGACTGACGGAGATGTCACAAAAAAATTGCAGGAATGGTCTATATATAGCCTAATAATCCAAAATAAATCAGTCCTGTCTGAGGTTACAGCCCCGCGATGACGTGAATAACAATCATTTCCACTATCCTGGGCAAAAAAAAAGAAAAGAAAAAAAAAACAGTGGGATGGGATTAGTGGGATCCGCGCTGCTATGAAGTTCTTCTGCCGGAGCCGGCACAAAGCTGCCCTCAGGGGGGGCGGGGTGGGGGGGTGATGAATTTAATCTGGCAGCGGTTCAACATTCCTGGATAACAGTTAGTGTAGGGGCGGAGGGAGGGAGGGAGGGGGGTGGAGGGGGCATCAACTGCCTGCGCCTATCTCACGTCTAAATGGGAGTGCAACACTGAGGCCTGGCATCCCACCCCCTCACCCCCTCCTCCATCTCCCATATCCTGTCATTCTCTGCATTCTTTTGCACCGTGGAAACCTTGGCTTCCAAAATCGGGAGCTTTTTTCGAATGTGACTGACTGAGACGCCCCTGGCCTGTGTGTGTGACGGATTGCCTCGGGTTCTGTCTGCACAAGTCAGACGGGGCCGACTGCACGTTCACAAGCGTTATACTAGTGACTGACTGGGCATGCGTGGCATGCTGCTGCTGCGTTATAAGAGGGGGGAAGGATTGAAGTGTAGAGCCGGAGGTTTTTTATTTTGAATCTCAACCTTTTCTGGCCGTGACCCACATAATCATAGAATCATATTTGAACTGTGTGGACCCTCCTTCCTGATAAGCACTCGGAATGTAGGAGGTGAGGTGGTGCGTTTAGTTTGACTCGCTTCCACAGGGGTGGGGAAAAATGTTTTCACAATGGTTGCCTCCTTCTTACATCATTTCGGGAATTTGACCAATGATTGACCAGTTGTTGTTATGGTATCAGTTTGTTGATTTGGGGAACTGCCTCAAAATCCTGTAGGTTGAAAACCACTGGTTTGGAGCAACTGCTAGAGTGCCAGCCTTGGGATTTTTATGACAAACGTACCCACATTTTTATTACAACATATTTGAAGGTAATATAGGCAACTTTAGTGCGTAAACAGACTTGAGTCTAACTTCCACCTCATCTCCTCTCTATTGGCTCATTATGAAACTGCTGGAGACTGCTGAGAATGTGTTGATTTTATGGCTAAAAAGTTGCCTGTAATAACTATGTTCAACTATATTCAACAGAGAGAGAGAGAGACAGAAACAGAAAGAGAGAGCGACACACGCGTGAACCCTGTGTTTGCATGTGTGGTGTACCTTATTTGCCTTTTGGCAAATCGAATCGTTTCTCTTTTTTCCCCCCCGTCTCCTCTCTGTTCAGTGATTGGCTGGCTGTGTTAGGATCACACTGTGTGGAGGATTTCCACTGCGTCTGCTCTTTCCCCCAAATAGTCAACTGTCTTCCCAGAGTGGTTGGAGAGACAGACAGAGACAGAGACAGCATAGCTTCTGCCTCCCGTGCAACCATAGGGCTGAGACCCCCCTTTCCGGTTACATGCTGGTATTTAGACATCCCCCTATTCAGACATCCCCCTATTTAGACATACCCCCACTCAGACATACCCCTATTTAGACATACCCCTATTTAGACATTCTAATTGTTAGCATTAGCATGTTAGCATGTGTCAATGCTAATACTAGCGTTAGCATGTTAGCATGTACCAATGCTAATGCTAGCAACATGCTAATGCTAACATACTAACATGCTAATGCTAACATTCTAATACGAACATGCTAATGCTAACATGCTAACATGCTAATGCTAACATGCTAATGCTAACATGCTAACATGCTAATGCTAACATGCTAACATGCTAATGCTAACATGCTAATGTATCCAGCGTGTTAGTATCTTTAGCATGTCAGCATTAGCATGTTAGCATTAGCATGTTAGCATGTATGTAGCGTATTAGCTTCTTAACATAATCATGCTATCATTAACATGTTAGCATTAGCATGTATCAATGGTAATGCTAGCATTAGCATGTTAGCATTAGCATGTTAGTATGTACCAATACTAATACTAGCATTAGCATGTTAACATTAGCATGCTATCATTAGCATATTAGCATTATCATGCTATTGTTAGCATGTTAGCATTAGCATGTTAGCATGTACCAATGTACCAATTAGCATGTTAGCATGTACCAATGCTAATGCTAACAGTAATATATTAGCATGTTACCATTTTAACATTATCATGCTATCATTCACATGTTAGCGTCTTATCATGCTACCATTAGCATGTTAGCTAGCAGCAGCATGATAGCCTGCTAGCATTAGCATGTTAACATGTTAGCATTAGCATGTTAGCATGAAATGTTAGCATGTTAGCATTGGGCATTGGCAGTGGTATTAGCATGTTGACCGACAGACCGACCCCCTCCTCTCCTGCGATTTTTCAGTTGCCACCCGAAATAAAGCAGCGGGGTTGGGAAGGAGCGTTTGTTTTATCTGCCAGCTACTACTAGTAGGGCGGGGCGAAGGAAGTTTTACTAAGGTTATGGTTAGTAGCTAGGCGGAAAAATGGTGTTTTTAATGCATGATAGTTCATTTGGTGATAGAAGCATGACATTTGGCACAGATGATCTTCATATGACCCTAAACAATAATCAACCTCGGGCCACGCAGAATTCCAAGATGGCGGCAGCCAAAATCCAAGATGTCTGCCCAGAAATGTGGTTTTTCCTTCATAACTTGAAATGCATTGATTTTATGCCCCATAGATGTATTGAAAATTAATACAAAGTTGGCACGTACCTGGTACAGACACGTACCAAGTACGTGTCTGTATCTCCTACGGTTCGTGAGATACAGCATATAGGTACTTTCACAGATTGAGGAGAGCAAGACATTTGTAACATTGATTCTTGTTACAAATGAAGTCAATCAAATGGTGATACAGGCATGAAAATTGGCACACACACTCTGCAATTTCTAATAGTACTGCATGCCCTGCAAAATTCCAAGATGGCAGCCTCCAAAATCCAAGATGTCCGTCCAAAAATGTGTTTTTTCCGTCATAACTCGAAATGTATTGAACGTTAATATGGGGTCGGGCATTACAGACATTTTGATCTCAAGTACATGTCTGTATGTACTATGGTTCTTGAGTTACAAGTCATATACGTAGTGATGAGGCACCATCAGTGTAACATTTTGGCACGTTTCACTATTTAACTCACCATATCTTCCATTTTCAGGTAATGGACCTACATGTATCTGCTATAATAAACAACCTCAAGTTTTTCAATTAATGAAACGGGTCGGGAGTTATTAAACCGATCGTGAAGGGCTGTTTCAGTGCTAAATTTGCTGTGTATATTTTGCGAACATAAGCCACCCAGAAATTTCTGTCTGTACATCTGTCCTTCACAATAAGTGTATATGTGACGCGTACACACCAAGTGTAGCATGTGTCATAGTATAATGGTATAATATGCTAATAGGTGTAATAGTGTAATAGGGCTAATAGTGTAATATATGTAATAGTGGTATACTGCAATAGGCTAATATTTGTAATAGTGTAACAGGGTAATATGTGTAATAGTGTAATAGGGTAATATGTGTTATAGTCTCATAGTGTAATTTCTTAATATGTGTAATAGTGTCATAGTGTAACATGTGTCATAGGGTAATATGTGTAAATGTGCCATAGTGTAACATGTGTAAAAGTGTAATAGGGTAATGTATTATAGTCTCATAGTGTCATAGGGTAATATGTGTAATAGTGTAATAGGGTAATATGTGTAATAGTGTCATAGTGTAACATGTGTAATAGGGTAATATGTGTAATAGTGTAATATTTGTAATAATTGCAATATGCTAATAGGTGTAATAGTGTTATATATGTTAATTAGTGTAATCTTGCAATATATGCAATGGTGGTATAGTGTAATAGGGTAATAATGCTGTTGTGTATTATGTGTAATAAGTGCAGTAGGCTAATATGTGTAATAGTATAATGTATGTGCAATAGTGTAATATGGCAATTACACTATACCACTGTTGCATATATCACACTCTTACCCTAATGCACATATATTACACTATTACACGTATTAGCCTATTACAAAATCAGCATACTACGCTATTACACATGTTACACTATGACACTATTACACATATTACCCTATTACACTATTACACATATTACGCTATTACACATGTTACACTATAACACTATTACACATGTTACACTATGACACTATTATACATATTACCATATTACACTAGTTACACTACGACACTATTACACATATTACCCCATGACCCTATTACACTATGACACTTTTACACATGTATACCGCTGTTGCATACATTACACTATTACACTATTAGCCCTATTTCACTATTGCAATTGCATATGTGGCAGGATGGGCGTGACGTTCCCACGCTGTCACTGCCCACCTTTCACTGCCCACCTCCACCTACCTCATTAGTCTGTTCATTTGGACCACGCTCGTACGAGCGCGAGCTGTTTGTCTCTCTGCCTCTGGCTGTGCTGGTGCGTGCATACGCTTCCTTGTTGGAGAGAAGCGTTCTGTCTCTCTGCCTCTCCAAACAATTGGAGATACGCGTCCTTTGCACTTCTGTGCAGGTATGTTATCCATCTTGCTGTTTACACGTTTTACCTGCAGTTGCTATATTTGTGGCCTCATACGTGACTGTGAACTCTCGTTGTCTTTTTAGCCTCGGGGCTACATCCAACTTCTACTTATGCTCCGTTTGGAGTAGTACTGGATGTGTGTACAACGACACACACCAACAGGTATGTTGGTGGTCCTCCTTTTCTGCAGCATACTTGTACTCGTTTGGCGTCCTGTGATGCCAAGTGAATATAACATGGGCTTGTGTTGTTACAGTGTGTTGCTTCTACCGTACCGGCTGCCGCCGTAGTGAACGCTTCGTGTGTTGTGTTGCCTACTTGAGCGTGGTAAGTTCGGTTTTGCCTCTCTCTCTCTGTTCTTGCTTTAGCAAACCATAGAGTAGAGTCTGATGCGACCCTTGTTGTTCACAGGAAGACCACACCTGCCGTTCTGCTTCGTTTGTTTGTCTGGATATAATCAGTGCTCATCGTCTCCCATACATCACCGCATTGTCAGCCTGGCAGTGTTGCCAACCTGGCAGTGTTGCCAACCCGTAAACTGGTCAGTGCCGCCAACCTTTCAGTGTGACCAATTCGTCATCGCTGCCAACTTATCTGGGGTGCAAACCCATCAGTGCTGCCAACCTGGCAGTGTTAAGCCGTCACGGCCCACAGAGACTGTTCAAGGTGTAGCGTGAGTACTGCCTGGACCAACATTGTCACGTAGTGCACTTTAGTACTATCAGGGTTTGCTCTGGGGAGGGGGAGAGAGTAATGTGGGTTTAGGGTGTAGCGGGCCAGTAAGTGTGACCCCTTGTTTCTTGGTTTTAACATTATTTTGTGTGTTTTCATGATTTGCCGTGTTTTCTATTACTTTCTATTATTTGCTGTGTATTTTGTTATTGGGTTGCCACACTGGGGCTTGTCAGCCGGCCCACCGCCTTCCTCACCCTGTGAGATCCAACCGGGACTAGTGCAATAAGTAGCCTACACTGGCATGTGTTTTATCCTGTCTGTATTCTCGCCCATTTTATCAGTGTTGAAAGTAGATTTATATAATGTTTGTTGTTTTAGATTATCGTACAGACGTATTATTAAACTACCAGTTAACTGAATATTAAATTAAATAAAATAGATCTGTATTTCCATACTTACGTCTCTGCCTGCCTAATTATAGTAAACGAACTTGTGTTGAGGATTCACTCATGTGTTCTGGGTGTTCAGTGTATCACAGTGATTATTTCCTGGGGTGCAATTCCCTAGGTGGCGTAGTCGGACCAAATTACACCACCCTGCCACACATACATTACACAATTACGCCTATTAGCATATTATACCATTATACTATGACACATGCTACACTTGGTGCGTCCGCTTCACATATACACTTATTGTGAAGGACAGATGCACAGACATTTCTGGGTGGCTTATGTTACGCAGCAAATTTAGCACTGAAACAGCCCGATCGGTTTAATAACTCCCGACCCGTTTCATCAATTGAAAAACTTGAAAAGGTTTATGATAGCAGATACATGTAGGTCCATTTCCTGAAAATAGAAGATATGGTGATGAAGCGATCTTTGAGTTAAAGAGTGAAACGTGCCAAAATGTTACACTTATGGTGCCTCATCACTATGTATATGTTGTAACCGTAGTACATACAGACATGTACTTGGGATCAAAATGTCCTTAATGCCCGACTTTATATTAACGTTCAATACATTTAAAATAAAATAAATTTAAAATCTTTGCATTTCGAGTTATGAAGGAAAAAAACATTTTTGGACGGACATCTTGGATTTTGGGGGCTGCCATCTTGGAATTCTGTGTGGCCCGAGGCTGATTATTGTTTAGGATCATATGAAGATCATCTGTGCCAAATGTCATGCTTCTATCACCAACTAAACTATCGCATCAAGTTTCCGCTTAGCTATAGCGTTAGGTTAGGTTTAGGCATATGTTTACTGAGGTTAAGTTTAGGGTGAAGTTTAGGTTAGGGTTAGATTTGTGGTAAAAGACTTCAATGTTTTTTCTCTTACAACATTATGTAGGAGTACAATACAGAGAATGTTTGCATTCGCCATCTTTGTTGAAGGAGTCTATCTAGGTCTGAGATAAATGATCTTAATTATCTTTCATAGTGGTTTAAACCCTGTGGAAATGTTGTATTAAGTTTTAAAATTAGGTTAGGGTTAGAGTTAGACGGTGCTTTATGCGGTAACTAACCCTAAACATAACCTCAGTAAAATTATGCTTCGCCCCGCCCTACTAGTAGTAGCCGGCAGATAAAACAGGCGCTCCTTCCCACCCCCGCTGCTTTATTTTGGGTGGCAACTGAAAAATCGCTCCTCTCCTGTCTAGGGCCTCCCTCTCTTCCTCCTTCTAGGGCAGGGGTGGCTAACCCATGGCTCGCAACCCACATGCGGCTCTTTGGCTGGTTTCATGTGGCTCTTAAGGGCCGCAGACCGATTCAAAGTTGACTGCATAGGTGTAAAAAAAAAAAGAAAAGATTGGTGGAACACTGCCTGCCTGCCTGTCTGTCTGCCTGTTTGTCTGCCTGCCTGTCTGTCTGCCTGCTATTATAACCACCATTACCATTACATTGAGTTTTAACCTGGGTTACATATGGCTTATTTGTGCTTGTCGCACTGCCATACTGTTAACAACAATGAAGGAAATTATTCAGTCTGGATAGTTCAGTCAGTAGAGTGGCAGTCTGACTTCGAAACAAAATGTTGCTTGGTCCCGTCTTATTACTGCTTGCAGCTATATTAGGCCTATTGTTCTTGTTCTTATTGTTCTTAAATTTGTGTTTTTATAATTGTTCCAAGGGCGATTTTTGTTTTGCATTATTATTAAAAGACACACACACACACACACACACGCACACGCACACACACACACACACACACACACACACACACACACACTTATGTGTGTGACTTTACAAAAGACAAACACTGCCAGTGCAGTCGTACCACAAACAGCCAGTTTCAAGTTGTATGTTTAGGGAATTAGGTCATTACTGTTCAATCACAGCAGACAACAATCATGGGAAGCTCTTCCAAATTTGATTAACTATAATAGCAGACAGACAGGCAAGCAGGTAGACAGGCAGACAAACAGGCAGACAGAGAACAGACAAACAGGCAGGCAGGCAGGCAGGCAGGCAGACAACAGTGAGAAGTGAACTGCCTTATTAAAATGAACCACCGAGAAAAGTATCTACTCTGCTGTCCCAACATGCACGACATACGTGGACGGGTCGGGTGGACAAACACATATACATGCGCGCGCGCTCGCTGCGCTGTAGACGGTAGAACAGCGGCGCGCCAATCCACCAATGTTTTCTTTCTTTTTTTATGGAAGTGCCCCGCATGAAACTATAGCCAAAGAGAGAGCCGCGGGTTGGCGACATGACGCTGTCGCTGGTGATCAGCATACATACAGTACATACATACAAATAGTAGTAGCCTACAAATATAGTAGCCTATAACACACACACGAGCGAGCGTGCGTGCGTGCGTGCGTGAGAGAGAGAGAGAGAGAGAGAGAGAGAGAGAGAGAGAGAGAGAGAGAGAGAGAGAGAGAGAGAGAGAGAGAGAGAGAGGGAGAGAGGGAGAGAGGGAGAGAGAGAGAGAGAGAGATCGACACTGGGAAGTAAATTGGGGGAGCATGGAGGGTCTGTCCATATATTCCAATCTGCAATCTGTGCTGTATATTCCGTGGGAGGGGGCGGGGTTGGAGCGCATTTTTGGCCGAGTTGTGAATGGCCGTGCAACCCCCCCCCCCCTGTCTGAATAGCGGGACGTCTCCCTTGTCTAAATAGCGGGACGTCTCCCGTGTCTAAATAGCGGTACTTTTTATTTTTTAGAAACGTCCCGCTATTCAGACAATTACAAATCAATGTCGGAATAGCGGGATGTCTAAATAGAAGGCGGTCCCCCCCCTTTCCCACCCAGGTTTCACCTGACTAGACAAACTAGTATAATGTAACGCAAAAGATGGTGATGGCAGTAACGATGTGACGTGTATGTACGATATGCTGTGCTATATCGATCCCGGTCCCCACAAAGGTAGACCCAACAGCAGATTAGCTGACACTGCTATGGCAGCAGCCATAGGAGGAGGAACATTTCCAGCTCACGTTAGCAATCTTTACTGTAGCTCATCATTGGTGATATGTAGGCATTGTAAAGAATCTGTCACTGTAGTCCAATATAAAAAGGTGAGGGTGAGAGAGAGAGCATAGACTTTCTATTTTTATCTGCTAGTTATGTTTTCCAACCACCACGAGAAGCCCTTTTGCCTTCCATAGTGCCACCCTGCCATTGCTTATTTATTAAACTGTGTTGCAGTGTTTCAAACTGCCAAAATCCAAAAGGCACTAGTGGCTCTTCCAAAATGCACTAGAATGCGCTAGAGCAGTGGTTTTCAACCATTTTCATACATTCATATTTACTCTGCATTTTAGCCACCAACCACCATTTTATGTTGACTTTAGTCTCTCGGACTAATTTCGGAGAAATAACTGGCAAAATGTTGGTCAAAATAGTAATTCTTCTACATTTTCTGTAATTCAGATGTTTAAATATATTGTGGACCCATAAGGGTCCATTTGGTTTCATTTTCCGATCTCAAGAGTTACAGATTAATAAGGGTCCATTTGGTTACCAATGGTCTTTTCTAGGAAGGAAGGAGGACTCTATCATAGGAGGAAAAATGGTGAAATGATGTTATCTCTGGCGCCTGCCAACCAATTTTGCCGCAAGTCACCAGCAAAAAAGCACTAGATTTTCCGCCAGGAGTTTTTCACTAATTTTGGTGCGAGGGGGGTCTCGAAAAAATGCTAAATATAGCGACAAATGTGCCAAGTTGGCAACACTGATTAAACAGGCATGGTCCTTATGTGTATTGTGTATGTGTATTCCTGAGTTTGCCTTGAGTTTGACTTTGCCATCTATAATTAATAGAGGACTTCGTCCACTATTAATGCCACCCACGCACACCTGTGATTGCATGATGTGATGCGATAAAAGTCTGAAGATTCTGATTGATTCTGAGTCTGAGCTCACGTTGGTTTGGTCATCGATGTGTAGGCATTGTTCCAGACATTATGCATTATATCACTACTCAGCCGTCACTGCAATGCAAGATCATAACTCATCTCATGCTGCAGGGCTCATGTCAGCACATTAACACACATGGATTAGAGCTCCGCCCCTCAGCCATTCGTCTCAAACATGTCAGTCCAACATTCTCTCATGGAGAGCAAACTCTTGGCTTTCTCACTGAGGGATGATTTAGAGTTTATAGTTGCATGCCGGTGTCAAGAACCAGAAAATACACTCAGCTACAAGCACTCGGTTAACTCTGACAGATATAGGCTCTCTCCCATTAGGCTCAATAATAAAACCCTATGTTGTGAATTTGTGCAAATGAATAAGAATGAAGACAGCTTAAGGTGTCTACTTTAAGGGAAAAAATAAAATTAGTTGATGTGTTTCTTTTTTTTAATACATTTGAGAAAACAGGAAACAGTATTTTCACATTTCACTGTTTCCAGGGCTTATTCAGAGATAAATGCACTTAATGTTATGTAATTTATCAATTATACTGTAGTTGTAATCAGTAGTGCAATCACCACGAGTTCAAGGAAAAGCTACAATAGCAATGATGGCTAAACATAATAATACATATTAAATAATTCTCTTTAGCACCACATAGCACTAGTGTGAGAGTCGTCTTTTGCAATGTTTTGTAGATCACAGATTGTGACATTTACAAACTGTACAACTTCTGTACTACAGTAGCTTTGTTATGCATAGATTTCACAGTGAAGCCATGCCATCATTAGGCCCAATCTCCCGGACGACATTGAACCTTATAGCCTAGGATCCCTATTGTTGTTCCAAAAATAGCAGCTGTACAATTTCAGCAAAAATGACATGTTACAAACTTGTAGATCTAGGTGAAGAGATTTGGTTACATGATGCACTCTTTTGGACACAAAGGAGTGTGTCATGTAGTAGCTTAGCAAGTATAAAAGATTTAAATGGGAAAAGACATGTCTTTGTTACACTATAAGGCCTCTTCTATGCTCACTCGTACCTCAGCAGTGTCTGGACATTGCTTTTCATGAGATTAGATGGGATAAACATCTATTGATTCCCACAGGGGGAAATAATGTAGGTGTCACAGAAGCCTGGCAGTATAATCGAGTGAAGCACATAAAAAGGTAATCGTCACGAGTCAAGCCAAGATGCATAAAAAAGAATACATATAAAATAGATGGTTTATGGCAGGGCTGGCCAAAAGGTAGATGGTGATCACATGACAGTCCCCCCAGCACTTGGACCCTTATAACGCTCTTGAGAGTGTTACAATGAAACCAAATGGACCCTTATGGGTCCATTTGGTTTCATTTTACACTCTCAAGAGTTAAATTATATTTAGATATCTGAATTACGTAATTTGCAAGAGTCCACACAATTAGAAAATGTAGAATAATTGTTATTTTGACCAACGTTTTGCCAGTTCTCTTTTGCAATTGTGGGAAAAAAAAAGTGAAAGTTCTTAGTTTTGGGTGCAAGAAACTAGACTCAACATCATGAACTGTAAACTCAAATTCATTCATTATAAGTGCATTGTTCTTAAACACTATAACAGTAAGTAACAGTAACTTTCTAAGGGGCCTTGAAATGAAATTTTCAGTAATGGAACAATCACATTTTTGATGTGTAGATCTTGTTGAGTCGCTCATTTTGAAAGTAGCTCTCAAAGCAAAAAAGTGTGGGCACCCCTGGTTTATGGTGTCAGTCACGTAGTAGTGATCTCTTTCCCTTCAGTATGGAAAGCAAACTGCAGACTTACCTGTACTGTAGATGGAATGCTAGGTTGACATTTTACATTTGAATAAAGTACAAATCCCAGCTTTACTTGGCAGGCAGCACTTGGTTGGGAAAAGCAGGTGAGGATGCAAATTGTGATTGGCCAGAATGAGGTGATATGAGGATGTATTTTTTCCAACTTCCAGCAAACCTTCATTGATTTGTTGTTGTTGTTGTTGTTGTTTTTTGTAGCATCTCTGCCCTGGAGCAGAGAGTTGCAACCCAATGGAACTTGTTTGATCCTAATGTCCACAGATTAGACGTATTTCATAGGCACAGTGTTATTATATGCACACAATGAGGTAGAATAAACCTGCACACACTTCTGTATCAGCTAAAACTTTGTCAGGGCAGGAAATTAAAGCTCCAATGTTTGTTCCCTTGTTTTCTGTCCTGCTCTGTTCTCTGCTCTTTTCATTCAATTCTCATCTAGCTTGCTCTTTTTAACCACTTAAATCAGACAGTATCTACACCATATCTACACCAAATCTTCGGTTAAAGAGGAATTCCCCCCCAGAAGACATTCTTACCTTTATTAGAGTTGATTTATTTCCCCAAAAAAGTGTTCCAGTTGTTATTTTGTCGAAAAACTCCCCATTGGCTGCTTTCCCCTACCGCAACATAGGAGTGTGGCTATTGGATGTTGTTCAAATTCACCTATTCTCTCTCCACCATGTCAATAGTCTGCTTTACACTCACGCTTTCACTTTTGGTTCAGTTGAACCAGCCGCTGAAGCAAAAGTGAAAGTGTGATTGTCAACAGTGATGGGAATAGTTGAATTCGAACAACATCCCATAGCCCCATTCTAAGCTTATGTTGGGGTAGGGGAAACAGCCAATAAGGAGTTTTATCATAAAATAACAACTGGACTACTTTTTTTTGGAAATAAATCAACTGCAAATAAAGGTAAGAAGAAAGGCTTCTGGGGGTGGAATTCTCCTTTAAAATAGCTGAAGTAGGGGCTCATAATGTGTCACGACAGCACTTTATGAGCCTGTAACTAGCAAATAAGCCGCGCTGACCCGCCATGTGGCCCACAGGGCAAGAGACTATCGACTGTTTCTGTAGCACGCGGCAGGATGATGTACAAGTACTATGAAGTATGTCGCAGCAGGGGCTTACCCCCAATCTGACCCTTGATGCCGAGGGCAGTCGATGGCATTTTTCTTTATAGTCTTCTTTTGGTGTGACCCGGTCAGACAATCAAAACCCAGACCTCCCAATCTCAGGGGCAGACAGACAGTCCATATTTCCGCTAAGTGGTTTATTGCTTAGGGTACATTGTGTTCTAACACTAAGCCCTCTCTCCTCTCCTCCTCCTCCTCCTCCTCCTCCTCTCCTCTTCCCATCCCCAGGCTCTGTTAAAGATGGACTGCCAGGGTCTGGTGGCGCGGCTGGTCATGGACTTTGTGCTGCTGACCACGGCGGTGGAGGTGGCCGGCCGCTGGAGGGAGCTGGCCGAGAGGCTGGCCAAGGTGTCCCGGCAGCAGATGGACGCCTACGAGGCCCCGCACCGGGACAAGAACGGAGTGGTGGACAGCGAGGTGAGCCTGGCATAAGTGGTTTTCAACCAGTGTTTCCGGGGGACCACCAGTGGTCCTTGAGAGGGTTCCAGGTGGTCCCCAGCTAAGTTGGTTAACCAAGTGAAAAGTCGGTTAACCAGATGTAACTCTTGAGAGCGTAAAAAATGAAGCCCACACCCGCAAGGATGCTTTTGGTTTCATTTTTAACGCTCTCAAGAGTTAAAATATTCATCATCCCACTGAACACTAAAAAAATCTCTAAAATGTTCTAAAAGTTGAGTCTAAAAGTTTTATAGGGGTCTAATCTTAGATTACATGTTGATTTGACGTCTAATAGATTAAGATTAAACCTCTAAAAAACTTTTACTTTTAGACGTTCTTTAGACACTTGTGCTCAGTGGGATGTGAATTAGCCCAAGTCTACACAACTAGAAGATTAATGGTCATTTTGATCTGTATGTTTGCTTGTTTTGTTTTGTCCTCAAATGGTGATCTGTGGCTCAAATTCTGAATAAATAGTGGGCCCTGTTACCTAAATGGTCGAAAACCACTGTGTTAAATTGAAATGTCCAATTAACTCATCACACTCTTAGTGCCATCCAACTCGAATCCTAACACCACTCTCTCTTGCTGTGTGTGTGTGTGTGTGTGTGTGTGTGTGTGTGTGTGTGTGTGTGTGTGTGTGTGTGTGTGTGTGTGTGTGTGTGCGTGTGCGTGTGCGTGTGCGTGCGTGCGTGCGCATGCAGGCCATGTGGAAGCCGGCCTACGACTTCCTGGTGACGTGGGCGGCTCAGATCGGCGACAGCTACCGGGATGTGATCCAGGAGCTGCACATGGGCCTGGACAAGATGAAGAGCCCCATCACCAAGCGCTGGAAGCACCTGACGGGAACGCTCATCCTGGTCAACTGTCTGGACGCTCTGCGTGGCTCCGCCTTCAGCCCCGCCCCTCAGGACGAGTCCTGCGCCATCTGAAGAGGCGACGGCCAATCGAGACGCTCGTACCGCCTTCTCCTCCTCCTCCCGTACCTGCTACAGGTCCCGCTAGGCTACGCTAATAGGCCTCTAATGAGTGCTACAGGGGTGAGGTCTTTATTCGTAAGGTGCAGACCTACCACTATGGTATGCTGTATTATCGTCTCTGTTGGGTGGAAAGCCTTGTGCAAGTCCAAAATCTGGTCGTTACTAGTATCGATGGAATACTGCTGTTCTGATCTCAACTGCTCTTTCAACCAGATATCATATAGCATAGTATAAATCAAGGGAATTGACATTCCATAGATAAACTATTAACACATTGAGTGCCGGTGAGTCCCTGGACTCAGAAGTCCCTCACAGGCACTCAATGTGTTAATAGAGCCAGAAGTCTGTTCATATTATACTGAAATACCTCAACATTTGACCATGACGTCTCTACCGAACTTGAGCCACTTGAAGCGCCGCAGAGGCGCAGACGCCAGCCAACCGCTTTTGCCACGATGAGCGTTTTGCGAAGTTCGGCGTGAGCCTGACTCTAGTTACGATGTGACAGGCGCAAGAATAGGAAATACTGAACCAGCCCGAAAACAACCACACGGTGAGATTGTACTTCTGGGTTTGTGAAAGCTACGCCTCCATCAAACAGTAGTAACATACTGGTATGAACAGACTTCTGGCTCTTATTAGTAGTTTTTTCTACAGAATGTTTATTTAAACTATATTATTGTGATAAAGCTATTTTCACAATTCCGTGTGCCCTACAACACCGTTGTGTGATGGCCAGGGCAACAATTTAAGAAACGATTCAAATGAAATATGGAGATAAGGTTTCTTCCCAATGGCAGCGATATAATGCCTGGGCCACTGCTTCCAACTGCAGACTTTCCAATGCTATACGTTGTTTTGTATTTAGAATGTGCTGAAATGAAGCATAAATCAGGGATTTATGAGTATATGACGGAATGACGCCTAATTTTCTACTCTGTAGTCACTTGCCAAAAAGAAAGAACCGATCTGCGCCAGCTAGTCTACAGCCCAAGGTGTACTGGCTTCATTATCCTCAAGAACCTTAATATTCTTTTCAAGTGCCAAGCTGTCGCAATTATGAGATTTCATATGCTTAATAATAATTGAGCAGTTAAGACGAATCACAGCCTGATTTATTCTGACCCTTCGCTGAAAAGGAAAAATCTGTCTTCAACCCTTCAATCAATATTTTTACATGATGGATAATTTATGTACAAAAACAACAGCGTCTCTACCAACTCCAAAACACGTTGATACGTTGCAGTGATTTGTGAGCTTGTGACTCGGCTATTTTATAAGGAACCCGCTGTGGACTTCCATTATAATAAAAGAATATTATAAAATGAACAATATATAAATCAGATGTATGTTTAAAAAAAACAGAAAATAAATGACTCACGAGCCCACCGGCAGAGTTCACATGAAAGAATATAAATTAGCTCCGAACGCAGGCACGCAATCCAATCCACTTTATTTATAGAGCCCTTTTAAAACAACAGCATCGAACCAAAGTGCCGTACACTCAGTAAACCAATATAAAATACTAAGACCCAAGCGATGAACGGGGGAATAAAACGGCAGAGCGTGCAGCACAGACACATTGCTTAACAGAAATGGCAAGTCTCAGTCTGAAGCATGTTTGTCAACGTATTTGCAGACGCATTCAATATAAAACCTCTATGGGTAGGGCTGTCGCCACTGCAAACGTATAGTTGGTGATTAATGTCACAAAAGAATTGTGTGACACTATATAGTGTGCTGCCCTCTGTGCCAAACTCGAAGAACACTCCTATTGAATGATTCCATTCTTTAATCCATCTTTTGGTCCGAACATATCATTGGTCGTTTTGTTGCATTTCATTAGGGACAAAATGGGTGCCACCATTTTTTTTTTTTTAAAGATGCCCCCGCACCCATTCTACCCCTTGCATTTGAATGGCATTATCTCAGATTCGGCCCCTCAATGTCCTTGTTCTCACCTATTTGCAATGAGACTGAACAGCACATCTGGGACTGGTGACCCAGATGTTCTTGCACACTTGCACAGAGTGCTAGAGGGCAGAATGGCACCAGACACCAGAAACACAAGGTCGCCATCATACATCCGCTTTTCGTTTTTCATTTGGCGCTTCACAATTTCCCGGGTTTTACCAGGCAAATAGCAGTACAATTTTGGTAATCATGCAAAAAATAATTGCGATTATCTCACGTAATTGTGACATTCCTACCTATGGGATAAGAGCATTGGACAATCTGCAGTGGGAACGTACCATTGCTGTGGCTTAATTTCCTGGTTTTGGGACTACAAAACTGTAGCATTCGTCTTGACCACATTCACATGCTGGCCATTTTGCTCTTTTATGGCGTAATACTCCAACAAGTTGGTGTATGTAACACTGTTTTTCAACTGGGGTCTAAATGGACCCTTATTATGGGTCTGTAACCCCCCTCGGAATCTAATGAACACTCTGAGCTTTACAGTGTAGATCAGAGATTAATGGTATCAAATGGGCGTTTATGTGATGTCATTTATGTCAAACTGAAGGCTCCTTGAAAGCAAAACAGCGCCTGTGTGAATATGGTCCATTAGAGGCAATTTGCGTGTGCGTTGTCCGTCACGTTTGCTAGCATAGCGTCAACACCGTGTGACGGTTAGCTTCCTCTGAAGGCCACTGCTAGCTACTGTATTTCTATTTAGTTTTTGTATTTTTGGCTCTGCCTTCAAACCCTCACAGACCCAAGAGGGAGACCATTTTAGTCGGACCCTGTGTGTGTGTCTCTTTCTCTGACTTCCCTTCTATGGCCGCAAGCCAAAACACACAATACTGTATGTATGTAGCGCTCAAGTATTCACAGAGACTATTTTTAATAGTTCTTGTCTTGCATAGTATGTATTTTTGTACTCTAAATATGGCACAGCAATGTTTTTTGGTCTTGTTTTTGTTTTTCTTCCGAACCCCATCGGTTGAACTGTGGACTGACTGCGCAAGAGAAGAAAAGAGAAGAAAGGAACTTTTAAAAGAAAGGACACTTTTTAAATGAAAATGGTTTATCATTGTTACAGTTAGCCTCGTCTCGTGTGTCAAATCAGCTTAAAGTTACATTTCTTATTTATATACAGCATAATATGTTACCTTTTTTTTTTTTAGAAAGAAGACACTATAATTGTTCAGGTTTGCCTTTAATATGTACTGTGGTCCATTTTCATTTCATTTAATTTCTGTCTGGTTACAACATCATACAATCTCAAGGACCGACACTGATCTCTGTATTATTGTTATTATAATTATAGAAAACTGAATGACCTGATTACTGTAAGTTTGTATCAATCCTTTCTTTGCCTCACGCTTATCGAAACGTGTCTGTTGTCTTGTTTTCTTTTTTGTTTTGTTATTTTTTGTTTTTGTTTTTTTTAATTCACGCTAACATTTTGTACCAAAGCTTGTCAAACCCGTATTTTTCTAGTATGATCAGTAGGGCATTCATTTACCAAAACACGCAAAAGGTCAAAATAAGAGATGTCTGCCCGATGTCTGCATTTCAAGTGCGTCCCCAAATAACTGGCAAAACACTATTTTGAATGATAATGTAAATCAAAAAATACGTAAGTATATACGCAAGTATACTTAAGACAAAGAGTAGAAAATGGTCGTACCATTTTAATTGAAAATGGGTGAAGTTGAACTTTCAGTATAGTACTCGGGTACTAGGGGTGTAACGATATAGTAACTGCATGGACAAAATGATTTTTAATTTCAGGAATGAGTATATAAATAAGTATAAACAAAGTACCGGTATATTGAAATGAAAACGGCAACATTTACTATGTAACATATCATTTTGCAATGCAAATAATCGGTATCAAACCGTTTTCTTTGCAGATAATCAGTTGTTTTAATTACTTGGATCGTATTGACAGAATGACCCAATATCGTCCATATACCATATTGTCAACCATGTATTGTGATATGTATTGTTACATCCCTATTGAGTACCGATCTATCTGTGGCGGAGCACCCACAATGATTCAATGCATTTCATTTCATGTATCGTCTCCCTTTTCTGAACATGTTTGTTATTAGTGCTGTGTACTATCCACATAGTCACACATGCCCAGTCATTCATATCTCTGTTTCTCTTTGTTTGTTTGTTTGTTTGTTTTTTTTATTCTCTCCTTTGTGACTGCATAACTTTTGTGGTAAAGAATACAAATTGAAATGTAAACATCTGCGTTTCTCATTTTCTGAATCCACTGGCCATTGCAAATCACAGTTTTCAGTGGTGCACCACAGCAACAAGTATCGAGCTATCAGTACTTGAATTGACTAGAAAGTGTACATTATGGATTAAACACTTTAAAATATGGTGCAAATAGGTGATCTACCTACCTGTAGATGTATATTCTACAGGTAGGTAGAGTAGTCAGATCTGGCCCAGAATATCACCTGATTTCACACAAATCCAGTCCACTGAGGACGTCCCTGGATGAATCAGAGAGTCTGGACTGAGGCCAGATCTGGCTCAGAATAAGCTTCATTATTTCAACTGGTGAGGACGTCCTGGAAATGCCGTATCCCCATACCGATATGGGCTGTGATTTGGCCTAGTCCTGAACGTCACCGGAGTCAATGGAGGATGTCATCATGACGCTATTTGGCTTGCTGGTTTTGTTTCTTTTTGTTTGCTGGTCTTTGTTTTCTTATCTGAACGGCCGACAGGCTGTTTTGTTCACTGTTACAATCAGCATTCCTGTGCACAGTCGAGAGCCTCTAAAAGACAACCTCTTGCATTACTTTTGGCGGTTCCCTTCAAGGATCTGCCTTTTCCATCTCAACCTGTTCTCTGCCTCCTCTTCTACCACTCCAAACTCCTAAACCCAAATATTATTGAAATTGCCTGTCCGTTCACAAAGTGAAGTGTGGGCATGTATGGTGCATCTGCGATTTTAGAAGTTTCTTTTAAAAGCTGGAGTGTTGTGCTTTTTGTATTGCTCTGTTTTTATATAGAGTTGCTCTACTATACCCCCAGATGTGGTTGGATATTTTTCAGTTTTCTCTGTGGGTACACCCAGGCATCTGGGTGAAAGTGGCAGGCAACAGCTGGTGGATAGAAATGACGCCCACAACGTACGTGCGGCTGCAACTCGACTTTGTGTTGACAAATAACCAGAAAAAGTTGCCGCTTTGCACGAGTGTCACCTAACTCCTAGAACTTGCACTGGCGCATGTCCGATGATCATATAGAGAGGAACAGAAACGTCCCTAATGGGTGTAAACATTTTCACTTCTAGGAACGATCCCTGTTCTGGGGAAAGTAGGAGGGAATGGGACTTTGTCAACGGCGATAGTGCAGCACTCCACTATGGTTCAGTTTGCCCCAGAGCGGGAGGTTCTATGACGTGCCGTAATTCTGCTCTATTAGGGGAGGGAAACATCACAGCATTCCATCTTTAACTTTACATCTTCATACCAACACATTTATACTCCAGTAAAACGTTTTAATATCCCACACAGAGAGAAAGATTAGAGTGGGGTATACACTACAGACAGTGAGAGCCAGCCAGGTCACAGCCTGCTGCACAGAGATGACCAGATCCGAAGGAAGGACAGAGACGACTGGCCGCAGATTAGGAGGGATGAGATGAGAGCAGAGCAGAGGTGTGGAGCCTGACCTCTGGTGTCTGCTCTTCACTGGGTGCTTTATCTAGCAGCACCTGCCGTCCCTCTCCTGTCCTGTCCTCTCCTCTGTACCGCTTGTGTCTACTGTCTAAGGCATACCTGGGCATTATGTGGCCCGGGGGCCAAATGCGGCCCTTTGGCTGACTCTGACTGGCCTGTGAAAGGGTAGGCTACTGTAGTTTTCAACCAGTGGCCTGGGGACCACCAGTGGTCCTTGAGAGTTCCAGTTAAAAATGGAAAGTTGGTCAACCAGATGTAACTCTTTGATAGCGTAAACATGAAACCAAATGGACCCTTGCGGGTCCATTTGGTTCTCATGTTTACGCTCTCAAGAGTTAAAATATTCATCATCTGAATTAGCCCAGGTCTACACAATCAGAGAATGTAATTTAATGTTCACTTCTGACCTGTTTTGTTTGTGAAATCCAGCCTGCTATTGTGGACAAAAACATCACCAAAAACCACCAAAAACGTCACCAAATGGTCGTCATCTGTGGCTCAATTACTGAATATAGACAGTAGATGGCCCTGGTGTCGAAATGGTTGGTCTTACTTTTATCTTGAAATTAAGTTAATATTATGCAGACTTTAGTTCAGCCTTTAGTCTTAGCCTTCCACAATATTTTATGCATCTCATTTGGCCCCTTGGGAAAATAATTGCCCAGCCCTGGTCTAAGGTGTCCAAAACACACACAAAAAGGCAGCTTTGTAATTCTAAAGGCTGATGTATCAGTGATCAAGCTTGTAGCTTGTGATCACTATAGGGGGTGAACAGAGTTAGGCCTGCAGGGGACTCCCCTTTAGGCGGGATAGTGAGATGAGAACTTTGTTTTCCCCAATAAATCCAACATATTAGCAAAGAACACGCTGCTAATATTAATGTGCATAGTGCAGAGGGTTTCAACCTTTTTGATCCCAGGGCCCACTATTTATTCTGCATTTGAGCCACGGACCACCATTTAAGGACATTTTAGCCTCACAGAACCCAAAACTAAAGATTTATTTTGCTTTTGTCCACAACATCGGGCTGGATTTGGGAAACAAAACAACATTTTCTTTTTTTTACCCAAATTTAACTAAATCAGCAACCGATGAAGGGCCTCAAACCCAGTTCAGAATACACACCAATGTCCCCGAAGGCAAACGGCCCCTGGACCACGGCCCCAATGGCCCCTTTGGTTAGGGCCTGACACCATTGTGCCTGGATACTGAAAGAAGCAGAGTTTCTATTCTCCCTCTGTCACTACCCTGCTCTGCACGTCTCCCTCGGTTTTTATACAGTTCCTCCTTGCCAACCCACCATCTCTGGGTTGTGCCTCCTGCTTTTCAATGCATCTCTATCACTGCATGCATTTCTCTGGTGTTTTTGTCTGTACGCGCCGCGCAGCTGAAGCAAGCAGACCTTAATTAAATACACAGATTAATGGAGGCGGGGCAGGGGGGGAGAAAAAGCCAAAAAGGAGTGGAATTAATTAAACTAGAATATGGGCAAGACATGCAACAAATCCTAGCCTGGAGTGTTGGTAATGAGCTACCCTCAGGGCGACTAAGCTAAGCAAGCACAGCTTGTTGCCGCCCGCCAGCCAGCCAGCCACACACACACACACACACACACACACCCCGACACACACACACACACACACACACACACACACACACACACACACACACACACACACACACACACACACACCTTAAGTTACCATGGTTTAGACTGCAAGCTGTTTTTTAAACCTTATTAAGCTTGGAAGAGTTTTTTTATGGACTGATGTACCACTATTACCATCTTGAACTCGTGTGACCTACTTGTAACATTCTGCATTTCTATCTTCTTTTTTTGACAAACGTAGCAAATTAGATTTCCATAGTGACGGTTTAGAGAGTGATTTATTTTGAGCGTTTGAGGGCGCTAACCTGTGCAACATCTGGCTTTTGAGCACTTTAGAGCGCTATACATGCCATCATGCCTAACCGTCGGCCTATATGATATGTCGAAAAATTTACTGCCTCCCCTACTGCGCCTAGTGTTATTATAATATGAACACTAGGAGCAGAAAGTGATTTTTCCAGGATATCACGCTTTTCTTTCCTTAGCCGAGTTAAATGCTCTTCATCTTTCTTATTATGCCTTTCTACTCACTCGTAAAACAAAAGTGTTTTCCAACCGCCAACGTACTGTACCTTGTAAACGAACACAGGAATGTGTCTATTCCACATCAGTGTGTGTATTTTTTTGCTGTCTTAACAGAGAAACAGATGTAACTGTGGAGAAAACAACTCTTTGTTGCTCCTATCTGAACCCCTGTTGACTTGGACGTTGCATAACCTGCGCCGGCCTGGCCTGCATGGTGACGAGTGATTGCTATGGTAGTCTTTATTACACTTGTCCCTCACTGGCCCTGAGTCTGTGCTGCTCTTGAATGGGAGCCATTTCCATTAAGTGTAGTTATAAAGGTGATTCGTTGTCATTGCCTGACAAGAAGTGTTGGATATCAAAGTGTCCAGAGACCGTGGACTCAATTATTATTTGATCCGTCTCCGGCCAGTATAACGACCTGTATAATCTTATTGCATTCACTTTTTTTGTGTGCTTTTTTAAGAGTTGAAAGTGTAATTCTCTGGCTAGATTAACAGGCTTTCGTTGACATACTTTAAAGCAGTGGTTTAATTTCAAACTTTTTGATACCAGGGCCCACTATTTATTTTGCATTTGAGTCACGGACCACTATTTGGGGACATTTTAACCCCACAGACCCCGAAACTAAAGATTTCTTTTGCTTTTGTCCACAATACCAGGCTGGACTTTGGAAACAAGACACTCAAATATAGACCAAAAATGACCAGTCTTCTACACGCTAATTCAGATGAATATTTTAACTCTTGAGAGTGTAAACTCAAGAGTTACATCTGGTTAACCAACTTTCCATAGTTGGGGACCACCTGGAACCCTCTCAAGGACCACTGGTCGAAAACTGGTTGAAAAGTGAAAAACATTGCTTTACATGTAAAGGGATATTTCACTTTCAAAAAAACTTTTGGTCATTTTATCGGTCACAGTTAAAGCCCTTCCTGCACTATAGGTGCAGAAAGTAATTTTTCCAGAGTATCATTATATTTTGGACCTGTAGGATTATTTCCGCAACTCAACAGCAATGTTTGTGTGTGAACTGCATTGGTAAGCGGAGCCTATAGCAGGCACCTGAACAGAGCTGGACACACAGTACACCATATGGGCGAGAAAGGAATGAGTTCTGTGTGTAATTCAAGACATTTGTTATCATTCTCCTGTCATTCCACTGCAGCAGGCAGCAGCCATCAGGCAAGCCAAGGTAAGGTCAGTACCATGGTGAACCCATCTGCTTCAACAACACCCTGCACACTGTACAGTTAATGGAACCCTTTCCTCAGCCGTCCCCACAAACCTTTCATGGTATGTTAGCCCCACTTTGTGTTCATTTCTCACAGATACAGGCCGTTCAACTATACTGAAACCCACAGCATTCTTTTCTTTGTTGCACACCAAAAAGACAGGTACCCAAATTGTACATTGTCCAGTGCCTATTGTGGTGCATTTTAAAGGGATAGTTCAACATTTTGGAACTTAAGTTGTATGAGATACTTGCCATTAATATAGTGGGGTCAACTGTATTAATAGATTATTAGTCTGTGGAGTCCTGTGGTGGGAGTTCTGCTCTGGTTTTGCAGAATTGAACTGGAGCCACACAGTAAAAAAATAATTCACAAAACTAATGCAACTTGTATTGTTGAATTATTTGTAGCATGCAAGCACAGTGTTTATTCATTTTTGACCCCTCTATTACGTGGAACTACTTTTTGAGGCGTAGTGATGTGGACACAAAATACATAGTTCCCTGTGACAGGGGGGTCAAAAATGAACAAAGGATGTGCTAAAATTTTAGAAATGGGTAAACATTAACAATACAAATGAAGTTAGTTTTAGATGTAACTCTTTGAGAGCATAAAAATGAAACCAAATGGACCCTTGGTTTCATGTTTATACTCTCAAGAGTTAAAATATTCATGATCTGAATTAGCCCCAGTCTACACAACAACAAAGAAGATTAGTGGTCATTTTGGTCTGTATGTTGGACTGTTTTGTTTCTGAAATCCAGTCTGGTATTGTGGACAAAAGCAAAATAACTCTTTAGTTTTGGGTCTGTGGGTCTGTTCATATGGACAGAGTTCAAAACACTGTTCAACGTCACGGCCCCTGCATGAAGGTCACATGCTCCTGTATGTATGTTGACCTATCGCTTGTTCTTTGGGCAGCATAATGGGTCGATCTCTGGGGGTTTGAGGAGGACTGAAAGAGACGCACATCAGTGAGATGGGCTGGGCCTGTATGCCTCGGGGTTGGGGTTATCGCTCTGCTCTTTGGCAGGGCCATCACCTTGGCGGAACGCCAGATCTCTGGGCAGCTTTGAGTATAGTTGAAGTTAAGTGCCAGTCAGTTGCCTTCGCCTTGATGATTTATGGATGCCATGTAGAGTACTCCTGTAGCCTCACCAGTCTCAGTGTTCAGATGTCTGATGACCATATGCAGCTCAATGTCTTGCCTTTGCAAGACATTGAGCCATCCTGGGGCTCTGAGCAGCTTGTGGACTCTCGCTGAGGTAAGGTTCTAGTGCAGAAGTTTTCAAAAGGTGGTCCGGGGACCACCAGTGGTCCTTCAGAGGGTTCCAGGTGGTCCCCAGGCTAAATGATGGAAAGTTGGTTAACCAGATGTAACTCTTGAGGATGTGAAAATGTTCACACTCTCAAGAGTTAAAATATTCATCATCTGAATTAGCACTATTTAGAAAATCCAGCCTAGAATTGTGAACAAAACCAAAATAATTCTTTAGTTGTAGGTCTTTGGGGCTGAAATGTCATCAAATGGTGGTCCGTGGCTCAAATGCTGAATAAATCAGCAGTATCGCTTAGAGAGACACAGTGCGGTACTGTGCAGGAGTTGTTGACCTTTCGGTCCGCTTAAAAAGTCGAAACATGAGGTTTCTTCTGCACAGCCGCAAGGTATACTGTACTGTACTGTGCTTTATAGATATGTTGCACAATAGACTACAGTACACACACACACACACACACACAGCACACACACACACACACACATGCACGCACACACATGTTTATGTCCAGTCGCCCACCTGTCTAAGATTGGCTATCGATTATGGTGGGAATGAAGACAGACTCATCAGTCTCGGCGACATTTTTCAACCATCTTGTTTCTCTCTCTCTCTCTCTCTCTCTCTCTCTCTCTCTCTCTCTCTCTCTCTCTCTCTCTCTCTCTCTCTCTCTCTCTCTCTCTCTCTCATATCCCGGTTTCTCCTGAAAATGCATAGCATTTCAGCTGACATTAGGGAAACAGTGGCTTGCTTGTTCAGAGAGCGGGGGCTTTTTTTGTTGATGAGACAGGTGAGCGAGATCGAAACCTGGCGAGGGGCACGCTGCACTCTCTCTCTCTCTGTGTACCAAACACTGTGAAAAAAGACCCCTATCGCCCTGTCTCTCTGTCTGTCTACCTGTCTCACCTGTCTACCTGTCTCTGTCTCTCTCTTTCCCCCCACCCAATCAATCTGGAGTGTTTGTGTGGCTGTGATGACCCACTTAACCCTGTCTGTGTGTGTGTGTGTGTGTGTGTGTGTGTGTG